>OY730171.1:3960531-4630613 GCA_963422465.1 Lichina pygmaea
AAAGATAGTGATATTGTTGATGTTGAGGAGAGGTGCTCAAGATTCTTGTTGAGCTAGTCATTATTGTTGAGATAGGAGGCACGGCTACCGGCACGGTAGCCCTCCGGTCCTCAGTACGCATGGTACTTTATACACAGGGTTTTTACAAAAACGTCAGCAACAGCGTCGAATTAAAATTTCCGACGAGAAGAGATACAGTGTCTCGTGAATACCGTTTGATCTCCGGTAAACTCATGTTTACACGCTCGACTACGCACTGACTGCACCCTATAGAGATACTCCAGCTGCGGATCATTCTGGCCACCGTGGTCGACCTGCCATGATAGAATAATACAAAGCGATGATCCTTTGAAGCAGGCTCCTAGTCGAGGACGTTCCCGGTCTGATATACGTCCTTTTTGGTGGTCTCAGTAGAAGGATTTGGTTTGTGATGCCCTCGATTCCATCGACTGTACGGTACGTTACTCGTACGTACTAGGTAGCGGCATCGGCAAAACATATCGCCGAACTTCGGCCCTTCCATTCCACACGTGCCGGAGGAAGAAGCTTTGCTGGGTCGTCTGCTAGACGCGCGCTTCTTGTTTTTTAGACCTGGGGAGTGGCTGGCCGACTGGCTGATGGATCGAAGGACGGGTGATGACGTTCTTATCGTACATACGCACGTACTGGACGCCTCCCAACAGGACATTGCATTGGGACCGTCTCTCCTCACCGCGAGACCCGTTCTCGGGCGTGCGGTAGAGGGTCGGCCAGAACTGCGAGATTACGTCGGCGCGCGTGAAACTGCTGCAGGTAGGATGGCCATGCGACCGAGTCGACCACCCCTCTCTCCCTCTCTCTCCCGCCGCCGCCTTCGACAGGCCTGTTGCCATCCCGAAAAAGCCCGATCTCCGACCGCCAAGCAGGACCAGGATGCACCTTCGCGATGGCGTTGGAGAGTCGGCGGCTGAATAATCGGGAAGAAAGGCCGCGGCACGCGGAGAGATAGCTGACCTTAGGCAAAGCCACGCAGAACCAGCCAAGAAGCGACAAAGATAGGGTCGTCGACTGGTCCTTTGCCGAGAGAGAGAGAGAGAGAGAGAGAGGGGAATGTGGGGCGCTGTGCGGTGGGTCCGCCGGGGAAGACCCTAACCCTCATTCAGATCGGCGATGCTCGCTCTGGCTTCGAACCCTGCTGGGGCCGCATGCTGGGCGGCGCATGATGAGGTCCACCGATGCATCGGCGAACCTCCAACCTTGGAGAGATAGAGGGGGGGGGGGGGGGGGGGGGGGCAATCTTTTGCTGTGGTGGAGCTACAGGCGCACTGGCGGTGTTGCATGACGATCCATCGGACCGTGCTTTCGGGTGACACCTGCGGTGTGACGAAGGCCGACGACACGGACGCGAGGGAGTGCTGCTTTGCCGCTCGAACCTTGTCGCCCTGACCCTCTCGTGCCGTCTCCTCCCCCAACAGCCCGGCGAGGGAGCGCGGCCGAGATGGTCCAGAGCAGCGGCTCCCTTCCCGTGCCCGTCCGTGTCCGTCGTCGGTTTCGATGCCGTCCGTCGTCCAAAGTATGTTTTGAAGCATCCTGCTCGGCGGGAGAGAAGGCTTGGCCGAACTTGGCCCAGCTCTCGGCGAGAGAGACGAAGGTGGACCAGCACTCCTGCCCGACCGTGGAGGGAGTTCCTGCATGGGGACGCGATTGACCTCCCGCGACACACGGCCACGGCGGCGACGGACCACCACCCTCCCTTGCCCGACCTGTGCGAGCGGCGCAGCACCACGTGTTCACTCGGATCCAGAAACGGACCGGCGTCGAAGCTAAAGCCGTTGGCGCGGCCGCCTATGTGCGCTTATGCGGACCTATCATCGGACGGGCGGAGCAGATGTGAAGCCCTGCCCGAATTGGTTGACCGACTGAGCGCGAGATCGTCGGCCAGGTCGTGCAGCCTTTTCGCGACGAGTGCAAGGCGAGATGACGCTGGCATCGGCGCGAATGCGCTTCCGATACCGGACCCGTCGGCGTCCTGGACCCGGAGCGCCGTTACGAGTGCAGCGCATCCCGATCCATCTCGCCTCCCATCCGAGCGGCCAGCGTCCAAGCGACGCCCAAGCGCGGCCGTCCGGTAATAAGGTAGAAGCAGCCGGGCGCGCCCTCCGTCTCTCTGCGAATGCGAGTCAGCCTTGGGCGTATCCGTGCGCCTTGCTGCCGCTGGCGCATGCTCGTAGGACGGACCAGAACGAGTCGGTGAATGATACCAGGGGATCCCTGGAAGGGACGAGTCTTTGCCGGCATGGCCTCTGGGAAGGAGTGGAGGCAAGCGATGGGAAGGAAGGTCGGTATCGGGAGGCCAGCGTCGGCTCCAAGGCGCCAGAGTGCCACGTCAACGCTCGCGTGATCTGAGCCGACGGAGGCAATGGCCGTGGTGGCACCGCATGTCGAGCCAAGACGAAGTTCTCGTC
The DNA here is from genome assembly GCA_963422465.1 of Lichina pygmaea. Classification (NCBI taxonomy): domain Eukaryota; kingdom Fungi; phylum Ascomycota; class Lichinomycetes; order Lichinales; family Lichinaceae; genus Lichina; species Lichina pygmaea. The sequence goes on from OY730171.1 coordinate 3,962,976, forward strand.
AAAGGCAACGCATCGAGAGGGGGTGTCGGAGAAGTCGCAAGCGAAGGGACTGAGCGGGACCCGAAGCGCATTTCGGCACGGCTGTCGCGGCTGCCACCGCCGTCACTCGCTGTTGCTGTGACCGATGAGCCACGGCCTTCGTGAGCCGTACGGACTTCCAGGAAATCGCATGGGGATTGGAACGTGGCCGTCGAAGCTCTCTATTCCGGTGGGTGCCGTGGCAGCTTCAGCTGTGCCAGACGGTCGTCGACGCGAGGTCGGAACGAGGACGCCGCACTCCCAGTTGCGACAGCTGAGCCTGGGCTGCTTGCTCTCTCGATCCTTCACGAGACGCCCCCTTGCAGTTTCCCATCGGATCGTCAGTTGCGATGGCCGTAGATCGCCATCGTCGTGGCAAGGGGTCCAACGTCCCTGGGAGAACAAGGTGCTTACCAGGCGCTTTCCGAGAGGTTGGCACTACCGACGTACGCCCACGCCGGAGCATGTGTGCCGTCGACGGCCGCGCTAAGCGGCCGAGGTCTGGCGAAGAGAAGCTTCGATGCTTGTCAACGGCCAAGCTCTACTCTTGCTTTCAACCTAAAAACAAGATTCTCTTACCTTGTTGTGCATGAGAAGGCCTGTGCGGCTGCTGACGCAGTCTCGAAAGAGACTTCGGGGAAACGTCGGCGCGTCGTACCATTTCGAGTGCAGGCAGATGGTGCCGCCAACCTTCGGAGATATCGTCAGTAAGAAGCGTTGCTGGCGGTCGGATGTATGCAGCGTGGAGCCGCGACTTACACCGTCGCCGCCTCTACTTCCCAGCACTGTGTCCCGGGTTGGAAAGTAGATGCGGAAATGGTTCAACACCTCCGTCGATAATTCCATGTCCAGTGCTTCCATTGCCGGTGGGAGAGCTGCGCCGCCGCGCCGCCGCGCTTGGGGTCGAGCAGCGGCTCTCAAATTGTACTCGGTCAAGCCGTCGTCACCTGCGACATTAGATCCCTGCTTGTTTGTTCTGCGATGGGAGGGGGGGCGATGTACCTTGAGCAGCAAGATATATGGCCTTGAGGAAGCCGTCGTTCAACGATCCGATGGAGGAAGACTTGTGCAGCCAATTAGCCGTGACTCGAAATCAACAGATAGGGGAGCTGCGCGGACGTACGACGAAATCAATATCGAGGACACCTTTGTGCTGCATGCCCAGATGTCGAACTGCTCGTCCCAGCCCACAGTATCCGGTTCGTCTCCAGGAATCCCCTGTGTGTGGGCCGCCGCTGGTCCGTTTCTCAGCGTCAAGCTCTCCATTTAGGAAGGGGGCGGAGGCAAGAAGAGCTCGCGACCGACATCGTATGAACGAACGCAATGTCTCTGGTGCCAGAGAAATCGAAACGCAGCACTCCGCCGATGACGTCTCGGTCGAGTCCCGAAGCCTCGAGAAAGTAAACCAGCTCCGTCCCGAAGAAGGTCAGATCTTCCCGGGCCTTTTCAGGAGACTGGCTGGCATCGTCCAGCCGGGGAAGGTCGATGAGAAAGACGGTCTTAGAGTCGTCGGTTAGCCGTCTGGATCAAGCACAGAGGGAAAGGGAGAGAGAGCAAGACGCACATTCTCCATGACTCCTCCGTTCTCGCCCCAGTCGTGCGGCACCAGATTCGCCGACGGCACGACGACTCGAAGGTGCGTTGGGTGGAAGAGAAGCTGTAACTTGGAATGCATGCAGTTGATGGCCCCGTCCATCGACGGAAAGCAGAGACGCAGGCTCGCCATGCCGGCCGTCTCGTCCCTGTATTGGGTTTTCTGTCACCAGAGCCGTCAACAACGCAGCTCTTGGTGGACCTCGACCGTGGAACCCCGTACCGTGGCGTCATCCTTGGCTTGCATGACAAAGACCATCTTGGTTTTGCTCAGGTCGATCTTCCTCATCAACCATTCCACGTCCCACTGAAATGCGCTCAGCACCGCCACCGTGAGATCGTTCTTTTGCAACACCTCCTCAAATTTGATGTCATCTTTCCTCTCGTAACCGAACGCCCAGGTCTTGCGGACGACACCGCGAGGAAAACAGAGCCCCGAAAGAGCAGACGCCTGCTGTACAGGGGGCGAGACACCCGAGGATGATTTGAGGCCTTGAGGATCAAGCTCCGGCGTCGGTGTAGTTCTGTTGGCAAGCGCAGGTCGCCTCTTCCCCGGTAGACGAGATGACGGCTGCTTCTCCCTGCGCAGCCGCGGCGGAGAGACCGAAGCCTTCCTCTTCAGCCGTGCCAGCCTTTCTTGTTCCATCGTTTTACGGTCCAGATGCTGCAGCAGCGTCGTGCCATCTTTCCGGTCCTCCTGGTCTCCACGAGGACCCGGATCCAGATCTGCTTCCTCTGCCTTCGATGCGGTGGCGGAAGGCTCTGAGCCGGACTGGCTCTCAGACCCGACAACTTGACCCACACGCAGTACTGGCATGAGTTCGTCGTCAGACTCGTCCGTGTCGTTGGAGAGGTCGATCACGACCGGTCTTTTCCTAGATGGCGGGGACACATTGGCCACCGCTGCTGAGGATCCCAGCTCCGGCGACGGTTGGCGTGCCTGGTCGGCTAGAGACAGCGCAATAGCTGCTTTGAGCTCCTCGTCATCCGAACTGGCCATGGCTGAAACGGATCGAGGCGTCCCTGTTTTAGCCCGTGTGGCTTGCTTGATGTAAAGAGCTGCCTCCCCGATCTCGGAAAAAAATGCAAAGGGAAGTGACAGACTGGTTTCGCCGCACGGCAACAGAGCTGCTGGATGTAGGAATCGGATCCACTTCCAAAGATACCCGAACAGAGGTTCTGGCACACTCCCAGACAAGAAATGTTGCGGTTCAAAGAAAACGAGAAAGATCCGGCTTGCTTTCCTTTTCTCAAACCGTGCGCTGATATGTCAAATAGAGAGTCGCCAATTCAGGTGACTCGACCGACGGGATATCCTGTGTTCGGCCTGATATCACGTAGCTCTTGCGATTACCCAACGCGGCTCCTCGAGGCTCTATCCCATCGACCTGGCTGACTGTTTGATGGAACCTGTACGGTATATGCCTTGGAGGCAGAGCGGTCGACGTCTGAGAATCGGGAAGAAAGAGTGGAGAATGGTGATGCTTGTAGCCGCTTGAAGCTGCCTACGATCGGTTGCAGGATGTGTTTCCGTTGTGCTCGACTTACCAGTACAGGTTCTTCACAAGAATGTCGGATTCAGCCCTGGGGACTGCACTAACGTGATCCACGGCAGCCTCTTTGTTCGCCAAAATGGAAGCCTAGGATAGTGAATCAGTCACTGTAGATCTAGACACGCTAGGCTACAACAGCAGGCATGGATGGCTTACCAAGGTGTTGTGTACGTATGGACGTACGTACTGTGCTCCGTACTACGGTTCCGTACTTGCTACTACTTTTGAGATAAGAGCTCATTCATGTACTGTAGTTCGTTACGTGCGGTAAATGTCATCTCAGCACTTTCAATCAATACCAACGTATTACAGAATGCCTCAAAAGTCTCTGGCCTCTGGCATGCCAGTACATACGGTACGTACCTCGTACGTATGTACTGCGGTACTGATCTGAAGATTTCTGACTCCTGAAATTCAGTTGAAGTCTTGTTCTGGGAAAGATTTACAAGCGCTCAACAAGAACGATGCGAGCCGACTCAAGTCATGTGACCCAGAGATCATTCACACCATCAAGCTAGAACCAAGATGGAGTACATACGTCCTTCCGTACTCCGTACAGAACGTACAGATACCAATCTCCTCAAAAAGAGCAGTTGAAGTAGATTTCTTTGACTCCTCTTTGTATATACGTATGTATGTACGTATGTACGGAGTACGGAGGTACGTACGTAAGTTGTTCCACATGCCATATCAGATATCGAAAGACCATCGACGTTACTGTACTACGTACCTGGCCGTGCTGGCCTATTGATTCGCGATGCAGCCGATGACCCTATCCTAACCAAGTTAGCGGGATCGCGCACCTAGCTCGCTAGGGCCGATCCAGATCTTGTCTACGAATGTCTGTTTGCATATCGGGCGCGGATTCGTCGGAATGTCGATGGACGTCATCGATCGACGCCGATGGAGGGCGGCCGGCTTTCCCGGCGCCGGGGAATCGTCTGACGTCTACATCTCTTTGGGGGAGCCACGAAGCTTGGTCGATGCGCAGAGGTCGTATCCCCCTTGTCCACTCAGCCGTTTTCGACGAGCGCGCGGAATAGCATCGTCGTCCTAGGTTGTGGCTTGCTTGTTGCCTCAACATTCCTGCGGTTGTCCTCGACCTCGAACGCGCTGGCAGAGGAAGGGCCTCTGCCAACATCATGGCCTCGGAGCCGTTGGTGAAAGATGGGAGGAGGCACGTCGTCATCGTCGGCGCCGGCGCAGCAGGCATGGTTGATCTCTCCCTCCCTCCACCACGACAGCCACCCCCGGAACTTGGGAGGACCATGGCATAGCTCTAACCCCAAGCAGTCGTGCGCCGACACGTTGGCCCAGCACCCAGACCGATTCAAGGTGACGGTCATCGAGCGGATGGACTACCCGGGCGGGCAAGCGACGTCGATTCCGCTCGACGAGAACAAATTCGGGACGACGTGGATGAACGACGGCGTGCAGGGCGGCTCCCCGGTGTTCAAGCACACATTCCGCTACTTCCACAAGTACAACTACCACGAGCAGCAAGTCGAGCTCCAAGTGTCGTTCGGCAAGGGAAAGGATCGGTTCTGGACCAACGCCTTCCCGACCCACCTCGTCAAGGAGCACCAGGCCGACATCAAGAAATTCGGCCGAGTCCTCAAGATCATCAGATATCTCATGCCCGTGCTGGGGATCGTGCCCATCAGGATTATGCTGAAGCTGTTTCGTTTCGACAAGGACTTTGGCGAGAAGATGGTCTTGCCCTTGATTGCGCTCTTCCTTGGCACCGGTAGGTCATGATGCGCGCCGGTGTGAGCCAGATCCGGCGTATGCCAGGCTGAAGCTTTCCAAAGGCAACCAGACGGCGAACGTCTCTTGCGCTGTTCTCGAGCGCTTGTTCAATGACCCCAACATGCATCTCTGGGACTACGACCCCGACACCCTCCTTCCGAACTTGCCCAAGATGGTTACCTTTCCCAAACTGCAGGACTTCTACCACGACTGGATGACCGACCTTCGCTCGAAGGGTGTGGATATCCGGCTGGGTACCGACGTTGTGGCCGTCGTCAGCCGGAGCAAGCAGGGTGTGGTCATCCGGACGCAGCCTTCCGGGTCCGGTATCAGCCAGGGGCTTGGCGGCGGCGATACCGCCCCGCCGGCGGAAACCGGACGCTTTGACGAGATGGTGCTTTGCCAGCTCGCCGACGACGCCCTCAAACTGCTGGGCGAGGCCGCGACCTGGCGGGAGAGGTTCGTCCTCGGCGGAGCCCGCTTCTACGACGACATCACCATCACGCACTCGGACCACGAGTATTTCCAGAAGCACTACGAGACCCATTTCAACCCGGATCTGTGCCTCCCGCCGAAGAACGCAGAGGACGAGAGGCGTGTCGCGTTCGCGAAGGGCTCCGGGCCAGGAGGGTCGAACGAGGGGGGCGGCTTTCGCCCGATGTACTACACCAAGACGTATCCGGAATCGCCGAGGAAGATCGAGATGTCGTTCGACTGCACCAACTACCAGCACCAGTTCCGCATGGACCACGACCGGGAGATCCCGCCGGTGCCGTACGAGAACCACGTATTCCAGTCCATCTTCCTGGACAAGCGGAACCGCGACATGTGGACCATCGACGAGATCGACGAGGACAAGATCATCGAGCGCAAGTGGTGGCATCAGCTGGGCCATCGATGGCAACACTACGTCCGAGTCGTGCCGGGCATGATGTTCTTGAACGGAAAGAACCGCACCTACTTCGCCGGCTCGTGGACGATGGTGGTACGCATCTCTCCCTCGTCTTCTTCCGCCCGTTCGACTCGTCGTTGACGAGTTGTCCTTCCTGATGTCCATCGCTGACGTACGTGGACTGTGCCCCGCGGACAGAACATGCATGAGATGGCCTGTGTCAGCGGCATCGCGGCCGCGTACCGCCTGGGCGCCGAATACAAGAAGTTTGACGACTTTGCCGAGGAGCTCTTCAGCAAGTACCTGCTCGTGTCGCATGGGGTGTGGTACAAGAGGGAGAAGAAGAAGCAAAAGTGAAGAGCCAACCATGTTTCCCGCAATCCGATGTTGCGACTTAATCTATTCCTTCTTCTTCTTCTTCTTCTTCTTCTTCTTCACGTTCTATGTCGTGGTTGTGTATCACCATGTTGTGGCACCTAGCGCCTCGCATCTGGTCGGTTGGAGTAATTAACGGTGGAGCAGAGCCCTCCGATGAGTTCCTCTTCTGTTGCGTTAAGATGAATCTGGAATCGCGAGTCCCCGCAAATTAGACATACATCATGAAAATCTAGTGAGACAGGCAGCCAGTCGCAGAGGCCCATGCGACCCCAAGGTCGTGGGAACAGTCAGGCGGAGCGCGGCTCAGATTGGCGGGTCGTCGAGGGGCTCCCCAGCGGACCATCCAAATCTGTGCTGTGGCCTTTCCTTCTTCAGTTTCGTTGCTCGACGATGGCCCCGACTCCGAACGTGTTGGGCCCAATCCTGCTCCGTCACCGTCACCGTTTCGCACACCTCGCACCTCTTTCGCACCCAGAGTTCGGGATTCCTGCTCATGTCATCTTGCTTCGGGACAAGTAGCTCGGCACCCAGCGGAGAGACCGGGGCCGCGGCGGGCAGTTGGGCTCCACCCAGGAACCTGTGGACAAGATCTGCACCGGTCGCGATGACACTACTGAATCCGTCTGCGCTTTCGCCGTCGCCACCTAGAACGAAGATCTGCTGCTTCGCGCCGGCATCCGAGACAGCATGCAGGAGTTTGATGCGGATCCATCGGATCTGTCTCTTGGCATATTGCCAGGTTGCCGTCTGGGTGCGCCTTATCGCCTTCTCTTCGATACTCTCAAGCTCCACCGCAGAGACCTGACCGCTGTTCAAGGCGGTCAGGAATGGCAGGAACTCCTTGTACCCAATTGAGACCCAGATTCCGCGTGTTGTGTCGGTGCTGATTCCTCGCCCCTGTTCGTCCCTTCGTTGTCTGTCTAGCAGCTCGACCTCTGACAACAGACCGCCACGGAGCATGGCGTGCACGCGCTCTTCCAACCGAGGCTTGAGAACATCGGCAGCAGCATAGGCCCACAGTATCAGGGTTGGAAAACGTAATGTACGGCCAGCTGGAGCCTCAGTGGATACATTCAAGGTCTCGGTGACAGAGGTTAGAGACGGCTTGGATTCCAGCTCGGGCAAAGTCATCTTTGGAGGGGCCGCTGCTCGACGCTGCTCGTCATATGTATCCGAGGCCCTTTTACCTGTGAGCAGGAATATTTCCAATGATCTTTGAATTCTTCTTCGATCATTTGGATGCCAACGTTGCGCCATGACCGGGTCTTCTTCCTTTAGCCGAGTCCAGATCTCTTCGGTGGATGCGTTCAAGATTGGGTACCGAGCAGAAATTTCTTGACGAGAGAGTTTGTTATCCCCAGGTTTCCCGATTGTAGTTGGAGCAGCGATCGGGGGCTCTTGAAAGAGCAGCGATTGAGTATAGTAATGCGTTCCACCGACGATGATAGGAAGGCGACCCCTTGAGCGAATCTCTCGGATCTGGGATCGAGCATGGCTTAGCCCATCTCCACTTGCAGTCTGGTCAAGACACTGATACCACTTGCAAGGCCGTTCTCGTGAATCGGTCCACTGTCCATGGCTCCTCATCCAGCCTCACGCACCCCAATAGGTGATGTGGCACCCCTTTCCTTTCCTCCAAGGTGACTTTATTTGTTATTATCGGAAGCCCATCGTAGAGCTGCATGGCATCTCCATTGATGACTTCACCATTGAAACGCAGTGCCAACTCCACCGCGAGCTATGGTGACGAGCAACAAGTCAGTCTGTCACCTTGACGGCTACCCTTGCGAGAAGAACTCCGCTTTCACCTGAGATTTGCCAGTCCCGGTTGCGCCAACAATCGCCAAAAGTGGCTGGGATGGAGCATTGACAGCCATTTTGGCGCGACTGCGTAGGCTGACAACCGCCCGAGGCATGAAGATCAACTCGGTATGTGGGTCATCAAGAAAAGCGTTTGAAGCGTCTTTACTCGTAGACTGCTGGTAGGACTGGAGGGGATAGAGTCACGGGCCATCACCCCACGTGACTCTACTAGACACGGCGTTCCTATCGGAGAAATCGTCGGCCCGTAGGTACCGCTATCGTTTCAAGATGTGATTGGCCAACGGGTAATTTAGATAGGGGAAACGTACATACGTACTTCGTACATACTGTACGTAAGGGCCCGAAATTTCGAACGACCTGTTTCCAACGTTGGCGACGATTTGCGAGGACTGTCCTTCTCCTTTGGTCTCCGCAAGCCCTTCCTTATTATCAGACGCCGCCTTACAGCCGGGGACGGCATCGCGACGATCGGCTCTCATATTCCAGCGTGGTGAAGCATCCGCCGTCCACTCTTCCTGTTCACCGCAGGACCCGGGCTGAGGTCCGTCGCAGCGCGCGACACCTCTCGCTTTGACCATTGAGGCCGTTCATCGTCCGACCGAGTTGCCAGCCATGGAGGACGACAAGAAGAGGGACGACTACAAGATGGAGATGGGCTCGGCAGATCGGGAGGCGAAAGCCTTCGACCACCCACAGCCCCCCCCAAAGCCTCGCGTCACAGTCAACAGCCCTGCCGTTCCGGTCCTCAGTTATTGCGCGTCGTCCATCCTTATGACCGTTACGAATAAGTTTGTCCTGTCGGGTCTGGGGTTCAATCTGAACTTCTTCCTCCTCCTCATTCAGGTACATGACCGCGCAAGCCCTGCCGTACCACAGCACGTCTGACGGCCTCATAGTCCTTTGTCTGCATTGTCGCAATCCAGACCTGCAAATCCTTAGGAGTCATCACCTATCGAGACTTCAAGTCCGATGAAGCCAAGAAATGTGAGCCATGGTGCCGCGAGCATTCGTTCCCGGTGGGCTGACAGCCCCGCTAGGGTTCCCGATTTCCCTCCTCTTGATCGGAATGATCTACACTGGAAGCAAGGCTCTTCAGTTCCTCTCGATCCCGGTCTACACCATCTTCAAGAACCTTACCATCATCCTCATCGCGTATGGCGAGGTGCTTTGGTTCGGAGGCTCGGTCACGGGTTTGACCTTGGTCTCCTTCGGGCTGATGGTGATGAGCTCCGTCATCGCTGCGTGGGCGGACATCAAGCATGCCCTGGACAGCCATGGAACCGCGAGCCCCGAGGCTGCCACGCGGATATCGACCCTTAATAGCGGCTACATCTGGATGTTGGTCAATTGCTTGTGCAACGCCACCTTCGTCCTGGGCATGCGCAAGCGGATCAAGCTGACCAACTTTAAGGACTTCGACAGTAAGTATCTTCTGTCGACCACGGGCTCTCGCTGACGTCGCGACAGCCATGTTCTACAACAACCTCCTGTCGATCCCCATCCTCCTTGTCTGCTCCGTCTTCTTGGAGGACTGGTCCGCCGAGAACATCAACAAGAACTTCCCGCCTGCCGAGAGGAACCGCTTGATCGTAGCCATGATCATCTCCGGGCTCTCCTCGGTCTTTATCTCGTACACGTCGGCGTGGTGCGTTCGCGTGACGTCATCGACGACGTATTCCATGGCTGGAGCGCTGAACAAGTTGCCGATGGCATTGAGCGGGCTCCTGTTCTTCGGCGACCCTGTCACGCTCCCTAGCGTGTCGGCGATTGCGGTTGGATTCATCAGCGGGATCATGTACGCCTGGGCGAAACTGAAGCAAGCGTCAAAACCGCGGACCGTCCTTCCGACAACGAACCCACCGATGAGCGCCAGCGCGCAGAGCATGAGGGACAGTTTAAAGTCATAGGGTGCTCAGACGGACTTGCTTCTGTGTCGTTGCCCCTGGCTGTTCCAGCATGGTACGGCTCTGGTGTCATGTCTTGCAACCGGCTAGGATAGGGGGAGTCTATGGCGTTGACCGTGGCCAATCGTAGCGGTATACGGAGTGTCTGTACGTACCATAGATCAGTATAGTAATAGTAGCTACAAGATGTATTCTGAATGTCACACGATGTTTTACTTCTACTTGCACATGCAACATCATCGTCCTTACAGCAATACTGGTGCATGGTGATCTGCAAACCCGACGTATCTTGCTAGGCTTGGTAGGCTACGTAGAGTACGAACGACGCTAGAGGGCTATATTGTTGGTCTTCCAACCCAGAGTCCTGGCATTGCCTTCAGAGATCACAAGGAGGCAATGAAGAGCATCGCCAGCGCCCTTGACGCTGTCACACTTCTTGTCTATCACGTTCTCTGGCCGACTAGATAATCCCGGAAGAGACTCGACCATCTCAAGTCGACGATGGCTGATACGGAACTTTGAGTGACTGCCAGCCATCTGCCGTCGCAGGCCTACCTAACGTGGACCATGTCCTCGTGAGTAGATGGTCACATGCTCGTACTGTACATTCCTTGCTGACGTCTCTCGACAGGCTATCGTTCATGCAAGGCTTCTTCCTTGGACAGCTCTCCGTCGTGCTTCTGTTCGGGGCCTTTATCAAGTTCTTTATCTTCGGCGATGCCTCGTCGGCCGCACAGTCTCGTCTCGAGGGACATCGTCCTGGCCTCGCCCGCGAGGGCTCTTTCAGGGCAACACCGGCTACGGGGGAGGTGTCGACAAGAAAGAAGCAGGCCAGCCTACTCCGGAAACCGCCTACGTTGACCACGGCTACCATCTTGGAGAAGACATACTACAACGTCAACTCGCATCTCCCGGAGAGCGTGGACTGGTTCAATGTCCTCTTTGCCCAGACCATCGCTCAGTTCCGGAGCGACGCGCAGCACAACGATGCTATTCTAGGCAGTCTGAATGCCATGTTCAATGGCTCCAAGAAGCCCGACTTTCTCGACGATATCAGGATCACCGAGCTCAGTCTTGGCGAGGACTTTCCGATCTTCAGCAATTGCAGGATCATCCCGGTCGACGAGGAAGGCGACGGCAGCACGGCCCAGGCAAGGGTAGAGGGAGGAAGGTTGCAAGCAAGGATGGACGTCGATCTGAGCGACTTCATTACCCTTGGGGTCGAGACCAAGCTGGTTCTCAACTATCCGAGGCCTTTGGTGGCGGTGTTGCCTGTGGCCCTTACCGTGTCGGTGATTCGATTCACAGGAACGGTAAGACATCCGAAGAGAAGCCACCCTTCAGCAGCGGCTGATCCCGAGCTAGCTCTCCGTTTCGTTCATCCCCTCGTCACCTTCCGCCTCGTCCCCTACAACGCTGGCCTTCTCATTCTCGGACGACTACCGGCTGGAACTTTCCACGAATTCTCTTGTTGGCTCACGCAGCCGCCTCCAAGATGTGCCCAAGATAGCGCAGATCATCGAGGCACGCCTACACGCCTGGTTCGATGAGCGGTGCGTGGAGCCGAGATTCCAGCAGATCGTGCTGCCAAGCCTGTGGCCACGGAAGCAGAACACCAGGGGCGGCGAAGCAAGCCAGCTTGATCCTGAACAGACTGCCTCTGGACCAGCTCACAGCCAGTCAAATATCGATGAACGTCAATCTGGAAACAAGCCGGTAGCCACACAGTCGGAAGGCTCCTTGAGACGTCGATAATCTCCTGAACCATCACAGCGTCATGTTCCTGGAGCTCTCAAGCACAGAGACGACTCGACTTAGGTTGACCAGGGAAGCCACCACTACATCCTTAACATGCTAGTCCACTCGCGTAGTGACTGGAGACGCTCGATACAGGCCATTGGTACGGCTCAAGGAACTGTATGTCACCTCACCACTCTATCTTTGGGCAAGGAACGAACGTCTTGTATCTTAAGCAGAACTGATCACATTTGCAATAGAGTACGCTCGTATAACTGCTCGCTGCATCTTCCTCTGGGAAGCAACATGTGGTTGCAGGCTGACGTAGACTGGCTACCTTGACCTTTGGCACAAGATAGCACACTTACATATTTTCTCAAATCCACTTGCATTGTACCGTACAGTACCGTATAGAATCAATTCAACAGGCTCACCACTGGAGGCAGTTCTACTATCACCTGTCCTGATTCCGGAAAAACTTTCCATGGAGCAAAAAAGGGTGTGCAAAGGTTGGCCTTAAAGCAGCCACTGGTAGTGTCAACATTGTACTATCCTTCTCTGGAATGAATAATGATCTGGAACTGGCAAGCTCATCATCAGTGACTTGGTTTTGAGCTTTGTCACAAGAACAGAGCAGCATCAGTTCAAATATGCCAGAGGATGTAGCTCATTATTTTGTACAGCCATCATATATACCGTACCCGATCACATGACGGTCGATATCAGATAGCGAGCAGTTGAGGGGCCCCCTTGATGAAATTTTGTAAAGTCCACTATCCTTGGTTGGAATCATCTCAAATTTTTATATTGGGTAGAGAATCATATAGAGAAGAGATATCGAGCAATAGAGCTCTAGTATACAAAGCGTGACTATTTTCTCAGAACTCAACTTTATTACTTAGTCCTTGCGACCTCCTTGTCTTCCCACCGGTCATCTTCATCATTGACATCAGCAGAAGACCCCAGGAAGTAAAGCTAGTGGAGTGTGCTGGTGCCCTTAGCATCCAGGAATAGTCTATGACTCCCCAGACTATCTAGGATCTTGCAGAGCGTATTGTTGGGAAGTCTTGTTTCAAGTGCAGAACACAGCACCTTGTAGAAGCAGGCAGAGAAGGAGGAAAAAGATCAGAAGGCTGTAACAACTGCAAGAAAGACTTTTTTACCAGTCAAAACAGTCTTCTTCTGATGTTGATGATGTAGATGACAGGTGGGAAGATTAGGAGGCCCCAGAACTAATTAACATGATTGAGTCCTGAGAAAGCAATCACGCTTTGTATACTAGAGCTCTATTGCTTGATATCTCTTCTCTATGGCCTGCGACGACTCAAACCTCCACGTGGTGCAGGCTGGGAACCTCGGGGCAGTGATGGCAGGCAGTCTCCCAAGCTGCTTGTAGTCGCTGCACCGAGAGCTAATTGAGTCACCGGTCGAGCTGCTGGTGCCCGCGGAGCGACGGGCCACCGGAGGTGTCGCGCAGGCACCCTGGACACCCCCGTGAAGCGACATCAGCAGAACAGAGGACTTCGACCAAACTGGTTATGAAAACCACCCGACGGACGTCTACCGTGTACACTACGGCCCGAAGCCAGCCTTGCAACTGGTGGATGTGAAGTCTAGACACCCGACAGGGCACCTCTGGAGTAGACAAGAGGAGTTCCTATCGCACACCCCCCTTCTAGCAGAGTCTCCAGCAGCTGATGCATCGAGGATCTTGTTCTAGGAGGGGAGCGATGTCTGTACCGCGGCGTTGTTAATCGAACAGGGACTACGTGTTAAAGAAGGTGAGCAGGTGGCACGAAGGGTTTCCGCCGCTCCAGTACCTAAGGGCCGTGTGATAGTCAAAGTGCTGGCTTGATGGTTTTGCCTAAGGTCTTGCCACGGATTCTCTTCAGGCCACCTACAGACCGGGGCCAGGGCACTGGATCTCCAGTGGGCCACCACGTACAACCGGGGCCCCACAGGCGACAGCGGGCAGACGGAGACTTCTCCCTACTTGGTTAGTGGGCTGGAAAGGCGGTCCTGCAGGTGCTGGCATGGCCTGCAGGGTCCGTAGAGCCTGCGAGGCATGGTCGGCCTCTGTACGAGGGATCTACAGAGGTAACGCGAAACAGCGAGAGCTGCGGGGCGTGGCATATAATGGCAGTGACGGCAGTAGGGTCTGGGCCTACTACGAGACTGTCTTTATGGCCCGAGAGGACTGAAGCGCATGCCGGTCCGTACAGAGTGCAGGCTCAGGCTGCAAATGACGGGCTCAAGGAGCAAACTGCAGTTGGAGCGTGGGCTCCGGGCTGGCAACCCGGCGCTCCGAAGCAGGACCTAGGGGTGAGCGTACACGGTGGAGCGCAAAAGGCCTCAGGACTGCGGGGAAGCGTGGGCGAGACCCTGCAAGGGATAGCAACTCTGCGCTATGCCTCGGCATAGCTCAACTGTGGTCCTATTGCTATGCCAAAGCTTGGAGGCCAATAGCACTTCTCAACACAATTGGGAAGCTGATGGAAGCTCTGGCAGCCACAAAGCTAAGTGAACTGGCTGAGAAAGAAAACCTACTACCAGAAATCCAGATGGGCTTTAGAAAAGGAAGATCAACTGAGTCTGCACTATTTCTACTCACTTCCCAAGTTGAAAAAGTCTGGAAGGAAGGAATGGTAGCCAGTCTTCTTTCTCTGGATATCTCAGAAGCTTATGATAGAGTTCTGCCAGAAATTCTCAAGAAAATCCTGGAGAGAAAAGGAATCCCCAGCTGGTTTGTTAACTGGATCTTTTCTTTCACTACTCAAAGAAAAACCTCTCTTGTTTTTGATGATTCAGAGTCTTCTTTTTTTCCAGTACACTGTGGAGTCTCTCAAGGTTCACCTCTCTCTCCTATTTAATTTCTTTTCTATATTTCAGATCTTCATAATATTGTTCATACACCAGAGAAAGGTGTATCAGCTCTGGGCTTTGCAGATGATACAAACCTTCTGGCATTTTCCCCTTCTCTTAAAAGCAATCTTCTGAAGCTAAAGTCTACTCACTCCAAGTGTTTAGACTGGGCAAGAAAACATGGAATGAAGTTTGCACCTGAAAAGTATGAACTTCTCCATTTTTCTAGAAGAAGAACAGATAATCTTCAGCTCAGTCTAAGACTTGGAGAAGTGGTACTACAGCCTAAGGAAGAAGTGCGTATTCTGGGACTACACTATGATTCCAAGCTTCTCTGGAAAAAACACCAGAAAATCATGTTACAGAAAGCTTCCAAGTTTTTCTCAGCACTTTCCAGATGTTACGACCCATGGGATGGGAGCCACTCATTTATAGGCAATCAGGCTGCGGGCCAGGCAAGAGGACACCATGGAAGTCAAGTGACTAACCAACAAGGGGTCACGTGACTGTCGAGACACACACGGGAGTCTCGACACAGCATGCATGAAGCATCAAGACAATCTCACCAGTCTTGACGCAGGATGCATGAAGCATCGAGAC
The DNA here is from genome assembly GCA_963422465.1 of Lichina pygmaea. Taxonomy (NCBI): domain Eukaryota; kingdom Fungi; phylum Ascomycota; class Lichinomycetes; order Lichinales; family Lichinaceae; genus Lichina; species Lichina pygmaea. The sequence continues at coordinate 3,978,086 of OY730171.1, forward strand.
AATCTCACCAGTCTCGACGCAGGATGCATGAAGCATTGAGACAATCTCACCAGTCTCGACGCAGGGTGCATAACATAGTGGGACTGTCAAGACAATCTCACCCGTCTTGACGTCGAGACTGTCGAGACAATCTCGATCATCTTGACAGGCCAGCACTATATAGTCCGGCGATAGTTCCCTTATGGAATGATCGTCTTCAACTCATGTTGTGATCCAGACAACTAGATCTACTTCAATACAATCCTTTTGTACGAAGCCATTGATCAGGTGTCACCACCACCACGTTCCACCAAACCCCTTCGCGCTCCTTGACACTCCTCTCCTGCGAGAACCAACCCGTCTTCCGCATCTTGCCCTTAATCCTATACTCGGTTAGGACAGCACGGTACAGACCGCAACACTTTGAAGACCCTCAAGGATGAGTACCTCAGGAGCAACCAACCCCGGATTCCCAGATAGAAAAGTTAGTGTCGCCAAGCCAGACCTGTTCTACAGTGAAAGAAACAAGGTCGACGACTGGCTCATGCAACTCCAAGTCTACTTTCAATTCCAACCAGAGATGAAGCTGCCTAAGGAGAAGTGGCCCCTCTTCGCAACCACTTATATGAGAGGTAATACTTATCGATGGATCAAGCTCTATGTCAACAAACATCTCTCAGGAAACGGAGACTATGACGGCATGACAGAATGGATGACAAAATGGACGCGATTCAAGGACAAGATCAAAAGGATCCTTGGACTATCTAACAAAGACAAAGTGGCTATACGAATGATCTAGCACATCAAACAATGATGCTCAGCCGCAGAGTACACCACGCAGTTCAAGCAATACTCAGTACTGACCGACTGGGACGACAACGCTCTGATGGTCATGTACTGACATGGACTTAAAGAAAACATGAAGGACAAAATCACCTTTGATGGACGAGCGGTCAACACACTGGACAAGCTCATCGCACAAGCAATCAACATCGATAACAAGCTATTCAAGCGAGCGATGGAGAAGTGCCATGACGGAGGATACAGCCACCCCGCATGGCATGTGAGCAACCACTACAAGCCGCCTAACAAGGCACTGCCACATGGCCCATATGGCTATGCACCTATGGAACTGGATGCAGTCCACCACAAAGGAAGGTTCACGAAGGGAAGGAACAACAAAAAAAGGAAAGCACTGAAGTGCTATGCCTGTGGCAAGCTAGGCCACATGGCGAGAGACTGTTGTTCAAAGAACAAGGTGCACCGACAGCAACTTAATATGCTCGACAGAGACTGGAATGTCATCAAGCCGGAGGACCCACCAGAAGAGACTTAGCTATCCCTCGAACAATAGGACAACTACGATCAGACATTGGAAGCAGCCCACTAACTGGCAACATCAGGAGGCAAGAACCTACTAGAACAGACAGGTCAGGACAAGGGACAGGAGCCCTTAACCACCTCTGATAGGGACTGAGACAAACCCGCGTCTATCAAAGAAGAAATACCACAAGGAAGCTATGCTTACAGCATGGACCCATGAAACCTACGGCATGGCGAACTACAGTGGAGGTTTTGCACGAAACACTACTGCACCTACCACAAACAACTACAAAGGTACGGAGGACATTCACCCTACCACACCACCTGCCACAAGCATTGGGTCAATTGCAAGAAGGATGCGTGTGAGATCCATCTTTGGGACAAACACCAACACACCGCATTCCCTGGGCACACACATGATTGGCACAAACACCTCATGTTCCTACAGCAAGGTAACAACCACGACTGCTACGTCAACAATTGGCAGTACTGCCTCAAACCTGGATGTGACAGGCATCAGCAAGACAAATTCATGAATGGATTCCTCAGAACTGATGGGAATGGCTGGACCCATTGCCCAGTCAGTGGAAAGACACTTCGATCAGGAAAAGATTGAACTCCCTTGTCAAGGGGTGACATCGGGAGCTCAACAACATGACCCCTAGCAACGTAAAGCACCTGCAATTGCCTGTGTCACTACACGCCAACACGCCAGTACAGACATACACACTTGTTGACTCTGGAGCCAGTGGAAACTACATTTCAAGACAACTTTACGACACCCTCAGCACTGGAAGGAGACACAAGCAGCAGCCCTATCAGCTCGCGATAGCAAATGGACAGACAGAGCTAGTCTGCCATAAGACGCAGCTAATGGAAATAGTTACTGGACACTATGCTGAAAGGATCCACCTTGATATCGTCAAGTTGGCCACTCAGGATATCTATTTGGGGATGCCTTGGCTAAAGAAGCACAACCCAGTTGTTAACTGGAGGACAGGAGTACTCACGTTTAGGAACTGCACTAACAACACAGCTCAGACCTGTTACCAGCCGCAGAAGGTGTGGACAGATAAGGGAAGAAGTCCTCAGTAGAACCTCACTGACAGAAAGGACAACTCTCAAAAGAAGAGGTCTGCCTTGACAGGCACACCCCGGAACCAGGTGGCCAAACAGTCAGAGATGAAGAGAGAGGAAGTTGTTAACCCTCTGGAGATCCCTGAAGAGTACTGACCTGGGTATGATAACCTCTTTCAGGAAGAGACAACGACAGCAGTGTTGCCTAAGCACCAACCTTGGGATCATGAGATCAAGTTGCAACCAGAGATAGAGCCAGAATTTGGACCAATTTACCAGTTATCAGAGAAAGAGCTCCAAGTACTTCGCGAGTACCTGGAGGAAAACCTGAAAAAGGGTTTCATTCGAGAATCTCAATCGCCAGCAGGATACCCAATACTATTTGCACCAAAGAAAGATGGAAGTCTTTGACTTTGTGTAGATTACAGGAAACTCAACAACATTACTATCAAAAACTGATATCTGTTGCCAAATGCGAACAAATTGCGAGACAGGATCAGCCAAGCTACAATCTTCACCAAGCTGGACTTGAAAGGAGTATACAACCTGATACGCATGAAAGAAGGAGAAGAATGGAAGACAGCCTTCAGAACCTGATACAGACACTACGAGTATCTGGTTATGCTATTCGGACTCACAAACACACCAGCAATATGTCAAGCATTGATCAACAACGTCATCAGAGCACACCTGGACCAAACAGCTATTGCCTACTTGGACAATATTCTTGTCTACTCGAACACGTAACAGGAACATACCAAACATGTGAAGGATGTTCTACAATACCTACAAAAGGCAGGGCTCAAGCTCAACCTGAAGAAATACAAGTTCAACAAACCAGAAGTTGAATTCCTCGGATACATCATAGGAATCGAAGGGATCAAGATTGACCCTGAGAAAATCAAAGTGATTTAGCAATAGCCAACACTGACATCAGTCAAGGAAGTACAAGCCTTCCTAGGATTTGCCAACTTCAACTGACAGTTCATTAAGAACTACTCCCAGACAGCAACACCACTGACAGAACTCACGAAGAAGAACGTGGAGTACTGGTGGACAGAGAGACAACAAAAAGTATTCCAACAGCTCAAGAACACTTGCGCCAAGGAACCAGTTCTCCTCAACTTCAAGACAGGCCAGCCAACACAAATTGAGATAGACACTTCAGATCAGGCAGTGGGAGCATGTTTATGCTAACAGGCAGATGGCAAGTGGCACCCAGTTGCCTACTACTCACGAAAAATGTCACAAGCAGAACAAAACTATGATATCCACAACAAAGAGCTACTGGCAGTTGTCAACACACTTGAACACTGGAGAGTGTACACGGAAAGCAGTTCTGAACTCACTGTTCTCACAGACTACAAGAATCTGACAATGTTCACAACAACCAAGAAGCTGAACAGACAGCAAGTCAGATAGGCTGAACTCCTAGGGCAACACAAGTTTAAGATCTTGTACACCCCCGGATGAGACAATGAGAGAGCAGACACACTAAGCTGACAAAAAGACTACATGGAAGATGATGAACACCAAGGAATGATCTTACAGCAGGACCAGCAAGGAAACCTGGTGCCTCAACCACAGATCAACAAGCTCACGGCAGAAGACACTGAAGAACTAATAAGGAACTACCACGATAATCCAGCACATAGTCACCCAGGAATCACCAAAACCACAGACCTTATCCAACAGGCAGGGAACAATGTTATCAACCTCTGACAACATGTCACAAGCTACATCAGCAAGTGTCTACTATGCCAGAAAAACAAACATAGAAGACATAAGCTATACAGAGAGGGACACCCGAACACAATACCAAGAGGCTTGTGGGAAGACGTGTCAATAGACTTCATCACAAAGCTACCCAAGACCAAAGACCCAGTCACAGGAATCACCTACAACTTGATTATGGTGATAGTAGACAGATTCACAAAATATCTGATAGTGGTACTATTCAAGAAGACCCACACAGCAGAATAGTTAGGACACCTCTTACTAGACAGATTAGTCAGAGACCACGGAGTTCCAATCATGATTATTACAGACAGAGACAAACTCTTCACGTCCAACTACTGGAAGACAATCAGTGCAGCCATGGGAACAAAACCCAAAATGTCTACAGCCTATCACCCACAAACTGACAGCCAGACAGAGCAAGCAAACCAAGTCCTGGAGACTTATTTGCGGCATTACATTAACCAGACCCACAGCAATTAGGTACAGTTATTACCGGTGGCACAGCTGGCAATCAACCAGCACAGATCAGACTCAACAAAGGAATCGCTATTCTTTGCCAATTTTGGACAACACACAAACATCAGAATGCCAAGCAGAGCTTCACCAAACACGGAGAAAGCACTCCAACATGACAAGCTCCTATGACAAACGCACACGATGATAAGGCATTACCTTCAAGAGATCTCAGAAAAGATGCAACACCAAATAGACAAAAAATCAAAAATGGCATCTCAGCTGAAGAAGGGGGATAAAGTCTACCTCCTCATAAAAAATTGGAAAGTCAAGAAACCAAGAACAAAGAAACTGGACCATGTCAAGGTCAGACTATTTTCAGTCGAAGAAAGAACTGGACCAGTCAATGTCAGACTGCGACTACCGAGAGATGCTCAGGTACACCCAAACTTTCACATCTTAATGATCGAATTAGCTGACCAGAGCACACTCTTGCAGGAAACATTTTATTACCAACCAGAGAAAGAACAGGAATTCAAGGTCGAACAGATCCTGAAGAGAAAAAGTCAGCGATACCTTGTCAAGTGGAAAAACTACCCAGACTCAGAAAATACCTGGAAACCACTCAGGAACCTTGCAAACTGCCAGCTCCTCCTGCAGTAGTTCCGGCAGAAGCAGGACTGAACAGCTTGGCCTGCAGCGCGGACATGTCAATGACTGTTGCCAACAAGTCTTCACCATCCACCTCCATTTCAGCAACAAGACACTGGAGCTTCTTCTTTGCTTGACCCTCAGCACCTTCAAGAACCTTTTGCTTTCAGGACACACGAGCCTGCAGCTTGGCAAGCTGCTCAACAAGAGCATCCCGCTTGGCCTCATCAACAGCTAAATCCTTGCAAAGGTTATCTCGGGTCATGTTCAGTGACTCCCAAGAAAGTGACACACAGGACTTCCCACAACAAGTGCATTCAGCGCACTTCAACTTATTGTTGTTGTCAGACATTCGGAAGCAGGGCTTGTGGTTCAAAACACAGAAGTCACACAGAGCAAGCAACACAAAGTTATGATCACAGATCTGGGCTGCCAGTTGTTTTTGGTAAGCAGAGGCACGTGATTTTGCAGACATACTCAAGAATTCATCAGGATGATGAATGAAGAAGAGGAGGGTAGTGTTATGACCTATGGGATGGGAGCCACTTATTTATAGGCAATCAGGCCGCAGGCCAGGCAAGAGGACACCATGGAAGTCAAGTGACCAACCAACAAGGGGTCACGTAACTGTCAAGACACATACAGGAGTCTTGACGCAGCATGCATGAAGTATCAAGACAATCTCACCAGTCTCGACGCAGGATGTATAAAGTATCAAGACAATCTCACCAGTCTTGACGCAGGATGCATGAAGCATCAAGACAATCTCACCAGTCTTGACGCAGGGTGCATAACATGGTGGGACTGTCAAGACAATCTCACCTGTCTCGACATCAAGACTGTCAAGACAATCTTGATTGTCTTGACAGGCCAGCACTATATAGTCTGGTGATAGTTCCCTTATGGAACAATCGTCTTCAACTCATGTTGTGATCCAGACAACTAGATCTACTTCAATACAATCCTTTTGTACAAAGCTATTAATCAGGTGTCACCACCACCACATTCCACCAAACCCCTTCACACTCCTTGACACTCCTCTCCTGCGAGAACCAACCTGCCTTCCACATCTTGCCCTTAATCCTATACTCAGTTAGGACAGCACGGTACAGACCGCAACACCAGAACTACTTTTTCTACATAGAGTCTACCTGTTCTCTCTGCTAGAATTGTCTACACTGCAATACTGAGATCACTTCTCAGCTATGCAGTAGGAGTCTGGTTCAATCCCCACAAAAAACCTTCTAATATTTCTTCTCTAAATCTTTTCCAGACTAAGTGTCTAAAAACTATAGGAGGTGTCTTCAAAGCTACTCCTACATTTCTTATTGAAGGAGAACTATTCCTACCACCTCTTGATCTTTATTTCAAATTTAGAACAGCAACTTTCCCACAATCTGTTACAACCCCTGCGATGGGAGCTACTCATTCATAGGTAATCAGGCCACAGGCCAGGCAAGAGGACACCATGGAAGTCAAGTGACCAACCAACAAGGGGTCACGTGACTGTCGAGACACACAGGCGGCTCGACGCAGCATGCATGAAGCATCAAGACAATCTCACCAGTCTTGATGCAGGATGCAGGAAGTATCAAGACAGCCTCACCAGTCTTGACGCAGTGTGCATAAAGCATCGAGACAATCTCACCAGTCTCAACACAGGGTGCATAACATGGTGGGACTGTCAAGACAATCTCACCCATCTTGACGTCAAGACTGTCAAGACAATCTTGATTATCTTGACAGGCCAGCACTATATAGTCTGGCGATAGTTCCCTTATGGAACAATCATCTTCAACTCATGTTGTGATCCAGACAACTAGATCTACTTCAATACAATCCTTTTGTACAAAGCCATTGATCAGGTGTCACCACCACCACGTTCCACCAAACCCCTTCGCGCTTGTTGACACTCCTCTCCTGCGAGAACCAACCCGCCTTCCGCATCTCACCCTTAATCCTATACTTGGTTAGGACAGCACGGTACAGACCACAACACAATCTTTCTATTTTTCTAATACTTCTTCTAATCCTCTCTCCTCACTTCTCTATAAGCTCTTTTCCCAGATCACTGTTTTTGTTTCTACTCTGAGAACACCTCCAAAGTCTCTGTCTACTATCACACCTAACTGGAAAGCAAGATAGCTAGAAGAACTAACCACTAACCAAGATTACTCTAAGAAACAATTTCAAGAAGTGTTTCAGAAAGAGTGGGAAGCCAGATGGCAGGCAAACAGACAGAAGTGTTCTCCAGTCTGGGAGCTATTTTGCAGACTACCCCAAAGGAAAAATCTCAACGTTTTCAAAGACTTGAGAAAAGCTGAAGCTAGTCTTTACTTGCAGATTCTATCAGCAAGGATAGGACTAGCCAGCTTTCTTTTCAGAGCAAATGTTTCTGACTTCCAATCCCTTCTATGTTCCTGTGGTTTTGGAGAAGAGACTGCTCAACATATTACTTTCTCTTGTAACAAGTTTCTTACTCAAAGACAGCAAGCCACTTTTCTTTCCTATAATTTCTCTACTTTACTTCAAAAGCCTAAAGTGCTTAAAGAATTTCTTCTCTGGTTTATGTCTTTGAAAAGACTAGACCAGTTTAACTTAGCACACCAACTCTTACCAGAAAACCTATCATCTCTGTGATTTTATTTTCTCCAGACACTGCATATTCTTCCAGATAATTCCCTAGTCTTACCCAAGTCTCAGTTTTTATTCCTTCAAAGGTTTTCTGGGAAAAAAAGCATGTATCTAGAAGTTCTGCATGGCTCACCAGCCAAATCAGAGTAAGAATAAAATAAAATAAAATAAAAAAATCTCTTCTCTATATGATTCTCCACTCAATATAAAAATTTGAGATAATTCCAACCAAGGATAGTGGACTTATACAAAATTTCATCAAGGGGGCCCCTTAACTGCTCGCTATCTGATATCGACCGTCATGTGATCGGGTACGGTAATGAATATGAGCGCTTGATACGGTACCGTACTTCCTCATGTCACTAGTGAGTCCCAAGTATCTACGTACCTCAAGTTGCTCGGCGTGCCCGGCTTGTCTCTTGGAAAGTTGGTGAGCTCAACGGTCTCAAGCAAGATGACAGCGAGAATCGACAAGACGATATCCCGGTTGCAGCAGAGGTGTGTCAAACGAGGATGATCCATATCCAGATCCTCCATCGCTGACCTTTCCCGCCTGCAGGATCCAAGAGGGCCAGTACTACGAAGCGCATCAGCAGCTGCGCGTTGTCACAGCCCGCTACGTGAAGCAACAGAACTGGAGCGCCGCCGTCGACATCCTCCATTCAGGCGCCCAGGCGCTCCTCAAGAAATGCCAATACGGAAGCGGCGCGGACCTCTGCCGGCTTCTGGTCACCGTCCTTCAGCAGGCGGAGCAGAAGCCCGACTCGGGAAGCAAAGGTGGGTCTGCGTTACCGGTAGCCTGCAACGAGCCAACCCGTGGCGGGAGACGCACGCAGCCAGGGTGGTCATCCTGACCGTTTCATAGCAAAGCTCATATCCCTGCTTCGAATGTTTCCGCCGGAAGAGCCTGGCTGGAAGAGATTCGCGGACGAGGCCATCGCGTATGCTTTCTCTCGGATGTGTAGTCTGCAACCGCAGGATCACGCTGACGATCGATAGATGGTCCATCAAAACTGGAGAATGTCCGCTGGGTGATGCAGACCTGCATCAAGCCATAGGCGAATTATACACACAAGGTTGGACACTCCTTCTGTCCATTGTTAAGATAGGATTGGGTTACCCTGACACCCGGCCCCCAGAGCCCAATCCGTACGATGCAGAGCGGCATCTGGTCCTAGGAACCAGTTCCGCTCCAGAGCACTTGGCAAATCTGGAGTACGATTGGTACACTGCGGACGAGGCCCATACGGCACCGTTCTACATCTCCCGCGCCGTCTTGGCCTATCTGCTCGTCGGCAACCTGCGAGACTCCGCACGCTCCATGCAGATCTTTCTCGACCGCCTGGTGCATGACAAGTCCAGTATCGGGATACAGGATATGAAGGTCGGGGGCGTCCAAGCGAAGATCATCTCCAGCATGCCCCTAATGAACTTTTTGAATCTATTGCTGCTCGCCGTGCCGAGGGGAAGAGCAGAGTCCTTTCGGCAGCTCCGAAAGCACTACTCTGGTCATCTCCGAGATCTCGGAGGATGGGAAGAGGTAATTGATGCAGACCCCTGTGGATACGAGGAATGTCCCGTTGATATCAGGTTCGATCCAGGTTCTGGACCATATCGGAGAAATGTACTTTGGCATCCCTATCCGGAGACAGACGAATCCTCTCTTCGATATGATGGGCAGCTTGCTCGGTGGTGGTGGTCAAGGCCCTCCGCAGCCGAGTGTACGGAGGATTGACCCTCCAGCACCACCTGCAGTCGATTTAGACTAGGACAGACACCAGGGCTTCGTGTCCGGAATCACCTTTGTCGAAATTCCACGTGACGTGTCAGAGAACAGTTCGTCTCGGGTTGTTCCCACGAGGGCATTGCATATGCGCACCTCGCGGCATTCAACGTTCATCTTCCGCTTCGTACATCCAATTGTCGTCCTTCAAGGACGCGGCAGTCTCACGCAGGCTGTGCTGGACAGCGGCCAGCAGCTCTGACAACCTCGGCGCTCGTTAGGAGGAGCGCACGGTAGACGGCCGTCTGCACTAGCGGATGCATACCAGCAGGTTCGCTTGGCCGACGATTGCGGTCCCGGAGATGGTACTTGACTGCTTCAGCCAGGCGCGCATCTTCTCCTGCACCGATGCAGCATAACCCCTCGCGTCAGCTTAAGAGCTGCCTCGACAGTGCACCTGCAACATGCTCCGGGCGATCCCTTGCGATCGGTGCGCTTCCACTTACGTTCCTTCTCCGTCACCTCGTCTTGCCCCGCTGTCGGAATGCCGGGCACTTCGAACTGATAACTGCCATCCTTGTCGCGCACGACGATCTCTTCGTCCGCCTCTTCGGCCGGGGTCTGAATCGTCGTCGTCGCCGACGTCGCCGTCGAGCTCGCTGTCGGCCGCCGACTGAGATGTTGGTGAAATAGGTTGCGCCTGCTGCTGTTGCTGTTGCTGTTCGTCCGCGTCGTGCGCGACGTCATCATTGCGATCTGGCTCTGTGGGAGGGATACCGTATGCTGTGATGGACTACTGTAGGTACGTAGCGAGAGGAGGGATTACGAGCATGTCGAGGTGTACACTGCCGGTCGCCGGTGGCCCATTAGTCAGCCGTTGGAGATATCAGTTGCCCTTGGATATTCGACTGTTCCAAGCATCGATTCTGCCAAAGACCATGCCTACCTTCCCGATTTCCCCGGCTGAGCGATTCAGGGGCTCCAGCGCGACTATCAGGAGACCGCACGTTGGTATATCGACAGCAGACCTCCATTTCCAATGGCTCACTGGCGCTTAGGAGATTGCTTGCTTCTCGTACGATGACACTCACACCTACCATGCGGACGAATCATCACTGCGGTACTACTACCCTGCTCGGATCGGGGCGGATCTCTCACGAGGGTTCGACCAATTCCAGAAGCTGGACGATACAGCCGACGGCCATCTGGACGCCCTCTTGAAGACGATCGTGCGCCTCGAGAAGCAAACGGGAGCCCGCGTCCAAGCTGATCTCATCACATGGCGAGGCATGATGACGAAGGTATGTCGACGAGCATCTCGTCCGGTACGTCTCGAAATGCTGAGTCCATGCAGATTCTATGCACCCCATTCGACAACTCCAACGGGTTAGGCTTCTGGGATAGGATCGCCGTCAGCGCGGATTCTAATCTGCCTACTAGTTTCGAGATGAATGCTACCCTCTTCCAAGTGCGCATATGGGACTCTGGAACTCATCTTCCCCCACCTTAGCTGACCTCGTCGCAACTCAAGGGAACCATGTGAGTGCTACAGTAAGGTAAAAGCCACGCTTGACTAACTCTCGCAGATTCATCGAGGAGAACCATGGGTACAAGTTGGCGCAGTGGGAGACCCAACGCCTCCAGCCCTCACAGCCTGGCGGTCCTTCGCAGGATCTGATGAGTTTTTGGGGTACACCTAAGCCGCATGTGTCTTTCTGCCTTTGCCTTCTGATACGCTCAACACAGGCTACAAATTCGAAACCTTGTCGTTGATCCCGGATACGTGGGCCGAGACGGACCGCGACTTCATTGAGAGTCGAGAAGACCACGTCGTCAACAATCACGCGCAATACTGCTGTGTGGTCAAGACCGGGTTCGGCAAGATGAGAGTGGTTCTGGGTGGCGAAGTAGATGCAGGTCGCTAAGTCGGATCCTTAGACCCTCACTGGCTGTATATCTGATGCTGCACAGTGTGGGACGCAAAACCGGAAAACAAGGACGATCCCGTCGACTGGGTCGAGCTCAAGACCAGCGCCGAGCTGTACAACGACAGAGCCGCCATGAAGTTCGAGCGGAAGCTTCTCAAATTCTGGGCGCAGTCTTTCCTCCTGGGCGTCCCGAGGATCATCGTCGGGTTTCGGAGCACACACGGCATACTCGAGAGGATAGAAGAGTTTGAGACGCAGGACATCCCCGGCAATGTGAAGCGGGAGGGCAAGGGAACTTGGGATGGCAACCTGTGCATCAACTTCGCAGCCGCATTTCTTGAATGTATGCTCTACGAAACCCCCAATGGTGATGGTGACACCTTCACACAACGCTGACGTGCAAATTGGATGTAGGGCTCAAAGCCAACATCACGAGCGAAGGGGTCTGGCGTATCAGGAAGAAGGAGCACTCGAGATCGATCGAACTGTTCAAGCTGGAAGAGACTGGACATGGGGACATTCTGTCCTCTGAGTTCGTGGAGTGGCGCCAGCAGATGGCCTCTGCGGTTGCATGAAGGCCTCAGCGGGACCGGAAGAAGTGGCGTTGCGTCATGACATACCTTTGCTTTCGTATCATGTTGTTCGTGTGCTACCGAGCATGTAGGGTTAGATGAGCTGCCTGATTCAGCAGGCAGGCTTGTTAGTAGCGCCAGCGAACGAGCTGTCGTTGGAAGCTAAGGTCACGCGTCTCTGACGGATATTTCAGCCCTGTGGACCGCCGAGACCCTGCTTACGTCATTGCAGTCTGGCGGGGCAATTACCCGGAGCGCAAGGCACGTACTGAGCTCCACGCAGATACAACCGCGACAACGTCTTGAGACGGAGGGGTTGTTCCCCGTGTCGTCGACTTATTGTTCAAGTTACCCACTTTTAGGGTGACTGCCCAAGATGGTATTGCGAAAGGAGGCTATTGTGCGGTAGAGGTAGATCATGCGCACCTCCCTTTGGTCACGAACCTGACCTTCGAACTTCCTGCATCTTTCATCTCCTGACGAGGACACCGTAGACCTGCCACTGCCACGTTCGAATACTCAGTCCACGATACTTGTGCTGCTGCTGGTCCTCTGTCTTCTTCTCTTGAAAACGCAACCGTCCGAACATCATGTCTGTCTGGAACCCCGAGAACGTCCGCGACGTGGCAGAGTCGGTCGGGATGATGGCGTTGAGCGACGACGTCGCGCAGAACCTCGCGCGCGACGTCGAGTTCCGGCTGTCGCAGGTGCTCGAGGAGGCCCTGAAGGCGATGCGCCACGGCAAGAAGACGACTCTGTCGACCCAGGACGTCTCGCAGGCGCTGCGTGCTCTCGACGCCGAGCCGCTCTACGGCTACGAGTCGACGCGGCCGCTGCGCTTCGGCGAGGCCACCCTCGGACCGGGCCAGCCGCTCTTCTACGTCGAGGACGACGAGATGGATCTCGAGAAGCTCATCAACGCGCCCCTACCAAAGGTGCCGCGCGACATGTCTTTTACAGGTAAGAGGGGAGGTGCATCGAAGAGGGTTGCTCATACGGGAGAGGCCGCGAAAGCTGAGGTCATCCGACACAGCGCATTGGCTCGCCGTCGAGGGCGTGCAACCGACGATACCGCAGAACCCTACCACGGCCGAAACACGAAATCAAGACCTGCATGCGAAAGGCGCGGGAGTCAGCACCCATGCGGCAGGCCTGTCCACGGGCGAGGACGTTGCGGTGAAGCCGCTGGTCAAGCATGTCTTGTCCAAGGAACTGCAGCTCTACTTTGAGCGAGTGTGCGGGGGTATCCTGGACGAGTCCCACGAGGAAATCCGGACGGCGGCCCTGACAAGCCTCCGGCACGACCCTGGCCTTCACCAGCTGGTTCCCTACTTTGTGCAATTCGTCGCCGAGAAGGTCGCCCACAGCCTGCGTCATCTCTTCGTCTTGACGCAGATGGTGCATCTGACCTCGGCTCTGCTGGAGAACGAGTCTCTGTATCTGGACCCCTACGTATGTCTTGCCCCCCTCCCCTCCTCTGACGGCGACATTTCGCGGGGTATACCACGAAGGCTGTATGCTGACCGATGTATCTCGTCAGGCCGCCTCCATCGTGCCGCCGGTCTTGACATGTCTCATCGGCCGACGACTCGGTGACCAGCCCGCTGGGTCGGCGGCGCCGTACCAGCTTCGAGAGATGGCCGCGGCCCTGATCGGTGTCATCTGCAACAAGTACAGCGGCGTGTCGCCGACGCTCAAACCTCGTCTCGCACGGACGTGTCTGAAGCACTTTCTTGACCCGACCAAGCCCATGGGCGTCCATTTCGGTGCGGTCCTAGGCCTGCAGGCCGTCGGCGGCACCGAGGCCATTCGGGCGCTGATCCTGCCGAACCTCAGGGCGTACGAAGTTGTCTTGGTCGACCGCACCGCCGCCGAGGAGGCAGGAAGCCAGGACGACCGGAACAACGTCCACATGGACGGGCAAGACGGCGACGGCGCCGACCCGCCGTTGAGGCCAGAGAGCGGCACGGTCATCGGCGCCGTCGTCCGTGCGCTGATGTCGCTCGAATCAGAGGGCGCGAGCATACTGCCCGTGGGCTCGACGCAAGCCCAGCCAGACCACACGATGACCAACGGCGAAGTCGACACCACTAGCACTGGCACCGGTACCGCCGCTGGCACCTCCACGGCGCCAAGACGCGCGCACGCGCACGACGACGCAACGACAAGGCAGAAGCTCAGGGAGAAGTTGGGACCCGTGTTCGGCTCGAGGATCTACGCCCTCGACAGACCGCGCCTGTGGACGGCTTTGCTCAGCGAGCAATGATCGTCGGTTCATCATCGTGGTATAAAAAAGCTGCGTGGTACTCGTGACATGAAAATGGGGAATGTTCGGGGGCGGGGGGCCTGAGGTCACAAGGGGCACGAGGGGCCACGGGGGGAGGATCGAATTAGCGCTAATGAAATATGAAGATGTTTGATCTTGTCGTGTGTGTGATTGATCTTGTTCTGTTGCTCTCGAGGTGGAGAGGGGGAGAGTGGCAGTGTGAACTACTGTACCGTACGGAGCGTAGATGAGCAGAGTACAGGGGAGGAGGAGGAGCAGGAGGAGGAGTGACTGCCAGTAGGTGGATGAACAGAACTGCTTGGATCGAGAGCCCTCGGGGGCGTAGAGCTCTGCTCCATCGTGGTATAGCCTATCCCAGTAGGCTGTCCACAGACCTATCTACATACAGACTGGCTACCAATTGTCTCGAGGTCTTTGTCTGCAGGCCATCCACAAGCCATCCACAGGTTGTTTGTCTACAGGCCGTCTATAGGGCTGTCTACATACGGTACACTGTCCCGCCAATTTATCTGCAGAGTGCCTACAGAGAGTGTCTACAGAGAGTGTCTACAGAGAGTGTCTACAGAGTGTCTACAGAGTGTCTACAGAGACTATCTACAGACTGTCCACCAGTTGCCAAGAGGGCTTTTGTCTGAAGACTGTCTGCAAGCTGTCCTACCAAGCTGTCCACCGGGTTGTCCAGCATCTTGTCTACGTGGTTTTGTCTACCCAGCTGTCTACAGGCCTTGTCTACTACGGTACGGACCGTCTAGAGCTGCATACCGTGACGTGTCTGTCAAGTATAGTATGTACGGTACAGGGCACCCTTGACATGTCCCGTTGACGACGACGAAGCTTGCGCATGTCAGAGTGACAGATGTACGTATGTACGAAGGAGTTCTAGCTCTGATTGGCTATAACGACAGTTACTCGTCGGTCAATAGGCCGGTTGGTTAGCGAGTCAGTCCTGTATAAGTTGGTCAGTAAGTCGATCAGTCAGTAAGGTCAAGGTCACCCAGGCCTAGCGGATGTGTCCCTCTTCCCTCCTCTGCATCTTCTCCTGTCAATTCAATCCAGAAAACTCCAAATCCAAAAAAACCAAATTGCGCTGACAGGGACTCGAACCCTGGCCGTTGACGAACCTAGAGATGTGCATGCGGCGGGTGGGACCGACCGACATGCATTTTTATACTCCCTGTTTATGGGAGGTCAACATCCTACCCCTGGACTACCAGCGCTTGAAATTGTGTGATCGGTAGGAAGAAATGGTGAAAGAGCGATATCTATTTAGTGCAACCCATATCGTGTGAGGAAAGTGTGTGGGTCCCCCGATGAATCAGCAGCCCTGATTACCTAATTGAATCAACGAACCCACAACATAAAATTGGAGCAGCCCAATCCCTCCCTCTTCTTCTTCTTCTTCACCACGAAGTTTCGCTCCGGCCCGAGCTCCTCCTGACCAGCGACACCCGAACCGGTCGAGCTGGAACGATTGAGGAAGCGGTTACGGTCGACCTGGACTTCCTCTTTCTGGGGAAAGTTCCACGGGAGATTTGTTTCGAGTTGACTTCAAGAGCGACTCGGTTCTATACCCGTTGTTAATCGCGCACCCAGTCTCTTGCTTCTACTTGGCTGTCGAATCCGTGGGACGGTGCGTTTCATATGCAGGGTAACATTCTATGGGACATGACTCCCGATCTGTTTGGTTGTTGAAGTTGCCCTTTCTTGCGGGATGGGGCGAGGAGGGGGAGTGCCGTGCATGCCTTTTGGGTCGCTTGCGTGGTCGGAGATATCAGAGTTGGCTGGCGATATCCTTGCTTGATCTAGTGTTTAGTCCTCCGACTTTGTCTTCAATTGGGGCTATAATCGATTGGATCCACCATGCTTATACACCTTCTTTCAGCCCCCGAACATCTAGTCATCTGTCTCGCATCCCATGACGTCTCTTTTCTCCCCCCCCCACATCCCTGTACTAAACAGCAATTGACATGCGCAGCAACAGCATCCTACATCCGTATGAAAACTCAACCAGCAAGACCCAAGGCTCCTACGGACAGCCTTGCTATCGAAGCACCCTCGACGTAGGCACGAAAGCTCGCCGCAGCATCCTTCACCACGCCTGACACGTCCGGATCCCTCAAAGGGGACATCCCCATGCTCCCCTGCCCTCCCAAGGCCAGAAAGCCAGTTCCCGCAGATTGTATTTTCCTTCACCAAAACTTCACACCCCCAATAAACCCTGCGATCATAGATGGCCGCCATTATGATCGTCGATGTAGTCCGATGTGTCACGTTGCAATCCTGAGCTAATCGGACGTGCGTTGACATGGCTGTTTAGCATCACATCGTTGCAATACTGTCCCCATCAAAACGTCTCCCCGAAACAAACCTCCCCTCCCTTCGCCCTTTCCCCTTCTTCCCCCCACCCCACATCTCCACATCTCCACCCCGTCACAGCCAGAAAGATATCACGACAACACGGATAGCTCTGTACGAACGCTCGTACATCGAGCCGCGGGCACTGATGGGAGCTGCTCGCTGGCACTGGAGCCACGTACTGCACGGTGGCTTATCTGTACTTGTACGATCCGAGCCGGTGTTGAAGACAACGTACAGTACAAGGAAGATCCCCTCGGACGTACAGTACGTGCGGGTAACCAACCTACAATACGTCCGTACTCTAACAGTACAGTACAGTATGGTACATACATAGGTAATTGATGGATAATTCCTACGTGGCCATCTCTTTGTCTCAAGTCGCGATGTGTGAAGATGGGCATGGCCGGGCATGGCTGGGCCTGGCTGGGCCTGGCTTGCCTTGGCTTGCCTTGGCGTACGTACAAAGGTACTTGGCTTCCTCCCACCATGTCTTCAGTGTACTCGCACACTTCCAAGCCATCATCATCATCATCATCATCGGAAAACATGCCGTCCCGGCATTTGACCTGTATCGATAAATTGCACTAACTCAAGGGGTCTTGTTGGAGCTTCTCAAACAAACGTGCACATGTACGCGGCTAATGCATAAGTAGGATCGTGAGCCCTGTGGGGCAGTACAGTAGGCCTACGGGCAGTACAGTACTGGACGCTCTCTCTGTTTAAATCATCTATATACCCCACAACGGAGCACGCTCACAAATCGAAATGATGAAAGTGCATAGTTAACAAACGAATGCCTCCTTCTAACATTAGCCATTAAGGATCCCGTGCCGTTGATATTGTGGCCATTCAGCGACCGGGGCCAATGACGATCGGAGACCCTTCCTCTGCGCGGTATGTCTAGAGTGACACTGTTTGCGCTGCCTTTCCGGGGAGAGTGTCCAGTGGCTCTTCTGTCCCTCGAGCAAGATTGGAGCCTGAGGCGTGAACGGAGCACGTTCCCAAGTTGCTTCGTCCAAAGTGCCCATAGAACTCTCATATGGCAGAGAAGCATGAGAGGAGAAGAGAAAAGACATGTCAAGTGGTGGGATGGCAGGAAGCGTTCCTTCGACGGGTGATCCCCGCGTGTGCGTTCCAGAGACCTAGACCGATGGCTGTGATCCTGTCAAAGTGACATCAGTCTACCTTATCCAGGTCCAGGTAGCAGCTCTCCTTCAGTCTCGGGTCCCTCGTCAACATGGCGCGGCCGAAAGATCGCTTGAGATCTTCCGCGACCTCCAAAGGCCGCTCCCACACGGGCCAGCCGACGTCCGGGCCGAAGTGCCGGGTGACGGACACCAGAGGCTGAACGCACGCGGCCCAGGCCGGCGGAAAGTTCGACTGAGAGTCGGGAAAGACGCACAGCCCCAAGGGCGTTTTGATCCAACGTTCCCCCAGATCTCGTAGCTCCTCTCCGTTTGCCGCGGTCGCGGCAAGGCATCGCAGTGGCGCCTCGGGCCCGGGCAGCCACGAGATCATGGTGAAGTCGAGCGCGTCCTCGGTGCTGAAGCTGTCCTCGCGCCTTGTGCGTTCGGCTAGCGTCTCGCGTGTCCAGGCGAGCAAGCCGACGGGCGAGTCGCAGAGAGCGTAAGCCAGCGTCTGAGGTTTGGCCTGCAGCCCCGACCTGGAGCATAGATGGCCCGAACACGTATGCGTCGAGGCCACCGGTGGTGGTGGCAGTCGGCGCCGACGCCCTTTCGCGCCGGTGCGGAAGTCGTCGGCGTGATACCCGAGTCTGGCGGCCACCAATCCTTTGGGCATGAGGCGAGCCGTGAGGTATTTCAGGTAGTGGAGGGGCCGGTGGGTCCAGGAAGGAGGCCGCAGACATGGAAGAGGGGTTGTCGTGTGGATGCCCAGACACCGATGGCCGTGGTGCAAGGCCAGCATTCGGCAGATGCTGAATCCCCTGTTGCGCAGTCAGTCGGACACGAACGTGCCGCTCATCTCAGGCCGGCGGGGTCTTGACATACCAGCCGGTGCCGTGTGCGACATAGTGCCTGTAGCCGAGCCTCAACATCAGCGCATCGAACATGGCGGCTACCGTCCGAGGTCCCAGCCCTTCTGCGTTGCCCGCGTCGCTGAAGCCGCAGCCCGGTACGCTGGGCACGACGACGTGGAAGGCGGGGTCGCCGTCCTCCGACGGTACGGTCAAGGCGTCGATGATCCGTAGCACCTCGACGATTCCCCCCGGCCAGCTGTGGCAGTAGAGTAGCGGAATGGCATCGTGCGACGAGCCCAACGGAGAGCGCTTATGGACGAAGTGGAGACGTAGCGGAGGATGCGGCGACGGCGGGTCGACGAGGGTGCGCCATTGGGGCAGCCGTGCGTTCAGGTACTTCTCGCGTTGCCGCCAGTCGTACTTCCCCAGCCTGGACCGTCGTTAGCCAGCGGTGCTGTTGTCGCTACGATATTTCTGTGAACTGGCCCATTGACGTACCAGTAATCGAGGTCTGGCTCGATCACCTCCTTGGGGACTCCATATTTCCATTCTCGCTCGTCCGCTGGCGAGAGACCATGAGGCAACCGGGAGAGTTCCAATTTTTTCCTGGTGAGATCCAGATACCGCGAAGATACCTGTTGATTCTGTTGTCAGTCGTCTTTGGCGTCGTGTATAGCAATTTCTTGGAAGGCGCGATACTGACATGCAAACTGTATGGTTTGATGGTGACCGGGCGGTTGTCGACGGTGGCCGCAGCTGCACTTGTAGTTGCGCCTGCAGTTGCGCCTGTGCCGACCGGCGGCATGGCGACCGGGAAGGTAAACAAGTGGCTGGAGAGGGGCAACGAGCTGTGGCTTGAAAGCAGACAGCAGCCTCAATCGGCGTCCGGCTAAATTTAAAGAGGGTCCGGTCGCAAAGGGCCAGTTCGCCTGAGAGGAATGATCGACAGGTCCCGTGACCGGATGGACGCCCTTGCGACTGTGGCTGTGGCTGTGGCTGACGCATTGGGGCATCTCGTTTGCACAGCCACAAAAACGCCAAGGCCTTTTCGTTCCGGCCAAATCTCGGAGAATATATTTTTGGAACTGGCAGACGGGTATTGGGTATTGCAGACTTGGCGGCTGGCGAATATGGCCAAAGGATCGTGGATCGACATGATATTCTCGGCGAAGGCACATCTTCAACCGCCATACTTCGTATCCTGTCGACGAGCTGACCTCACCTACCTCGTCTTGCCGTCTGCCAGTTCGTCTGTCTTGGTTGGGCAACCGAATCATGTCGCCCCCTGCCTTTTTCTCGTCCTGCGTCATAACGGCGATGCCCGGCGGCGGAGAGGTTCCTCGTCCACATTTGCCCGTTCGTGCTAGATGGCGGCTTCTCTGTTGGGCGGTTCAGAGCCGCTACGGCCACCGCCACCGTCGCGTGTTGCCTCATCTCGGACGCCGGACCCAGCCGCGGTGCGGAAGTTAAGGTTGCCGATTCTTTGGACGAGGTTGCTTCCCACAGCGTCGACGGCTCCACGGGGCGCCATCAGGCTCGGCCCTGCACTTGCTATCTCCTGTACCCTGAACAGCTTGATCGCCGTGCCATTCCATGTCCCGACGGCCCCCTTGGAGATGCTGATTTCGCTGGCGAAAATCAAGCCCCACAGGAGGGATTCGTACCAGCCAAGCGATAGCGAAGACCATTCAAACAGATGCACACGAATGGGCGACGGCTCGATACCCCGGACCGAAGCATGGCGAATGGCCTCGTGGTCCGTCGAGAGGGCCGAAGTGCGTGAGACGCCGTTGGAGGGCAGCTGCTCACCAAGCTCCTGGATCAAGGTGAGGATGGTATGCAATGGAAGTTCGGGCACCCATGACTCGACCTATGCGTGAGCATCGTGGGGTCAGCCCTGCGACAACGATGATCCGAGATGGGGGGGGGGGGGGGGGGGGGTGGGTTTCGTTGGATCCGACTCACCCATTCCGTGGTCGGCTCGAAGCCACCATCGTGACCGCTCATCCCGATCATCGCGCGAACAAGGCTGGTCGTGCTGTTTTGCCGGGAAAACGATGGCGCTCCGGCAGGCATCTTGCCGCGCGCCTTCTCGGACATGCCTCGTACCTGGAGCGGAACGGTCTCGTCGATGGACGAAGACACCGACGCCGAACGTGCTTCTTGCGTCAGAGGGGAGGTACGGGCTGGCGGTTGTGAGGCCTGGTCGTCCTCGGAATCCTCATCGTCCCCGATGGCGAATGCGCTGTTCTCTTCGGGCACGTCCTGCAGCGCCGAGAGACGTGCGTGCGTGCCGGTTGGGCTGCGAATGCCGTCGCTCGAGCCAGCCGGCGTCGGGCTTGCACTGGTCGAGCTATTGACGGCCTCCTTTTTCTGGCGGTGATGGCGTTCGATGTCTGTTTCTCCACACTCGAGCGTGAAGAGACGTAGGGCCTCGACTTTCTTCCGCGACCGGAGAAGTGCGAGGACGAAGGTGGTGTTGCCTGGAAGTTGGTGAGAAGGTCACTTCACAGATACCGGTGTCCCGATCGACCTACCGCTGTATTGATGTTCGATGATCGCATTGATGGCCTCCAAGAGGGATGACAGCACTTTGTGGTTGGTCTCGTTGGCCAGAAGGAAGGAAGGGGACGACGTGGAGGAGAAGAGCTGCATCAATTTGCTGCTGGAAGCCGCGTTGAGATTTTCCAAGTAGGCGGCCACGTTGTTGAGGATGGCAAGCAGGGCTGGGTATATGGCATGCAGCTTGCCTTGGCTTGCCGTCATGAGCTTGTAGATCGACTGCGCTCGTTAGGCCTTGAAAACGGGAGGTCGAGACGGCAAGGCTTACGATGATCAGGTAGTCGGCGTAGCTCCCACGGAAGCCTTCCAATCTGATGCTGGTAGGTAGCGTACCTTGGCTCTCGAACCTCTGGTTCAAGCCTCGGCCGAATCGTCGCTCCGCGCTGAGCGTCTGCAACACAAAGACGCACATCCGCACTAGGCCATGTTGGGACGGATCCTCTCTGTTCTCCAGGGCGTAGAATAGGATCAAGATAAGGAAGTCATGGGCTCTGTCTGCCTCGACAACGAAAGCGCGGAAGCTCTTATTGCACTGCAGTGTCTCCCAGAAGAGCATGATCACCTCCGGTGCCCAGCTGATCGACTTCTGGCTGCCCGGCAAGTATGAAGCGTTTGCTTGCACCTGTCATGGTGAGCTGCCGTTCCGCACCACGAGGTACAAATCAAGCCAACGGTAAGACTTACTGGTTGATTCAACACTCGGGTCATGCCGTCCACGAGAAACTGAAAATCTTGAGGCCGATGTAGTCGGCCGAGGAAATGGCGGAAGTAATTCTTGCCCGAGGGTCCATCTTTGCCGTCGGGGACCGGATAGAGTACCAAGACCATCAGAAGTTGCAGGCAGTAATTGACAAGGACCTGTCTGGAATCTTTAAAGACAACGTGGTCATAGGGCACTCGCCAGCTGGCAGGATTGTATTTCATGGTCTGCATGGATCAGCGTTGGATCTTCTTCGACTTGCCATGGCAAAGACTGACGGTATTGAGGAGGGAACACAGCACGGAGAGAACGATTTGTTTGTCCGGGCAGGTGACCATATGCGTCAAGGCCTTGACGCCCTTTACCGGCAAGATATCTGTCACCCGTCAGCTTTGCCCCTTGACTGGGAAAGATACGACTTACTCGACGGCATGTACATGGACTTGCTGACCATGACGATGATCAATTTCAAGATATCGCAACGGCTTCGTTCGAAATCCTTGCTCGTCGGAAGCGACGTATGACATCCGACTCCACTTTGCCATATTGCATAGGTGATTTTGTTCTGACCCGTGGCCGGTGCGGGAACCGTGAAGCCGGCAAAGAAGAGCATGTCAACCAAGGTGTCGATGAGCTCCTCCCCCAGCGGTCTCTGTTGTCTTTCGCCATCGACAAGTTGATCACGCGGGGGATCTTGGCCCTGTTTGGAGTCAAAGAGCACCTCCGTCTGGCCAGCTTGTCCGGAACGAGCGTGGCGGCTCCTTGGCGTCCAGAAGAATCCATTCTCCCACTTGTCGAGGTGTTCCATCTCATAAAGAAAGGGCAGAAGCCTTGTGAGAATGCGTATGCAGTTCAGCGCATGCCTTTCGGGTGCGACTTCTGGATCTGGGAAGGAACGATGGTCCCGTAGTTCGAAGAGGCGTGTAGTGACTGCGAGCAAGAGCGATTCCAGATTCGAGAAGGCCTTGTCGCGGGTCCTCCGAATGTCTGAGTGGGAAAAGAGCGTCGACACATCCTCCTGTGTCTCCGGGAGCTCCCAGAACTGGAAGGGATCCTATCATCAGCCTGAACAGAAATCGAGGTGTGGACCGCAGCACCAGGACACGCACAGCAGTCCAGAAGGGATCGTGGGCTGGTATGCGGGCTTCGTCCGAGAGTCGGAAGATGCTCTTCTTGAAGCTGAGCTTCGAGTCCGAGGCACCCATGATGTTATCATGTAACCCGTCCGCCTATGCCGTCCGTCGGTCAGCTATGGAGACAGGAGACTAGGTCGAAGCACTCTTACCTAGCGCTGGTCAGCCATGCTCCGTGGTGACGGAGGTGCAGTGAATCTGTCATACAGGGGTACCGTAGGCAGTACATATTGATCCTCGCTATTTCTGAAATCTTCCAGATCCATCGAGTATCTGCAGAAGTCTTTTGGTTGGTTTTTGTATACGGTATATCGAGGCGATGGCGGGGCGGCGCTGATGACTAAGCAGATGTGTTACACGTGATCGACTCGTAGGAATCGGTCAGTACGAATCAGTTGGGACTGGGAAGTCTGGGTGAAAAATCCGCCGGCAATTGCACCATCGAGCAATTGGCCGATGATAGACCCATGATCATTATGATCACTTCACTCGTGCTCGGAGCCTGGTGTGGGGTTTTACATACGGGCGCTCTCAGTGACCGTCGTAGATATTGGCTGCCGCTCTGTAGGTATTGGCGTGTGTCGCGGAGTGCCAGTGACGCAGGGTATGACTGAAACTCCGAACGCACCGCAAGCAAACATGATCGTGTACACGATCTCTCTCCCCGCTCACGAATACAAGCCACCGCCGACTGGACTTCCTCGACCTCGCTCGTACAGCCATTTGCTGTTCAGCCCAACGCTCGCACCCTTCCCACGAGATGGAGTCGGCGTGGCAGGCAGGCTGATGCCACCGAGATCTAATCCTCCAGAGATCGATCCCAGAGGCGATGACGAACCCTGTGACTGTCTCTTCAGAGCCCCTCGACAATCTTCCTGTAGAGCCTTGTGGAGCAACGGACTGGCATTGCCGGCGAACGACGAGTTTCTTGGCGACATGCCTCGCAGCGGACTTCCTTTACCCGACAGAGGGGAGCCAGAAAGCGGACTGCCACGGGCGTCTGAGCTTCCAGTGCGTGGAGTTGTTGACTGCGGATAGCGAGGTGGAGTGACATACGCCGAAGTTGGCGTGCCTGGAGGTGTCGCTTTTGGATCCAACCCAAGTAAGGCCCGCTGAGATGGGGTGAGAGGTATATCGACCACCTCGTCCTTCGGGAGCATGAGCGGTACCAGCGCGAAGAATATGTTGAAGACAAGGAGACCCCGAGCAAACAAGAGAGGAAATATGATATAGTTCGCGATGGGACCGATAACGGCGGCCACGAGTGGTCTGTCTCACGAGATTGAATGAGTCTATTGCCAAGCAGTTGGGGTCAAGTATACTGACGCTTGCTGTATGGTCCACCCCGGAAACCAAGTCGCTAGGAGCATTCCTGCGTTCCATAAGATGGATTTGACATTACGGTCCGTGAAAGTCGCAAGATTGCGTCTCCGTGCGATCTCATCGAAGCTTGGATGTTGCCATGTTCCCGTAGGAGGCGTGGACGGAGGGGCCGGTGCGAGTCGCGACAGAGGTGTCGCGGGCACCAAAGCGGAAGACATTCTGGCAACAACTGGCTATTAGCTGAGCTCCACTTAAAAATGTTGATGAGAGATATCATCTTACCAATGCAGCTATCCCAGCAATTGTTAGTATCGTTAGCTTCTACTTACTTACCCTTCCTCAACTCAACTCCAACACAGCGTTGGTGGTTCTCGCTGGTCCGTCGCTGCCGTGGAGTTTTGTTTGGGTCATGACACTTACGAGTACTGCGTACAGTACGCGGAGAGCTACAGTACACCTCGACCGTCGTGACCGTGAAGTGTCACGACTTTATCATAGTCGTGCTCAAAGTTGAATGAGGACGCTTCAGATTACGCCAGAAGACCAAGCCATATCTAATTTCTTGAGAGTAGCATGATCACTGAGTCGTAAGTCGGGTCTGGCTGTCTCACTCGGGTAACGCCGTGCCCCACCTCACGTACATACGTACCTTCGTACAGTACGTACATACGTACTGTACGTATGGGTACCGAAACGTGATACCATTGGCTCTGTCGGTACGTAACCTTGCACGCCCTGGTGCAAATCCCACCTACAGTACATCCATCCAGGAACATGAACATCCTTCAATCAACCCAGCGGACATGTCTTCCTGGCGTCTTCTTCAAGACAGCTCTATGGAACCCAAGGGCGCAAACGATCTTGGGCCGACAAACTGCAAGGTTTACCTCGTCCGAGACGCCACAATTACGCCAAACCCCACTCCATGATCTCCATCTCACCCATGGCGCTAAGATGGTGCCCTTCGGCGGTTTCGCCATGCCTCTCCAGTACGCAGACCAGTCCATCGGGGACAGCCATCGGTGGACGCGCAGGAACGCCAGCCTGTTCGATGTGTCCCATATGTGAGGACCACTATCCAGGATAAATCGATCTGTACGAGCTGGCCGTTTTGCTGAGAGGCGAGTCCCCAGGGTACAGCACCGATTGGTGGGTTCAGGGGTCTCTCCACTCCTCAAGCGATTGACACCCTCCTCAATCGCGAACATTGATACCCACCACTCGACCCTATCCTGCTTCCTGCATCCGGGGACCGGCGGAATTGTTGATGATACCGTGATTACCCGGTTGGGCCCAGAGGCCTTTTATCTTGTTACAAATGCGGCTTGCAGCGAAAAGGATACCGCCTACCTGACGAAGCACATAGGAGATTCGGCTGAAGGCTTGATCAAGTGGGATGTCTTGCGTGGCTGGGGCCTCGTGGCCATCCAGGGCCCGCTCAGCGCTTCGTTGCTCGAGCCCTTACTTGTTGGCGGTGAGGAGGAGACCAACCTAGACACACTCTACTTTGGCCAGTCGCGCCTTGTGCGGGTTCGGCTTGCGTCTGGTACCCATGCTGAATCTCCTGTCCTCGTATCTCGGGGTGGCTATACGGGCGAGGACGGCTTCGAGATCTCCCTCCCACCCGATGTGGCTTCCGCCTTCACCAAGGCTCTCCTTGAGAAGTCAGGCCCGGAAAAGCTGCGTCTGGCGGGTCTGGGCGCGCGGGATAGCCTTCGCCTAGAGGCGGGATTGTGCCTCTACGGGCATGACCTAGATGATACCACCACACCGGTGGAAGCCAGTCTCAGCTGGCTTGTCGGCAAGGATCGACGAGCTGAGGGCGGCTTTTTCGGGGCGGAAGCCATCCTGCCGCAGCTTAAAGCCTTGAAGGACGGCGGTACAGGTGTTACGAGGAGGAGAGTGGGCTTGACTGTTGAAGATGTGCCCGCTAGGGAAGGGAGCGAGATCTTGTCGCTGCCATCGGACACCAACGGCGCGCTGCAGCAAGAGGAGCCCATCGGGAAGATTACGTCCGGCTGCCCTTCACCCAGCTTACCCGGGACCAATATTGCCATGGGTTACGTCAAGCTCGGCTCTCACGTACCGGGGACCCAAGTGAGCGTTCTCGTACGAGGAAAGAAGAGGAAAGCCACGGTCAGAAAGCTACCTTTCATTCCTACCCAATACAAGAAGGCAGGTATACGCCTGTAGCCACTGGAGAGACGATTGGATAGTCTAGTGGTTTTTTTTTTTTTTTAGCTCGGGTTGGAATGCGTGGTCATATGACCTGCACGCGTCCATCACTGATGAGAAACGAGTGCTCTACGCCATACAGTGAAATATAGGCAACACGCACAAGATACTTTCAATCGGCAATCAGGCTACTTTTCCGCGTATGACGTCGCCGTACGAAAGAGCTTCAAGCAGGAAAGCACCTCTTGCTCCATCCAGTAGCTGCGCTAGATCTAGGAGCGAGCTCGGGCTAATAATTCTCATACATCCGGTCAACGGATATTTCCCTCTTTGAGGGCGTGGAACTCCAGAGCGATCTACTGCTCGAGGTACCAGTAAGGAGAACAGGCCCGACTGTTTACTGTACAGGCCTACTCATGGTGCTGCGCCTACTAATCCTCGGTCGTGGCAATACTCTGACCTCGACAGTGGCGACATAGCTCAGGTTTCGGTGCTCAGAGGCAGCATTCTCAACACCCTCAACGAACTATCAATGGATGCTTAGTTAGCCGAACGACAAGTAGCTCGGCCAGTTCGCGGTGATAGACATTTCTCTGTTCTTTTGTTGTACCGTACCGTACCGTGTTGTTGTCGTCATCAGGCTTGACAGGTGTATACCAAGTCAAGGTTTGGGCGGTGTTGCTGTTACATCAGTCGAGTTGAATGTGGCTGATGGAAACATAAGCAGAAGATCGGTCACTTAGAATAGGGGTTGAGAAAATAATTTTGGGTTGTGATTCTGGCACGCCTGGCACTCTGTACCCCACGAACCGGTTCATTCAGCGCACCAGCCCACAATGGCTTCCAAGCAGCAGAAGTCATCCAAGGATGTCTCTGGCAAGCTTTGGGGTGGAAGATTCTCGGGTCCGTAAAACGCCGAATGAACACTACATGCTCCGCGGACGCTGTGCTAACTGTTCCAGGCACACTTGACCCGTTGATGATTGCCTACAACCGGTCCATCTACTTTGACCGAGCCTTTTATGCTCAGGACATTGCTGGCTCGATTGCCTTCGCCCGTGCAAACGTCACAACTGGGATCCTCACCGAAGATGACTTTGCATCGATCGAGAAGGGCTTCGAACAGATCCTGGAGGAATGGCGGACTGACTCATTCGAGATCAACCCTGATCTGGACGAGGACATCCACACCGCCAATGAACGCAGGCTAGGAGAGATCATCGGCAAGGATACCGCTGGGAAACTTCACACGTGGGCTATCGTCCTGTGTTTTCTTCCAGACAGCGTAGAAAGGCTTACATATCGTCAGTGGGAGGAGTCGCAATGACCAGGTTGCAACGGACTTGCGCCTGTGGCTGCGTGATGAGCTGCGGCAGACCGCGGAAAGGCTTGCTGCTCTGATCGAGGCTTACGTGTTGCGGGCGGAGAAGGAGATTGACCATATCATGCCCGGCTACAGCCATCTCCAGCGTGCGCAGGTGACTCATCTCATTGCCAGCTATACGGATTCCTGCTGACGTGCTCATAGCCCGTCCGTTGGAGCCACTGGCTACTCAGCTATGGCACGGCCTTGGCCACAGATCTGGAGCGGCTACATGAAGTCATCCAGCGTGTCAACAGATCCCCCCTTGGCTGTGGCGCCCTGGCTGGGAATCCATTCCGCATCGATCGTGACGCGATGGCCAAGGAGCTGGGCTTTGATGGCTTGATGCCCAATAGCATGGCCGCCGTGTCAGATCGAGATTTCATCATCGAGACGATGCAATGGGGCTCAACCCTGATGCTGCACCTCTCGCGGTGGAGTGAAGACTTGATTGTATACAGCTCTGCAGAGTTTGGGTTCGTTCGGTTGGCGGATGCCTATACGACTGGCAGTTCACTCATGCCACAGAAGAAAAACTGTAACTTGCCCTTTCGAGTTTTCCTGTCTTTCTCGGCCGCTCGACTGAGCTGACAAGATAGATAGGCGATTCGCTTGAATTGATCCGTGGAAAATGTGGCACCGTGTTTGGTGGATTGGCAGGGCTGATGATGACCATCAAGGGTACCCCTTCGACTTACAACAAGGATCAGCAGGAAAGCATTGAACATATGCTTAACCACGTCAAGACACTGAAAGACAGCATCGTGATAGCAGAGCGCGTGTTGCTAACATTGACGGTGTTTCCGGACAAGATGCGGGCTGCGTTGTCCCCAGATATGCTCGCCACCGATCTTGCAGAGTACCTAGTCAGGAAAGGTAACTGTTCCCCACAATCCTGCCATCTTCTATATAGCTCTGAAGACATCTGATCATCAACAGGTTTGCCGTTCCGAGAAACACACCACATATCAGGTCGAATAGTGGCCCTTGCCGAGAAGGAAGGGAAACCCATGAACGAATTGACTGTTGAGCAGTTCAAGAGTGTGGACGATCGGTTCGCCAACGACGTGCTACAGGTATTCGACTACGACCGCTCCGTCGAGTTGAAATCGGCCGCTGGGGGCACAAGCAAGTCGGCTGTCAGGGAGCAAATCAGCCTGTTGAGGCGTGCCATAGGTGCAAGAGAAGACTAGACTTCGAGTGGAGGAAAGGAGGGAAGGGTCTCTGCTATAATCAGATGGAAACCCCCTCGCTCAGATTTCTGATCAACATCTGATCAGGCCACTTGGCTTACACATGCCATCAACCTAGACTCCAGAACCTCAGGTTTCGCAGACAGCGGTTGCAGGCTCAGTCAAAGTACCTTCAACCTCCACTTCTTACTTAACCTAGTCTATCCTGGTAGCAGATGGCAATGAGAGTCTACAGGACTACTTAGCTTGATTTGATATGGTCTGACCCAGCAAGCAGCAGCAGTCTAACCACTTGCTGCTGGCTATGTCAAGCCAGTTGCAGGTGCTGAAAAGAGGGTAGTCTTTTGGCACAAGAACATCTACGATACTTACTCCAAGTACTTGAACTCTAGAATTTCACCAACTATCTGCAAGTTCCTGCAAGTGGCAGCAAGAACATGCACCTGGTATGACCTCTAGAGTTGCGAATGCAAGCACCATGGCCCTAGCGATTGGTCATATTTCAGACACGGAAGAAGTAAAGACGATAGCTACCGTACATGCGCACAAAGAAGAAAGGAAGTAGCTGCCGTCGTGGGAGAATTGGCAGAGCAGTTGATACAAGTTCAAATTTATGGCATGAATCAAAAAGATCAGAATGATTGCAGCTGTAGTCATGGCTGCGGAGATATAGCAACTACGGTACTGTATAAGGTAAGTAAGCTCCATCAAGGATCTGGTCAGCTATTGTAGGCACTGTAGGCAGGTGATTGTGGCAGGCAGGTGGGTGGTGGAGTAATGCGATCATTGAGTGTGAAAGAGGGGGGGGGGGGGGGGGGGGGGAACTTGTCAATCATTGTAGAGACAACAATCACTCTCTGATTGAGCTGAACTCAGCCTCTGGAAACTCATGTTCTCTACCAACTTAGCAGTAGCTCTACAGTGCCGTAGATTAGTAGTCTGCCTGGTTATATCGTCTGTTCTGTCACTGCTGGTAGGATTGTTGATGCTGAAGTCTATTCAGGGCCAGCTCAACCCACAGTACTGTGCATCAATCGGAAGAAGGTTCTGTGTGGAGCGTACTGGCCAGTAAAGCAGGCAGCTGCCCGGGATGTTGATGTCTTGCTTCTATCATCGCCCTATACGTACGTGCTCAAACCCTCTTCTTAGTTGTTGGTATATATATTTCTTTTCCTTCCCCTATTTCTGAATGATTAGCTCAGTGGAAAGAGCACTCGTCGGTGGGCATTGTGTCAGACGGTTGATCCGTGGGCACAGAGTCTGCCCAGCTGGGCGGTTGATCCGCTCACTGACAGATGAGGGACGTGGGTTCGATTCCTACATCGTTCATACAAAAATTTTTTTTTTTGAACCACAGGATCATGTGAGTTACAGTACACGGTCATATAACGCATCTGACGGTTACAGTACGGAACTACGGTATTCCCAGTTACGTAATCCTATATGTAGCCCCGCACTGTCCCATTGCCGTGGCTAAGTTAGAGCCCTGCATGGGCTATGGGGTGCTTCGACCTCTTCCAGTAGAGCTACCGCAGCACGTACGGGAGCATATAACTTACTGGTGGACCAGTTCCATATGCGACAACCAAGATGTCTACAATATACGCTGTCTTCGAGAAGATGGATGATCAGATCTCAAGCACATTCTCAGAATGGAATCTGTGGAGCACCACCGTTGCGCTTCTCCTTGTATCTGCTATCGCATACGGCTTGATACTGTGGGAGGACCCAGACATACATCCGTTTCTGCTGCTGCGGCAGTCGACGCCAGCGCCGGTTCGACAACCTGGTGGATCGGCCGTGTTCCGATCTTTGCAGAGACCTCATGGCTCTCCCCTACGCAGCGGGCTTGAGGTCAAGGATGACGGAGCTCCCGTTTGGGCATCGGGTAAAGACGGGGATCTACGGGACATCTGGAAGCAAGCCGTCGCCGGCTCGAGAGACAAGGAAGGGCAGCACCCAGCCCGGAGCGGCAGGATTTTCACGATCCGTGGCAGGGAGGAGGTCTTTGAGCACGAGCTGGGTAATGCTGCCAGCGACGAGGGAGGTGACGATAGAGGGGGCTGACCAGTGGGCTCAGGCGAACTTTCACAAGGCATCAACATAATCGGCCAAGAGCTTCGAGATGTCGCCGCAAAACGGGTTGCCGTGTACCTTCCGAATTCAGTGGAGTTCTTGAACACCCTCTTTGGTGCGTAGAGACACGTCTGGCACTCTTTCCCCCTCCTGCTCGGAACGACTAACGACAAGTCAAACTGCAGCTGCATCGTTCTTTGGCTTCTCTCCCATCCTGCTACCGTACCGTCAACCACTCGAGGCCGTGCTTGGGCTGCTCAGAAAGACCAGTCCTGATGTGCTGATTGCCGGAGCTGGAACAATCCCACTGACCGAGGTTGCGCACAGTTGCCCCCAGCTGAAACATGTCATATGGGTGGTACAGCAAGGAAGCCGGCATCTCGACTGGAACGAAGTACCTGAAGGATTTGGCGGCAAGGTTGGAGTCTCTGTGTGGCACGAACTGATCGAAGAGAAGAAATCTAGCATCGAGGGCGATCTGCCGTACGATGTTGACCGCCCGGGAGACTCTTTCAGGCTCGTGACGATGTGGCAGAAGGAGGACGACGAGGTGGGAGACGTCGTCGAATACACTGAGGCGGTGAGTATCCTCCGCAAGAGGAAGACGTGCCTGAGGTTCCTAACGAGACTAGAACCTCGTCGCTGGAGTATCCGCGTTCATCTCGTCGCTACCGCAGAAGCAGAGCATCACTCCGTCGGATCTCTTGCTACCAGCTGACTCAATGATCACGGCATATTCGCTCACTGTCATCCTTGCGGCGCTCTACTCCAACGCGTCTGTGGCTCTGAGCTCCGTGGCCGGTCCCGATGCGGACCTCGAACTGTCCGCACGGCTAGTCGCTCCCACCGTCATCGTTGCTTCGGCCGAGACTGTCGCGCGGTACCATCGCAAAGTGAAAGAGCAAGCCCAAGACGCGTGGTTTGCGTCGATCTGGTACTGGCTGCAGTCACGAGCCCTGACGGCGGGGCGCATGCCCGGCGGCGCTTTCATCAACCGGGCCATGGCACCTTCGACGGTCTCCTCAGTCGGCACGACGCCGGGGCAGCTGCGACTGCTGTTCGTGTCCGAGCGCGCACACAGCGGCTGTCCACCGCTGACCTCGACCGCCCTCTCCGATCTGCGTATCTTCACGGGCGCGCGCGTCGTCTATGCCCTGACGGCTCCGGGCGTCGCCGGCGCCGTGGCGTCGACGAACGTGTACGACTACCGCCGCGAAGACGAATGCAAGGGCGAAGACGCGAGGGGATCAAGCGCGAAGCACTCACATTTCGGTGTTCCCATGAGCTGCCTCGAGATTCGCCTCGTCGACACCGCCGACCACAAAACAACGGACGAGGGCAATCCTAGAGGCGAAGTAAGTCCCTTTGCTCCCCACCAGTTCGATCATGAGTCTTAATCTTTGTACTTTGCGTTCCGCTCGGTCTCTGACTCACGTCATCTTCCGAACCCAGATCACCGTACGAGGCCCTGCCGTCGTCAACGGCGAAGCCAAACTCGGTATACTTGGCACCTTCCGCGACGATCACACGCTGTCCTACCTCTAGACGATATCTTACCCTTCTCCTCTCGCGTCTTTTATCGTCCTTTTTGTTCCGTGGCACCTCTCGTTGTCCCTTTCCATCTCTTGCCATCCCTCCTTGGCACCTCTCTTCCCTTTCCTCGTCTTCTACTTCCGCTTCCTTCCACTTTCACATTCCTACTACCCTCTCTCTTGTCTTCATCTAGGTCGCCGTCGTCACCATTCACCAGGCCATGTCCTCGTGTTCTCATGCTTTCCTAAGACAGACAGCATACGGTACCCACATCAAACACTCTCCCCTTCGTCCCTCCAAAATTTTTTTTAAATTTCCCTTTTTTTTCAAAAAAGACCTAAATCTGGTCATACACATCCACCCTTATTCATGACCTGCATGAAGCACATGAACATGTCCACTCTTATGACTTGAACGAAATAGATGCCCACCACCTCCGCCCCCACCCTCCACATACTTCGTTCTCCCCTCCTCCCCAAAACAGCATCAAACAAGATAACTTACCTCACGCTTGCGAATCGTTGTAGCAGTACAAACTAAAGCCATATCACAAGTCTGCCGATATGTTCTTTGGAAGTAGGGTGTACACAACTTAGTATGGAGGGATACAATGGGTATGTATGTGCAATGTGCTGGGATAGGTTGAGTTGCAGTATCACTTGATTGTGTTTGTGTGCTGTGTTACTGTCACATGTGTGGTGAGATGCTGGGGTATCTTACATGGGATGGAGGATAGAGCATGAAAAATGGGGATGGAGCATGGAGCATGGAGAATGGAGGACAGTGCATGGAGCACCTACTGTTGCACATACTGTAGCACACGCTAGAGTACACACTCAGTACATGCTAGAGTACACACCAGAGTACACATCATAGTACGTGCAGAGCACAAACTACAGTATCAGATTCAAGGGCCTGTAGAACGCAACGAGATACAGTACAACATCCAGACAAGACAAAAACATCTGCGTACCCTCGTACGAGAACAGCTCAACGGAGATCCGCGTTGCCTTGATTTGTGCTCCGATTTTCGCTCCCTTTGCTTCACTTCGACCTCCATAGAAAGCTTGGAAGCCTTGGAAGCTTTGGGAGGCTTGGAAAGCCTTGGGAAAGCCTTGGCAAGCCTTGAGAGGGCAAGGGGTGTATGTCGTCGAAATGGCCCCGGGATAGCGGAACACGTCACTATCCCACGGCAGCAGAACGTTGCCCTGGGACGGCAGAAGGAAACATCTACAGGTCCTTCAAGCGAGCGTATAACGCGACACCCTTCCTGGACTTCTCTTGCTTGTGTTCTGGCGTGGCCTGATCCCTGCCGTGCGCTTCAGGCCACTCCTCCGTCGCCGGTGCCGTTGCCGTTGTCGAGTCAGTAATTTCTGCGATGCGACGAATCTGCTCGAGTTGCTCGTGCAGGTTCTCGGCCGTCTTCCGGAGCCAGGACGTCAGCTCCGGATTGCCGCTGTTCTCGATACGAGACGCCACGTCCATGGCCTTCCAGACCGGCGCCCAGACCTGCAGCTGTTGGTTGGCTTTCCTCCATCGCTTGATTTGCCAATTCGACGCTCCCCGGGACGGGCTGGCGCTGGGTGTCAACCCATCGAGACGTCCTGCCTCCGTTGCGCTGCTGGCACCGTCCAAGCCGGTGTCGATGTCGGCTGGGTCCTGGGCGGCTGAGGCGCCACTCTCTCCTTCGCCCGGCACGACGATGGACGCCCGAAACCAGTTCTTCATCAGGAGATCACTGTACTTCATCACGCGCTGCTCCGTGTCCTGGCCGTTGAGGTGCTTGGTTGCTCGAACGGCGCTGAGAAGCAGCAAGATGCCGATGGTGCTCGGCTGCACGCGCGGATCCTGACTCGGGGGTAGTGTCCCATCTCCGCAGTGCTCAGGCCGATCCAGGTGCTGTGCGATCCGCTCGGCGTACTGGATCCCCTTGTGCGTCTGTTCTTCGCTCCAGTCGTCCCACATCGCTTGTTGGTAGAGCGGCGTCATCGCTTCATTAACGTCCTCTATATCGCGCAGAATGAAGCCTGTGCGGCGCGCCTGTTTGACACACTCCAAGATGGCGTTGTAAGCGGAGGCATTGGCGGCCTTCCGAGCAAACCTCCCAAGGGCTCGCTTTTTGACATTGACCTTGGCTCGAGTCAATTCCGTCAAGACATCCGGTAAGATCTCCCAGTCACTCTTCTTCTCCATGAGGCCCATCATTCGGTTCAGCAGCCTCCCCAACTTGGGCGCCCGTTCCTCCGGATCCCTCGGGAGCAACCGGAACTTCTCATTTCCGACCTCGACGTAGAATGGCTCCTCTAACAGTTGCGACCGCGTCTTCGGAGCGTTTCGCATTCGCCGATGTATGTAACCGAGCCGCGCCAGGAAGAAGGTGTTCTGTCGGAGATGTTCAACCATGGCATCGAGCTCGGGGGACGATGTCTTGGGGAAGGTTTTTATGGGGACTGTGTTTGAGATGCATCAGCATATGACCCAAGAAGACCATCTTTCAGGTACATGAACATACCTGTTCGCAGGCGCCCTGAAGCTGAAAAGGCTCTTCGACAGTCGAATGGCGATGAAATTTGGCTGTCGTAGACTCTTTGAATGCGGCTGCTGCAGCGCAGGAAGGATTTTCCAGCCATGCTTGGCGATACTATGTTGGGCTGATAGGAAGATGATTACATGATGTTTGGGTGAGATGCTCGAGCAGACGGCACCTGGTATCGCGCTCCAGATGGTGGTGCTGCAAGAAGTTTTTGGGGGCATCTGCCGAGGCGTCGAACCACAGGGGGCCCTGAGCCTATAGGTAGCGCTCAAATGCCCACAGTACGGAACACCGTAGGCCCACTGTATGCGGTACCATAGAGCTCCAATTGCGGCTTCAGTCAACACCAACCTCGATCAGCTTTAATTCTCCACGCCTTCGACGGCGACTACGATGCGGCTTCGAGTCCCCTTATCCCAGTTCAACCGGCAAGCAAGGTATCGATGCACGTCAACACGATGTGTCACCACTCTTTCGACCACGATCGGGCCTGCCACAGGCGCAACACCAGCGCCACCCTCGCGCGCAGCTGATGTACCTGGTATAGGTAGGTGCGCTGACTTTCAACACATGTCTGTCGAAGCGCAGCTATCTTCTACCTCCAGATTATGATTAGCAGCCGCTGCGTATCCATTCTCATGCTAACCAGCCCACCTCGAGCAGCCCCAAGAGCCCCGAAGGTCATCAAGACATATCCACCGCCACCGTCGAGAGCGGCCAAGGAGAAACACCCGGTCGAGTACATGAACTCGCTGCACATCCAGGAACTCGACCCAACCGGCGAACGCAGCCATCTCTTCTCCAAGAGTAATCGAGACGCTGCGCACGTCGGAGACATCCTCCTCGTGCGGCTGAAGAATGGCGAGTCCTTCGCCGGCGCCTGTCTCAATATCCGCCGACGTAGCGTCGACACCTCGATCCTGCTTCGCAACGAGGTGCTCCGGACTTCGGTCGAGATGTGGTTCAAGATATACTCGCCCTTGGTGCAGGGCATCGAGGTGGTCCAGAGGAGAGCGAAGCGCGCCAGACGAGCGAGATTGTATTACATGCGGTGAGTACAGTCATCTACCATCTTCCGTTCACCGTCTTCGTGATGAGCTACACCTCTTGATCTCCTGCTGTCATCTCTACGACGAGACTGCATTGGCTCCAGCACTCTGAGCGTTCAATCTCAACCTGCTATCCACCTCCACTTCCACCGTCTCCGTTCTCTTCGTCCTCATCTTCTTCTTCTCCTTCTTCTCTGCCATACCATTCCCCCCCCCCCCCCCCCCCCCCCCCCCCACACACCACCCGCTCTAATTCCAAGCGCTCTAACAAACTCTGATCCACACAAAAAGAAAACCAAAACACGACATTGGCTCCGTCGACAACATCGTGCGGCAATACCTGCGTCAACAGGCCATGTTGAAGATGTCATCTTCCAGCGGCCCGTCAGCATCATCTCCTTCGTCCTTTGGTGCACGTGCTGCCCGCGGTGGTGGGCGAGCCAAAGCGCGCAAGAAATGACGGACGGCGATGGAGGTACGACAAGCCGGTGTTTACTTTCTGTTTCTTTCATCTTTTCACTCGATACTTGCAGCGTACAGGAAGCACTGTACGTTACGCGATTATATTTGGTCATAGCATACGGTGTGCACCCTCGTAGGCCAATTTCCAGCCTCGGCCTTCTCTGTCTCTCTCAAGTATTGAC
Source organism: Lichina pygmaea (assembly GCA_963422465.1). NCBI lineage: Eukaryota > Fungi > Ascomycota > Lichinomycetes > Lichinales > Lichinaceae > Lichina > Lichina pygmaea. The sequence continues at coordinate 4,015,073 of OY730171.1, forward strand.
GATGACGACAAGGAGTCTATCCCCCCCCCCCCCCCCCCCCTCCCCCAGAGCACCTTTTCTGGGGACCGTAGATGGCAGCAGAAGCTGTCCAAATATCGTACCTCGTACGTATCTATTCTTATCTTTTGTAGGCCTGACCAAGCCCAAGCAAGCCCAAGCACGCACACTGTTATCTGATGAACACACCCCCACATCTCAATTTTTTTCTTCTTCTTTCTTTCGTCACAGTGTTAGACAAGACATGGCAACAAGCATTTTTGCATCCAGTGATTTATTCCCCTTGTCTTCTCTTCACTTTCTCCTCCTGTTCCGTTTTCTTGCCTCGCCTTGCTTTCCCTTTCCCTTTCCCTTTCCCTCCAAGCAAAAGGGCGTTGCTGCGTTACCTGGCGACTGTTATAAAGAAAAGGATCTGTTCGCTCTGTTCACTCAATTGAGCGGGTGACCTTTTCTTCTCTCCGTTGGTTGGAGTGGGAGGGAGGAGGGGGCTGTGGGGGACGAAAGGGGGGGGACGCTGTTTTTTGGAAGAAAGATACTCCAGCTTGCTTCGCCACAGCTACCACTGCCGTTCTCCCCAGCATTGCTTAAGTGATTGATTGGGAAAGGAAGCTCCTGGGGGGTGGAGGTGGGATGGAATATATGGATAGGGAGGTACAGACCGAGAGCTATGAACAGGGAGGGAATTATGTAGAGGGAAGGTATGAACGGAGAGCGATGAGGGCGCGGATGGGTGAGCTGAGCCAGTGGGGAAAAAAAAGATGGGACACGCGAAGAGCTTACATGAGCAAACGATGCACAAAGTGCATGCACACAGCCGTCATCGTGGCACATGTAGTCGCCCTCAATCGAGAGGAAAAGACGGGAGAAAGTTGGTTGAAGTAAGATCACTACTACGTAAGCAGTGATGATGCAGCTGGAGGTGCGGAAGAAACAGTAATCTCATTAGGAAGCTAGCGCATTGTCTTCTTCCCGTTGAGACGATGTTCCTCGTCCAGCAATCGAGTCACCACGTAATCCATGTCTGGAGACCCATGTTGATTCATCTCGTAGGTGATCGTCGACACAAAGGAGTCGAACCGTTCATCCTTTCGTAGGCCGTGGAGAAGGGTGGAGAGGACGACCCAGTCAGGGATCGTCTGGTCCAGCTGCTTGAGCAACTTCCCCAGCTTCCTGACCAAGCCAGTGTGCTCGTACACTGATAGTGAGTCGTCTAGTGTCGTCTGGATCAGTTCCTGGAAGGCATTGTGCCTGTGATAGAAGTCTGCTCCGGAGTACAGCTTGCGAAGTTCCGTCCACATCTGTCGGGCTGACTCAGTACCATCAATACGATCCAGGATGTCATCGTCTATAGTCAGGGAGATGATGTTCTTGGCCTTTCTGTCCTTCCGGGCGAAACTTGCGGATTTGACGTCGTCCTCCTTGGTGGGCTCAACAGCTTCCCAGAGATTGAGGTAGTCGAGGAGGTTCTCTGCTTTACGTGCCCATGCCCTATAGTTCTCCACGCTCTTCAGCTGTGGCACCTTGTTGATGAACGACTTGGTTTCGTCCTGCATCTTGATTGGCTGCCGCGGTGGCCGGCCCTCCTGGTGCTTCCGGTTTCGTTTCCTTGCTGGTCCAACCGTACTTGATTCTAGGTCTTTGGCTGCTGGTTGATCCTTCCTGAGTTTCCTAGCCGGCCAAAATCGTCTCCGGGTCTCGGGGTTGGCCGCCTGGTCGTTCCGTGATTGAACTTCCTGGCCGACCTGCTCGCGAATCAGCGGTGGGTCATCAGCTTTGTCGGTTGCTAAGGTGGGCTCAAAATCTGATCGAGGTGGTTCTCAACTATGCAGTAGTGAAGCTGAGGTGCGGAAGACGATGATTTTGTTAGACTCGCTGATCTGACTTTTATGTGTTTCTTGTGCCCCCGTTACCATCCAGTTGCCACCTAGGGCTAGCCCTACCGTAAGGAAGGTACGTGATCACTCTTGAAAGTGGAGGAAGACATACGAGTACTCGTTCTACTTTTTTGTGCTCGACTAGGAACGCTGTCGCGAGCAGCGGGGAGAAGAAGATGAGTGTGACGACTGGTTGATTGATTAGGGCGAACTAGCTAATCAACTATATGTCGTCACGAAGCCTTTGTTTGCCTTAGAGCGAAGACGGATCTAGAAGGCACTAGGCGGATCCATGGCGGATCCATGCAGGAACAGTGGCACCATGCAGGGTCAACGTCAAACATTTTGTACCCTCCTCTGGAAAGTGCCAGGCAGTTCAACGATAATCCCACCCCACATAAACCCACGCCCCCGCAGTTCTTATCGACCGACCCGGAATCTAGAACAACAGCACCGACAAGGAAGACAAGGCGGGCAGCCCAATGGAAAGTACACCTTTGTCCTGCCGGTCCGACAGATGTTTCTAGAATTGCTGGTTGTTTGGCAGATCCAGGCTACGCCTGAGTAGAGTGACTATCTATGATATGTAGTCTGACGCACTTGCTTGAGAATCTAGTGGGTAAACTGTTTGATTATTCATTTGTGTGCAGGGTTCTCAAGGTGATCAAGATAGTCTGTGCACTTATCACTTACTTATCAGTAAGAAGATCAGTAGATTTGTGCCAGGCTGCATTGAACAGCAGCTAAGAATGTTGGCAGGTAACATCAATACTGTGACTATCAAATTCTCAAGAAATGAACAAGAAGTACTATATGTAGAAGATGTTTGTCACATCACAAAGAAGAGGCAGGAGAGTGTTTGACGTTGATCCTGCATGGTGCCGCCGATCCTGCATGGATCTGCTTCGTGCCTTCTAGAGCCTTCTTCCAGCTCTAAAGCAAACAAAGATTTTGTGTCTACATATAGTAGTTGATTAGCTAGTTCTCTCTAATCAATCTATCAAGTCGTCACTCATCTCTTCTTCTCCCCGCTGCTCACGACAGCGTTCCTAGTCAAACAGAGTAAGCCCTAATAAGTGTAGGAAAGAGTGGAAAAGATAGAGTGTTGGAGTACTTTTAACAGGTGGAAGTTGGTCTTTGTCAAGATCCGGACTGAAATACAAGAAGAATCAGATATAGTAAAGCTTGCAAGGTGAAGAAAGCAAGGAAGGCAGAGGGCTTGAAGAAAGCTTGTCTATAAAGACTTGGAGCTCTTGAAATACTCTTGGGGTGTTGCTGCTGTTCATATTTGTGAGGGGGGAAGGGAGGGAGGCGGGGGGGATGGAAGACTATCACACTATAGATTTTTTGGAAGCTACAAGAGTACAATAAGCCAAGAATAGTATCTACAGCTGTCAAAAAGCTAGGAAGCTTAGAGAAGCTAGTTCAAAGAGTAGAGAATTCATTCATAGCGGACTAGAGTGCTAGATCTCCACCAAACGCAAGGATATTGTCAGTGTTGAGGGAGGGTGGGGCAAGATTATCATTGAGCTGTCAGGGACGGGCAACGAGAGTCGTCAATGTCATTGTACTCATCATCATCATTCATAAACATGCTGGTGGTGACAGGCGAGAACAGGTTTCGATCGATCGACCGATTGCGATAGAGGAAGTATTGGGATGGAACACGATGCCTGCTTGTCTTCGTGTGCTTTTCTTCCCAGGTCAAGAGAAATAGGGCAGGGTGTGGGAAGTGTTGTCGGTTGTAGTACGAGAGGGATGATAAATGAAAAAAGATGATGAGAAGACAGATGAAGATATCACAGATGTCCGATTGGGGATGCAAGACAACTTTGGGACAAGGTGGAACGAAAATTTCTGGCCATGATGAGATATGAACGGTCTGGTTGAGATGAAAAACTGAAAGACATGGTCGACCAGAGTGGTCGTATCGCACGTGGGTCTCGCGACCGGTATTTCTTCGTCGTGGGTTTTCTGTGAATCGTGACGTCGTGGCTCGATAGGCTCGTGTCGTGCAAAGGATACGGCTCCCTCAAAGCGAGATGGTCGGTGTTCGGAAGACACTGAGGTGGCAAGAAGTAGGCTGAGTGGTCGCGAGACGGGAGAGAACAGGAAACCTGGATCGACTAGCTTCCGAATGAAGAACCCGGTTCCGGGTACATCGTCAGAAGTGCAGTCGCTCGAGTCCAAAGCCGACCAGTATCGACGACAGTCTGCCGTGCGAGGTGACAGAAAGGAGAGATCAGACGGAGCCTTGACCGGCCAAGAGCCCTCTGAGTTGATTCTCGGCCGTATGAACGGTGGCGGAATCAGCAGCACCGCCGCCGTAAACACCACCCTCGAAATCACGACGATCGTCTTCGGCGGCCCACGGAAACAACGAGACAAAGTTCTCGAACATCGACTGCGACCGGGCGTGAGAATGGTTGACCCGAGACGACGGCCGGATGTGACGGTCGATCGACGGACGCGAGGCTCGTCGACCTTCGGTCAAGACTTCCGGAGCGGGCGACGACGTCAGCGTGGATGGGCGCGCGGCGGAGCTGACACTCGACATCGAAGGCGCATGTGATCGTCGTCGCGCGGCCGGGCCGTCGACGAGGGACATGGGCGAGGGTGCCTCGCGGGGTGACGATCCGACGTGGCTGACGGTGTGGAAGTCGGGTTCGCTGAGGCCGACGCCGCCGCAGTCCGCTCCTCGACGAGTCAAGGGATGCTGGCTGTGGTGATGAGGGCAGGACGCTCGACCGGCAGCGTTCGGCCGGGCCAAGTTTGTCGACGGTGACGACATCGCGGCCGCATCGAGCGAGCGGTAGGTGATGGGCACGGCATTGGCGACGGCATGCATCGGGCCCCGCGGTGGTGGGGTTCCCAATCGCCCTTCTTGAGGCGGCTGGGAGGAAGGGTGAGCGTCGTCGCTGTCGCTGTCGCCGATATGGGCCTGGGGTGGCAGATGTGCGTCGTAGTGGTTCGACGGACTGTATGCGTAATTGGCGCAGATGCCGGCGATGGCGTCCAGAGCGCCGACGACGTCCGACTCGACGTTCTTCATGACGTCGTCGAAGCCGAAGGCCTCGACGGGCGGCATCTCAGGTCGCGCCATGTCTGCCTCCTCCTCGATTGGGGGATGGTTGTGATGACGCTGGTGGTGACGATGCCGGTGCTCGAGCGGAGGCGTCCCCGAGTATGTGCGTACGACGACGGGCGTGTCGGTGGTGTCGCTCCGGGCGCCGGTCGACTTCGTCTGCCGATGCCGCGACCTCGAGGAAGCCGCGTTCAACTGGCGAAGAGCGGCAGCTCGGTGCGCAGCCGCGATCTCATGTCTCGGGTTCGGACCGCGTGGCGGTGGCAGCGATAGTGGGTGACCGGCCTCGGCCGAGGTGCGAGCGTCCCAGACGCCGGTCGCAGCGGCGACGCAAGGGGAAGCGGCAGCCGCAATCGGGCGTGAGAGCGACGACGACGACGACGACGATGACGATGCCGAGAGGTGTAGCGGTAACGAATGCCGGCGGTCCTCGAGGCTGGTGTTGCCGGCGACAACGTTGGCGGAGGGCTCGGGTGTCGCAGCCGACGGCGGCGGCGCTTCTCTTAAAAAGTGACGGGTATCCACATGGCCTCGGGCTCTGCCGTCACCGCGCGCGTGTCGTCGCTGATGCCGATGCTGATGCTGATGATGCAGAGGTTGCGCCTGTGAGCGCTGCTGGCGGGGTCCCTGCTGCCGCTGCTCCAGCTGCTGGTCCTGCAACGCATCGACCAAAATCGTCGACGCTGCAGGCGCCGGGATGGATGCAGCTTGGCGGTGCATCCTCTTCTTTCTTTCCTTTCTTTCTTTGCCACGGACCTTTCCTTTGGTTTCTCCTCGACCGGCGCCGGACCCTGTTAGCCAGCGAAGCCAGCGAAGCCAGCGAAGCCAGCGAAGCCAGCGAAGCCAGCCAGCCTGTCGAGCTGCACGGTACGTAACGTACAGGACCGAACTAGACTACGCTACATACGTACGCCACGCGACGCTTTCTGCTTCGATGTGCTGTCGGGCCCGAAGATACGTACATACCGGTACGTACTGCACCGTATCGGGTACGGAACGCCACTCCAAGCGGGGTACGATACGTACCTTGAAAGTTATCACCACTTTCGAGTTGTAGGAGTCTGCCATTGTTGCGACAAGTCAGACATCTTCAGCTGAGTGGGACAATCAACATGTTGGTGGAAGATACTTCACTCTTTGGTGACGTCAGTCGTTGATGTTGACTGGCGATCTGGGCGTGTCTCTTGCATGGACGATACTGTACAAGGGCGAAGGGGCTGCACAGGAACCATTCATGACTTCTGAGTATACTTTGAAACAGCAGCCAAATTTGCTGTGATATTATAAACTATAGCAAAAGTGATAATAAGAACTCCTCAAGACCACTTTCAATGTATTTCTTCTTCGAGCAGACTTCTTCTAAACAACACCATCATCGACCTTTTTGGGAGTGCCTAGCTGTTGAACCATCTACCGTACAACTCAAGAAGTTGGCCTTCCGTTCATGTTTTCAGTCGTATTCTGAAAGCTGATATGTATAAAGTGCCTGATGCACTTTGTTGCCAAGGGGCTCTGTGAAAGGGCAGCCTTACCTGCACCGAAGATCCTGATTTGCAGGACTCACCGCACAAGACACGGTGAAAAAACGTGACAGCGTCTCTCTTTTGCGAGTGGACGCATACCTTGCCGATATCATGCACGATGATACCGTACCGTGCGTACTACACGGAGCAAGCTGTAGGCTTCGTCCGACCAGTCAATAGGCTATGCCCTTTGAACATTCCATCTGTTCAGAAGGATTTTACATCCCGACAGCTGCCTGCATCAAAGGTTTCCACGATTGGCCAGTCGGAAGAACCACCAATGTCACCCCGCTGTTTCTTCACAGCAGGGCCAGTATAATTTCAGTATTTTTATTACAGGTTATCGGAACTCCGTGACCTTGGTCCAGAGAATGGTCAATAACCTTCCCAGGCCTTTCCACCATTTTGCCTGGTGCTCGGTGGTAAAATAGGTTGGCAGTGGCACTTTCACCCTATCGGCGGACAGAGTCTTCTCTTCGGATGAGCTGCAGCGGGGCGTCCACGATCATGGACAGCTTTGTTCTTGGGAGGACGTGTCTCAGCTGCCGAACAGCCACGCAAGCAAGATAAGTACAGATGATATTCACTCTGGCTTACGGATGAGGGTGTTTCGCTCCGACAACATCAAGTTGATGTTGAATGCGCTCCTTGCCATGGTGGACTGGGACCTCCGCCACTATACTCTATTGGGAAGCTGAATTTTCCAATTCGATGGTACCTCATCGAGGTCCGGAGCCACAGAAGAACAAAAACAGGTGTGTCTCCCCCATGCGTTCATATCACGGTTGGCCACGTCGATACTGGAGATCTTGTGTCGCGCTGGTACTGCGGCGTACCGAGGAGGAGTAGGTCGGTGTACAATGTACGTACTGCAGCGTCGTTCGTCGACCAGCTATAGCCGACAGTCGGGGCTTATTGCGTCGAGTCGGAGAGATATGCAGGCGGTTGCAGCAAGCTGAGCTGGCGCCGTTCAAGGTCGTTCTGGACTGTCTTCCCCCTCGCTCTTCTTCTCGGTGCGTGAGCTCACTTGGCAGCGGTCGTGGGGCAAGAGATACGCTTCGCATTTCTTTCCTTTTGACGTCGCTGAGTTGGCAGTCCCCTCTCTTGATTTGGCGCTTGCCGTTTGCTACGTCGCCTCTTGGTTTTGGCTTCGGCCCTGGCCCCGGCCGGCTTGCCGTTTGGTATCGAGGTAGAACCAGCAGTTCTGATGGTCGTACGAACGACCCAGCAGTGATCACCTAAACAGGAGAAGAGGGTGACATGGCCAGGAGGGCGCATTGGCCTAGGGGGCTTCTACATGTCGATGGCTCGTGGTTGGACTACACACGTACCCGCGCCGCACTGGCACCTGCAGCAACAAGTATCGTACGCCGCCACGACCGTCCGTTGGGCAGAACGACTCCATCACGCCTTCGCGATGGACGCGAGGTCTACGACCGCAATGTTTCAGTCCGCCGGCGGCGTCCGGACCGTCCGGACCGTCCGCACCAGCCACGCAGGTGTGTTGGGAGAGGGTTGGTGCTGAGACTGGAGGGAGAGCGGTCGATGATCACGTGACCTCGATCAGACTTGCGGTGGGGCCGGCGGTCGGCTCCGGCTCTCAAAAGTCATATACGGAAGGTACGATGTTGGTGACACGGCGGACAGGTACTGTACTCGCACAAGATGATGCCAGACCATCCCTGCCGTCGTCCGGGTCTCTTACGTATGACTGCAGCTGCCTCGATCGTTGCTTGGTCCACCTCGGTGTGGCAGGGATCTGATTGACCCATCAAACCGCAGGACGTATGTACGACAAGGGTGGCGGCAGGAGTAGTCTGTACATACGTACGTACGTAACTTACCGCACCCTCGTACGTACGAAGATACATACGTACAGCACACCTCATGCCGGCACCAATGCAGCTGATTCCCAACTTCACCCGCAGCAGGGTTTGGTCATGTGACTGAGCCTTGCCTCTTGAGGAGAAACCGGGAGGATACGTACCTTCGATTCGAAGATTCCGACTGTTCATCTGAAGCTTTAGCGGGGGGATTCTAGGCTAGATGTCACTGAACCGTAGGCTTTACACACCTAAATTGACTTCTTCTCTACCGAAGGTGGGCCCCTACGGTAAGTGTTACCCACCCACACGTGTGACAGCATGCCAGAGTGAGTACGGAGTACTGTAGCTTCTCTATGGCATCCATCGTAGAAGATGAGCCCTGTCATTAGATCCCAGAGCAAGTCTGAATCTGCTTTATAGATGCATAGAGAGTGACCGTTCTGGATTTTTTACATCTTCGCTGGCCACTGCCTCAGCTCTGCGCATCGCCGTTCTGCACGCCAATCTTGTCACGGGCATCGAAGCGACGGTATAGCTCTACCTAAGCCTCTAGCCATCTATCCAGCCCACGTCTTTCTTGCTTTCTTCGATTGAGAGCCACTTTTGGCGCTCTTGTAGATCAGACCACCAGTAGTAGGTGCACCACTACTACGAAAGCCCTACCAGGAGCCGTTCTATCCTTCGTCGAGCTGTTGCCATCATCGTCGAGGCTGGACCAAGCTCGGGGAAGAGGATGGGCTCGCTCCTGTTCCGGCTCGCCGATGCTCTGAGCACGTTTGCCATCTTCACCGGGACGTATGTTTTTCATAGATGGGTGCGTCTCCGTACCCATCTGCTCGCAGGCATCGATGACGCATGAGACTACATCATGCTGATCGCTGAGTGCAGATCCCCGGCCATGTACGTCGCCGGCTTGAATCCTCCTGCGTTGGGCGTTTCCGTTGATGAGACGAACCTTAGGTGTTTCCCCCTGCCATATACGCGTTTCTGGTAGTCAATGTCACTTCGTTCCTGGCTCAATGCTTTCTGGTTGATTCGTCGGCTGCGGGTGGCAGCTCTCGTCGTCCTCGTAGGAAGGTCGAGGGGCCAGAGGCAAAGAGCAATGATGATGATGATGATAACAAGAGAACTATCCTCAACTACAAGCCGCACCACCGCCGGACGCTGGCGTCCAATATCAGCTGGCTGGGCCTAACGGCAGTCATCGCAAATCTGATACTGACCGCAAGCGTTGTCGATGTAGTCTATCGAGGACCCTTGCTACATGCTAGCCATGATCTGTCCTTTGCGCGGGCTGGCTTCATATCCGATCGCTCTGCAAAGATTCTGGTCCGAGAACCGAACAGCACCACCCTGCCCGTCTTTCTTTCCTACCGTGTCGTTGACGGCTCTGGGGACGACGCTTGGAAGGCCGCCGGATCGGTGCACAGCCTCTCCGACGACTCGGACTTCACCCAGGCCTTGACCATCAATGAGCTGGAACCGGACACGAGGTACCAGTTCGCTACGTCGACGAACCATTCCGGGTCGTTCGTGACGGCGCCGGAGCTGGGATCCGCTGGCCGACGCCGCGGGGCCGTCTACAGCTTCCTGACCTCCAGCTGCCTCAAGCCACGCTTTCCGTACGATCCGCTGTCCCATCCGCTGGCCGTGTCGGGGTTCCGTGACGTGGCCAGGTGGCTGCCGGCGTTGAAGCCACGCTTCATGCTCTTCCTCGGCGACTTCATCTACGTCGACGTGCCCAAGCGCTTCGGCACCGACGTCGAGAGCTACAGGCGTCAGTACCGCATGACGTACGCCTCCCCGGACTGGCGGCCCATGTCCCGAGCGCTTCCTTGGATCCATGTCATCGACGACCACGACATCGCGAACGACTGGGATCGCAACACGACGGGGCTGTACGCCAACGCCATCGACGCCTGGAACAGCTATCACGCCTCGGTCAACCCCCCTCCGATCCGTGCCGGTGCCACGCACTACAGCTTCGCCCAGGGACCCGCGACCTTCTTCATGATGGACACACGCCGATACCGGTCCTCGGAGCAGGTCGGTCCGGCCGACTCTCCCGAGAAGACGATGCTGGGCGAGGATCAGCTCGCCGATCTCCTGGCCTGGCTCCGGCAGCCGCCGCCGCGCGGGGTGCGGTGGAAGATTGTCGTCTCGTCCGTGCCCTTCACCAAGAACTGGCACTGGAACACCGAGGACACGTGGGGCGGCTACCTCGCCGAGCGGAAGACCGTGCTCGAAGCCATGTGGGACGCCAGCTCCGGTGACCAGGCCGTCAAGGTCGTCGTGCTCAGCGGCGACCGCCACGAGTTCGGCGCCACCAAGTTCCCCCCTCCGGCCTCGGCGGCCGCCAGATGGCCGACCGACAGCGCCACCGTGTACGAATTCTCCACGAGTCCGCTCAACCAGTTCTACTTTCCCAAGCGCACCTACAGCCAGGATGACGACGAGGACGTTCCGATCAAGTACGTTGCAGAGGGTACTTTTCTTCGCCCATTTCTCGCTCTCTTTCTCCAGCACAGTCCTTCTCCCTCTCAGGCTCTCCCCTTTCCTTCCCTTCGTCTGGGTGGTGTGTGTGTGTGTGTGTGTGTGTGTGTGTGTGTGTGTGTGTGTGTGGAAGGATGAATAGGACTCAATACTTCCTCGCCCTGACTAACAGAGCTTTGAGTTAGGTACTTACCGGACGGCAACTCCAAATTCGGAGCGGTCGAGATCAGCTCGCCCGGCGACGACGACGACGACGACGACGACGACAGCAACATCAGCAAGGGCAACGGCAGCGGCCCAAGCCAGCTGAAATACCGTCTATTTATCGACGGCGAAGAAGTATGGAGCCACGTCATCATGGCGCCTTGAGATTCTGTCAACCCTTTTAGATGTGGGAGCCATCGTTGATGGAATATCCACCCGTTCTTCTTCATCTAGTGCCAAGTACTTGGCCATTCGTCGCTATCCAGAGAAAGGAAGGGGCGGAAAGGCGGGAATCATGTGTCCAGGGTAACTCGACTCATGTCGTGCTTTGCTATCTCAGGGGGTACTCAAACCTGATTTTTGCCCGCTTACCAGCTCTTGAAAAAGTCACAAGAAGAAGCAAGCATCCTACTCTTGAACTCTTGAAACAACTCCAATCATTTCCCGACCATCCTCTTCCAGAACTGATAGTATCAATCTCCTCCCCCCCAATCTCTTCCTCTTCTCCCCGCGCTGAGGTCATCGCTTACAGTAGAGAAATACTGTTTCCTCTCTCCCTCCTCTTCCCAAGCCAAGGAAGAACAATATCTGTCAATACTCAAGCTTCTACAGACTCAAAAGGGAGAGACGAACAAAGCACCAGAGTGATTTACATGAACTAGAAGAGAAAGAAGAGAAAGCAACCCCCCCCCCTCTCAAAAAAAAAGCATACCCAGAAGTCGAGCGAGAGGGATTAGGCTACTTTTTCCCCTCTTCCTCTTCTTCTTTCTCTTCTTCTTCCCCCCTTCTTTTTCCGCCCTCCTGTTTCCTTGCCGGGAACATCTGTCACGACCTTTTTTCTTATGATCGGTCAAGCAGGACAATGGAACCAAGCAATGCGCCGCCGCTCCCACAAAAACAGTCATGTACTCGTAAAGATCATCTTCCTTCCTTCCTTCCTCTTTCTGATGATGTATGCCCCTCGTCCATGTTCGAGCACGTGATGATGATGATGACGACGACGACGAGGGATGATGATGATGATGATGATGATGATGATGATAATGATGGGCCGGGGGTTGTTGTTTGGCTGGTTGGTTGCATCTGCGTGGTTGGAGCTGTACTTACTTCGGACAGAGGGAAACTGTAACTTGAATTACTTCTGATCGAAGTATGTGTCCGCGAAAGGGATATGGGGCCTCTTCGCTGCTAGTTTTTCTACTAATTACTACCGTACGAGTACGGAAGTACGTACTCCCGGGCTCGGTTTCGGGGGGGGGGGGGGCTGCGGCCGAAAAAATGCCTTTTGTGTGTGAAAAAGAGAAATTCATGTTCCCCCCCCCCCCCCCCGCGCGCCCCGCTGAGATGCTGTGTTTGAGGTCTTTGTCGAAGGAGCCAAAATTTTTATTATTACTCGGCGCTCGATCTAGGTGCCGCCGCCAAGAATGCCTGTTCGAAAACGTCCTTCATCTCGTCCGTCTGTTGCCGGGACTCCTCCCTTTGCTGCTTCTCCTCTTGCGCTTGCTCCTCCCTCCACTGCTTCATCTCTCGCTCCAGCTCTTGCCTCTGGCGCTGGACCTTTCGCCTCTGGCGCTTCGTGTCTTGCCACCGCCGCTCGTCCTCTATTTGCGATGATGTCGCACTCTCCGAGTCACTTCCAGGCCTGGAGTTCGCCTTCTGCAGTTGCGTTACGACGGCGTCGAATTGCCGTCTCTCGTCCTCGAGCTTCTCCTCCCAATGACGATCTAGCTCCTCGAGCTGGCGTTGCAGCTTTCGGACCTGTTGAGACTCCGTCGAGCCGGGGACTGATGGAGGTGGCATCGCTTGCTGCGCCGGAGCCTCCTCATAGCCGTCACCCTGCGACAGTGCTTCTCGGGGTCCGTGCTCATTTTGGGCGTCGCAAAGGAGACTCCAGTCCGTCTCGGGGTGGACGGCAGATGCGCCACAGCATCTTTGATGCGTTTGAAACGACCGGGAGCAAACTTTTCGTAGACATTCGAGACGAAATTATAAGGCATGTACTGTTGCGCACCAAGATGAACAGACAGGCTGAAGATACTGATCAGGTGGCGATGAAATTGGAGCTGTTCAGGAGATTCAGGGCCAGCAACAGCGAAATGACCTTAGAGGAGAACTCGATCGTTGTCGTGCGAGACTGTGAAGACAAGGGCTTTGCCATAGAGCTTACGCACGCGAGGATCTGTCGGACCAAAGGCTTCTTGATAAAGCTCGAAGATAGCACGTACCGCTATGCTGGCATTCTGAACATTCTGTCGATCTGCCTCGTTGAGTCCGTTCTGGCCTGCCTTCGTCTCACAGATCAGGAACGGAAAGCAGAGGTCTTGGGTGACGCGGAACGATCGCGTAGGTGTGGCGTGGTCTTTGAGGCTTTCCATCTCTTCCCGAGTGAAGGCTGCGTATAGAAGGCCAGCTGTGTAACCAGGCTTGGCGGTCGGGCCCCCCATCGTGATATATCTGGTCCACGGCGTGCTGACCTCCCTACCGATGCAGGTCAAGTTCAGCTCGCCAAGAACCAAAAGGACCTCAGCGGGTGGTACGACCCATGGCATCACATCTCTTGCAAGTCGAGAATCATCCGCATCCTTAACAAGGTCGAGGACTCTGGCGAATTGCTCGGCCGTAAAAATGGAAGTCTTGACGTCCGTGCGGCCGTTCTCCAGGTAAGATCAGCAAAGTTCTTGCGAGGCTCTCTGCATCAGCCGTGAAGCGCCCATGAAGAAGATTCCATGGGCCGCCATCCGCTTCTTCTCCTCGGAGCGGTGAAGAGAAGAGCTTCTCCTTTTGGTTCCCGGTGCTTCCGCCATGCCTAAGCCTTGTACGTGGAAGTCTTTCGGCCAGTAAAAAGTACAAACCCAGTGAGAAACGGGATCGTTTCTCTTCCATTCCAGTTGCGGTGATGATCGCTGTATGGATCTCCCAGGTTGCTTGAGACGGTTGCAGGGTCTCTCCAGCGAAACATTTTCGAAAGCAGCCTGCCCTGTCTCACCGTGAGACAATCGCTCGCGGAAACTAGCTGTCGATAGTGATGATAGATGTAAATGCTTTCGAGCAATCAGGTTTTCAGCGTCTTGTAATCCCTTCCGCTTTCGCCCCACCATTCGGTTCGCCCCAAGCTTGTTAGGTGACCACCACCGACTGATGAACTTGGGATTGGGAGGGGGAAAGGGTCGCGCCCTTTCACTGTCAGTCCCGTGGCAAAGCTGTCAACCGTAAGGGTGGGTGTGGCTTGACATCCGGAGAACTGATTGTTAGCGGAGATGACAGACGACGCTTCGGTTCGCTACTAAGCAAGAGTTGTGTTTGTCTCGAATACCTTGATATCGTCGGCTGTGACGTTACTAGCTATTCAGGCCGAATGCATCGACTGTGTTTCTTCTTGATCTTGACGCCAAGAGCCTTCAGTATTCAGTTGGCTGGGAGTTGATGATCACTTTCTTGTCGGGATCAATTGCAATGTCTATAACTCCACAACACAACGACTAAATAAAGATGTAAGTGGCTTATTTGATTCCTACACTTCTGTACTATCATCTCTGAAGTTATAGACCTCTCTAGATTTTTGTGGTGTTCCTGAGAAGTCATAGTAGTTGTCACTTGAGAATGAAGTATCAACAACGTCAATTCCACAATCTCTATAACTCCATAACTGGATAGACAAGTAGTCTTTTTTGTGCCCATCCGATTCCCCTACCCTTCTTCTATCACCCCTGAAATTGTAGGCTCCTCCTGATGATACTGTTGCTGGGTAGCTATTGTAGCCTGACTTGTCTAAGTAGTAGTCCTTCTCAATCCTCTCATGAGAGAGCTCGCTTCTCTCACATGAGTAAGCTTTTTCTACTCTCAAAATCACTGTACTGGGACATCAGATTCCCCGGCTAACTTTGGTACAGTGATAGTATTTTTACAGTCAGAGATAGAATCCACACCTTCTGTGATGTGAGCCTCGGCTTCCTTGTAAAATTTGGCCATGTTGTGGTGGAGTTGTAGTGGTTTAAAATTGGTGACTATCAACAGATTTACTAGCGATCATTGAACCGTCCAAGTCATTGAACTGTCTGACACCCCACTGAAGGGACAGGAGGGGGGGGGGTAATACCCCCCCATGGCACGGGTATACCGTACAGGAAAATTCTCTTCTTCTCTCACGTGACCTCGGCTCTGGCAGCGAGCGAGGACTGTGTACTCGCTGCACTGCAGCTTGCTGCATACGAGAGCGGGGCGGATGATCTGCTATCCTCTTGGGGAATAATAAACGACCTTCTCAACTCAGCGTGCCCAGCACGCGATTGTCACATCGGGATGGATATCTGCTTGAGATCTCGTGCGACAGTACTACGTACATACGTACTCGTACTTGCGTACGAGTACACCAATGATAAGCAGCTTCCCCGTCCCCGGAACGCCCGGCTGGCTACTTACGAGCTGCTAACCCAATGCTGTACCGTACCGTCCGAAGTCCGAGCTCCGAGATATTCAGGACGGCGAGCGAGCGAATGTCTTCGAGCGGGAGAGCTTGGACGTCTCCCGCGCAAGTCGACTGGCTGGCCCTCGCCTACGGCAGCCAGCCCGCCAGGCACGCCCCGCTTGCGCGCATGACGCAAGCCGGCGCAAAAATCTGCGCGGCGGATGGCGGCGGATGGCGGCGGAGCTTCCGTTCGATCGTAAAGGGCCGCCGTGAGAAGCGCTGCTTCGACTCCAGAAGAGTCGCGCCGGCTCCGAGCAAGACCTAGCTCTGCTCCGCTCGTGCGGCTGTCTTCGAAGAGACTCGTTGGCCTGGATCGTCATCGTCTGCAGCATGCGCTTGTCGTCGGGCTTCGCGCCCCTTCTGGGCTTGCTTCTGTCGAGAGGAGTTGCCCGGGCGCAGAACAATAGAAACGGTAGCATCGAGTACGCCCCGATACCTGCCTCGGTCAATCAGACGGCCATCCCCCCCATTCCAGGTTACGCCGTCTTGCCCCTGGGTGGAGGCGCCTACGGTGGGTCCGTCGATGTCTTCCAGCAGCCTCCGGCGCTTACGTTGGACCCACGCAGTCGTGACCGAGGGCGTATACCAATCGTTCTTCCTCGTCTCCGACGAAGGCGTCATCGTCGTCGACTGCCCGCCGGACCTGGGCGTACGGGTCAAATACGCGATCGGTAACCTCACCGACGCGCCCATCAGGGCCCTCGTCTACAGCCACGCGCACGCCGATCACATCCAGGGCGCATTCCTGCTCGTCGAGCCTGGCGTCGAGATCATCGCGCACAAGGAGACGGCGCGGATGCTGCGCGACATGAACGACCCGAACCGCCCGGTCCCGACGAGGGTCTTCCGGCGCAGGAAGCACGTGCGCGTCGGCAACCAGACGCTCGAACTCGAGTACAGGGGCGACAACCACCAGGCCGGGAACATCTTCATCTGGGCCCCGGCCCAGAAGGTGATCATGCTCGTCGACGTCATCTTCTCCGGCTGGGCCCCGTTCACGGAGCTGGGCGTGGCGTCGAGCGTGCCGGGCTTCATCCGGGCGCACGACGAGGTGCTCGCGTACGACTTCGACTACTTCCTGGGCGGGCACCTGACCCGGCCCGGGACCCGGCGCGAGGTCGAGCTCGCGAGGGAGTACGTGCTGGACCTGAAGGACACGTGCAAAGCCATCCTCCAGGACCCGAGCCTCTTCGGCCCGGCCATCGGCAACGCCCTCGTCGCGAACCCGGGCAACCTGTGGGCCAGCGGCGAGGTCATCTTCGACGCGACCGCGCCCCTCTGCGCCGAGCGGGTCACGCCCAGGTGGCTCGGCCGACTCGCCGCCGTCGACGTCTTTGCGCAGGAGAACGCCTTCCGCATGATCGCCAGCCTGCGGGTCGACTACGGCTTCTTGCCCAGTCCGCCGGTGACGGTTTGACCGTGAGGGAGACGGCCTCGCACCTTTCCCCCCTCCCCCTCCGCCTTCTCTCTCCGTCTTCCTTCCTTGCTTTCGCACTGGAAGACCCGATTGTCATGACCATCTCACAGGCATCCATCCGAAGAACGTGGCGGAGCTGTGCGTGTATGTGTGTATATATGAGTCTCAAGGACCACCACCTTGAGAGAAACCACAGTAGATTTGAACTACCAGCTATAGCTCTGTCTCGTAACTCACACTCTACCAGTATGCTACACTTTTGGACACTATCTACGTATGTACGTACATGGCTAGAAATACTTCTTGGTGTACTCGTACAGTACGTACGGTACCTCACCTAGATGCACCTTCGTTAGCTCGTAAACATGAATGATCCACTCAGGGTAAGATTTTCTATTTATTTATTTTGATTCTTACGCCGTTTGCAGCTTTACAGGTTGGCAGATCTTCTAGCCAATAGTGATGTCTTGGGGTAAGATGGCCCCAGTCACAGAGAAATAACCAGTGATTACATGTTGTTTGGAAAAGACTATGTACAAGTGTAGACCAAGTACGTTACGTAGACCACACATACCAGTACTCGTACGTAACTGTACTGTACTTCGACCTACCGAGGCCTAGTGCTATCAATTCTTTGTTGGTAAGCTGATCTTGTCGCCGACACTTATATGCAGATCCAGGCACAGACACAGACACAGGCACAGGCACAGGCACAGGCAACGAATAATCAATTAGGGATGAAGCAGAATGAATGACAGATGAAGGAAGTTCAAACGATGACCGAATGACCTCCAAAGTGAGGCTGGGGGGAGGGCCTATAGCAACTGCAAGGTTCAGCACAACGATACCAGATCCTTGGTACTACGTACGTATATCAGTACGCAGGGAGCTTGGGCAGTATGCGTAGGGAGCTCGAAGGAAGAACGGACGGACAGGCGGACAGGCGGACACGATCGAAGAACACGAGAGGCATACCAAGCGCTGTTGTGGTTCGTTACACTTCCTACTGTGATTGTAGTGTACGGTAGCACACCCGTGGTACTACCCACGCTAGGTACTGTACGTACAGTAGCAGGGGGGAAGGGGGGAATATAGCAGGGGAGAGGGAGGGAAGGGGGAAGAGGGAAGAGGGAAGAGGGAGGACTGCCTCTTCCCGATCATGTCCCTCCAGCTTTTACATCTGGATGCATCTGCGTTGTGTACCACATGACAGCATCGTAGCACATGGCCCGACTCGAGAGAGCGCAAAGGTCGAGAGACAGAGCCAGAGCACGAAGCGGGGAGGGGGAAATTAGACGTGCAGAGGGCACGGAAAGACGACGGCGCAAGTCTATTTCGTCTTGCCCGTCGGAATGGCGAAGAAGACGGCCGGCTCCTCCTGCTCGGATTCGTGCGCGGGCGAGTACTGGCGGTCGACGCGGAAGTACCCCTTCCGTTCGAACTGGATGATGTCGTCCCGTCTCAGGTCGGCGACGTTGCAGTCGGCGAGACCGGCGCTGCGGAACTCGGTCTCCGCGTTCAGGAAGTCTTCGACCTTGTCGTCTTCCTCGAGCTTGTCCTTCGTGATGAGGTAGTCAAAGTCGACGAGCTCGACCGGGATCAGGCTCTGTCCGTCCACGGATAGCCACGTGATCTTCTTGTCCGTCTTCTTGACGTCCCCGGCGAGGTGCAGCTCGAGTTCGAGACCGGTCACGGTCTTGTCGTCGTCGTCGTCGTCGTCTGCAGATGATGCCGACGACGATGTGGTGATCTTCCGAACGACGGCGTTGCCCCAGTTCATCAGCGTAACCTCTTCGTCTGGCTTGAACGACTTGGCGTCCTCCTGGTCGAGCAGGATGTTCTTGCTGTACGCGACCTTCTTCTTCCCGACCGAAGGATTCTTTGGGTGTTTCGGCTTCTCCTCGACGGATGGGCCGTCGGGGCCTCCTACGACGGTCGCACGCACGGACTTCTCGTCCGCGATCACGGTGTGCCGTGGTGCAACTGGGTCGATGAACTTTTTGTTCGTCGTCCAGAAGATGGTCCAGTCCAGATTGACAATGTTTCGACTGGGCCCCTGTCGGATGATGAACTCTCGCAGGGCTGGCACGGTCATGCCCCGTCTTCTGATGCCGCGGATCGTCGGAAGACGCGGGTCGTCCCAGCCCCAGACGATCCCGTCCTCGACGAACTTGGTGAGCTTCCGCTTCGACAGGAGCGTGCGGATGAAGTTGAGTCGCGAAAAGTCCCAGATGTGCACCCGCCGTAGGTCGAGCGCATCCAGCATCCATTCGTACTGCGGGTTGCGGTCTCGGTACTCGACCGTCCTCAGGGCGTGCGTTACGCCCTCCACCGAGTCGAGGATCGGGCAACAAAAGTCGTAGGTCGGATAGACCTTCCACTGGGCGCCAGTCCGATGGTGCGACTGGGGATTGCAGCGATAGATGACCGGATCACGCATCGCCTTGTTCGGGTTGTCCACCGAGATCTTGGCCCGAATGCAGTTGGTCCTCCCCTCATCCGTGCCGTTCTTCATCTGTTCGAAGAACTTGAGGCTCTCATCGACGGTCCGGCCTCGACGTCGACTCTCGATCCCCTTCATTCTCTCGTCGCGCATCGTCGCTTGATCACTGTCGTCGGCGTACGCATTTCCGCGCTTGATCATCTCGACGCAATAGTCGTGAAGCAGCTGGAAATGGTCGCTCGAGTAGCTGACCCGGTCCGGTGTGATGCCCATCATGGCCAAGTCCTCCAGTATCGAGTCCTGGAATTCCTCCTTCTCCTTGGACGGGTTCGTGTCGTCGAATCGCACGAGCAGCTTGCCCTTGTACTTTTCGTGCGCAAAGTAGTCGTTGAGCAGGGCGGCCTTGGCGTGTCCGATGTGAAGATAGCCGCTGCGTTGCGTCAATGTCACATGCAACCAAGAGTATCGACAAATTAAGCTTACGATGGCTCTGGAGGAAATCGCGTGAGAACGCCCTTGTCTGTGTCGGGCAGACCGATCTCAAAGCTGCCGCCTTGACTGGACTTGACGGCCTTGCTCTCCTTGACCTGAACATTGAGCGTCTCGACTGTCTCCGACAGCCACGGGTAGGCCTCCTCGATGTATCGAAACCAGCGCCCGACGTTTAAGAGGTTGTCCTTCTTGATGTATCCATATGCGGCGCGGTTGCCGCGGAGAGTGCCCCATGTGACAATGTCCGCCAGCGATAGCTCGTACCCCACAACGTGAGATCTAAGTACCAGATGCGAGTTCAGCTCGGAAAGGGGCTTGTCGACCGACTTGAAGTCAGGGGCGGCAAGGCGGGCGGCACGTTCGAGCCATTCGTCGTCCTGCAGGAACAGTGCCATCAGCACCGTCCACTCCCGTAGGGGCAGGGAGCATATCATACCAGTTCAGGATGCTTCCCTTTGATCGCCGGGTATCTCTCAGCAATCTTTTCGATGACGTTGTAGTCTCCAGTTACTCGGCCTCTCTCTCCATCGTCGAGAAATGTTGCAGCAGCGTTGCCGTCGTCTCCAACGGAGTCCACATTGTCGTAAATGATGGCTATCGACTCGCGTTGCTCCTTTTGATCGACATAGGTAGCAACAAGTGCGACAGGGATAGTCAGTGACTGACTGGCTTTTGTCGCGATTTTGAGCGACATGGTGGACATGTTCAATTCGGACGGTTTCACGAGTGGGTCGTGCATTAGGATGAGGGGAGGTCTTCATGGTGGGAAATTCTTTGCACTCTGTGTTGCTGCTCCATACCGTACCGTAAAGCACTGTATTCCTACGGAAGACTATAGTAACACTAAGCGTTGGCGAGCTTTTACCTGCGTTTTCATGTTGAAGGTCAGATCTGATAAAGCCCATCCATCGCAATGGCATCCATCGCAGCACAACCTTGTCGAGATGCTTGGCTACGATGGAGTCACTTGCTGGCCATGCGACATCCAGTCACGGTCACCAAGGCCTGGTCAATACAGCAGATGCGCCGGGCGTCGCAACAGATGAAGAGAGGCTCCAAAAAGGGCGAGACGAAGAAGAAGAAGAAGGCAAACACCGAGTACATACAGCATGACTTGGGCAAAGCGGACCAGTTCTCCTTGTGCGATGCGATGCGGTATGTAGTGCTTCCCGTGCAGGGACCGAGGCCACTGTGTTGACGAGCTCGGACGAGCTCAGCTACATCCGCGCCTTCGAGGTCGGCTACCCGCCAACATCGGCAAAGTACGATCTTGCCGTAAGGTTGCGGACACCGAAGAATGGCCCCGTCGTACGCAACCGAATCCGTCTGCCACATCCCGTCAAGACCGATCTCCGCATATGCGTCATATGTCCACCGGACAGCCAACACGCGGCGGCGGCGAAGAAGGCAGGTGCGGCGGTGGTGGGAGAGGACACGGTGTTCGACGCCGTCAAGGCCGGCCGGATCGAATTCGACCGCTGCATCTGCCACCCGGACTCTCTCCAGAAACTCAACAAGGCCGGGATCGCGCGGATACTGGGCCCCAAGGGCCTCATGCCCAGCGCCAAGTTCGGCACCGTCGTCCGAGACGTGGCCGCCAGCGTCAAGGAGCTGGTCGGCGCCAGCGAGTATCGAGAACGTGAGGCCGTGCTGCGGCTCTCGATCGGCCAGCTGGGCTTCTCGCCCGAGGAGCTGCAGAGGAACATCAAAAGCTTCATGGCGCAGATCAAACGAGAGCTGGGCGCCCTCAGCGACCGTGTGACGAAGGAGGTGCATGAAGTGGTACGCCATCTTCCACGTCGGACCCCACTCCAAACGGACCGAGCTTCCCAGCGACTAGAGGCTGACTTGCTTTCGTGGTCTGTAGGTCTTGAGCTCAACGCGTTCTCCGGGCTTCAGTCTCAACGGCACTTTCAGGAGTCTAGATTCAGTGGCTACGACGGAGCTCTCTACCTTGTGACCATGCAAATGTACCAATGAAGATGTGCAGTGTCGAGGCAGTTTGGGTCTGCACGCGGAAGCATGCTCTTTTTGCTTCGGGCTGTCTTCGGTGTCTTGGGGGTTGACCGATCAGGCATCATGCATTTGCAGGTGCTGCCCGGGCTTGCCTCAATAGTCGTACGGCCTCGTTCGGCGCGTCCATTTCTCGATACAGCTGCATCAGTCTGATCGTCTGATCTTCTCTCGACAGACGACGGGCAAAGACTTGCTTCAGGGCCGTGCCGAGGTCCAGAAGCAGCGTATTACGAATCTGGTAGACGCGATGTTCTTGCGCCACGACGAACGGATGCTCAGACCCTACCTTCGATATAAGCCGTCTGATGCAGAGATAGTCCTGCACACGCCGCGTCAGCCGACTGGTGCTGATGAAGCCAGCCGCGGCTCCGACCAGTTCTTGTTCATCTTCATCCGAGCTGCCCTCCGTGTCTGTCGAATCCAGAGCGTCTTGGTCGTCGTCGCCCCTCGCGTCCCGTGAGCCCATCATCAGCTTCATCTCCAGGTCCTCGACCATTCCGTCCAGCCTCAGCATCGTCTTCCCGAGACGAATGCGGTCCTTCAATGCCCGCCGTTCTTCGATGGATTGTTTCACTTCCCTCTCCTTGTTGACGATCGCGCTTCTCACGCCCTCGACCTCTTTCCGAAAGCTCAGCAGACCGACTTTGAGCTGGTCAATCTTCTCCTCGCCCCCTTCGAGACTGCTGCCGAGGTTCAGAAAGCCTTGGTAGTTGGAATTGACCAGGTCAAGGAGTTCCTTGGACAGGTCTTGAGACCGAGTCCGGAGTTCGGACCGAAGATCCTCTAGCGTCTGATGCCGGTTGTGTAGCGTAGACAGGAACGAGACGGGGCTAAAGTCGTCGGTGAGAAAGGCGGACCTGTCTAGCGGCGTCGGAAAGGGAAGACTGTCGTCGTCGATGTCGGAGCCATCCGAATCTCCAAACTGTGGGGTGGCAGAATCAGCTCCGGGTCCAGAGTCGCAGCTCCATCTCAAGCATCCGAGATCGGACTCACGTAGAATTTGCTCATGTCGCCAGTCGTCCTTGTCTATCTGCAAGATATGCACCTCACCATCTCTCAGATCGGTCGTGACACAGAAGAACGGGGATCACTGGCTGACTAAGCTGCTCGGGATCACATACTCGTAGGCGACTCTTATAATGTTAGCGTGGGACTTTGGTCGAGCCGCACAATTAGCTAGATTGAGCCTATTGCACGCATGTGGTGAAAGACTTTTGCTTACCGCAGCTTAGAATACGGCTTAACAAAAGTCACGCGCTAACATTATAAGAGTCGCCTACGAGTACGTATGGGTACAATGGTGGGGCTCATCCCACTTCAAAACCTGACGTAGGAAATAGTCATCCCACTACGTAACGTACCTATCAACACCTCGACCCGCTGTCCTTGCTGCAGCTCCCCTGACTGCATTGGACAGCAGTGCGATTACATTGTCGTCGCAAGCACTTGGAGATTCGGCTTGGATCGGAAAAGGGCATGCAGCGGTGGAAGTGGGACATTGGCGAGGATGGCCGACTCCCCCACCTCGATGTTCCCAGCGCTGTCACCAGCCAACACTCTCAGCCACTCGCCAGGAGAGACCAACCAACCGTCGCCTCAGTCCGCCACATTTACGCATAAGGAATGGATCGTCCCACCGCGACCCAAGCCTGGGCGAAAGCCGGCCACGGACGTTCCTACTACCAAACGGAAGGCTCAGAATCGAGCTGCCCAGAGAGCGTTCCGGGAACGGAGAGCCACAAAAGTGGAAGAGCTCGAAGAGCAGATGCGCGAAAGGGAAGCGGCGCACATGCAGGAGCGCGGCGAGCTGTCGTTGCAGATCAGTCGTCTCGAGGCAGAAGTCGAGCGTTTCAGGGAAGAGGTTCTTGCATGGCGAAGCAAGAGCCTGGAACTCGAGCAGGACTCTCTACGCGAACGGTCTTTGAGGGAGCAGGTGGAGCGGGAGCTTTCAGGCCATCGCCATGTATCTCGGCCGTCGGGATGGATGGACATCTCTCCCTCGCGCCAGGACCCCTCTGCGAACGGCCGAGAATTGCAGACGACAGCCGCGCAAGACTACGACCGTAAGGACGACAGCGCCGTTGCCATGGGGTGCGGTAACTGCACCGAGGATAGCCGGTGCGAGTGCCTCGAGCAAGTGATCAACATGTCGACGGGTGGCATGGTACAGAGGGATCTCGACACGACGCCCAAGCAGCCGCACTCGGGTGAGAGCGTAAACGGCGGACACGATCAGGGCAACGGCTCGACATGGAACTCCTCGGACAGTCTCGAGACAGATTTCACGGGCCTCTTTTCCAGGAAGGCGTCGAAGCAGCGGACTGGGGTCATTGGCTCCCAATCTTCGCAGCAGCGTAGTCCGTCGATGGCGATATCTTCTGGCGCGGCGGACACCGATCCCTGCGGCTTCTGTGAGAGTGGAACCCCATGCATCTGCGCGCAGATGGAGTCTCCGAGGCAGAGCCAGGATGTCACGACGGCGCCGATGAGTTCCGTCACGTCAAGGTTTACGCCTCCACCTGCCGATGGAGACGTCTGCCGGGTGGCCGAGCCGAATCGGAGGACACGATCGGCTCAACCACAGATTGGCAGTCTCAACAGCCCGAACGATGTCTGTGCCGCTGGACCAGGAACCTGTGCGCAATGCCGAGCTGATCCGAACAGCACACTATTCTGCAAGAGTCTGGCTGCGACGGTCGGGTCGAGTCGTGGTGGTGGCGGTGGCGGTGGTGCAGCGGATGGCGATGCCGGCTGTTGCCGATCCGGACCTCGGCCGGGTGCATGTCAGGGCCGCAATGCGGCGGCGTCCGTCACACGAGGTCCTCAGTCGGCGTCGTCGACTCTCGACAGCGCCACCTCGCGCAAGGAAGGAACGGTCTACCTCTCCTGTGCCGATACGTACATTACGCTCTCGCGGCATCCACACTATCAGGAAGCCACGGACGAGCTCGACAGCTGGCTCGGGAAACTGAAGGCGTCGCTTCCGCCGGGTGAGACGGATCGACCGGCGATCGAGATCGAGGCCGCCAGCGTCATGGGCGTGTTGAAGTTCTTCGACCGGCGTTTCGGGAGGGAGTGATACGTGCGTGTGTGTGTACGTATGCGGAGTGATGACATGTCCTGTGGCTATGGCCGTGGCCATGTCTCTCGATGGAACATGCTCGACTTGTCTGCCTCATCCATCGTTTATTCGTCTGCTCAACCCATCATCTCAGTACACGAGTCACAGTATGTACAAACTCACAAAAGTCTTCCTTCCTTCCTTCCTTCCTTCCTTCCTTCCTTCCTTGCTTCCTTGCTTCCTTGCTTCCTTGCCTCCTTGCTCCATCATATCATGACATCTCCAGTGCACGATCACAATATACATTTAACCTCGGTACTGCTTATCATACCGGTACGGTAGTTAGTTACCGTACGTTAGTACCCTCGTGACCACCTTTCCATCATCTTTCCTCCACAACCTTTCCATCGCCCAGATACGAGTAGTACGGGTAGCCCTCGGACATTTAGAGACATGAGTGCTTGCCATGTCAGTTCGACACTGGCCACGTTCGACGCTTGCCATTGTTCGGCACTGATTGATTGATGGTGATGGCTTGCCTGCTGCTACCTGCCTCTGTTCACGCGCATGCCGTGTTTGGCTGGTTTGGCTGGTTTGGCTGGTTTGACTGGTTGGACTGGTTGGATTGGCATGACTGGCATGACTGGCTGGGACTGGCAGGGCTAGCAGGACTGGCTGGGACTGGCAGGACTAGCAGGACTGGAAAAACCGGAACAACTGGAGCAATTGGAGCAACTGGAATAACTGGAACAGCTGGAGCGACTGGAGCAACTGGAGCAACTGGAGCAACTGGCACGATTGGCAAGACTAGCTGGGACCAGCAAGGCTGGTAAGAATGGCAAGACCAGCTGACTGGCTCAACTGGAACAAGTAGCTTGAGTGGCTTGAGTGGCTTGAGTGGCTTGAGTGGCTGGACTGGCGTGACTGGCTGGTTGGCACAATTGGCACGACTGGTACATTACGTACAGCTAGTTC
This sequence comes from Lichina pygmaea, assembly GCA_963422465.1. Classification (NCBI taxonomy): domain Eukaryota; kingdom Fungi; phylum Ascomycota; class Lichinomycetes; order Lichinales; family Lichinaceae; genus Lichina; species Lichina pygmaea. The sequence continues at coordinate 4,040,944 of OY730171.1, forward strand.
GACTGCCTGGCTGGCATGAATGACTCGACTCGCTGGAAGAATCGAAGATGGAAGATGGAAGATGGAAGATGGAAGGTGGAAGGTGGAAGATGGGATTGTGTTTACGTACATATGTACATGGTGGAGTGCTTATTGTATACACAGCTCTTTTGCCTGCGTAGACTCGCTCCTCTCGTTTCTTGTTCGTCTCGTCTTGTCGTGTTCGTCCAGTCCGTCTTGATCGCATACTCGTACTCGATTGACTAGAATGACGAGTGGTGAGATAGATAGGACCTTTCCTTTCGATGATGTTCGTAGAATCTCCTTCCCACTTCTTCCTCTCCCTTCCTTCTCCCCTCTTTCAACACCCATGCCTCCCCTTCGCTCTTCTCCGGCCCGATACTGTCATGCTTGAAAATAAAGGTGTCGACCCGCTGATGATCACGCACGTCACCAGTTCAAAATTCAGACATGTTGTCCGCCCCGCCAAGCGCACTGGCGCCCCACATGCCCACGAGTCCCCACATGCCGACGCGCCAGCCTCGCCAGAGGCCATGGATGCCTTGGCCGGCCTTTCTTCTCTTGGCTCTTGCGTGTGCCGGAACCGATGCGTTTCGGGCGGGGTGGCGGTGGTGGTTGTGCTGGGACGAGGGGCCGGAGTGTAAGGCAATAGATGACAGGGATGTGGCGGTTGTGCGTTGTGTAGCTGATGAAGCCGCGGCTTGCTCTCGTTCGCCCTCTTCGCACATGATACTCCATATCGTGCCGGCGATGCCTTTGTAGGGGCCGATTGCGATGATGGTGTCTGCGGGTTGCGGTGCGGATGCTGATCGTGCCGGTTGCCGATGCGGGTGGTCGTGGAGCTTATGGGACCCTCCTTGAGGGTGGACGGAGGATCGGGTCGCAGGTGACGGTGTCTTCAAAGCTAGGTTGGCCTGGCATCGTCGGAGCACAGTCTCGAGAGGCAGTCGCAGGAAGAGCTCGACCGTCGCCGAGACAAAGGTGAGGGCGGAATAGACGGCGGGCGAGACGATCGGGTCTACGCCCAGACGGGTGCGCAGGAAGAGAGGCGTAGCCGATGAAAACAAGGCTGGAAGGGTGCTGTGGATGAGAGTCAAGGGAAGAAGACTGGGTGGGCAGCCGAGCTTGGAGACCTCATGAGCTGACGAGAGGAGCGAGCGGGACGGGGAGGACACGGGCGTGACGACGAGCCTGCATCGATCGTCAGTCTGTTCGACGACACATGGAGACGGGAAGAGGTACCGTGTACGGATGACATCCAGCGGCGACAGGAACAACCCCGCGATGCCCGCTGCTGCAACTGCGATGCCCAAGCTGGTCAACGGCTGCGAGCTGTCCGCGACGTTGAGACCAGCCACGCCGACTCGCGGTAGCAGACCCGGATCCGGCACGTTGAAGATCGCCGCCAACAGGCTCCTCGTCCAGCTCTCGATCGCCTTGAGCAGCACGCTGTAGACGAATGTCGCATTGGCCCCCTTCCACACACCCCACGCGCCCTCCTTTTGCCACACCTGCGAGATGACCTCGAGCAGCGAGTCGGGGTGTCGCAGCCCCACTCGATGCCGGGAGAGAACGGCGGTTTTCGCAGGCCCGGCTCGCCGCTCATCATCATCATCTGCGGCATTGCGCCTTGGCCTGGACCGGCCGTCTCCCTGATACGACGGTCGATTCGGGGCGAAATATTCGAGCTCGTCAGTCTCAGAGTCGTCGTCGTCCTCCTCCTCCTCCTCCTCCTCCTCCTCCGCGATGCCCTAGCAATGAAATCAGCAATGCGGTCCGTGATCGATCAAGGACTGCCAAACGCGCATTCGTGTAGACCTCGTCCCGGTCGTGCCCTCGAACCCTGGGCACGTCACATCTCTGGCCGCTCCCATCGAGAGGCTCGACGAGGTGGCACTGTAGGATGGTCTTCGCTACCTCGAACGGCTGCGCCAGCAGCACACTGGTGTACTTCCACAAGGCCTGGTCGAGGAGCCGCTTCCCGAGGCCCGCCGCCGAGGACGAGCCATCAGAGAGATAGTCGCTGTAGTCTAGGTCGGACAGGATATCGCGAGCCGAGGAGGAAAGCCTAGGTCGAGCACGAGTTGCAGCAAAGCCGCGAGTGTGCGTATCCGCCCCGCCGGTCTGATTGTATGAAGGCAGACCAACAGACGGTGGGACGTAGTACGGCCGGAGCGGGTTCGGCGGATCTCGTGTCGTGCTCATTGTCGAGCTGTCGGTTGTTGCGGCGATAGGTGAAGCTGGCGGCGCCGCTGTAGGTACGTACGGCAGCGAAGCCTCTTACCCGCTGACGTCGTCTAAATCCGTAAAATCTTGCCACACAGCACCGCCAACGATCTTCCTTTTTTTGCTGCTCTCACCCGTCGTGGCACAGTGAAGGACGTCAAGGCAGGTACATGAAGAGCCCTCTACACAGTACGCTTTCCGCAGGCTAATCTTCTGAAGCTATGTAGCAGGATCATGCCCGTCATCTGCTCCCCATCTTTGTGTACTTCCCGCTTGCTATGGTCGTCGAGGCCTCTCCACCGGTGGACGTCATGCGCCTCGTCGTCAGGCGCGATGCGGGTCTTCTCCTCGAGCCGACAGAGCCAGCGGCATCGGAACGGATACCTGCAGACGACGACGACGATGACGACGACGAGAGTCGCTTCGTCGGGTGAGGCGCGAGTGCGAACGGCTTTACACGGGCGAAGGCGATTTTCGCAGACGGCTCAGCTTGCGCACGGGCACATAAGTCCCCCAAAGTCTGGGGAAGAGTGAGATCATGGCTACCGATGCTCGTACTGGCTTGTGCTTGCTTTGCTAATGTACGGTCGTAGGCTGCATGTGACGTTTGTCGACAAAGAGGCACAGGAGCATACGTTCGAGGTTGCAAAGGGAGACAACCTCCTGGACATTGCACAGGCGAACGACCTGGAGATGGAAGGTACGGCTTGGGGGGAGGCCGTCCCGCTTTGCCGCACTGCTGATCCGGTGTATAGGTGCCTGTGGCGGGTCGTGCGCGTGTTCGACTTGTCATGTCATCGTCGAAGACCAGGACATGTACGACAGGGTGCCAGAACCGGACGACGAGGAAAATGACATGCTGGACCTCGCGTTCGGCCTGACCGAGACGTCACGGCTGGGTTGTCAGGTGAAGATGGCCCCCGAGCTAGACGGCATGAGGGTGAGGCTTCCCTCGATGACAAGGAACATGCAGCAAAGTGACTTTAGCAAGAAATGAGGATAGAGATCAAGTCTAATATTTTGGTTCCCACCGAATGTACGCTGTATCATGATGGCTTTTGGGAGAACCGATCTCCAACCGCTCTCGACGTTCCGGCGTAGTGAAGGGGAATGCGTAACTCAAGCCACCTCATCCATGTGTCTATGATGCCGACGTCTTCTCCCTCGTGCCACCCTGCGCGATGAGATCGAGGAAGCCCTTCTTGCTCATCTCCATGACCTTGGCCTCTCTGTCTTTGATGCTCACGACGCCCTGTTTCTTGGCCGCCTGAGCTGCTTGCTCGCCTTTGACCTGTGCCGCTCGGACGGCGTTGAACAGCTTTATGGCTCCTCGTTGGGCGACCTTCTTCAACCTCCTCTCGAGCTCGATCGTCTCGGCCGCAGAGCCCTGACCGGCGTCCGCGTCGACCCCGAGAGCGTCTTTGACTCTGCCCTTGTCGAGTTGCACCTTCTTCTCGTCGCGTAGCCGTTGTCGAGCCTTCGCCTCCAGTCGTGCGTTGGCAAGCTCTTGGTTTGCCGCACTGGCGACCTTGCTGCGAGCAAGCACAGGGTCGGCCCGCTTAGACGTGGACAACTTCGAATTCAGTATCTTGGAGAGTGAGGTGGCAAACGCGTCCGGGTCGTCGCGCTTCCGTCGCTTGCGGGCAGCGGAGCTCGGTGCGTTTGTGCTGGCCTCCGAGTCTGAGCCTTCGTTACCAGAGGTTGCAGGCTCATCTGTGGCCGGAGAATCGTCCTCTGAGAGGTCTCTATCTTCGCTGCCGCTGGCTCTGCCGTTGAAGTCTTCAGAATGTGGCTGTGGCGCACCATGACCACGAGCTTCTGCACGGTCCACATCGAGAGGGTGTTCTTCAGACTGCCCACTTCCGTCGCTTTCGTAGTCCCTCTGTTTCTTCAGTCTCTTTGGATGACGACTCGACTTGGAATCGTCCATCCCACGGGCTTTCCGCTTGGCTTTGAGGAGGGCGGACGTCATGCTGAAAGGGCTCGATCGAATTGTTGGAACATTCGAAGCAGCCAAAGGATCCGGGCGAATGATTATCATGCGGCTAATTCCGCCCGCTGTTGTCTCAGCCCCACCGTACGAGTACACACGTACCGTACGGTACCGTAAATAAATAATTCCCCTGTAATACGTAAATTACGGAGTGGACTACACTGTACCAACATCAAGCATTCGGAATCGTGCCACTCAAAAGTGCAGCCCATTTGTTCTGCCAGCCATGGTTCTTCAAGACTTGGGTCGGCGCATCAACACCGCCGTCTCTGACCTGACAAGGTCCGCTACCGTCGACGAGAAGGTACGAGGTGGGGCTGTCAGGCGTCTGATCTACGTCCGTTGACTCCTGGAGCAGGCATTCGATGGCATGATCAAGGAAATATGTGCGGCTCTGCTAGAGGCAGACGTGAATGTCAAGCTCGTGGGCAATCTTCGAAAGTCCATCAGGGGCTCTGTCAACTTTAAAGAGATGGCCCCTGGGCTGAACAAGAAGCGCATCATACAGAAGGTAGCACCACCAGATAGCACGGGTCATGTATCCAATCTGACGTGCACAGGCTGTATTCGACGAGCTGGTCAAGCTGGTGGACCCTCACGCCCAAGCATTCAAGCCCAAGAAGGGAAAGGCCAACGTGATCATGTTCGTCGGCCTTCAGGGAGCCGGAAAGACCACATCTTGCACGAAGCTGGCCCGCTATTACCAGAGCCGAGGATTCAAGTCCGGTCTCGTCTGCGCCGACACGTTTCGCGCTGGCGCTTTTGATCAGCTGAAGCAGAATGCCACAAAGGCGAAGATCCCGTACTACGGATCGCTTACGCAGACCGATCCCGTCGTCGTGGCCAGGGACGGCGTCGACCAGTTCAAGAAGGAGCGGTTCGAGGTCATCGTGGTCGATACCAGCGGCAGACACCGACAGGAACAGGACTTGTTCGATGAGATGGTGCAGATCCAGCGCGCAGTCAAGCCCGACCAGACCATCATGGTGCTGGATTCCAGTATCGGCCAGCAAGCCGAAGCTCAGAGCAGGGCCTTCAAGGAAGCGGCCGACTTTGGTGCGATCATCATCACCAAGACGGATGGCAATGCCAGTGGCGGCGGAGCAATCTCGGCGTAGGTGATGTGCGACCCTCCTCTTTTGGGCGTGGCTTAAAGAACCCGCTACAGCGTCGCGGCGACACGTACGCCGATTGTCTTCATCGGCACCGGCGAGCACATGCTGGATCTGGAGCGGTTTGCGCCGCAAGCGTTCGTGTCCAAGCTGCTGGGCATGGGCGACATGCAGGGCCTCGTCGAGCACGTGCAGGCGCTCAAGCTGGATCAGAAGGACACGATGAAGCACATCTCCGAAGGGGTCTTCACCGTCAGGGATCTGCGGGATCAGCTGTCCAACATCATGAAGATGGGTCCGCTGTCGAAGATGGCGGGTATGATCCCAGGGCTGAGCCAGATGATGGGTGGCATGGACGACGAGGAGGGAAGCATGAAGCTCAAGCGCATGATCTACATCTGCGACAGCATGACGGACAAGGAGCTTGACTCGGACGGGAAGATGTTCGTCGAACAGCCAACACGGACGACCCGCATCGCCCACGGCAGCGGCACCAGCGTGCGGGAAGTCGAGGATCTGCTGACGCAGCACCGCATGATGGCCGGCATGGCCAAGAAGATGAAGGGCAACATGGCCAACATGCAGCGGGCACAGAACGTCATGGGCGGTGCAAACCGTGCTCAGCAGATGGCAGCGATGCAGAAGCGGATGCAGAGCATGGGCGGCGCCGGCGGAGCCGGACCCGGGGGCATGGACCTCAACGCCATGATGAAAGCGCTTGGCGGTGGGGCCGGCGCAGGCGGCGCCGGAGCAGGCTTACCGGGTGGCATGGACATGGCCAGCATCATGAAACAGATGGGCGGTATGATGGGAGGCGGCGGCGGCGGCGGTGGTGGCCGTGGGAGGTCGAGACGGTGAACGTGGGAGATTGACTCGTTCAGCTCGTCGATACTCGCCGGAGGCTGCGAGAACGGGCCATCAGGCCTCATCGCGCAGACACCAACGCCAAGGAATGCCGAGGCCCAACGAGGCCCAACGAGGCCGAGAGAAGAGGCGCACGTGCTTCGAACCGAAAGCACAGCAGCCGGGGGGGCTTTGCAGGATGAAGGAAGCAGGAAGCGGGAGAAAGAAAGGGGGGGGGGGGGGGGGGTGGGAGGAGGGGCGGAGGACTAGGGTAAGGAACAGCCGTGGATGGGAACTTTGCAGCCTGAAGGAGGGCGCAGCGCCAACGGACAGTCGATTCTTCCTTGCCCGCGAGGTCAGTCAGTCGGTCAGGACAGTCCTGAACACGTCAGTTCGTCCGTCCGTCCATCCCGCCGGACGCGAATCGCTAGCCATACGAGTATACGATACGACGTTGCAGCAGCGGCGGCAGCAGTAGTAGCCGCCGAGCGCTCTCTCAAGTCTCCGCCGGTCATCTGCCTTTGCTTTCACGCGTTTGACTTTTTTTTCATCTTGATCCGTACGACTTTTCAATCCGTATAGGGTCTTTGTGCGTATGGACTCTTCATCTGTATGAGGTCTTCATCTACATGAGGCTTTCCGACAAAATATGGAGCAATGTCGAGGTACGAAGGAATAACATTGGACAGATTCATCTGATCTTGGATTCCTGGAAAAGAACTTTTCTTTTCCTTCTCCCCTCCGCTCTCCCCCCCCCCCCCCCCCCTCCCCCCCCTTTCTCTTGCACTCTTCCACTTCCCCTTCCCCCTTGATACCATGACAGCACATCCATGCTTCATGCTTCACGCTTCATGCTTCATGCCTACCTTCATACCCTCATACAGAAATCCTCATCCCCTCCATCACCGGCAGTGCTGCACATTCTCCCGTCCTCGCATCTCTGCAAACCTCATCCTCCCATCTCTGAAACTATGCAACTCTGCAGCTCCGCTCAGCTCTTAAGAAGAAAGAAGGTACCCGTGCCTTGGAGGACTCGGTACCCTCGTACCTCCCGCTCCCTCGCCAGCTCGGTCGGGACACCCTTACGAAGTAAGGGTGTCTGACAGCGCAACGGTGTGGACAGCGCAACGGTCCCACACAAAATTAACCCAAATTGGTGTCGACAACCTTCAAACCACGATAACTTTTCAACAACATGGTCTAATCGTACGCTGAAGTTGAGGATCGTATCCAGGAGGCTCTTGGTTCCATCCTCCCTGACACAGAGTTCTCAATCCCTGAATTAGCTAGCAAATTTGACGTTCCTGTACGACGCCTCGAAAATCGCCTCAAAGGTACCCCATCTCGAAATGCCCAGATTCCGGCGAACAGAAAGCTCTGTCCAGCTGAAGAAGCTGCTGTCTGTCGCTACATTGATAGACTTGATCAGCTAGGACTGTGTGTTAGGCCACAAATGCTTCGTAACTGTGCCAATGTCATCTTGGCACGGAACCACAACAGAGACAATCCTCCCCCTACAGTGAGCTCTCGATGGACTCAAAGATTTCTGGATTGTCATCCCGAGTACTTTGTACAAAAGCAGAAGGCAACAGATCCAAAGCGGAAAGTTGCCAACAATGCCAAGTCAATAGAAGAATGGTTCAAAGATTTCCATTCTACATACCTAGAGAAAGGTATCCAGCCCAGTGACTGCTGGAATATGGACAAGTTGGGATTTCAGATGGGTATGGGAAGGAATCAGAAGATCATCACCAAGGACATTCGCCAGCAGTCCTACATTGGAAGTGCCAGTAATCATGAGCTGGTTACTGTTGTTGAAGCCATTAGCGGCAGTGGGAAGGCAATCCCTCCACAGGTAAGTAAACTAGCAACAAGACATAGATATTTAGCAGATGATAATGACCAACATATCTACTACCAGATCATCCTATCAGGAAAGATCCACCAGGAATGTTGGTACACCCGTACAAGCCTTGAGCATGATGCTCTTGTTTCTGTGTCTGATAGCGGCTTCTCCAACAATCAGCTCAGCTATGAGTGGATCAAGCATTTTGAAATACACAGTGCCAAGTCCCAGACTAGTGCTTATCGGCTGCTATTGCTTGATGGCTATGGATCCCACTGCACGTACAAGTTCCTGGACCACTGTGAGAAGCATAACATTGTACTGTTCTGTCTCCCCCCTCATGCAACCCATCTTCTCCAGCCCTTGGATGTTGTTGTTTTCCAGCCTTACAAGCATTGGCATGCTGAAGCTGTTGATGCTGCTGCTTGTACTGGGTGTGTGGACTTCAACAAGGTCAAATTTCTCGAAGCTCTAAGATCAATTCACCAAAAGGCATTGAAGTCTTCAACAATTCTTTCTGCATTCAGAGAGACTGGTCTCATCTTGTACAGACCAAAGAAGGTAGTTGACAGACTACAGGAAAAAGAGAGGGAAAGACAGAGAGACACAGAACTTCGACAGCCAGCAACCCCCCCTGCACCACGGCCACAGGCTACAGAGCCAACGTTTACAACACCCCTCGCAATTTGTATGTTCAAACAGTGGCTCAGCAACTACATGGATCCGGAAACACCAAGCTACCCTGAGGATTTACGCAAAATTGCCAAAGTATCTGTTGTCTTTGCAACAGAGAACATCATTCTCAAGAACAAGCTTAGCCATACAAGGGTAGCAGAAATAGCTCAAAGCACTCACCAGAAACCAAGCTGGTGATAAGTCCAGAATGGTGGGTCCATCAGCTCTGGGGCAGCCCAAGCCGCGGCGGAAAAAAGACAGATTGAGGAGGAAAAGTGTGTGGAACATGCTTGAGTACATGAGGTAAAGAAGGCTGAAAAGGCAGTAGCCACTAAGGCAAAGGAGGAAGCAAAGGCAGCGAAAGAGGTGGAGAAACCAGCAGCAGCCAAAGCAAAGGAAGATGCAAAGATAGCAAAAGAGATGGCAAAGACAGCAAAGAAAGCGATGCAGACAATGACAGTGGGGCATGGTGGGGCAGTGGTAGCGGGGCATGGTGGGGCAACATTGGCAGGGCTGGCCGTGACGACTGAGGAGTGAGCGACAGCAGACCCGACAGCGGACCCGGAGGTCGTGGAGCCAGCAATCTCCACAGTGTCTCAACAACACCACCAATTTCCAGACGAGGCAGCACCTTGGATACCGATAGAACATCTGATCTAGAATCAGATAGGCCCATGAAATCTACAATTTTATCGCTCTTTTGTAAAGTTATCAACGTTCTAAATTTGATCTGTTGAGGATCTGTCATCGGTGTAGTAGCTACTCTAGTCTTTCAGGAACACTACAAATTTTACGACAATTCTAAAACTTCAGGGATTGTACTAGACAAGTAGGGGAATCCAATGAGCAAATCAGATTCCAATTTAGTCGTGGCGTTGTGAAGTTATAGAACTGCAAAGCCGATTCTGTGGAAGACAACCGTTGCGCTGTCCACACCGTTGCGCTGTCGGACACCCTTACGAAGTAAGGGTGTCCTGACCGAGCTGGCGAGGGAGCGGGAGGTACGAGGGTACCGAGTCCTCCAAGGCACGGGTATCGGCTCACTACTACTCCGTGTCGCCGAGGATGGTGTCTCTTTGATGCTCTCCTACGTACCGGTACATACGTACAGGGTACTGTACAGTGTACAGGACAGTTCAGTACCGTAGGGAAAAGAGTGTTTTTTTGGGGTCGTCTGCACAGTATCGCTAGGGCAGGCGTAACGAGTATGTTCTTTTGAGCGGTGGTCAGTGACATGTCAGGTGAGGTTGAAACAATCAAGCTGTGGTCCCGTGACTCTCACGTGATGCCCGTTTCTCACGTGACCCGATGGGCTCATATAGCTCGCCAGCCACGGAAGTAGACTTGTAGCTAGATCATCATCTACATACGTACAGTGGCACGACAAAAGTCTACGTGCACCTCCATACAAAATCTACCTCGGGCTGGTCTGGAGAATCAATACACAGCTGCTTTCTGCTACTAGCGTAACCTCTCAATCTAGTCGTATTACTTATGAAGATAGCAGCTGCGGCTTGTACTGGCGTACGCGGACTTGTGTCGTGACACTGTACACACGCCTTTCAGACGCTTCCGCTGTGCCCTCGTAGGCCTTCTGCTACGGTACGGAGGTACATCTGGAGAAAGGTACCGAGTAGAGAGAGGAGGGATGCACATGTAGGATGGTACGTACGTACTGTAGCTCAGCATTTCTGAACGATGGTAACCTACAAAGGAGTGGAGGGATGAGTTGACAAGACGAGTAAGGAACAGGAAGACGAGGAGGAGGATGGATGGATAGAATATACGTTGCTGAGCTTTCTTCGATCGTGGCTACTTCCTATCGCTTACAGCGTCTCGGCCAATCTCCCTGTTGCCTACTGTACGTTACGTACGTACGGGCCAGATGGAAAGAACGGACAATTACTCCGGTACCCCCCCTCTACCTTGTATGCACTGTATCTTACTTCGGACAATATCTCCGATGCCCCCGCATCATGCATGTTTCATCTTCCATGCCCCCCCCTCGGCTAAGGGTACATACAGTACCTGGATACAAGGTAGGTACATGCACTGCCCCCGATCCGTGCTGCTGAAACCCAAGTATTACGTACTTTTCAAAGCTGACCAGGATATACTGTAAGCGTTATAACTGTTGGAGGCATCGCACAGCATTCATTTCTCGGTCGCATCTTCGTCCTACTGTAGTCGCATCCAATGCCTAGCCTTACGCTTCTGCAGTCAGACCTCACTTTGGATGTCGTCCCATGGTATTGTGGGGGGTGTGGAGCTGTCAGCTGTGTGGAGTTTCAAGGCGGTCGGGCCATGGAAGGCCGACTTGTCAATAGTTCTGGAGTACTTAGGCTCCCTACGAAGTAACACGTACGGTAGGGATCTTAGCTGATTTTGAGGTACCTAGGTACGTACCACCAAGCAAGGGGGGGGCACAATTGTCCGAAGAAAGAAGGAAGGAAAGAGAGTCAGAGCTACCGTTACGATACGTACAACGAGTACGGACATGACTGCAGTGGTCGTCTGTATCGTCTAACCCATTACATCCATCCACGTCGGCCATCTAATCCGTCCACCGTGCACCAGTACTCCGTACGGGAGGTACTGTACGTCCAGTACATGAGCGAACAGACGTTTTGGCCACCAAGACAGATTCTGATCGGTACTGTACGGTAGTAGATCATTCGATATGATCCCTGATACCGTTGCTCGTGCCCGCATGAAGCTTATCATGATCCTCCACCTGCTCCCTGGTCTTGGTACCCTGTGGCTCGCCTGGCAAAGAGAGCAATGAAGATGAATGAAAGAAAGAAGGACGGGAAGGAGGGAGGAAAGGACTCCAACCTGGTGCACGCCAGTGAGAAACGACCCCCCAATGCCTCGCTTGCTTGCTCGCTTGCTTGCTTGCTTGCTTGCTTGCTTGCTTGCTTGCTTGCTTGCTTGCTTGCTTGCTTGCTCGGTAGAGCTTGAGTTCCGTGTTCGTGTCTAATCTTCTTTGGTCAAAGAACGACGATCAGGCTTGATAGCGATGAGAGAGACTGAGAGATCAGGGAAAGAGTGAGGAGTGAGAGAGAGAGAGAGGTGAAGGCTGGACTGGAAGAGGTGGAGGCTGGCACATGTCGAGAATAGAAGAGGGCGTTGGAGACTTGGAGAGGTGGAGAAGAAAATACGGCAAGAGCGTGCGAAAGTAGAATGGAGGGAGGACGAGGAGTATCGAGAGAGACGGAAAGACGTCGAAGAAGGAAAAAAAGGAAAGCAGGGAGGAATAAGAATGGCCATCTTCATTGGTACCGTTGTCGGCGTCGGCTTTGGTCAGGTCATGGTGTGACGGTCCTGCTCAGAAGCGACGCTCCCAGAGTCATGGCCGCGACGAGGACGCGTGACGGAACGGCCCCGACGGCCCGACATGCCGCGGCCGTCGACGTCGACGTCGGCTGCGATCCGGTGCTGGTGTCATCACCATCACCACCACCAAAGCGGTTCCCGATCCTGGCGCCTCCCGCCGGTGCCGAGACGGCGGGGACGGGGTCCTGGACGGCGGCGGCGTCGGGCACGGCGTCGGGCCCGGACCCGATCTCGAGGATGCGGTCGGCCGTGGCGTTGAAGTTGGTCTGAGCGAGCGAGATCTCGTGGTTCTCGAGGTCGTACACGACGTAGGCGCTCCGCAAGAAGGTGTCGCCGAGCACGGGCGGGAGCTCCCCGGCCGGCATGATGCCGAAGAAGCACGCCTCGGTGCGTCCGTCGGCGAGGGTCGGCGTGAGGCGGGGCGACGACGAGTAGCGCCGCTCCGGAGCCAGCACGAGCTCGTTCAGCTGCACCGAGATGACGGGCTGGCTGAAGCGGAAGTCGACGGTCGAGGTGCTGCGGGCGAGCGAGCACGGCACGAGCGCGATGCCGTTCTCGCGGTCGAACTCGGCCCCGACCGCGTCCATGACGCCGGCGGCCAGGTCGTCGGGCAGGTACGTCAGGCTGCTGCCCGAGTCGAGGAGGACGGGTTCGGCGCGGCCGGTGGCGATCGAGACCGGGTCGCGGCCGTCCTCGACGAAGCTGAGGTCGGTGAGGGTGATGATGAACTCCGTCGGGGCCGAGTCGCCGTACGTGGTCTGGATCGGCAGCGTCTCGAGCTGGCCGACGTACTTCTCCGTGTCGACGCCGCCGAACAGCAGCGAGCCCGCCGAGGCGTCCAGGTCGTTCAGCCACAGGCTGTAGGCGTTCGAGTTGATCTGACCGCTGCGCCTCATGAGCTCGGGCAGATTCGGGTACGGCCGCGACGTGCCGCGCGAGACGGCGGCCTCGTTGGCCATGTAGCCGATGCCCAGGATGCTCTCGCCGGACGAGGAGCGGTAGCCGATCCCGATCTGGAGGTCGTCGAGGACCACGTCCCCGACGCGGATCGTGTCGACGGCGTGGTCGCCCCGCGCGCCGGACCCGTCGACGTAGGATATGCGAAAGTCGCTGTCGACGTATCGGTACGTCGACGAGGCGTTGGCGTCGTACGTGCCGGACTCCCCGCAGGGGTCGTAGATGGACCCGCAGAGCGCCGACGATCCGGAGTTCGTCCACAGATCACTGCTGCCAGTGTCCAGATGGAAGCGAATCTCTTGCGGCGGCGTGCCGAGGCTGGCGTTCAGCAGGTAAAGATTGCGCTGGAGACATGTCAGTTGGGGCCTCGCCGAATTCAAGGTGGCGTCGAGACGGAACGAGCGCAAGGCGACGCACCATGTTGTCAAGCACGACGTCGACCGTGCCGTCCTCCTGCCGCCTTCGTAGCTTATCCCTTGCCACGGGGTCCTCGACGTGTCTCCGCTGGAGGGCCAAGCTCACGACTTTCGGTTGGGCGCCGCCGTCTCGAGGCTTCAGAAGCGCCGTCGCGGTGCCGAACAGCGACGCCGCCGTAGCGCAGGCCCACACCGTATGACGTCTCATGCTTTCCCCGGACCGACTTGTCGATACGACCCGCACCGTCCGGCAAGGCTCAACCCCACGTTGGAGGTTCGATATCGGGGAGGGTGGGTTCCGCCGTCGCGAGGAACAGATTGCCGATCCCAGAGCGACAGCTGAGGGCCGATGGCCGTCCTGCAGGTCTGCTATATATGCCCGAGTGGAACAAAGACCACAGGGGAGAAAAAGGCCCGGGCTGAATCGATCGTTCCGGACCACCCGGAAACAAGTCTTGGCGACGCTCAGCAGCTCAACGAACGCTGCTGAGAACAATCAAGGAGCGTAGTGGATGGGAGTAGAGCAGACAGATGTGAACGGGAAGCGAATCCGCAGATGGGGTGGTGGCAGTTGGTTGTCGCGGCGTTGGTGCTCTACCAGCACCAGTACCGCTAGAGCTACCACCACGAGTGCGTAAAGGTGGCGTGCAGGCACAACGGCGACCAGAGCACGATGCGCCTTGCGCTACAGGTCTGCGGCAATCTGTCTTCCGGTTGCGATTGCTCCATCCAGCAGCTGGACTGCACCTCTTGGCATCTGCGGGGGCCTTGTCGAACGAATGACATCTCTGTGTGTGTTTGTTGCGGCTCGCCATGAAATCCCGAACAGTACATACGTACGTATACGTACGTATGTAAAGGTCTCGAGGCTCCAACAATCAACCATCAGCTCCCAGTGAGGCGACGGTATCTGATCCGCCTTACCCGGAAGAAGGGCTCCACGGGTGCGAGTGCGAGAGTCGGAGTTTCCGGTCGTCGTGAAACTGTTGCCAAGAGTGACATCCATCGCCATGGCGCTCGGCTATCGGATCCGGGGCTGTCGATGACGTAAGCGTTTCAGCGAAGCAGCCCATCGGTCAAATTGCGCAGCTGCTGAAGACGGGTGTGCGGAATATGTTTCAGTTAGGTCTAGCGTAACGCTTATTTGAGATTGGCTCCCGTGGTACGTACGTAGGCCCCCATGTGGCCCAATGCCCCCCTCGCTTAAGGGTACATACCTGGGTACTTTCAACCCAGCGACAATTAAGAGCAAGTGTGAGTACTCCAGAATTAGTAACAAGTCAGCCTCTGATACCCTGACCGCTCAACTCCACACAGCTGACGGAGCCCCCTGCTGGAGCTAAGAGACAATGGCCTGCTGTGAGGGGGACAAGATGATTATTGGAAGTTGTGTCATATATTTGAAGTGGTTCGACTCCACTTGGCGTTGGTCTCGGTAGCTCAAATGTTTCGCTTCTCTACGATGATCATTAACGCCCTCTCGGACTATATGGCCCCCTATCTAGCCGACTGACACCACCCGTGCCATGGGGGGGTATTACCCCCCCATGGCACGGGTACTGACTAAGCCAGCCCTGGCCCTGCCGCTGCAACATCCCCACACCACCAGAAATAACATAAATGAGGACTGACTACGTGCCGGTGAAGCTGGGTGTTGGATACGACTAGAAAAAAAAAAATCCGACCGAGATATGTGTGCTGTGTGATGCTACCGAGACTTATGACAGATGTGGCCTGGTCAGCTTCCAGATGTACTTTTGGGATTGTTAAGCGGGGAAGAGGAGGGGAGCAGGGCTGAGGCAGGGCTTGGGGTCAGGGTCAGGGTCAGGGTCATGGACATGGGCATGGTCATTGTCGGGAGCTAGTTGCCCGACCGGGCGCTTAGTCAGTTAGATCCTGGCTAGGCAGGCGGGTGCAGCCGCACTCATCTATCGCGAGTACGAAGATGTCGGGCACTAAGCCCAGACATAGTAGCCTTTTGGCTCAGTTCCGCTCTAGCCTACTTCGTACGACTGCGTGCGACGGTCATGGTCCAGCGGGAGGCCAGCAGCAGGTCCAGACATCAGGGCCAGAGGTATCACAGGGGCCAGGGAATCCATCAGAGATTGTGCCAGAGATGGCACTGGAGATGTCGCAGTGGCTGGAGATTTCATCAGAGACATCAGAGGTAGAGACTTGCAACCTGTAGGTAGCGCTCGGTACGTTTTACCTGAATTCTCTGGGTAATACATATGTACAAAGTTTTCATGATAATAGAGGCTCTGGATGGTGACAGCGACAGGAATCAGCAACTGACCGGTACATATCCAGGGGGTGTGCGTACAGCAACGCTAGCGGGGGTGTGCGTACTTGTACAGAATCATTATGGGGGGGGGAGGTACGGCAGTACCTCCTCGGCACCGGTAAGGGGGGGGACCAGTCGCTGGTGAATTGTACCCTTGTACATACGTACTGTGGGAGCCAATCTCATAGAAGTGCTGCGCTAGACCTCAATGAAATCCGTTCCGTACGCATTACCTGTCAGTGTCTGTCAGTCTTAAGCCACTGCCTCAAATTGGCTTACCACATTCGGTGCATTGGTGTGTGGCTAGTGGCGACTGGTCGAGGCTGTGTCTGGTGGCTGATTGATGAGGTAAGCATGTCCGGCTCGGCTTACTAATGAGCGAGACTCGGGAAGTTCACGTGATGTTCATCGTGCCCTTTGTGAAGAAACCTTCCCACGAACCGCGTTGGAAAGACCCGTCGATACGTACCGTAACTCGTCTTGCTTCTCTGTCAAGTCTTCCCCGCCACATTTGGTCCTCCCCGTTCGTCGTTCTGAAGCTGAAGGATGGCAAAGGCAGAGTCGTCGGCGGCAGGAGCGCGAGGAACTCTAGGAGCTCGCCGAACGGCTGCCGACGATCTCCCTTGGTAAGACTGGACCGCTGGACGGCATCGAGACCCAGTCCGCTGACCAGGATCAGGGTGGAGAAATATCGTCCGGTCTTCTTGGACGATGTCGTCGGCAACACCGAGACGATTGAGCGACTCAAGATCATTGCAAAGGATGGCAACATGCCTCACGTGATCATCTCGGGAATGCCTGGGATTGGAAAGACGACGTCGGTCTTGTGTCTTGCCCGACAGCTACTCGGTGACGCCTACAAGGAGGCCGTGCTTGAGCTGAATGCGAGTGATGAGCGGGGTAGGGCAACACGCTTACGTACCTGGAGACCACTGGGAAATGAGAGTTGCTGACGGGCAAGATACCACCAGGCATCGACGTCGTCCGCAATCGCATCAAAGGATTTGCCCAGAAGAAAGTCACTCTTCCGTCCGGCCGGCAGAAACTCGTCATCCTCGACGAGGCGGATAGGTAGGCGCACGTGTCGGCCCGGGGCCTCCCAAGGTGCTGACCGTCACCGGCAGCATGACGGCCGGGGCCCAGCAGGCCCTGCGACGCACGATGGAGATATACTCGACCACGACGCGCTTTGCCTTTGCCTGCAATCAGTCGAACAAGATCATCGAGCCGTTGCAGTCACGGTGCGCCATCCTGCGCTACGCCCGCCTCACGGACGCCCAAGTGGTCAAGCGGCTCATGCAGATCATCGAGGCCGAGAAGGTGGAGTATTCGGACGACGGCATCGCCGCCTTGGTCTTCTCGGCCGAAGGGGACATGCGACAGGCGATCAACAATCTGCAGAGCACGTACGAGGGTTCGGGTTTCGTCAGCGGCGACAACGTCTTCAAGGTCGTCGACAGCCCTCATCCGATCAAGGTCCAGGCGATGATCAAGGCCTGTTACGGGTGCAACGTCGACGCGGCGTTGGAGACGCTGAAGGAGCTCTGGTCCGTCCATTTCCCTCTGCTCCGCAGTTCTCCGGCCTGCCAAGAGGCACCGAGCGAGACGAGGGCTGACGACAAGCAGGGATCTGGGCTACTCGTCGCACGACATCATCAGCACCATGTTTCGTGTCACCAAGACCATCGACTCGCTCAGCGAGCACTCCAAGCTGGAGTTCATCAAGGTAGGCGCCCTTTGCCTGCCTTCGAGGCGGAGATGATCGAGGTAGATCTGTTTCTTACGCTGCACAGGAGATTGGCTTCGCCCACATGCGCATCCTTGAGGGTGTGCAGACCTTTCTTCAGCTATCGGGGTGCGTCGTACGTCTCTGCAAGATCAACATGCAGCCGAAGCTCTTTGTGCCACCAAAGTGAGGAAGGAGAGTACAGCGGACACGAGAATCCCAGGACGATGGCTTCGGAGGCACTGCTATACCACTTGGCGAGGTGTCGAGTTGAAGTAACGACGGCTACGTCACGTCGAGTTTATCTTGCGGCGGAAGCGTGTGGTTCATTTGAGGATTGTCAAGCCGTCTCTACTTCGACGGAAACCAGGCCCCAACGCGAACGGCGACGATGAACTTCAGCCGGTCGGAAGCCAGTCCGAGCCACCGGTCAACGGCACAAGAGATGCCGAGAAGCCGATCAGACCCCCGATCAGAAGGACATAGTATGCCACGGTCCAGCGGAGAGTCGAGTCCCTGTCGGTACCGACTCGGAGCGCGTCAAGGCCCCGGCCTGCGTCTTTCGGGTCCGTCGAAACCGAAGGCGGACCGAGCGGAACTCCCGGCTCGACCGGCCCCCAGACGCGTGGCAGGCCGCACCAGTTGCAGAAGCTGTGGGCCACGATGACGGCAGGCAGAGAATGGGTGTTGACGAAGACGAAGCTGGCGTAGAAGCCAAAGATGGACGTGTACGCGAACTGGAAGGTCGAGCGCAAGAGCCCGGCGAGGACGGGCGAGCTTGGGTGCGTGAGCGCAAACTCGTAGAGGTGGTGGAGGTGCGCGATGCCGAAGAACAGCGGCGGCACGAAGACGACCCTGCCGGGGGTGACGCCCCGGACGGCCAGATGCAGGGGGATGATGGCGGAGCGGAAGACCATCTCCTCGGTGACGGGACCCTGACGGATGCTGTTACCACCTGGGCCCGGTTTCGTCGTCGTCGTCGTCGTCGTCCTGGTCGGGGCGGACCACCTACAGCGACATAGTTACGCCAACCGGCCCAGCTACCGAGCACCTCGCGCACGTGCCGGCCGCGGATCCAGTCGGTCCAGGCGCCCTCGACGATGCCCTTCTCGAAGAGCGGGCCGGCGAACAAGACGGCGGTCAGCAGGAGGACCTTGGCCACGTCGAGCGGGGACACGGGCCAGCAACCGAGCAGCCGAAGCACCTGGGCAGGGCTCGCGCCGAGGCAGCCGACGAGCACGGCGGCGGTCGACAGCGTGCACACGACGCAGGAGACGCCGACGACACCGACGCGGGCCCGGATCACGGACGGCGCATCACGGGACAGGCGCGCCGACGGTCGAGTGGCCTTTGAAAGGTACAGCGGAAGGACATAGATCAGGGTGTACAGGATCTATCTCGGACGTTAGACGAAACCCGTTGCCACGGCAGCTCTCCTTCTCCGTATCCCACATGCCGGGCATTCTGCAGTCCGTATATCAAGAAAGCTCGTCCAAGAACGTGTTCCTTTGCCCGAGACCTGTACAAACGCCGAAGATTTGTACAGCGCCCGAGAGGACAGCCCGACGACCAAGAGACCAAAGCCCTTTGACCAGAATCAAATCAAACTGTGGGAGAAGCATATACCCCAGAATGCTTGAATGCTTGAATGCTTGAATGCTTGAATGCTTGAATGCCCGAACGCTTGCCAGAGAGTGCTTCCGCTAGACTGCTCTTGGCTCGACTGCTCGAGTGCTAGAACTGCTTCCGAGACGGAGAGAGCGGAAAGAAAGAAAGAAAGAAGGAAGGAGGGAGGAGAAAAGAGCGAGAGACGCAGAACGAACGAGACAGAGAAAGCGGAAAGGAAGAAAGAGAAAAGGAAAAGGACGAAAGCCAATCGTAGACATACCGACAGATACGTCACGGTCGCGTACGACAGCGACCGTCGGGAGTCGCCCGCTTGCCGTGTCGCTTGCCGCGTCGCTTGCTGTGTCGCGGGTGCTGGTGCTGATTCAGATGTCATGGCGATGAGGATGATGAGGATGATATACTGTCATGAGAGGGGAGACTGGGGGAGGGGAGACAGAGTAGGTACTGTAATTAGGTAGGTAGGCAGGTAAGAGGTGTAGTGCAGAGGCTGGTACTGCTCTTTCCTCTCTCTCTCTCTCTCTGTCTCTCTCAGTGTGTGACTCTCTGTGTCTGTGTATACTCTGTATCTGGCTGATTCTCTCTCCTTCTGTGTATGGCTGTCTTTCTCTCTAGCTGGCTTTCTGTCTGGCTGGCTGGCTGGCTGGCTCTCTCTATTCTCTATCAATGTACTTTCCCCAAACTCTTCTCTCCTCTCTTCTTACATTCCACAACCTCTCATCAACCTGGCTCTTCAAATGAATGTCAGTTTCTCTGTATCACTCTCTCCATGTCGACCGTCTGCCTGTATCACCCTTTCTGCGTCAACTCTCCATGCCAAGTCTTGATCTCTGCCAAAGATACAGAGTCCCAGCATACATGGATCCAAGCACATACAAGAGTCGTCGTTGCTCCTACACACCGCACCACCGTGTAACTTCCTGTACGCCAATACGTATGTACGTATGTACCGCACGCGAGAACACGCGCGCAGGGTCTCAATTACCGGTGATTAGTTGAGTGAACCTCACGTCTGTCTGCGGAGATGACGGTGCACCGGCTTGTATGTTTCGGGTAGCCTTCCAAAGGCCTGTTTGAAGGGCCAAGAGTCACATCATTGTTTTGTTTCTTTGGTCGTTTCTCTTTGTTGGACGGCGTACGGAGGGAACCGGTCGGGGGTTGAGAGAAGAGCGCTGTCGTGGGCGGCGTCGAGCCCCGTCGGCCAGTACTTTCTACAGACGACGGACGAGTCTCTTACACTCGGCCTACAGAGTGTTTAGGCGGTCGTGGCCCTGGCCGTTTTGCCCCCTGCTCAGGTACGTATGTACCGTACGTACTACCTACCGTAGGCTGGCCTGTTGTGCCTACAGTACGCGTGCAAGTCTGTCGAGGCCCATGCCTATTTTCATCCCTTCCTATACGGTACGGAGGTACTTAACGCAGGGGTCTCACGGAGCCAAAGGAGTGGCCAAGAGCGTCCGACACGCCTGGTTATCCACTCGACTCGCTCGTGTCAACCTGTGCGAGCTGCATAATCTGACACTGCCAGAGCAGGAGGACGACGACCGCCGGGGGGTTACGCTGAGCACTCCGGAGTGAGCGCTCGTACCGTACCGCGGAAATCTCGCAGTTCTACGCGCGCAGACGGAGGCGTGGATGGATATATATGGGAAGGACGAAAGGCATCTCTCTGTCCATTCTTTCAATCTCTCTTCGTCCGGTCGCCTTGGGTTCCCCACGTCGAGGGGCTCCTTGCCTGTACTCGACCGTTACTCAGCCCTGACTAATCGCCGCTCTCGTCCCCAGCTTCGTCGAACATCGGATCGGCTGTCGGAGGCCGCGGCAGTCGCTTATCCCAATTTATCGATACCGGCCGGCCGTGCCACAACGTGCCACTTGTGCCTCTTTCCCCTGCGTCTCGCTGCCGGCCGTGCCAGTCACGCCCCGGGCTGTCAAATCATCGACCGTCGAGGGCCGTCTTCTGCACCTCTCTCACCGACCTTCTTTTTCCTTCTTTTTTACATATTCGTCCGCATCTTCTTCTTCTTGTTCAATCTCCTTTTGCCCTTCTTTGATCCCAACGTCTCCGCCGCAGGCGTCGGGCCACATCGTCGTTTTTTTTTCGCCCTCTCCTTCTCCACGCCGTTCCATCGACGTCGTCGACGCTCCTTTAATGCCTCCGCCAACGGCTCTGTCACTCTTTTGATCCCGTTCTTTTTCTCCCGGACGCTCCTTGACTATGCTACGCGCTTCTTGATGATACTCGTTACGATTTATGAGGCCAGACAGCCGTCCATTCCTTCGATCAGCCCCCAAGAGCCACGACGACAGACACCCTCCCTCTCCCGATCGATGTGCCCACGGACGACATGACATGATCATGATCTCACGAACGACGCACGACCGCTCCATCTTCATCTCGCGTTGAGGCCACTCGACTGTGGCATAATCCACTGTTTCGACCGGCCCGATGCCCTCGACGACATGCCCCCTGCCAGATCATCCTCGCACAAAAGACGACCGCTACACGAAAGATCGGCCTCGGAGAATAACGAGCTGCCAAAGACCGTTCGCCTGCTTCCTGGTTCCAGCAGCGGCAACAGCAGCAACTCAAACGATGTGGTGGGGCGGCCTTATTCGTCGCGGTCGCGCGCCTCGTCGCAGTACTGGCCGCCGCCGCCGCCGCCGCCACCTGAACCTTCGACTGTCTCGGATGTTGCCCCGTCGCTGTATCACCACCGTGTCATTGCGCCACCACCACCGCGACGGCCGCTGCCACGACCACCGTCAACCTCGACGTATTCGGATGCGATTGCGCCCGAATACGACGGCGTCTACAAACCCTCGGCCAGGCCGGCCACGCGGCCACGTACCAGACTGACTTCCCACGCCGATGCGACCGAGTTTGACACCACGAGTCCCCGGCCCCCGGCACGCCAGGTCGGCGTCGAGGCGCAGTCGCCCGACCGGTGCGACCGGCCAGCCACGACGGATGACGTCTCGGGGAGGCCCGCCACGAGCGATCCCTTCAATGTAAATTGGCGCGCCATCTCGACCGCGACGACGACCGCGACGACCGCGACGACCGCGACGACGCTGCACCACCCGGCCTCGATCCTCATCCGCCACACTGGCCGTCCCGCCGCTCAGGCCATATCGTTCTCGGAACCGCGCCCGCACGGAAACATTGTCGGTGTCGGTGTTGGCGCCGTCGCCGGAGATGCGCCATCGGCGTCCGCCGACGCTCCTCCCGATCGAACTTCTGCCCTTTCGCAGCAGTCGAAGACGGTGCGGCTCGTCACGCCCGACGAGTCCCAGATGCGCCAGCCGCGTAGCGGCAAGATACCGCCGCCGCCGCCGCCGCCGCCGCTGCTGCCCTTGGCGGCCTCCTATTCGGCCTTCCCTCCCGCAAGCCCTCCGCCGATTCCGATCCAATTTCCTCCCCCACTGCCACCTCTGTCGAATGTCGCCGCCGCCGACTCAAGCGGCGGCTCGCCGACGTCGCCCAGGGCCCAGTCGGTCTGGCGTCCGCGCTTGGCCGGTCCAACGCGAACGTCAAACCCGACCGGGCCCGTCATCACGACCCGACATCGTGCGCCGCTGACCGTGACGCTCAAGCGGGCCTCGCAGCGATTCTCCTCGTCCGGCCACGTCACGGACACGTCTCGCCTGAGCCAAGTCCTCTCTCCGACCGAAGATCAGGCATGGGACAGCGGTCGATACGGACGACCGGGCCCGGCAGAGGTCGCCCATGCAGACGGCGTGGTCGGTCTACAGCGACGACAAGGACAAGACGCGTCGCGGGACCCCAGCCCGGCGGACCTTGTCGGCGTCGCCGTCACATCCGGACCGGACTTCCCCGAGGGTGCTGGGCTGCCCCGGGGAGATGCCCGCCGGTCGACGATCCGTCTAGTCGGCGGCGGCGGCGGCGGCGGCGGCGGCGGCGGCGGCGGTCCACCAGCCCACGCCGATCCGACGCCAGCCACTTTCTTGGACGACGCCTCTGAACGACAGCGCCGGTCGTCCCGAAGACGGCCACGGGCGCCGGGCGCAAGCGACAGCCTCGGCTCGACGACCTTCCCGGAGTGGGCCAGGGCGTACTACTCGCGCGGTGCACGAGAATCGGTCTTTGACGCTGTCGAGGCGACTGCGGCGGCGGCGGCCGGCCAGGACCGACAGCCACCTCCGCCCCCTCCACGAAACCCTCTTCGGCGTCCACCGCCACCACTCTTCGCGCCCGAGCCAGGTCCGAGACGCTTCCGTCGTGCCGACGACGCCCCCATCCCGTCTGGCGTCGGGCGTGACGAGATGGTACGTCGCAGCGCGATCCTGCGTCGGTCCGACGCCGACATGCGGTCGCCGCACCTCGAACACGACCGCAGCGCCAGGCGTCTCAGCATGTGGACGGCGCCGCAGGTCGAAGACACCCGGGCGGACGGCATGCTCAGTCGACGGCGGCTGCAAATTGGCTTGTTCTGCATGGGTTTCGTCCTTCCATTCGGTGAGCGCCGTCGTCAAGCTCCACCCACCCCTTTCCGCCGCAGTCCCCGAGCTCTATGCTAATCACGACCATGGGGTTTGACAGCGTGGATGATCGCATCCCTCCTGCCTCTGCCCTTTAACCCTCGAAAGTCGTCCGTCGTCAACGACTCCGAAGGCGGCGGCGGCGGCGGCGGCGGCGGCGGCGGCGGCATCGTCGACCCTCGCCATCCTTCGACCGGCCGCGCTCTGAGCCAGCGCCAGAGCAAAGCAGCCGAGCTCGAGCGAAGCGTGCACGGCATCGACGAGGAGCGGTACGACAGTGCGCGGTGGTGGCGCAACCTCAACCGGGCGCTGTCGGTGCTTGGGCTGTTTGTCATTGGCGTCATTGTAAGTCTACCCTCGGCTTTGTTTCGTTGACTTGGGGGGCTCCGTTTGTTGTTCCCTCGGCTTCGATCATCACTATCCCAGTTTTTGCTTGGGGGTGACGTGAGCCCTCTTCCGAGGAGTTATCCGACACCTGTCTAGAACAAAGAACTAACCAATCTTTCGACGCGACAGATAGCTCTCGCCGTCATCGGTGCCAGACGACCGTCATCCTAGTCGCCGTCTTGACGTTGTAACAATACGTTCTTTGCTGTGTGCTCGCTATATCCTTTGCCACATACTCGCTATACCCACGACCATCTCACCTAG
Source organism: Lichina pygmaea (assembly GCA_963422465.1). Classification (NCBI taxonomy): domain Eukaryota; kingdom Fungi; phylum Ascomycota; class Lichinomycetes; order Lichinales; family Lichinaceae; genus Lichina; species Lichina pygmaea. The sequence continues at coordinate 4,065,138 of OY730171.1, forward strand.
TTGTATTCTCCAATCTTTCTTTCCGGTCTTGCCTCTCTCTCTCTCTCTCTCTCTCTCTCTCTCTCTCTCTCTCTCTCTCTCTCTCTCTCTCTCTCTCTCTCTCTCTCTCTCTCTCTCTCTCTCTCTCTCTCTCTCTCTCTCTCTCTCTCTCTCTCTCTCTCTCTCTCTCTCTCTCTCTCTCTCTCTCTCTCTCTCTCTCTCTCTCTCTCTCTCTCTCTCTCTCTCTCTCTCTCTCTCTCTCTCTCTCTCTCTCTCTCTCTCTCTCTCTCTCTCTCTCTCTCTCTCTCGCCATGTCAAAGCAACCCGTTGCACTCTCGTTCCCTCTTCATCTTTCAACCCATCACATTATCCTCCTCCTCATCCTTCTCCTCCTGGCAGATGGCAAGATATCTTGACTACTTGTGTAAATATTTTCTTGCGAGAGCTAGCCTTACCATCTACTATGCTCACCCACCAATCTCTCTCCTTCTCTCTCCTTCTCCAACCAGATATCCTTTCAACCATTAGTCTCAACAACACCTTCCCCCCCCCCCCCCCCCTCTCCCCCTTCCCTCATCCTTCCTTCTCTCCCTCTCCCTCATCCTTCTTCCTACTCTATTTCTTCCCCCCCATCTTCTCCTTCTCGACCTCATCTTAGTATTCCCACAAAGAACAGACAGAGATGTCAAATAATGAATCTTGACTTTCCGTCTGTCTACAACTTCTTTCTTCTTCTTCTTCTTCTTCTTCTTCTTCTTCTTCTTCTTCTTCTTCTTCTCCTTCGTCTAGACTTTTTTTACACAAGTGATCTGATTGTACTTGGATTGCTTGAACTTGTTCTTGCTGATTGATGATTGTGGATTGTGGATTGTTGGATTGTTGGATTGTTGGATTGATCATTGAGAATTGTGGATGTGGTGATTGCTGATGGCTGAAAAACTTGTTAAATATGGGGGAGGGGGGAGTGTTGGGATCGCTCCCAGAAGCGTCGGGCACCGGAGACTGCGGAGCTCTCTCAATGCTGGTGACGCTGTATAATTGGTATGTTGTCTAGCTAGAAGATTGTGTGGCTAACTAAATAGCGACAGCGCGGGTTGCGCCTCTGTGGGCACATGATGCAGCTCTAAAGGACTGAGCCGCAACAGGGAGTGTGAGAGGGGCAAAGAAAAGGGGAAGCGGGGAAAGAGAGAGAGGAGGTAGATCAACCACAGAAGACGCAGATCACGGATCAACCACGGAGGACACAAGACGCCAGTCGAGGTGCCGGGCAGATCAGTCGGGCTGCGGCGCGGATCGATCAACGATACCACGCAGGTCGATCAAGATGGGACAAATTTGAGCCTCCGGGGGAAAAAAGGAGGATGGTTCGGTAGTTTAGTAGTTAGTGCTTGTTGGTGGTTTTGTGTTTTAGCAGCAAAACCAAAAAAAAAACCAAAAAAGAGGGGCTGGCTCAAAACTTGGGTTGTTATTCTGAGATCGAACGGAGAAGGTACGGTACGTAGCGATCGAGAGAAGAGAAGATACCACGTCTGAAACGTCGACCGATTGAAATCAGACAATGGCTATAGTCTCCCGACGCCCTGTCGTAGCCTTGCCGCCGCCGTAGACGGTCCATCGACGCTGACGTCCGGCCACGAAGACAAGGCAACCTCGACGTCCTCGGTGAAGGTGGCGCTGTTGTGCACCGTCGTGCCACCGAGCACGACCCGGATGCCCGGCGAGCTGGCGTTGATCTGCGCGATCGTCTTCGCCTCTTCGTACGTCGTGCCGCCGAGCATGAAGACGATAATGTCCTGAGGCTTGTCCCGCACCGGCGCCGCGCCGGAGGACGTCGAGGCCGCTGCTGCCGCCGAGGCCGCCGCCGAGGAGGCACCAGAGCCCGACGACGGGCCCGGGTTGGTGGTGGACCGCGAGAAGGCCGACGGTCCGGTGCCGGGGTCCAGAAACGGGTACTGCTGCTCGCGTAGACGGCCTTTGATGAGGTTCTGCAGCGTCGTCGCCAGTCGGGGCGAGTGCTGCGTGTACACGTTCTCGACGCCCTTGAGCCCGCGGAACCGATCTCGCGCGCCCGAGAAGATGGACGAGTTCTCGAACAAGTCCGAGAAACCCGTCGATGATGCCGGCACGGCCTGCAGAGAGTGGTGGTACGCAACGATCTTCCTGACCACGGCGGCACGATGGTGGGGGAGCCCCGCCGCCGCCGTGAGCAGGTCGAGGAGGACCGCCAGGGCGTTGGACGGGTGCTTCTCGTACCGGATCGCGTAGAGTGCCACCAGTCGGAGCTTGTTGTCTGCTGGTATGCTGGGAGACTGCAGCAGACGCTGAACGGTCTGAGGGCGTGTCAGCGCCCAGGCTATGAACAACGGCCGGATCGACCGACCTTCAGATCGCTGCCATGACTGTCGTTGCACGCGAGACTCTGCTCGAGCTCGCTCGTCTCCAACAGACTGTCTTCGCTGACTCGCCGGCTCAACTCGCCTACGAGCGTGACGTGCTTGCTGACGTTGCCGGACAGCTTGCGGAACTCCGGGTACTCCTCGACGAAGCGCTTCATATCCGCGATGGATTCGATGTTCGCGTTGTTTTTCGTCTTGGACTGATATTGCTCCACGTAGTCCTTGATGTTCCCGCCCAGGTCTCCAAAGTTCGAGTACATGTTCTTCTTAAAGAACGGATCCTGGTCTTGGGAGAGCACAATTTCCTTGAATTTCCATCTGTCAGCGTCGACACGGAAATCAACGGCCACGTAGATGCATGTCTACCTTGAGCTCGGGCCTGATGTCTGGAACATGGCCCAGGTCCACCCTCCCGTTGCGGATACCAAGCAGTTCGTGAACCATGCCTTGGTACGTCCACTGCGTGAGCAGCGGCGTGATTGGATCATCTCGTCGATCCAGTATCAGAAGCACCGGCGGTGTGTCTGTCCTGCGAAAGTCGAACAGCTGCTCCTCCTGCGTGACGATGTACCGGACTTCGCTTGCCAGTTTCTTGGCCACGAGACTGTTCCTTTCGTATCTGATCAAGGGCTTCTTCTTCAGAGACAGCAAAGCCGCGATCAGCCCCTCGGTGGTGCGTCGAAGCGCGTCGGCATCCCACAGCTCTGGGCTGCTTCCCCAAATCTTTGTCTGAGGATACGTCAAGTCGAGCGTGAATAGATCTGGATTGACGACTATAAAATCGGCAAAGTGCTCTTGCACCGCTCGTACAACCTCATGGTCGTCTGCTTCTGCGAGGCGTTCCAAGGACGACTTGCGCACGATGTTGCTAAAATCTGCCTCGAGGTTAGGTCTTTCGTCGAGACCCTCGGGAATCGTCGACGACATACATAGGTAGTACTCGCCGTACTTGGGCTCCCGCAGCTCGTCGATCAAGAACTGAATAGATTCCGGCGAAGGCCGTACGAAGCTTATGCATCGCAGATGGCGCATCTTCTCTCGGGATTGGTTGTCTAGTCGGCTATCCATATCAATCAAACCAGTCGACTTTAAGCCTTCTCTAACCGGGAGCATACGTACTCGATGAGGAAGACTTCGTGATTCAAAAGCGACGATTGGGTGGTTGCCGTAGACATTACCGACACCTGAAAGCAAGTCAGCGGGACTCTCAGCAAAGCTCGAAGATGAGCGCGTACCGTCTCGCCATCCAGCAATAAAATCTTCATCTTCGCCGATGGCATTCCGGAGGGGGCATCTCCGGCAGCCACCATCTTGGCGACGTATCCAGAGACAGCCAGTGCCACATCCATTTTTGCTCGGGCCCAGCCAGCAAGTCCGTCCTTGGGTGTGAGAAGCTAGTGTGGGTTCCTATATATGAATAAGGACTCCCATCCATCATCGGCATTCAGATGGTTGGCGGAAGTGAGCATGATGGAATCGCGTAGCAGCTACGACTTACGACATTCAATACATCGTACGTATGTACATACGTACCTCCGTACGGAAGTACCTCCGTACTGAGGTAGCCTGGCACTGTACGTAACGTACGAAGGTACCCGTGCCGAGGAGGTACTGCCGTACCTCCCCTCCCTCGCCAGCTCGGTCGGGACACCCTTTCTCCGTACCCGTGCCATGGGGGGGTATTACCCACCCCCCTCCCGTCCCTTCGGTACGTCCGGGACACTCCTCCACCAGGAGGGGTGTCGGACAGTTCAACGACTCGGACGGTTCAATGATCACTTTTTTGTCGGGATCAATTGCAATGTCTATAACTCCACAACACAAACACTAAATAAAGATGTAAGTGGCTTATTTGATTCCTATACTTCTGTACTATCATCTCTGAAGTTATAGGCCTCTCTAGATTTTTGTAGTGTTGCTGAGAAGTCATAGTAGTTGTCACTTGAGAATGAAGTATCAACGTTGTCAATTCCACAATCTCTATAACTCCATAACTGGATAGACAAGTAGTCTTTTTTATGTGCTCACCTGATTCCCCTGCCTTTCTTCTATCATCCCTGAAATTGTAGGCTCTTCCTGGGTAGTTATTGTAGTCTGACTTGTCTACGTAGTAGTCCTTCTCAATCCTCTCATGAGAGAGCTCGCTTCTCTCACATTAGTAAGCTTTTTCTACTCTCAAAGTCGCTGTACTGGGACATCAAATTCCCTGGCTAACTTTGGTGCGGTGATAGTATTTTTACAGTCAGAGATAGAATCCACACCTTCTGTGATATGAGCCTCGGCTTCCTTGTAAAATTTGGCCATGTTGTGGAGGAGTTGTAGTGGTTTAAAACTGGTGACACCCCTCCTGGCGGAGGAGTGTCCCGGACGTACCGAAGGGACGGGAGGGGGGTGGGTAATACCCCCCCATGGCACGGGTACGGAGAAAGGGTGTCCCGACCGAGCTGGCGAGGGAGGGGAGGTACGGCAGTACCTCCTCGGCACGAGTACGTATGTACGAAGATACCCATAGGTGCCTTGATTAGTGATTACTCATGGTGCTGAATAAGCAATACGTGATGTCGGAGTAAGGAGGCGTGACATACGTACCAGTATTCCGTACAGTACCAGGCTTCTTGGCCGGCCGAGGTCGGACGCGTGGGCGGATAGAAGTCTGCAAGCATGCCCGCACATCCGTTCGAGAACATCTTTTGTAAAAGAGAACTATAACAGTCGCTGACTCGGCAGAAGTGATGAGAATGCCCAAGTAGTGCCGCCCCAGCATGCTTGCAGACTTGTGCCCTCCGACCTCGGGCCAAAACAAAGTGATGCAAATGAACTCACAATGTTTGGAAATTCCTGTACGGTACGGAAGTATATCCATGTGGGATTGGCATCCTGATATCAGCTCTTGCCCCTAGAAATTGCTCCTCTCTCTGCAAGACCATTCATATGGAGTACAGGACCACACAATAGACTTGTCACTCTCGCTGGCCTGATAGCAGCGGTCTATGACCATGTTGCCCTATGTTGATGATGGTGACTATTTTCCATCGCATCACTTCGTCCAGCTGTCTCAAATCTAATTAAACTGGAGTGTAGTGTTTGGCTATCTCTCCAAGCCAATTGGGGCATCGCAGGATGAGCGTACGTGGTTCAGCTCTGCATGTCATGCCTGGTTTCAACTGACTATCGAGAGCAGTCAAGCTGCTCACGACCTTTCTTCTATCCTATCCTCTTGCAGGCCTGCTCAAGAGAGTCCCGGACGCGCGGCCTGACTACAAGAATCTCTTCATCATCGGGTGTGTTACACTCCGGTTCGCCATCAATTCCAAGCTCATGGAATTCAGGGTGTCGCTGTTCTATCTCGTCGGATTGTTCGATTTATGGGTCGGCATCCGGACGCTGCTGATAAGTTCCACTGGAGCCTACCTGATTGCGGCGAAAATTCGTGGCCCTTATATGCCATGGATTGGCTTTGTCTTCCTCATGGGCCATATGTCCATAAGCCATATCCTCCGGCAGCATCGGGAAACACCTGAAGTTGTAGATATCTCGGGTAGGCTCCTGCGCCTAGCGATAGGGGATAAGACTAAGATGCCCTCTAGGTGCGCAGATGGTCCTTGTGATGAAGGTACAGCCTCAATGTTGTTCAAGCCGGCTCCCTTGCTGAGCTGCATTTGCATCCAGCTATCGGCGTTCTGCTGGAATGTGCACGATGGCCAATTACCGCAGGAAGGTCTCTCCGAGTTCCAAAGAGACAGAGCCATACGGGAGCTTCCCGGGCTTCTTGACTATGCAGGCTACGTGGTGCGACCGAGCCCTTTCCGTGCCAGGTCTCATCCGGAGCTGAACCGTCAGTAGCTTTTCTTCCCGGCACTCTTGGCTGGGCCTTCCTTCGACTATGCCGAGTATCGACGCTGGATTGATACAAGTCTGTTCAACATTCCCGCTGGCACCGACCCTTCGAAGCATCCGCCTACACGCAAGAAGAGACGAATCCCGCGAAGTGGCACACCGGCTACCATGAAACTGGTTGCAGGGCTTCTGTGGATACTCGCATTCATCAAGCTGTCTGGTATGTACGGTCCCGATAGTTTGACGAGCGACGAGTACCAGCGCTCGAGCTTCCTTTATCGAGTCCTGCTCCTCCATGTGTTTGGGATCGTGGCACGGACGAAGTACTACGGTGTGTGGGCTTTGACCGAAGGCGCCTGTATATTGTCCGGCCTCGGCTACAAGGGAGTCGATCCCAAAACGGGCCGCGTCCAGTGGGATCGACTTGTCAATGTCAGGCCATGGGCTGTCGAGACCGCTCAGAACAGCCGGGCCTACTTGGAGAACTGGAACATCAACACAAACCACTGGCTGCGCAACTACATATATCTGCGAGTGACTCCGAAAGGGAAGAAACCGGGCTTCCGAGCAAGCATGGCCACTTTTGTGACCAGCGCCTTTTGGCACGGCTTCTATCCTGGCTACTATCTCACCTTCGTCCTCGCTAGCCTTCTGCAGACGGTGGCGAAAAGTAACGATCCAAAGATATCCTTTGCCGGATAGGTGCTGATATTCGCTCGGAACAGACTTCCGACGTTGCATGCGCCCATTGTTCCTAACACCCACCGGCGACCCCACCTCTTACAAGCCGCTTTACGATGTCGTCTCGGTCTTGTGTACCCAGCTTGCCTTCTCTTTCGCCGTGGCCCCCTTCGTCCTTCTCGAATTCTCAACCTCCATCCGTGTCTGGTCCAGCGTATATTTCTACGCTCCGGTTGGCACGATCTTGTCGATGGTCTTCTTCGCCTCTCCCGCGAAGCATCATCTCGTCAAGCTGCAGGGACAGCGTTATGGAGAGGCAGCGACAGCGGCTGCCGCTGCCGCTGCCGCTGCGAAGGAGTATCTGACTCAAAGTGATGCGCGAGCAACAACGACGCGACAGCCGCAAGTGGAGAGCCCGCCGATCATGGGTGTGCCTCACGATCCAGGTCAGGATCTGGATGAGATGATCGGCGAAGTGAGCGAGAAGGTGCCAATTCGGAGAAGAAATGGCAGCATCGTCCAAGCTCAACAGAAAGGATCTGTCCGATCCGAGCTGTGAAGGATTGACTGTCCAAGTGGTCGTCTTTGCTCTGAGCTCTTCGCCGGGCACAACCTAGATGGCTGCTCAAGTTGCACAGACCGCCCAAAAACACAGTCCTCATCTTTGGGATATTCCCTCGTCATTCCTTTCGCAGAAAAAAAAAAAAGACATGTCCGTCCCTGGGAAGACGAAATTTCGTATTGCGGACCTCGCACTGCTACGCCGGTCCGAGACCAAAGTGGAACGCGATTCCTCAATGCATGCTGCTTTACAGCCAGTCAGTCAGCTAGAACATATATAGAAATGTCTATTCTTATGCCACTGTAGCATCGGAGGCTTGGATATAACAGATCATAGATGGTTTCAAGGTGGAATATTGTAAAGCCGCAGTTCCTCAAGCGCCGAACTTTAGTGACGCTGGCGCTAAATTCGGCAGCTTTGGCGTTTCTCGGCAGCATTGACTGGCATCAATTTTTCCGAGAAGGAATTCTGCATGCTCGATGGTCGGCAAAACGGGCCTGCGTTGCTGGCGCCACTGTACTCGGAGATGGTCACCGTCATCGTGGAGACGGGCTTTTGCGACTGCCTTGGGCAATGCTAGGTTGGTCGACTTGGACAGCTAGCTGGCCAGTCATGCTGATCGCTTTACCACAGTCCGTACGACGTCGTAGTCATCGGCGGAGGCCACGCTGGCTCGGAGGCGTGCGCAGCTGCTGCGCGGGCAGGAGCTCGCACTGCCCTCATCACGCCCAAGATTGATAACATCGGCGTCTGCTCCTGCAATCCGAGTTTTGGCGGGATAGGAAAGGGTACCATCGTACGAGAGATTGACGCACTCGATGGCGTCTGCGGAAGGATCGTCGACAAGGCTGGGGTCAACTTTCGAGTGCTAAACAAGAAGAAAGGTCCGGCCGTATGGGTGAGAGTTCTCGACGGGCCCGCGGAGGGGCGGCGGAAGATGCGGCGAACTGGTTCTGACGGCGCGCTAGGGTCCAAGAGCCCAGATCGATAGGAAGCTCTATAAGCGTTACATGCAGGAGGAACTACTCTCCTATCCGAATCTGTCGATCGTGGAGGACAAGGTTGCCGATATCGTCGTCAGCCGTGACGTGCCAGAAGAGTACCGGCGGGGTCGCCATGGCAGAATCACAGGAGTTCGATTGGAGTCCGGCAGCGTCGTTCCTACGAACAACGTGGTCATCACGACAGGCACTTTTCTCGGCGGGGAGATACACATCGGTGAGAAGAACGAGGCGCGTTCTGAATGTAGCGCTGACAGGACTACAGGTCTCGACGTGTTTCCTTCAGGACGTATGGGCGAAGCAGCAACGACCGGGCTCAGCGACTCGCTGCGCAGGGCCGGCTTCAAGCTCGGTAGGCTCAAAACCGGGACACCCCCCCGCTTGGACCGGAAGACGATTAGATTCGAGCTGCTGGATGCTCAGGCTGGAGACGAGCCACCAAAACCCTTCAGTTACCTCAACGAGATGGTCCAAGTTGAGGATCAACTGCCCTGCTACGGGACGCACACGAACGAGGAATCGCACAAGATCATCCGCCAGAACCTCGACAAGTCGGTCCATATCCGGGAGACGGTCAAGGGCCCGCGGTACTGTCCATCGCTGGAGTCCAAGGTGATTCGGTTCACGTCCAAGGATCGACATCAGATATGGCTCGAGCCGGAAGGCTTCGACACGGACGTGATCTACCCGAACGGAATATCCATGACGGTGCCCGCAGACGCCCAAGAGACCATGCTGCGAACGGTGCTGGGCCTCGAAGAGGTCACGATGTTGCAGCCCGGATACGGTGTCGAGTACGACTATGTCGATCCGCGCATGCTGCTGGCGACTCTCGAGACCAAACCCATCCAGGGCTTGTTTCTGGCTGGCCAGATCAACGGCACTACCGGCTACGAGGAAGCAGCAGGCCAGGGCATCGTGGCAGGGACGAACGCCGGGCTGTCGTCGCAGGCCAAGCCACAGCTCGTCCTGAGCCGCAGCGACGGGTACATTGGCATCATGGTCGACGACCTCACCACGAAGGGCGTCACGGAGCCGTACCGCATGTTTACGTCCCGAAGCGAGTACCGCATGAGCGCGCGGGCAGACAACGCCGACCTGCGTCTGACAGCCATGGGACGAGAGGCTGGTGTCGTAGGGGACGACCGATGGGCGCGCTTTACCAGCGTTCTCGACGAGATGGGCGAGTTGAAGAGGTACCTGGGGGGCTTTAGCTACTCGTCGCCGGAGCTCAGCGCAAGGGGATACAGAATCAACGCGGACGCCGATCGAAGAACGCCGTTTGACCTGCTCAGGACGACGGGCGTCACGATGGATGTGCTGGTCAAGGACTTTCCCGAGATTGCTCGCTTCTCGCGGGGGGTCAGGGACAGGGTGTCGATCGAGGGTGTGTTACGACCGCCGTTCCCCGTTACGGCCGGAGATAGGGACTTGTTGTGCGCATGCCGCTGACTTCGAAGCTGCCAAAGCCATCTACGAACCGTACATAGCCCAGCAGACATCCGCCATTCGAGCGTTCCAGCGGGACGAGAGTCTCCGTCTGCCGCCGGATCTCGACTACTCGAAGATCAGCAGCTTGTCGACCGAAGAACGCATGGTGTTGGAGTTGACGCGGCCGGAGTCGGTCGGACAGGCGAGACGCATCGAGGGGGTGAGTTGTAATTTCCCGTGGTTCTTGTGTTTCTTGGGGGAGTGGGCTGTCATCACTATGATGCCTGGTGCCACGGGTATCCTTGCGATTGTGCTGAAGGGAGAGCGGAGAGAGGGGGGGGGAGGGGTCAGACTGATCCGTGGACAATTGTGCCCGTCTAGGTGACACCAGCCGGCGCTCTTCGTCTACTGAGCTACGTTCGGATGGAGCGACGAACTACTGCCGCCGTCGGCACTGGTAGTGCTGCCGCAGGCGCAGAAACAGGAACAGGAACGAGAAGAAGAGCAAGACGCGGGCACGGCAAGAAACAATCCACTCCATCCTCGACCCCTTCAACATCTCCTTCTCCTCCGACTCTTCTTCCTGAAAACACCACTGTTGTGTCTATTCCTTCTGCCCTACAATCATCGTAGTGTATTTCAATCTTTGTCTCTGTGAGTGAGTGTGAGTGAGTGTGATCAGAAGACTTTCATCTTTGTCTCTGCAAGTGTGAGTGAGTGAGTGTGATCAGAAGACTTTCATCTTTGTCTCTGTGAGTGTGAGTGAGTGAGTGTGATTGAGTCTGGTCAGGATACTGTACCTCCATCATTTCTCTACCAGTGAATGTCATCATACACCATCATCCTTTTCTCTGCAAGCAAATATGATCATAATCCCCCCCCTCCTTCCTCCCACACACTCTGTTCAGTACTCACCCCCTCTCTCCACAACCAACTAAGCCAAAGTAATACTATAAACCTCCCATCTTTTTCTCTGCATTGTCAGTGTCAGTTGTAGCTGTAGTATGAAACATTGTATTCTTGTCTCTTCTTTGCAACTGTTGTAGCAAGTCAGTAGATGTTTGTTGTTCTTGCTCCACACAAGCAGTGTAGAGTTGATGGTTTGTTTGTGTTTATTTTTCTTTCTGCCGGAGAGTGTTGGGTTTCAGCTCTCTGTCTCTTCCTCCTTCCAATCTATATCCCTCTTCTCAAATGTTACGTCACACTCATTATGTACTTTTGTACGGGGTACAGATAGATGCATTACAGACCCACACTTTACAGATCCACAGTAGCCACACACACACACACACACAGACAAACAGTAAAAAAATATATCAAATAGTCCAATCACAGCAAAACCCACTCAAGTACATACCAAGTACAGACACCAAGTTCTTGCCATGGAGGAACAGAGTAAAGCTGGCCGACAGTAGAGAATGATGTTTGGAGAGTAGAAAGACAAGTACTTATAACACAGTGAAGAAGAAGAAGAAGAAGAAGAAGAAGAAGAACAAGATTTGAGTGCGATGAAAGAAGAGACGGATGGAGAAGGATGGAAGGAGAGCGAGAGAGAGAGAGAGAGAGAGAGAGAGAGAGAGAGAGGGAGAGAGAGAGAGAGAGAGAGAGAGAGAAAAAGTGCAACAGTAATGGACATGTAGTGGATCAAAGAAGCTACTTGTGATTGAGTTGCACCACTTTTCGTATTGGCATCGATGAGCACTGCCATTTCCATTAACGACGACTGCCGCGGCCATCAACATGCCCCCATCAAACCTCGTCAGCTGCGACAACGCCAGCGGCGCCATCATCGACGCCATCGCCCACGTCTCCACCGGTCGGACCTTCGTCGACGCCCTCCATCCGGCCAGCATCAACATCCTCCACGTGGCCAGCATCGACATTGACACCATCGCCATCACCGTCGAGTAGACCTTCGGCGGCGGCGGCGGCGGCGAATTCGTTGGTGAAAAAGGCTTCTTCGACGGCGCATCTGCGACGAAAGACACGTAGCCAGCGAACGGCCCAATCACGGATCAAGGCTCTGTTGGGGGAGCGGCTGGTGTCGTCGTCGTCGTCGTCGTTATCGATGACCTCGATCATGTCGTCTTTGCTGCTGCCGGCCTCGGCGAAGCCGATCAGGGCTTGCTCGATCACGCCAAAGAGGCGCGACTGCGCCGCCCGCTCCCTCTGCAACGTGTCGTCCAGAAGCTGCGCCTGCTCCGACGGAAGGCCCGGCTCGAGCCGCGATCCGAGCACCTGCCGCACGCGGTTGGCCACTTTGGACACCGTCATCGACACCATCTCGTAAACGTGCGACCGAGCCAGGGCGGCTCCGCCGTCGACGTGGTCAACCAAGGCCCACTCGACGACCGACGTCGGCGTCAGCAGCGTGTAGTTGAGCAGCTTGTCGACGATGTTGACGCCGACGCCGGGATGGTCGTGCCAGTACGCCAGAACCGACGTGATGATCTGCTTTCGCGCCGCGTCGGATTGGCTTCCGACGTCCACCAGCCGATCCTTGCACCGGTCAATGCAGGACAGCACGTGAGAGAGCGACTTGGCGCCGACGAAGCACAGCGACGTCACGAATGCATCCGTGGCGGGGATCAGGGGGTCGGCGATGCCGCGCTCTTCGGCAAGCTGCCGAATGGCGTTCATATGGCCCTGGAGCACGTCGTCCGACTCCCGCTTACGGATGGCCTGGAAGATCGCCTGTGCCTCTTCTCTGAACGGGGTTTCTGTCCAGCGGTCAGCGGTCAGGCCTCGGTCCATGACTCCGCTGGCAGATAGAAGAGAGGGGAAGGAATCCGGGGGAAGGCATCGTCCGAATCACTCACCATCGAGGTCGTATTTAAAGTCCGGCGTATCCTTTTCCTTTTCGGTCCGTATGAGCTCCTTGTAGGCGTCCGGAAGAGTGCCCTTGATCCTCTGAGCGAAGCTCAACCGGATTTCCTTGTCCAGCGCTCCCAGGATGAAGGCCTTTTTGGGATGAATGTCCGGCAGAGGCACGTCGTCGGTCCTACAGAACGAGGTCAGCATCGGGGGGAGCATCGGCGGGGAGCGACCAAGTAGCGGCACCCACCACTCCGTCCATTTCCAGGTGAAGCCAAAGTTGCTCAGGTGATGCGAGAACCAGTCCAGAAAGCGATGTCCCAGCTCTCGGTCGAGATCGCCAATGGCGCGGTACGCAAAGCGAATGGCTCGACCGAGGCTGGGAGCGACGGCGGCGGGGGCGATCCGGCAGAACTCGGTCAAGACGGAATGGTAGTACACGAGCTTGTGCGGTGGCGCCGGCAGCTGTAGCATCTGCGAGAAGACCGCATCGACCGCGACGTCCTCGGGTTTCCACGTCGAACCGCTACCGGCAAAGTCTTTCAGCTTGTCAAACGGGGTGGCCCGCTTGACAAACGTCCCCGATGCAAAGTAGCAGTCGACGTCGGCCAGGAACCTGGCCGTCGCAAGGCGGTTGAAGTCCAAGATGTTGATGGTGTCGACCAAGACATCCCGCACAATAGACGCCGTGACGTCGGTCGTGGGTGGAACGGTCTGTGCTACGTCAGCAACGCGCCCAGGCTGGACCCTCCCCCCGAACGTCGAGTGTCCCCACGAACCTCAGACTCCTGGTCGACGTAGACGGAAACGTAGAGCTCCGGAGACATCGGCTTCGATTTCTGGCTGATCGGATTCGGAACGACAATGTCAGGAAAGGCGTGCTTGGTGACCGAGGCGAATGCATCGGAGCCGTCTTCTTTGGCCGGTAGCGTCCATGGTCTCGGGATGCACGCGAGCGGCCAGTCTCGCGACGCCTCGGTCTGCAGCTGTTTCTGCAGAAGACCGATAACCTGAGAGACGATGTCAGCGGCCACTGCTCCTCGCCCCGAAGGTCTAGTTCCTCGCATACGCTGGCCGACTCGCGCGCCTTCTCGTCGGCGTCACCGGAGAACGGATCCACCAGCGCCTCCGACGCGTTCGGTGTCGAGGCGATGATGTCCGTCTTTTCGAGCAGCGCGAGCGCTAAACCGGCCACATCCGTCGCAGGCGATACGTACGCATAAGGGATCGTGAGGAGGATGACCTTGACCAACTCCAACCCAAGGGCCTATCGGGGTAGGTAGAGTAAGCACCGCTCCGCCTTCTGGACGGGGGTTGTTCGCTGCACGTACATCTTCCGACGAGGCCGTCTGTAGATCAACAGCTCTCGAGAAGAGGTCGTCCAGGATTGGGAAGACTCCGTCCCCCTCGAACAAGGACTGCAACAAGGCCAAGAAGCGGAGCACGAGCTTGAACTCCCTCCACGACCCGGCGTCGATGTACTTCTGCGCGACGGCTCCGGCGCGGGTGAGGACCTCCTGAGTCACCTCGGGCTTGTGCGTGTTCGCGACCAGAACGATGGCGGCGGCAAAGGGGACCTTGATCGGTTGCTCGACCACGCTAAGACGGGACCGGCTCAGAACCCTCTCGATGAAGATGTATCGGGGCACACCAACATCTGCAAAAGGGTCGTGTAGACCTCGTTCTGGAGCTCCTCGTCGAAATAGTTTTCGGCGACCGTCTGACCCAGGGCTGCGATCTCGTCTTCGGGTTTCCGCGCCGGCTTCCCCGTCGTGTCAGTGGACCTCTGGCCCTGTCCCTCTGGACGTGTCGAGCACTTACCGACTCCGCGAGCGAGCGGAGCTGCTTGCGCAGCCTGACGATCAGGGGCTCTTCGTAGCGACGTCGCTGCGGCCGTCGATCGTAGTCATCGTCGTCTGGGACCAAGGTCAGCCAGCTGTCAGAAGCTCCCAGGGTCTACTTGGAAGCTTCACCTCTGTAACGGCGTTTGCGGCCGTTGAAGTGTCGTCCGCCTCTTCCTCTTGTGTCGTCCGACATGTCGTCGTGATGAAGAAGACGGTAGGTTACTGGCGAAGATCGTACTGGTACGGGAAGTACGGAAGTAACTTGCGACGTGATCATTCCGAGCCCCAAGACACGAAAGGGTGGAATGTGTCGCTCCTCGCGGCTCTTGTCACGTGATCACGTCGACGTGGCAATTGCGGTCACGTGAGATACCGTACCTCCCCACGCTCCCCGTCTTGTCGCATCTCGGCCATACCGAGATGGTCTCAACATGTACCGAAGACGACGACTCTAGAGACGATGACTCTAGAGACGACGTCCACCGCTACGTCTATACGGCAGTCTAGACCAGTCAGAGGACAGGTGTATACCCGCCACCCGTGGCTCGGCGAGAGGGAGGCTCGTTGCTCTCTAGGACGAACGGTAATCCCCCCACTATTACATGTACGCTCTGGTGCGGGTTTGGTAGTGGACCTCGACGGCAGTAACGCCACCAAAAGCGCTGTCCTGCAGCGGAGCTACAGATGAGGAAGGTCAATTGCGGCCGGATACCACGGTCGAGGCTTTCCGTGACACTCTTCGCCGGTGTTCCAACAGAGTATGCGGCGTACCGCAGCAGATCTCGAACGGTCTCCAACGGTCTTGAACGGACGTGGGCGGACATGGCAGGGAGTTCGATGGTCATCAGTATAGATAGTTCGGGCATTGATGGTAGTTGGAAGAGGAGATTGAGTGGGTTCGTGACGGCGATTGAAAGGGAACAAGCCGGGGGCTGTGGAGAGGGTGCGAGTCAATGCAGTTTGTTCATGGGGTGCAAAACCTCCCGGGAAGGCGCCCTCGCTGAGCCAGAAATGCCGCATGTCGCCGCCAACACCGTACACCTTTTCGAACCGACGCATGCGAGCGATCAAAGAAGCTTTTCCGGGCCAAATTCGCGTTATGCGTACTGGGCAAGGAGAAAGAAGAAGAAAGAAACCGGGGCAGACGGAGCGAGAGGCGGATCTCTGGGCAATGCTTCCTAAAGTCGATGGCGATGGGTATCCGATGCAGGGGCTTGCGAGGGCAGGAGAAGCCCGACAGCGGAGTGTAACGTATTCTTTGTCAATGGCACTGCGCCGTGTAGCGACGGTCCGAGTCGGTCTCCTGCATGGAGTGAGTGGAGATCTTCTGACCCATGCCATTTCCTACTTTCTTGTTTCCTCGACCATCGTCATCTTTCAAGCAGGCGGACGAAGCGGGATCGAGAGCCAACAGATCGAGGGGGGCCGGGAGTGGGGGTGGGGGTGGAGAGGGGGACATCGCAAATGAAGGGGGGAGAAGATGGGGGAATATAATTTGCTTCGGCGTCGTTTTCTGCTGGCCTTCTCTCTCACTATGGATCGCTTCCTCTCAAAGAGGACGAGAGCGCCGTCAAAACCCTGCGCGTGTGCCAGACATGCTCCCTGCCGTCAGACGGACTCCAAGCGATCCGGTCGACGTCCGGCGGTCAACAGAGACGGGTCAAGAGTGAGGTGGCGTTATATCGCCCTTGAGGAGCAACGATCCCAAGGCGCTCGAACACCGGCATGCATCAAAGCCTTGCGGAGACGAAGGTCCTCACAGGGCTCAGAAGCAAAATGGAGGGGTCGTGACGCGTTCGATCTCTTTTTTTTTTCCTTTCTTTCCTTCTTTCTTGCTTTCTTTCTTTCTTTCGTGGACGGTCGTGAGGTCTTCAATCCGCCCACTCGACGGCAGTGGCCGGCCCAAGCTACTAGTCCAACTTCGCCGTCATCTCGTCCTGTGTCAGCGGCACGAAGTTGTCCAGATCGATGCCTCGAGCGGCAAGCGCGGCACGCGCGTGAGCGGGCACGAGCCGGCTGTTCAGAGCAGGCGCGATCGATAGCTCTGCGGGCCGGTAAAAGGCAAGATTGTCAGCGCCTGCGCCTCCTTCGCCCCCGCGTGACTGCCCGTCGCAACCTGACAGGGAGAGACGTGTCACTCACCGTGTCTGTTGAAGTCGAAGAGGGTCGGCAGTTCCCTGGACGGCGCGTTTTGGTGGCGCGAGTCGGGCAAGCGCGTGTTCGGATCCCGGAGCTCGTCGAAGAAGGGATGGACAAGAGCTTCAATGGCGGACAAGCGCTGCGTCGGTGTGTACTCAAGGAGCCGGGAGATGAGGTCGACCGCATCGTTGGGAGCGCGCCGGAGGACCTGCGGGGGAAGAGGGGCCGCGGTAGTCAGCTCGAGGCTCTCGGCCAGGGATGAGGACACGAGATGTCAACGAGGAGCAACCGCGGACGACGAGAGCTGACGCGGCACGACGACGCGTACCTTGTGGAAGGGATGCGGCTTGATCTGCGGGAACTTGTGCTCCATGTAGTTGGGATTCATGGTACGGATCTGCTCGCGCGTGGGCGTGCCCAGGATCTTGATAATCTCCACGAGCTGATCGATGCCCGACTCCCCGGGAAAGAGGGGTTGCCCGAGCATGAGCTCGGCCATGACGCATCCGGTCGACCACACGTCTGTGAGGGCAGAGGGCTTCCGGTCAGCGAGTCGAGGCAGCGGAAGGACAAGGAACGGCCGGCGCTCACCGATCTTGGTGGTGTAGTTCGTGGCGCCAAAGATCAGCTCCGGGGCGCGATAGTAGCGCGAGCAGATGTACGACACGTTGGGCTCGTTAGGGACCAGGATCTTGGCGCTTCCAAAGTCGCACAGCTTCAGGACGCCCGTGGCCGGATCCAAGAGCAAGTTCTGCGGCTTGATGTCGCGATGGCAGATGCCTTGCGAGTGGATGTAGGCGAGCGAACGGAAAAGCTGGTAGATGTAAAGCTTGACCTCGAGGATCGGCATCGTCGTCTTCAGCTTGTTGAAGTAACGCGAGGCACGATAGACGGTCTCGGGCACGTATTCCAGGACCAAGTTCAGGTACACCTCATCCCGCTGTTCAGAAGGGCCCCGTCAGCCATCGGGAGCCGTCTCCTTGTCTACTTGCTTGCCCATCGCTCCTAGGTGCAGTGGCCCACCGACGACAGCGGTGGCAGATGGAGGAGGGGAAAGAGCAGTAGCGGCAGCTACACTCACCCGATCGCCGTTCGAGTAATAGAACGCCTTGAGCTCGACCACGTTCGGGTGCCGGACGATGCGCATGATCTGCAGCTCCCGGTTCTACGCGACATTCAAAAAAACCCCCCCCCCAAAGTCAGCACGGGCACCTCACGCGACGTCGACGACGGATCTAGTACCCGACCAGGGAGAGAGGTTGACCCGCAAGGCTGTACCTTGAAGCGTTTGTCTTGAAGCACGCGCTTGATGGCCGCATCCTCGCCGCTTGGCGACAGCTTTGTCTGGAAGACGACGCCGAACGACCCGTTGCCGACAATCTTGAACTGCGTGTAGGCCATGTCGCGGGTCTCGCCCGTGACGCCATCCTGCACCTTCTCGTGGATGAGTTCTGAAGGGTTCGAACACGTCGCCAGCGTCAGTCAGTCGGTGGAACCCGGACGAGAACGTCAGCGGCCACGCCAGATCAAGGCACCCGGCCTGGCGCGGTCCGACCCAGAGGGGGGAAGGGAGAGTGGGGAGGGGACGAAAAGGGAAGCGAGCGTTCTCACCTCCGAGCTTCACCCCTCCCGCGAACGTCTGCGGCCTACTCTGCGACATGGCGTGCGGATGATCGACCCAGGCACGGCCTCGACCCCCAGAAGACGGACTGCAATCGGGGTCTGACGAAGCTCAAACGGCGGGCGACGTCACGATGTCGCTCAGCCTCGGCCGGGTCACCGAGGCGCGAACCGTCCGTCCGTACCGTAGACAGGTTGGTGGCGGGCAAAAAGAAGGACCTTCCGGCTCGACAGCTCGAGGGAGCACGGAGAAGCCGGGCCCGCGAAAGGACGGCCGAGCCGCTACGACCGAAGCGACGTCAGCCAACAGCGGAAGAGCCCCGCTCGAGCGGTCGCGGCGGAGGGAAGAGGCGGTCCGAGCTGTCGATACGCTTCTTCTACCGCTCTGTCCGACGGCGGGGCGGGCAGGTGGTGCTGGGAAAGGATGAAGTCGGGCAGAGACGATCGTGAGTGTTCGCACCTTTGACCTACGAAGCCTGCGGGGTCCGAAAACTGGCCGATCGTCAATACGGTCGTCGCTCGCTGGTTGCTGGTCGACGGTCGTGTTTCTCGCAACCGAATTACCTCTCTCGCTGGCCGAAGGCGCGAGGCACGAGATCCTTCTCTCAAACGAGCCGCGGGGTGGAATCCAAGCTCGGAGGCGACGTGGGGCGACGCTCCAGCGCCCGAAGGTGGCGGTGATGACAGGGTCGGAAGCCTCTTGGCACCCGAGGCATACGAGAGCCCGTCGCTGAGAGAGAGAGCGAGGGAGCGGGGAAGGATGTTTGAGAAGAGGAGAAGGGACGTCGACCGTCGTCCGTCGTCCGCCGTCGGAGAGAGGGACGATGTTTCCCTTGGCTCGAGTGGTAGGCGAGACCCTCCCTTTAGGATCACCACAAAACCACTGGTGAACGCAGTCAATCGTTCGAGCTCTTTTGGAGCTCGCCGGTTGGTCGAACGTTGTGCGAGCCGTGCTGATGGTGGTGGCGACGGCGGCGGCGGCGGCGGCGGCGGCGGCGGCGGTAGTGTTGGTGGTATGGTCGTACCGAAGAGCCGCCGGCCCAGCAAGTGGTGGTGGAAGTGGTAGCAGTTCCCGTCCAGAGATACGTGCGATGACGATGCGGCAAACCCGACACGCCCGCGAGATGTTGACTGGCGTTCTGCTCTGATCTCTCGTGGGTCGAATGAGAGAAAAGGCCTAGAGGCGATGTCGGGTGCCGAGTCAGGGCCGCTGCCGCTGCAACTCAAAACACAAGCTCGGCCTTTGCAGGTCGAACGCCCAACGTCGAGTCGATGCTGCCTATCGGCTGGGCCCGAGGTTGATGCCACGGACGACGGCGACGGTGGTGATGTTGGTGATATCAGCAGTCGGTGCCGTGTCGTCTGTGGTTAGCATTAGCGTCACCTGAGTCGTGGAGCGATCCGTTGTCGCTTTGTGCGCGGTGCCGGAATGCAGTCAACAGGCGGCGGGGCAAGGTGCTTGGCTTTCCGCTGGATGGACGCAGGATTGTCGATCGAGAGGCCTCGTGTCATCCGGCAAAAGAGAACTTCGGTGGAGGATGAAGGTGCATAGGTTTGTGTGATGGTCTGAGCAGGGGAGAGAGATAGGGAGAGAGAGAGAGAGAGCGAGAGAGAACGAGAGAGGATGGTTTCGAAAGAAGGGAATCAGCGACGGAGAGAGTGGGCAGGTTGAACTCGTGACTGTCGTCTATCGTGTGATGTGTGGGAGAAGGCCGGTCATGGCATTCTCATTTCTTGTGAAAGGTGAGAGCGACACGTGATCAGCTGTCTAGGAAAGGACTGCCGGGTGGCCGGAGGATACAGGTAGCAGCCAGTCACGACTTTTATAGTGATGAGACGCTTCGCTTTCCGCTTCGGCGGTTCTGGCGCTACTGCACAGTACACCTACGTACGAGGGCTGGAGGGGTAAGGATCGCTAAAGTCTAAGGAGTCATTTCCAACCCAACACAAGGCCTAAATTACTGACGGTGGACGGGACCTACCTAATCTCAGGCGGCCTGTTGCTTGGTAGCCTAGCTGGTGTGGCTGCGTAATTCCAGTGGACGGCAACTGCCGACCAGACGGGCAGCCCCTCAAAGCGTCGTGAACGTGACCGCACCCATGATTAGTCAGCCGCCGTGTGACCATGCTTGGCTGCCGGTAAGCGCTCGGGAGTACGAACTAGGAGGGCTGCAATGACTAGGTTCAATATTATTAAGACAGACGATGACACTGCGTCGATTGCCAGATCTGACCAAAAGTACGTACGAGGTACGTGCGGATGACGATGGTGGCGAACTTGCCGCTTGATCTCCAAAATCCTTTGGCGGCCACCACTTTCGACAGAGCTGTGCTCCTCTCGAAAGGATACGTAGCAAAGACCGGCGACGATCTTTTTGTTGTGGGGAACACTGCAGTCTCGCACGCCTTCCTGTTGCTGTCATTCAAAAATGTCCGATGTTTGACGAAAGACGACATGTCGGGAAGTCGCAGTGAGTCTAAGTTGGTCGTACCGACGAGTACTCGTAGTACCGACGTGGGCTTGCCATACTGTACTTTGTACGTACGAGTACGTACTTTGTACCACTCAGGACGAGTACAGTAGCATGACAGAAGTCTGTGTACGTACGTACAGCCCCACACACACAATCAACTTTGGGTAAGTCTATCTAGCTATTAGTGATGCGACGACATGATGAGAGAAAAGTGTTGATGAAGTCGCATTACATATGACCAGTGCGACCCATAGCATGTAAGGGTGTTCGCAGACTTTTGTCGTGAGACTGTAGGGCCTCTAGCAAGCACCGAGCCGCTTGTGGATGTGATTGGATGATGTCGACGTCATGCCTGGTTCTTGAGGTCCGGATAGTCAGGATGGGATGATGCGGAGGGCCGACACGTGAAATGTCGTGTTTCGAGCTTGCTCCGTTTCGGTGCTGTTGCCATATGTCGCACTATTCACAGCATCCTAAGGAAGCTAGCCGTTCGACATGATCTGCATGTCGTGACCTTTTTCAGTGCTGTGGGCTCGAGAGAGGCGATCTTCGCCGAAAGAAGGACCGAGAGCCGAGGCTATGCTCAACTCTCAGGAGATGCTGTCGAGGGACACCACGTAGATTCATGTTGGGGATGATGAGAGGACTGTTGGGGACAGGTCAAACGGAGGACCAAGACGAGAAGATCAGCCGCAGCCCTGGCAACGATCATCGTCATGGTCGTGAGAGACCAGGGGGGAACGGCCGACCTCATCCGAGGCGCAGCGCCATGGCCAGCAACACCAACGTCCAGTCCTCAGCTCGTTCGTGCTGGATTCCTCGACCCATAGCAACCCTAGAAGTTGCCTTACCTACCGACAAGAAACAGATGCCGATGACAGGTTCGGTGCTTTGATTCTCACGTGACACGCGACTGATCATGGGGGTCACAGGCTCGGACGACGAGAGTGAGTGAGTGAAGATGGAGAGAGCGTAGCAGAGCTGAGAACAACATAGGTGCAGACTCGCTGGCGACGAAGGACTAGCAAAGTGGGGGCTCAAGACGCATCACGCGGATGAGGGGGTTGGTGTGGATCTCCCGCTCGTGCATGAAGCCGACTCACATCGCTAGGCCGCTCGCTCGTCAGAGAAGAGAGGACGTGGCTGTTGATTGCGCAAGTGTCAGACTCGGCTGGAGACAAGAGATGACGGCCGTCCGAGAGGGCGTTGGCGAGGCGGTCAGTCAGTCACGCGAGGACCTTCATGGGGCTGGACCTTGCTCACTTGCAGCTTCCTGCGAGTGAGAGACAGAGACGGAGATTCGGACGGCGACTCTGGCGCGCGAGACGAGGGGCCGTGTCGCCAGCGCGCTGGACCGAAAGCCAATTCGCCAGCTACAGCGCCCATGGGCCCGCCGGACCCCGCGCCAAGGAGGGTTACTAAGCCCTGGCCTGCCCCGGTCGCCATGTCGTACGATGATGCGGCATGCCCGGCACGCCCGGCTCGATCAGGCGCGGCCGTACGGGGTGCCTTTCTCGAGGCTGCGCCGGGACCTTTGGCCAAGGGTGCCCGGCTTCAGGCATGGCACAGCCGAAGAGTCGTCGGCAAAGCCTGGTACCGCGTCCAGGGAAGGCGAACGGACTATGATCCGTGCGTTCCCATGCCGGACAGGGGGGGCGTGAGGCGTCATGGTCTCGGTCACGGTCTCGGTCACGGTTTCTGGTCTTGGTCTCGGACAGGCGCTACGGCCATGGGGCGAGCATCGCCAATCTCGCGGATGGCTTACGGCCGGAGAACGCATGGAGGACGCCCAGGCCGGAACCGCCGCTCCACCATCCGAGTCTTGGGGAGTCGATTCACGTTCATGACGCCGTCTCGGGCCGAGAGCCTGTCGAGAAGAAAGCCAAGCCTCCACTCTAGGCGGAGATGGTGATCAGCGGGCAGCTCTGGGCAAACGTGGCGTCGCTGATGCCAGAGTACTTGGTTACGTATCGTTGTGGATACATCATGACTCCGTATGTAAGTAGCTTCGTACCTCCGTGCTTAGCAGTACTTCACGCAGCACAGTAAGTACTTGTGTCGTCTCATCCCTACATGACGATAGCTGAAGGCTAATCACCGTCGTTCTACGGAGCTTGGACAGAGATCGTTCTGCGCGGAGACAAAGCCCTAATTACCGGCTTCGGAATTTCAAACCTCCCGACCCGCAGTGACGCTACAGTATCCGGGAGATACTACATACGTATGTACGGAGGTACTGACATCCCGGTGCGGTAGGTATTCGACCTGATTCGCGCTTGGAAGTACGTGCGTACGAGTACGTACGTTACTGACGTACCTTTGGCCTGGTTCTAGACTCGAAATGATCACCAAACGGGCTTCAACGTACGGCACGTAATTAGCAGTTTGGTGGCGGCGCCGTTGGCGGCAGGCCGGAATGTTTTCAGGTGCAACCACCAAGAGAGCAGTGACGCCGGGCCGCGGGATCCCTTGAGCGCTGGCCGCGCACGCCCGGACCGAGGCCAAAGACAGGGCGACGAGCTGCAGCAGCGCCACGAACCCGACAGCGTCACGAGCAACCGATCCAAAAGGCTTCTCGCATGAGCTTGAGCCAATGAGCTGCAAGACTTGAATTCCAGGCGGCTCGTCATTGGTGCATACATGGTGGCGGGCTGAGAAGGTCCAGGGGAGATGTGATAGCGAACCGGGGACTCTGCACTAGCTCTACCAGCGATTGGGGATGGATGTGGAGACGGTGGCGGGCCGTGCTGACGGAGCATGCAGCAACGTTGGCCCCAGCGCTGCAACACACGTCGACATGCAAGGTCGTCTGGTTTGGGAATCTCTCGATCTGAGCCAGATTTCCGTGCCTGATGAAGGCCTAGCTTGTCGTGGCCGTTCTCTCATCATCCTCGATCCCAAGGACGAGGCGCCGTTGCGAGCAGCCCACATCGAGGCGCATCGTACAGGACAGATTCAGAGATCGTTGCACACGGTCGTACGGCTCTTGGTTGGGGACAGCCGGCCCGTCGTCGTTCTTGTCCGACAAGTTCACCTCGTCTTTCGATAAGCGGTAAGCTCGGGGCAGGAGATCGACGCCGCAGCGCCCCGCCGCCCCAGCGTGCGCCTAGGGCGAAGCAAGTACGAGCCCGACGGGGACCTCGAGAATCTTGCTGCTGCAGTTCGTCTGGACTACCGAAAGGAACCGGCAGCGGAAGACGAGACAAGTGGGGCTACTGTACCGTCACACCTCGCGCCGCATGCTGTAGCAGCAGCAGCAGCAGCGGCGGCGGCGGCGGCGGCGGCGGCGGCAGCAGCACGATATCTACACCTTTTCGTGCTAGGGTTCCCTTCAGACCGAGGCATGCATGCACCACCTTGCTCCGAAACCCCCTCCTTGCTCCAACGGGACAGTCACTCAAGCTGGTTGTTTTCGGGCATCTCCGTGTGTGCGACTCGACTCGACTCAACTCGAGACTCGCACCAGCCTGCCGCATCGCCTGGTGGGACAGCCGCTGTTGATGTGACAAGGACAGCCGCACCAAACGTACGCCCGGCATTTCTTTGTTGTTTCCGCACGGGATCGACCCCATCGGGAAAAACTCAGATGGCCCAATCGCCAACGAAGACCATCGGCCTTTTGGTTTGTTGATTCCGGACGTCTCTTCCAACATGTGAAAGGGGCCCAACCGGGGCCAGCAAAGTGGGAAGTGCAGCTTACGAGCACTCGGCATTGCAGCGGTCGGATCGTCTCTTGGCAGTGCACTTGATCAACGTCCTCACCACCTTCTGGCCTTTCGTTCTCCGGCTGCAGAGTGCTGGGAGACTGCGATATACGTGTGGACGGCAAGCAACACTTCAAGTACGCTCTGCTGATCTTGAGCATGCAAAGGCGGCGCCCTCGTGGCTCTCTCTCTACGTATGCCAAGCCGCCCAAAGCGTCGCGACGACCGCTACTGAAAAGGTACGGTAGCGTACCGTACCAACTCACCCATCCACTACTTGTTACTCCGACCAAGCCACTCCACTGATTGCAGATCACCTTCTTGTAATCTAGAATGATCCAAATCATAACTTTCTACTGACTACTCATGTGAGTACAGTATGCCATCTATTTAGAGACCTTGCAAGTGGACATTCATCATGAAAGTGTTTACAGATGCAATTGATCCATGACTTCCACATCGATCGCCCAGTTTGTTACAAGTTGAAAAGCATTGTATGTCATAAGTCGTGAGATATCCCAGTACTTGTACTCGTAACTTCTCTGCTTGACAACAGACTATAATTACGAGTACTCGTAGTAAGCAGTGTGACTAAGCTACTGCTGACTAACAACGTAGCTCGGTACGTACAGTAGCTGTCGAACAGACACACAGACTCTTACTTTCGTTCCAAATCTCTGACTGTTGTTTTTTTGCAGTACCGTACTCCTGTCTATGATGTTGTACTGCACAAGACCTACAGCACCAGCATTCAGACTTGATACAGTGATTACTGCATTGCTTGTAGGGCACCATCTCTGACCGTGCTGTACTGAACGGCATCCTACTGTGGTGTGGTGTGGTGTGGGCCAGAACAACAGTCTGCTACTTGCACGGTCTGACCAAGATGCTGTCTACAGTTCCACTCTGCACAAGAGTCACAGTCTCTACATACCGACTACCAGTGATTAGTACTCTCACAGGAAGTCTCACCCCAAGAGAAGACCTCTCTCTTTTTTTCTTTATTACACTCATGTGTATATAGGATTGTCAAGACTCGGACTGTGATGAAAAACACTTCTCTTGAAAGACACAGCTTTATGGTGCAGCCATATGATTCAGCCATATGATTCAGTCATATGCCACCTGAGAAGAAATAACTTTTCATTAGTGAAGAAAAGTGTCGGACGGA
This sequence comes from Lichina pygmaea, assembly GCA_963422465.1. Taxonomy (NCBI): domain Eukaryota; kingdom Fungi; phylum Ascomycota; class Lichinomycetes; order Lichinales; family Lichinaceae; genus Lichina; species Lichina pygmaea. Next base: position 4,090,791 of record OY730171.1, read on the forward strand.
TTCAAGAACATGACCTACAGAGCCAGACCTGTTGTCCACAGAGCCAGGACTGCCAGTCCTTGAAGATGTTCGTCTCCTCCTGCCCGGCAAGCTTTCCCTTGCTCGCAAGCCATACAGTGGCATGGGGGTGGCTTGCTCGATGGACTACCACACACGTACTGGCTCCTGCTGTGGTGGAGGACATTGTTGACACTTCTTGATTACTCTCATGATTTTGGCCATGTGGAGGATGTCGACGGGGAACTTCTTCCCTTCCTGGTAGTAGGTCCTGCATAGCACCTTCTAGGGACGTGGTGATGATCATTGGGCCGGTAGGGCTGATCACCCTTGGTCGTTTTATACGACACATGGGCGACGGGGCGTGGAATGGACTTTTTGAATCGCAGATTCAACTTGTCCAGTACACACCCGCGGCTATTCTCTGTTCTCTATCCTCTACTCCACCACAAATCTTCGCACCACCAATAGCTCAAGATCCAACAGCTAATATATCCCCAGCCAGCAACCACCCCCCCCCCCCCCCCCCCTCTGCCCAGATTAGCATACCTATGATTACTCCACAGCAAACAAAGAAGTCTTCCCAGTAAATCAAAGATCTATGATACCCTTCATGCACATATAAGCATCATCCCTGGACCTTTACTCAATGGCCGTGATAACGTTCTTCTTCCTGGACACTGAGATGGATTGTGCGGAAACCCTTTTCTTGGAGGAGCTTTTTGGAGTGGGATTTGGGTGCTGGTACGTGTAGGGGCATTGAGGTGGGTACAGTTGGGTGCAGGTCGGTACAAGTGAGTGCACGTGGATACAGGTGGGTGCCCGACGGGGCAAGAAGAAGGAGGAGGAGAAGGAGAAGGGGGAAGCCTTCACAGAGATCCCGCCACGTCACGACTGCGTTGTGTGTGTGTGTGTGTGTGTGTGTGTCACCGACAGAAGCTCGGCCATCACCCGTCGCCCTTCTCGAGGCAGCAAAAGGCTTCACGCAATGGATAACTTCAAGCGGCGAACCAATCATCTGGCATCGCAAAAGTGCTGGAAGGAGGACGAAAGGTGCGATAGACTCCACGTATTCTCGTGGTGACGCTCTTGGTGGGTTTGAACACAAAATTCTTTTTGTTCTTCTTCGTACAGCTGAATAAGATTTTACAAAAAGGGCGGTTGGGGATCTACGTACAGCGGTTCGACCGCGTCGTCTTTGCCGCAAGGAAGCGCTATGTGTAAGAGAAGACGGAGAAATGGACCGGAATAGAACAGAGCTTGGGACTGGTACAGCACGAGGCAGGACCGAGGCCGAGTCGAGAGATAGAATGCTCCACCCATGGGAAAGGAGACGAGTCGCGGGGAGGAGGTTGAGGTGGACTGACTATGATGGGATTGGTGCGAGGATGTGGTTGGGACAGGGAGTGGAGTTAAGAGTGAGCGGGTCGCGTAGATGAGTTCGGGGTCCGCGGACAGCGACAGAGAGCAGGAACGTGCTTAGAATGGCGGATTCGACGGTGATGGTCCTGTGGCTCGTTCCTGCTGCTCCATGAGGTCTTCGGCCGCCGATTCGACAGACACGCCCAGCCCAATCTTGGCTTGTTGCTAACGGACGAGGATGATAAATTAGCTGGGAGAGGGAGAGAGAGAGAGAGAGTCAAAGAAACTGGCAGGGGTCTTCTGCGCCACGGCTACCTCCGAATTCACACACCTTAAAGTGATCGAGGTCCCCCGAAAAGGTCAACTGCACGGCCGGGGCGATCCGCTTCTCCAAAAGACACGCCAGTCGTCCGGAGCTGTCGAGCTGCGCCCGGAAGGTCGACGTTCGGAAATCGTACTTGGCGCCGACGGTGGCCACGCCTTCCTTGCTCAGCCGCCCGCCCATCATGCCGCCGCCGCCTCGAGGCCCGGCCGGACCGAGGACGGTCAAGTTCAGGTCGACGCCGGCCTCGACGCGATCCGTGATCCGCCGCCAGAACGTCGTCGTCAATGCTCCCTGAGCTTGTAGCTGTGCGGTGGCGACCCAGTCCTTGCCGGCGTACTTGGCGCAGTAGGACAATGCCGTCTCGGGGCCGGAGTTCAAGGCCGATCGTTGCCACACGGCCTCGAGGCCGAGCGCCAGACGAGGCGTGAGCGACTGGAGATAGCTGCCGACCATGATGCCGGTCAGGCCGCCCTCGAGGATGGACGGGTTCAAGGCCTTGATCGACGCGGTGAAATCTTTGCCGACGTAGTCGTTGTCGACCTGCAGCATGGCTTGGCCGGGCCCGGACGCTAGTTGGCAGTTGGTCTTCGTGATCAGCGACGGGCTCCAGCGGTAGTTTGTCCGTGCCGAAAGCTGGCCGTCATTGTCGATGTTGCCGTGGAACAGAACCTGGGTATCGAGATCAGTTCTGCAGGGCCGATGCCGTTCACCAGGCAAGCTTACATTGTTGGTCCCATAAATGGCCGAGAAGTTATATGGCGGCAGCGCCTGGGATCCCATCGAGAAGGCATGGGACAGCTGAAATAAGGGTGCGACGCTGACGGCCTTGGTCAAGTCGGCACGCAGGCCGGTGAAGGAGAGGTTGTTCAGCAGGACATCTTTCTGCACCTCCCGGCCGATGTTCTCCACCGTTCCAGGATTCCGCAGTCCTAATGCTGCTCTCCGTTCGGAAAATGCCTGATACGCTGTCCGTGCAGCTCCAACCACGGGGTTGTCGGTCAAGAACCCCAGCGACGACGAAGCCGATTCGTCGTGCATCTTGGTTCTGAGGAGCTGCCGCTGCACTTGCCGTGGAGACCAACACTTGTCGACGACCACCAACAAGAGATGTCAATGTCACCTTGGACGCTTGATCGTGGCTGCCGTCACCAAGGTCGCCTCTCAGGTTGATCTCCAGCGCCAGATGTGCAGTAGACCCAACGTTCGAGGCTCAATAAATTTTCGTCGCGACTTCGACTTTGGCCTCAGCGCGGCTGATACGGTACGGTGAGGTATGGTACGGTCGGCTGTTGGATTTTAAAGCGCAGCAGAATTTAGCGCCAGACGCGCACTTGCCCCTATTCCACAGAAGTACGGAGTACGGAGTACTCCGTACACCGGATACGAGTACCCTTTGTACTTCCGTACGTATGTACATACGTACTGTACGTATTCCACTTCAGCGCTCCGAGCCACTTTACACAGAGTCACGACACAAGTCTGTGTACGCCCCTACATGATGTTTGGCACGATGGTCATAAGTAATGTGACAAGACCAGCATTTATTCGAAACTCTGCAGTCGCATGACGTAAATGCTAACAAAGTTGATTTTGCATGGCGCCGTACATACGTACATACTGTACGTACGAACGTACGGAAGTACACAGACCTGTGTCGTGCAAAGCCCATACGCTCAATGTCAATGGCAAAGCTTGAAGTTGTCTGTGTAGACCCACGAAGCTAATGTCATTGGCGTCTCCAAAGGGTGCAAAGCAACCGTCTGAGCTGTGCCATCTCATGCTTCAATATTCTCCCCAGTCTCACAGATCGTATTCTGATCCTAGGACAGGACGAGAAGTGGGCTTTGATTCGAGCCACTACTACTCCGTACGTATGTATCTAACCTAGCCATCCTTCAAAAAGCGCCACAACTATCCTCACCAATTGCAGCCGCCTCTTTAGCACGGTTGGAGAGTTTCGTGGGGTTCGATCGTAAGGTTGTTCCCTCGACAGCTTCCACAGCTGCACCCTCGAGTACTCGTATATCAATATCAAGTGACTTGATCATGAATGTGCTGAAGGATTGTACTGTACGAAGGTACGCACGTAAGTACAGTAGAATCAACTTCAAGACACTGTAATCCGTAGCGACGGACGTTGACCTCTGATAAGCATGCCCGTCCCCGGCAACGTACGTACCGTACTCCACAAAAGGCAACTTCTGTCGATGACCCGTCAATGCAAGTTGGAACCGCTCGTGCTCCATCGTCACAGCAAATGGTTGCAACGGCTGATGTTCAGCAGAAGTCAGGCCGGGTAGAAGCATCGATTGTCACAGTTACCTCGCTTCCAATCTGGATTTGTCTTGGGTCGGGCTGTGTGACACGTTGAATCCGGTCCTGGCTGCATATGCAAACCCAGCCCTGTTATATAGATCTGGTCCGGCGAGCTCGAGCGTCGACACAACGTCTTCTCTGGTACCGTTACATGAGTCTTCTGTAGTGGAATCGAGAGTCTCACGCTAATGTCGGGTGGGGAGGAACCAGAGCCGTTTGTCCCCTCCGATATGGACACTCTGCTGTATGTCTCCTTCTTCCATGAAAGACGTATCTCGGTGGATTCCCGAGTCCCGCTGCTCAAATGGTCGAGACATGATGATGATACGCGCAAGATGGACTGATACCACAATCGCTCCTCTAGAACGGCGGAGCTGGCCGCCAAGACCCCTCGGTTTCGGCGCAAGTCCAGTACCTATGTCGACGCCATCCATGACCTGCCAGAGAAGCAGGAGCTGGCTCCGGCCCAGCTCTACAGTACCGAATCTGGCCGCCTCTTTCATGCTGGAAGAATCGTCATAGCGACGGTCGGCTTGCCCGCAAGAGGAAAGACGTACGCTCTACGTCCAAAGCGCTGTCCCAGGCCGACATGACTCTCCCCGTGACGCTGACACGTTGCATTCGATGACTCCATAGTCACATATCGGTGTCTTTGGCGAGATATCTCCGATGGTATGCCACCTCTCCAGCAAGCTTCGGACGCCACCGTCATTGTTCTGTGCTGACCGCCGATCCGCGTTGATGCAGGCTTGGGGTAAAAACAAGAGCTTTCCATCTAGGCGACTATCGAAGGGCCACTGCTGGCCCCGGGAAGGACCTGCCGGACGACTACTTCTTCGTGAACGGTACAGCTTCGGGCCCGCTCGACTCGACGGGAGAGCAAGACTGCTGACGTGGGAGCTCCAAGCCTCGGCCTCGTCGGTTTTACTTCGCCAGAAGGTGCTCAAGAAGTGCAGAGAGGACATCTACCATTTCCTCGACAACGAAAACGGACAGGTGGCCATCTATGACGCTGTCAATCCGCTGTCTGCTGGCCGAAAAGCATTGGCTAAAGAATTTGCGAAGCGTGACATCCTGGTGCGGATACTTCGTCGAATTCTCGCGTCCCTCCAACCTTCATCCAGCTCGACGTTTCTGTGCGAGTCTCGCTGGCGAGACATGGCTCTGACCCTCTCTCTAGACTCTGTTCATAGAATCTGCCTGCAATGATGAGAAGATCATTGAGGAGAACGTCCGCAATGTCAAGATCTCCTCGCCAGACGTACGTATCCCCCAAGTTAAGGTTTGAGATCTTCAACTCACCGCCTCTAGTACGTTGGATGGGACTCCCAAGAAGCCGTCAAACATTATCTCTCTCGAATAGCCGCCAAGATACCGCACTTCGAGACGATGGAAGAAACGAGTCTCAACTACGTCAAAGTGAGCTCCCAATCGACGCCTGGGCTACATTCTCTGACTCTACCAGATGATGAATGCTGGGGAGCGGTTCACGATCAACAACTGTGGGTTTGGATACCTTGCTCATCGGATAGTATTCTACCTACTTAACATGCACATCAAATCACGATGCACCTACTTTGTCCGCGTAAGCACTTCTCACGACGATGCCGCTTGCTTTTCGGCATGGAACTAGATCCTCTAATTCTCTGGTCCTAGGCTGGAACTTCCGACGAGTATGATTCTTACAAGACAGATGCTTCCCTGTCCGAAGAGGGAAGACGCTACGCTAAGATCATGAGCGAGACCCTCCTCCGCCACCGCAAGGAAGAGCGGGAAGCCTTGATCGCCGAGGGCGGTTCGGATGCCTCTCTCAAACCGCTCACCATATGGACCTCAACCCGGTGCAGGACGATGGAGACGGCAAGTTATCTGCAGAACTGCGGCTACAAGGTCCGCCAGCGATCGCAGATGAGCCAGTTAAACCCAGGTGTCTGTGAAAGACTATCCGAGGCCGAGCTACGACGGACGTATCCTGAGGAAGTGGCCAAGCACGAGGCGGATCCATATCATCATCGATATCCACGTGCCGAGGCAAGAACTCAATGCATCCTTACCTTTTTGCTTGCTGATTCTGATGATGCCCCAGTCATATCACGATCTGGCAGTTCGTCTGGAACCTATCATCCTCGAGCTTGAACGCGAGCGGAACGACGTCTTGCTGATCGCGCACGAGAGCGTCTTGCGGGTGCTGTACGGGTACCTCATGGCGTGCAACGCCGCCGACATTCCGAATCTCACATTTCCCAGGAACGAGATCATCGAAGTAAGCTCCGTCTGCTCCAGCCCAAGAGATGCGAGCTGATCGCGACCAGATCATCCCCGCCAGCTACAATAACCACGCCAAACGAATCTCAATACCAGACCTTCCGGATTCTATCGTCCCCGATTCACCAGAGGACATCAAGATCCCGGTCATCATACATGGAAGCATCTCGCCCATCAACGGTATCTCGACGCCGGTGGAGCCTGTTGAGACAGCATGAGCCCCGCTGGCGCCGTGTGCGCCTTACTGTAGTGACACATTGTGCAAAAGGCGAATGTGGGAGGTGCGCCGCAATCCAAATCAGGAGAGACGAGAGTTTGAGTTTCGAGAGAAGCAGCGGTGCTCTGCATCAGCGTAGCTGGGCGGAAGTATCTACAACTTCCATGAACAAATAGATGCACAACAGATGTTTGGGACGCAAGCTCTGCAGAGTTCCATTCTGACCTCAAAGTATATTCGCTGGTGGATACTGACAGTAGCTCTTATCGAATGGACCTCTCTCCTGTTCCCAGCAACGGCTCTCAAGAGCTCTTGCTACACAATGAGAATATCATCCGAGGCGTCAGATCGATTAAGGTGGCGTCCGACACTGATGTTACCAACGCGGCAAAGCATTCGGAGGTCGTCATCCACCGTGTAAAGTAGATACAAAAATTATGTTATCCTTCGACTGAAGCTGATACTGTTCTTCGCCCTCGAGCTCCCAATCGGCGTCGTTGATCAAAACCAGTATCCCTGGTCTCCTGTGCGTCGCCAGCGTGAGTCAAGAAGAATATACCGGTGGGAAGCCGCAGATTACAGCAATACGCACACGGCATCGTCGATCACAAAGAACTCCCTTCGTTGATCTGTCATCACATGATCGCACAAGTAGCGCACCAGAAAGCCAGCGGTGACAGGCCATCCGGCATCGTCCGTTGCGGGGAGTGAGAGTTGATGGCTTTTTCGATTGTCGAAGAGCATCTCGAGACCACCGCTGCAGACACCATAAGAAGCCGTTCGAGGGACCATCAAGGGGGCAGAAGCTTACGTGAACTCTACTGAGATGGAAATGGAAGGCGCCGGCATATCCGACGAGTCTGTCGTCATCGCTGCGACTGGCTGGCACCGCGCAACGGGGGTTTGAGGAATATATGTGGTCGAAGCTCCCGCGATCACGATATGGTTTCGAGTAGAGCTGTTGGTACAGGTCTAGTTATCCCAAAACTTTGACACACACAATCTTCAACTGGTGGCTCCAGTCGAACCGACAATGTTACCCCAGATCAGCTCGAACTTCATTGCCGCTGGCGGAAACAGGCATCCAGCGGCAGCAGACTGGGATGCAGTATCAGGACTGGTAGCGTTCGGTGCCGATAAGAACATCGCTCTGTGGGATCCATTGGTAAGGACCTGGCCTGTCTTCGTTCTGGCGCATGCTGACTCAGGCATGCAAGGACAGGGAACAGCGAGGCATTCGGGCATTGCTCAGCGGTCATACAGATCAAGTGACAGTGGTCAAGTTCTACAGCCATGCATCGCTAGACTGCCAGTATATCATCAGCGGATCTGTCGATCAAAGCATCCGGCTTTGGAGAGTGAATTCATCGCATCCTGAGCTGTCTTGCCCCGTGTCTGTAGTTACAGACTCGCAAAAGACCATCAATGCCATCTGTGCGGATCCTGATTCCGCTATCTTTGTCTCGGGGTCGGCCGATGCTAGGCTCGACGTCAGAAGAATCACATTCAGCGATGATGGCGGTGTCATCATCTCATTGTTGCAGACCATCGGCGTCGCACCGCGCTTCTTCCCGTTGGCACTGGCACTGGCCCCTCTCCAAGCCGCCACCTCATCGCTGATCCTCGCGGTTGGAGGGACCAAGACCATAATCCAAATATACGTGGCGCAAGATGCTGGAGGTCACCTTGAGTTTACGCTTCAGGCCACTTTGACCGGCCATGAGGGCTGGATACGCTCTCTTACTTTTGTCTCCGTCAGACAGGATGCCGATGCCGATCTTCTACTGGCGTCAGCAAGTCAAGACAAGTACGTCCGTCTTTGGCGTGTTCGTCAAGGTGGCGAGCTTCCCTCTGCGACTGCAGCTACTACCGATCTTGCTTTGGGTGTTCTGGGAAGGTCGCTCTCGAACAAGGCCCATCGTCTGCGAGCGAGTGAAAAGTCATACTCTATGACGTTTGAAGCCTTGCTGCTCGGCCATGAGGACTGGATATATGCCACTTCATGGTCCAAGCATGAGAATCGACTACAGTTGGTCTCGGCGTCAGCAGACGGCTCGCTAGCTATATGGGAACCTGAGAGTTCTTCAGGGGTCTGGGTCTGCCTTACACGCCTTGGCGAGATCGGTGGACACAAAGGGGCAACAACGGCAACAGGGAGCGCAGGAGGGTACTGGATTGGCCATTGGTCACCTGACGGCAAGTCTTTGATCAGTCTGGGCAGAACGGGAGGATGGAGGTTATGGAAGCATGACGACGATGGGGGCCGGTGGTTGCAACAGCCGGGCATCAGTGGGCATGTCAAAGCCGTCACTGGAATCTCATGGGCGACAGATGGGAGCTACCTCTTGTCTACAAGGTAAGATGACAAGGGAACACAGTCGCGTTGTTTGTGCTAATCGCGAAAGCAGCTCGGACCAGACAACTAGACTATTCGCGAAATGGATACGTGGCAGTATGCACGCATGGCACGAGCTTTCCCGGCCTCAGATCCATGGATATGACCTGAACTGTATAGACACTCTCGGCACCTCGCAGTTTGTCAGCGGTGCCGATGAGAAGCTACTTCGGGTGTTTGCGGAGCCTCGAGCGGTTGCCCAGGTGCTGCGAACCCTCTGCCGTATAGAGGGCCATGACGAAGATAGTCTGCCTGACGCAGCTGGCATCCCAGCACTGGGCTTGTCAAACAAGTCCATACCAAACACACTGGATGAGGAGAAGACAAGTGACGACGCGGTCACGACAGCGGGCGATCGAGCAGACAATGGAGCAGCCCCCTCTCAGCCCTTGCAACCGAACCAACCACCAACAGAAGACCATCTCGCGCGGCAGACATTGTGGCCTGAGCGAGAGAAGCTCTACGGGCACGGATTCGAGATATCGACGTTGGCAACCAGTCACGATGGCACACTGGTGGCCACAGCCTGTCGAGCGAGCTCGGTCCAGCATGCTGTCATAAGACTTTACGAGACGCAGGGATGGCGCGAGGTGAAGCCGGCTTTGACGGCACACAACCTGACAGTCACTCGCCTGCGCTTCTCCGACGACGATCAGTACCTCCTCAGCGTTGGGCGAGACCGACAGTGGTTCTTGTTCAAGAGGGACATGCAAGATCGACAGCTGTATGGGAGCTTTGCGCACAATTCCAGGGGACATGGTCGCATGCTGCTTGACGCAGCATGGGCTCCGAATGGAAGCGGGTGCGAAAGGATGTTCGCGACAGCGGGGAGAGACAAACTGGTCAGTGCGTCGACTAAAGCGCAGACGCTGTTGTCCTTGCACCCCTTTCAGCCTATTTCGAAATCCTGCTTACGGAACGAGACAAACAGATCAAGATCTGGCAAATCTCAGTGGACGAGCACGACGCGCAAACTGCAGATGTTTCCTGCAGAGCAGCCATACCAGCGTCGTGCGCCGTCACCGCCGTCGCCTTTTTGCATTCGCCGCGCAGCAACGACGCCATGTACCTCGTAGCCGGCTTCGGAGACGGCTCGCTATCGCTCTACACCATCGCGAATCGCATTCTTCCACGGCAGCTTCACTCTCACACCAATCCCTCCGGCCTCTCCCCTCGACAAAAGCAGCAAGTACAAGACGACCAAGATCCCTTCGTTTCTCCCGCCCTGGTCTTCCCAAGACATCTCACGCCCTCGGGAGCGATCACGCAGATGGCACGTCGGCCGCGGCCGTCGCACATGCGCAGCGAGCCATATCGACGTCCTTCTCCATCTCCGTCTTCGACACCAGTCTCCGTTCTCCGAGACGGCGCCGAGAGAGCGGACATCCGTTCGTCGCAGAGTCACGGCAGCAACGCAGCTCCCTTCAGTGCCACGGCAGTCACGGGAGGGCAAGACCAGGCCGCTGTGACAAAGTCTGCTCCTGCGCAGGATAATGGACCTGGCCGTGTCCCCGCCGAGGAGAAACCAGATGAGCAATGGCGACAATACAAAGAAGAACGCGGGAGGAACAGGAAAGACGTGGCCGCTACTGCTATTGCTAATGATGATAGAGGTAATAGTGACGGCGATGGCGCTGCTGCTTCTGCTGCTGCTTCTGCTGCTGATCATGATGATCATGATGATCGTGATCGTGATCGTGATGACGACGACGACGACGAAGACGACGACGACGACAAGGACGACGACAGAGATGGACACGTCGAAGAACTGGCCGTCGCGAGCGACGACGGCTCCGTCAGGATCTACTCCATCAGAACGCAGTAGCTCTAATCTACATGTTGCCCTCTCCCTCCCTCCCCCCCTCCCCCCCTCTCCTCCCTTCGAGATCTGTCCCTCGTCTCTGCCGTCTACGTATCTCTAGTCAATTATCCTATAGAGCTACAGTAGGAGTACAGGGCCTACTTTGGTCACACCTTCAAGCACGCATGTGGCCTTCAAGCACGTATGTCAACCTCCAGGACGTATGCCACCTTAAGTACACATGCCACCTTAAGTACACATGCACATAGGCGTTCATTACGCATCCTCTCTGATAAGCACGTACTGTACTATATGCCTCGATCACGCATCTTCTTGGATATAGCCAGATCCCAAGTCCCATGCCAGATTCAACTCGGGCCCCCCGTCTCCCTCGTCTTCGTCTCGCTGCCATATCCCCCGATGCCGTGCGTCGACCCGTACGTCTTCCCCTGCGACGGCTGGTTGCGCGGGCCGCGTTCGCGCAGGTCGTCCGTCAGCCAGTGCATGACTAGGTCTCCCAGGTCGAATTTCTCGGTTGGCGACTGGGATGTTTGCGGGGGTGCTGGTGATGCTGGTGATACTGCGGCTGCGTCGGTTGGGATTTGCTTCTGCTGCTGCTGCTGCTGCTGCTGCTGCTGCTGCTGCCGCTGCTCGTGTTGCTTCGTTCCCTCGACGGTATGGTCCTTGTCAACGGACGCTGATGATGGTGCGTTGTTGGCGCGGGTGCTGCTGTTACTGGTGATGGAATTGGCAGGCGACTGTGTCTTGCGAGCTCCCAGTTCCGTCCATGTCGATGTCGCTCCCCATTGCTTGACTCGTCCGAGCGCCATGTGCACCAGATGCGTCGGCCACTCGGATAGACCGTCCATAATATGCGACGCGTAGACGACGGTGGGCTTGCGTCTGCGCGAGGCTCGTTCACCGCTGCCGGTGCTGCGGCGGTCCTGCCCTCCACGGATCACCGTGCCCGTATCGCTTTCCGTCTCCGTCTCCGTCTCCGTCTTCAACCACTCGAGAAATCGTCGTCGACTGAGCAGGTCGAGATCGACCGTAACCTCGTCCAGCAGGAGAATGTCCCAGGGCCGCAGCAGGCCCATGACGAGCTGCACACGTCGCCGCTCGCCGTCGCTCACGGCATGTAGGTGCCATCGCAGGTCGACGTCGAGAATTCGAACCAGCTCGTCACGACGAGCCGGGTAGGCATCGCCGCCGACCGACGACAACAGCGTCGGCACCGAGATGTCGGACTGCACGATCGGATTCAGCACCCATTCGAGCCCCAGGTACGTGATGCCCGTCAAGTTCTCTTTGAACGGATCGAGCCCGTTGATCGTGATGGACCCGGCCGGCGCGAGCCGCTTGCCGGAGAGCAGCCGGAGTAAGGTGGTTTTGCCGGCGCCGTTGGCTACAGTCCATGGTCGACGGAGACAGGTCGAGTGTAAGGGCTCATGTCTCTAAGAGTTCTGAGATATTTGGAAGCTGTTTTCGTTTCCTCTTGTTGAAAGAAGTCGTGTGTAGCTGCTGTAGGGGGGGGACGGGCGCGGATACATCAATTGGGGAAGAGACATGCGCGTCAATGTTAAATATGCGCGCTTGGCTGCGATAGCCCTGGACGATATACGAGGTCGAACAGTGACATACCTCCGATCAACAGCGTCCGACTCCCAGCCGGAAAGCTCAGGTGAACGTCCTTCAGTCCCGAGGTCCCGTCGGGGAAAGCGTAGCTCAGATTGCGCACTTGGATCGATGGCGGCGTCTGATGAGTGGCTTCTTCACGGCCTGGCATAGGCTCTGGCGCGACCATTTGGCCGTCTGGATGTTGATCCCCGACCATGACGGTTCTAGGAAGATAATGTCGCGTTGAATAATACCGCTTCGTCATGAAATGGTGGGTGTGGTGGGGTGTGTGTTGACGTCATCAAATTGGAGCGGGTAAAGTGCTCCGAATTACGAAGTACGACTGACAGCTTACCACGCACAGCGACGCTTAAGTACGCAATATCAAGCAGTATCGACGCTTGACTACGTAAACTCAGTCTCCTTTTCGACGTTGTTGAGCTACAGTACCGAATGGTATAAGTAGCAGGGTCACAAAGATCAAAAGACTACGTATTTCAGAACACATGTCAGGGGGGCTGGTCGAAGTACGTACATACGGTACGTCCATACCATGCGTCAGTCGGCCCCTTGGACGACTTTAGGGGCTGATTGCTTTCGGATGTCTACTCTTACTCCGTGACTCCTAACTTACATCTCAATGAGTCGTTTCATGCATACATCTTCCTTCTCCATGTCTACTACCAGAGGTATACGTCTCGCACGTCCTGTCTCTCCCTCGTCCTACTCGCAGGACACACCAGCCACTGCAACATGGCTTCTGCGCTCTCTCAACGACCCAATGAGATTGTGTTTCCTGTAAGGGAGTCCACCAGGGAAAGGCAGCCGTCCGTGGCGCACCTGCCCTATGATATCTGGATCGACATCATCGCTGTGCTAGCCGACGACAAACAGACCCTGTCACAGCTTGCGTTGCTGTCAAGAGGGCTTCACGGCTTCGTCATGCCTACTCTATACCAGCGTATTGATCTAGAAGCGACCCGCAGGAGAAATCAGTCCCGCGAACTGCACAAGAGTCAGGGCCGCCTTCAACACTGGTCTCGAGGCAGATTTGATCCAGCCGCTTGCGTGAAAGCTATTCCGTCCAGGAGTCCATTTTTTCTCTTCCTCCGCACTGTCAAAAACAGGCCAAGCCTTGGAGAACTAGTCCAAACGGTTAAGCTTACTAGACCAGACAAGGATGAATTCGTCGATGCTGCTGTCAACTTGCTCCTCGAGAAGCTGCCACGCCTTCGAAAGCTTGGTCTTGACGCGCAATGGATTAACATAGACTATAGGGCTACATTTCTCAAACACAACCCCATGAATTTACTTCGACATGTGGAATTGATCCGCATCGGCAGAGAGAGCAACCTTCTGCGCACACTTCTGCAGCGGTGCCACATAGAGAGTATCACGGCGCAGGGGAGCCGTCTTCGATTGCTGATGCTGGATTGCACTACACACAACATGTCATCACTGCTTACTCTTAAAATCTTACATGAAGATCAACACAACGATGTTGAAGAGAGTGAATTGGAAAGGCTTCTGACTTGGCCTCGCGCTCTGGAGCGACTTCACTGCAGCTTCCCCTCAGGAAAGGACTGGAAGCCTTGGACATTAGAAGTCTCAAATCCCACCATGCTGGGACAGGTCCTGCAACCTGTTGCACACTCGTTGAAGGAGCTGAAGCTGGACTGCAATCGTTCGGCTGGCATGGCATCAAATGGAACCCGACTAGATTTGAGTGATGGGTTTCCCTGCCTCCGTGTCTTGCAGATTCCAGCGTTTTGTCTGTTTGCAGCCGAGACGCCTGGAGTCACTCGGAATGGGACATATGAGCTACTTCCACCAACACTACAAGAGCTACAGGTAAGTTGGACTATTGTGTCGCTAGGATCAAGTGATGTTATTAGAATCTGGCTAAGCCCTCTTATCGATCCAGGTGCTTTTCACCAAGGGCTGGGGTATGTTCTATGTCGGGGGCAGGGCGGGGATGAACTACCGGAAGGAACGTCGCATGGCGGCGGAGGATCCAGCCACTTACCAGTGGCTCACAGAGATAGCCCGATACAAAACCACTAGATTCTCGAGCCTGAAGCGGGTTGCAGTTGTGGAGGAAGGCGGTAGAGGCATGTGGACTGCATCAAAGACAGTCAAGGCACTCTTTGATACGGCTAGTATCGCTTTAGACGTGCGACTGAGGGACTGAGGGAAGAAAGTCGAAACCACGAAGAGTGAAGGTCTCCTGAGCCGGCAAGTGGACACACCGATCAGATCTACCGTGTTCCTGAAAGCTCTTCTCGCAGAGCGAGATTCGACCGACATCTGACCCTCAAGCCCTTTCCCACTGATCCGCGAGACGAGACAAGCACGCTGCCACAGCTGCCCATCATCCTCTACCAACAGATCTGGCTATCCTACCTCATCGACAAGAACGGGGTGCGAGTGACGGAGGCAAAGCATCGGGAGCCTGCTGGTCAAAGTAGCAGTCACCTACGCAGTCTCGCGGTGGCTCATTTGAGGCTGACGTCTTCTTCCTGCACCCGGGCGGCGGCGATGGCGGCGACGACAACGAGGACGGCGACAATACCAACGGCGACAGGTGGAGAGCGAAGAGACGTTCACCTGGGGAAAGGGGGATGAGCTGAAGTGATCAATCATGTCTACGTGTCCCTGGTGGTTGAACACACCGAACAGCCAACGATGGCGGTAGACTTACTGTCATTCTCATACGTATCTCAACGTCTTTTTTGAATCTGCCGTCGTCCAAGAGTCAGGACAGCAGTGCCTCTCTGCCTGGCCCACTGTGCGATCATGTGGGAAGGTTGTTCATTCTATGAAGATGTTTCTATACTCTTAACCCATACCAAGCCAAGCCAAGCCATGCCACAACAAGAATGTCAATTCCTCATTCTATACCAACATCAACAACACAAAAGGAAACCCCTCCCCCTCCTCTCTCCCTCTCTCCCTCTCCCTTCCTGCTTCACCAATGCTAAAGACACCAAAGTCATCAAGCGTAAGAAGATGATTGCACTGCATACAACCATTCCAATCGACGAAACTCTTTTTTTTTTGTTCCTTCTTTTCGTTAATCCTTGACATCTATACCGGAAAGTTGTGATGTGAAAAGATGGATCGTTTTCATCGACTTGATAAAAGAAGTAAAAATAAAAAATAAAAATAAAAAAAGGGTTTGGAGGATGGGATGTTGATGAGCAAGTGATGATGACCAAAGCGATGATGAACGACCATGGCGATCAATGCTTGATGGGGAAAGAAATTCATGTGGCTGGAGCGAACATGGCTCGAGGGAAAGAAATGAGAATTGAAGAATGCGCACATGAGCCACGCGTGAACCGGCATGCGAGGTTGAAAGTCGTTGTTGTGACGACGATGATGGTGGAGATGGAGATGGAGAGCGCATGGAGTGGGGCAGGATAGATGTGAGCAAGTCCGTTGAAATGCAGGCCCGGTTCGGCACGCTTGAATTTGTTTGGGCGGAGACAGCGTCCATCCAGCCTTTTTATCGTCGCAAGACGGTCGTTTGCTCTCGCATGACGGGCCAAGAGGTAGTCGCCCCTTGTGAAGCGTCTGCGGCTGGCTGTTCCCTCACCGCCCCGAGCTACGGCACAAGTCAGACTTCCTGGAAAACGACGCCGGTCGAGATGCGCACTTCTCATCGACGATAGCCAAACAGTTTGGCGGCCAGGCGATCGGCGGCGCCCAGCTGCAGCGGTTTGTCCGAGTACTGGAGGTCCGGCCTCGTCAACGACAGGGCCGACACCGACGTCAACAGCGGTGCCTCCGACTGCGACGTGTGGATCGACTCCCTCTTGGTGCGGTTGCCAGAGCCGCCGATGCCGACGTGATGGCACGCCGACACGCCGCCGCCGACGCCGTCGCCACCACTTGGCTGGTGGTGGTGGTGATGGTGGTGGTGGTGGAAGTGGGTCCCTGCGCGATGTTCGGCCGGCGATATCGCGGGGCTGCTGCTGTTGCCATGCGCCGTCGGTGCTATCGATCGGTTGCCTGCCCCGCCGATGCCGGTGCGGAAGGGCCGCTTGCAACGGTCGACCAGCGACACGCGCAGCGAGTTGGGCGGGTGTAGGCTCGGGTCCATCTTGCGATAGTTGCCCTTGCCACCGATGCCGGTGCGGACATAGCGCCTCGAGGGGCTGTTGGCGGTCTTCGTCGTGTTCGCCGCCGCCGCCGCCGCCGCCGCTGCTAACGCGGCCGGTGAAGCCGTCGACGACGATGCGTCGGTGTTAGACGACATGCTGTCGCTTCCGGACCCCAGCGACGATGAGACGGACGTTTCGCCTCCAGGCAGAGATGGCGGCGGCATTGTTTCCTGATACATGGCCGATTGTTTCCTTCCCTCTCGAGTCGTTGCCGGTCTTTGAAGGAGAGTGCTTGTGCTGTCCCAGGGCCCCGTTGTCGACGGAGTTCTCTGCCTCGGGATGACGACGGCAAACGTCGCAAAGCGCCCCCGCCTCCCAAGAGGGAAAGAGAAAGAGCTCCTACGAAGGCGTGATCAGGCTGACAATCGGCAAACGCTCCAGGCGAGAAAAGAATGCAACGGAGAATCGTCGGAGCCTGTCGTGCCGGTCTTGTCTCCCATCTGGTACGAGCCCGTCCGATGGTCCGAGCTCAAGTCGGCTCGTAGTTCTTGCCGAGATGCTGAGCAGTTGTTGTTCAAATCGAAGAGCTACGGACCCCTTTCGAATCCCATTCGAGCTACGACGATGCAAGGGCTTTTGCTTGCTGCGAAGCGGGAAGGACGTCGTCCGCCGGCGGGACTCATCAACCCCTTTTTGCTACAGCAGAGTACACTATCGTTACCGTGCCGCTGCCAAAAAGCACGAGAGGGATTTAAAACGTGATGGAGTCCCACTGGGCAACTGGCATGTTCTCTTTGCGGGGAATGCTTGATAATTGGTTCGAAACCTTGTACTCCGGAGGAGCTCATATCCTTGCGCCGTCCTCGATCGAGGCCACGCCAGAGACAACTGAGGATCCATGGCGCACGACGCCGGCAGAGTACCGTATGCTATGGTGTGGTATGGTACGATAAGTTGATCGTACGTAACTACAAACAAGGGTCCAGACCCGAACCGAAGAGGGGAATCTTCTCCCGGCAGCCGAAGTGCCACAAGGCAGCGCAGTTCTCGTGACGCTGTCTTCTCTTCGTGCCCCCTGGCAGCCGGTTGGGTGTGTTCACCGGGGCCGCGCTGGCTGATATCAGGAAAGTCCGGGGAGCCATCTCTTGAAGGATTCGGTCAGCACGGTGAGCATCCTCCGTTTCGACAAGGGCCAGAACGTGGCGCCGCCATGTTCTTCAGCGCTGTACGTACGTATGTACAAACGTACGTACGAGGCAAGCGTCGAAGATCGATCAGGAGAAACGGCGTAATGTGAACGGCACGGAAGTCCGCGGAGTTGTCGTCGACGGCAGCGCCTGTATTTCGCAACTTACAACTTCGAGGCGTGTCAGCCGGCGTCATTGTACGTATTACGTAATGTCCGTGGGCGCGAAAAAGCAAAAGAAGTCCCCTTGGACGGGGTTGTGCAAGCCACAGACTCGCATTGATGTGTGTGGATCGCAAAGATCTCACTAACCGTCGTTGCTTTGCTCCACTTTTACAGTGCCAATACGTACTGAAGGTAGCACGTACCTACGGTATGTGTGTGTGTTCATACGTACCTATACAGTACGTGCGGAAGCACAAGCTGTCTTGTTCACCACGGACAAGCACCAGAGAAGCCAGTCGAGGCTAATCTGGGACATATCAAGATCCGGGATAGACGAGCGGCAGACGGCAAGGGTCAGGAGTAAAAAGCAAGAGGCAAGTCTCGAATAGATTGTCCAATAGCATCGGAGCAGTCAAGCCACCTTGACTCCGGGCCTGCTGTTCCTGGGGCCAGAAGGTCTGGCCTTACGGCCCAGCCTCTTGTTGATCGTTTCCAGGCTATGTGGAGTACGTACGTATAGCTGTCGTTGATTGAGAGCTGTAGATGTCCTCAGATCCCCCACGATCTCGGTTTGGAAGGCGTTCAGGAGAAATGCACGCAATTACTAGATGCCAACTAGTAGTAAAGGAATCATTCAGTCAGCTGCACCAGCACTCTCTGGTAGAAGACCGGGCTGCTGTCG
This sequence comes from Lichina pygmaea, assembly GCA_963422465.1. NCBI lineage: Eukaryota > Fungi > Ascomycota > Lichinomycetes > Lichinales > Lichinaceae > Lichina > Lichina pygmaea. The sequence goes on from OY730171.1 coordinate 4,109,225, forward strand.
GATTAGTGCTAGTCTGAACATTTCGATTTCTGCGTGGCCAAGATGTTCTTACTTTTGCCTGTCCAACACACTCGTACGTGCTGTATGTACAGTACTACGAGTCCTCCAATATCTTGGCGGGAACAGGCGGGTGGTGGGCCGATCGATTAGTCAGCATGGCATATCAAAGTTATCGATACAGTAGGTTTTTGATGTCGTCACCTACAAGCTCTTGACAATCCAGTGGACAGGATAGTCTAGCTCAGACGGCGAAGTTCTTGACCGGTCCCTACCCAGTATGAAGGCATACTGCTTCGATAATCTCCCTGTACGTAGACCTCGTCGTCGCAGGATTGGCTTCGAATGGCGTTTGGGTGTGTAAGATGTAAATCTCTCGTGCTGACGCTTGGCCGGCGTAACGTGCTGGGAACGGTCGAGGTCAAAAGGGCGACCCACGCCAGCCCCACGCCACGCCGCGCTCCGTCTCGGCCTCGGCCCTGGAAGGCCTTGGCGTCTCCTACTATCGTCTGCCGGAGCTGTCTCAGGTGGACGAGCTCGCATGCAGTCGCGGCTACATGCATCGAGATGAGATCACCGTCTCGCCGGACGCCATGGGTGGCCCAGACGCCTTCGATGCCAAGCTGATGATCTTCTTCAGCGAGCATCTGCACGAGGACGAGGAGATCCGCTACGTCTTGGATGGCACCGGATACTTTGATGTCCGCAGCAGCGACGACGAGTGGGTTCGAATCGAGCTCGAGAAGGCCGATCTCATCATCCTCCCGGCGGGCATCTACCATCGCTTTACAACGGGCCAGGGAAACGTGAGTGGCCATTCTCCGTTACGTCAGGCTGTTGTGTGCCGGATCCCTGCAATTTCAAGACATGATAAGCCACGTCCTTTTCGAGGCACCATGCAATCACTGCAAGATCCTTGCTGCTGACAACAAACACCGCTTCACGCAATGCAGTACATCAAAGCCATGCGTCTCTTCAAATCCGATCCGAAGTGGACACCTCTGAACCGCAGCGCCGACGTCGAGAAGAACCCTTTCCGACAAGAATATCTCCGGTCGAGGGGAGGGGATGACCTGGTGAAGGCTTAGTCTCCAGAACGTCGAACATGGACATACGAGTATGCTCGTCTGAACGTCGACGGACGTAATGTTGAGTCGGTTCTAAAAGACGTTTCTGGTCGATCAATACCGTCTAGTCAATCAAAACTGCCATACGCAGGTAGTATCATGTCTACAGCCGAACCAGCGAGAGGAATTCAATTATTCTTATCCCGATCGTCACCGACAGCAATACAGCAGTCGTACGTCTTTTTTTTAATCTTTTTTGATTCTTACGAGTACTCCGATTGACTGGCGAGCTGTACAGAACTTCTAGACACATACCCGTCTTCCCCAGAAACTCTTTGAAGGAAGCAAATCTGAGACTTGAGAGTAAGACAAGAGGAAAATTCTTGAGGAACATCCAGTGTCTTGGGGGAGAAGTGAATCCAAAACTTTGTGGTGTCTGCAGGTAGGAGTTGATGTGCCACAGCCGTACGTCTACAGCAGCGTAAGACGATAAGCTAGGCGTGGTCCTCACTCACTTCCACAATCTATACGTAGGATTGCTGACGAAAGTACAGCCCCAACGTCAGTGGAACACCTCACCGACCTCTGGCCTTCAACGATAGACTCCGCTATGGAACTATTCGTCTGACCACACGACGATGACGAAGTAAATGAGCTTTGCCGTCGAGTGTGCCTCGACGCGACGACAAAGCTGGTAACAACGTTTGGGGATCATACGATTAGTAGATGAATAGAAGTCCTGAGCTTTGCCTGATCGATTCGCTCTACAGCCACGGCCGGGGGCCTCGTCAGCCCACGTCGCCGCTTCGTCTTCGAGGAACCCATCGAGCCTGCAGAGCCACGCTGACGGTAGGATGTCTTTGTTTTCTTCGACCCCTATCCCTCGGTCTGATTGCAAACGCCGTGGTCAGCTGGCCTGCTTCTAGCCTGCTTCTGCTATGAAAACTTGGACATCTCCGCGGGAGACGAGAGTGGCTGCCACGGCTCGTCCTTCGACGGGCTTGCTGGGTCCACTACGGTACTCTCCTGCTTACGTCGATGAGAACTACGTAGTCTCCTTTCTCCTCTTGTACTCGAAGGTCTGAGAACGAAGCTGACGGTCTTTCCAGCACATATCTCAGACTACCTTATCCACCACCGAGGGCGAAGAAGTCCTAGGCATTCTGCCGGTAGGACTGCTGTGGTGACTCCTGAGAAAGAAGACGAAGAGCAGAGAAAGGGCTACAGTATGTATCCTCGCGGGATGGAATGATCTCGACGAGGTCGATGACAGACGGAATGAGGACGAGTCGTCGCCCACTGTAGGACTCAAATCTGTCTCTCGAGTCGTCTGAAGAAGTTGCTCTTTGTTGTTGGGATAATCGGTGTCGGTGACACTTCAGAATGACGAGGCACTTAGAAGACAATAGGATCTTGTATTCAATAGGATGTACTAAGACATTCGTCTACAATGAAAAATGAGAAAACCTTCCTTCCTCCCAATCTAGGGTTAGCGCCCTTCTGTAAGTCACGTGGTATGACGTTGCAGATCGCCCAACTTCAACATTTGTCTCCTCGCCTGCCGGGTCACGTGCCCCCCCCGGGTTGGCAAATACGGTACGTATTACATCACCTGACCTTGAGCTTGGGGACACTACTGACGCAGGCATCAGCCTGTTTTTCGTCAAGCATCACTTGCTCTCCAATGACCCTGATGGAAATCATCCCAAATCCCAAAATGTTGAAGACGGCAAAGTGCAAGTCATCGTTCAACCCGAGCTCAGACACTACCGGTACGGTACCGTATACACTTGCTGTACGTTGTGTGCCGGTACCGGTAATGTGTACTGTGTACCACTGGTGACTTCACAAATTCCTTATTCTTCCCAGCTTTGTCTCGACAGAACAGAACAGCCCATATCCAGCTGCAAGACCAAGAGATCATCTACCCCAACCTACTCAATATACTCGTAGTCGTGATGGTCGAGACACGCATCTCTGCTAATCCTTGAGGAAGGGCTATATGTGTCATCGCTAGGATGAACTGTCATCCTCGAGAAGCTAATTACCCCCGACCATGGACAAGTCATTGAATTAAGGTAGTGTTGGGAGTTCCATTGCAAGGATATGTGCTCAGGAGTCAGTGCCAAGAGGTCAACGCCGAGGAGTCTCTCGGGTTGTTGTTGACATGGGTCAGGTCAAGTCAGATGAGATCAAGTCAAGCTCCCTTGACAGGTCAACTTCTTCGATAAGGAGTGAGTACCGCGCCCATGATGATCGTGACTACAAGTAATCAAGTACGATGGAAGCAGAGTTGGTACAGTAAGTCCAGTAACGTACCAACTGAACTGTCAGTAGTTAGCAGCTTCATCTCTAGCAGCATTAGTCCTTGAACGTCAACAACATGCACAGAATTTCTCGATATGGAAGCTCAAGTTACATGAGAATTGAACAGTACTTTATTGTACAGCGGCACACGTAGAAAGTCTTGACGACCTTTCTGATTCTACTTTTACCTCCTCCCCCCAAACATCGAAAAAGCAGTGGACTGCTTGTAAACATGTGCAGAGGAAAAGGGAGAGGGAAAGGGCTGCGGAGTGCGGTCACGAATCGAGAGAAGTGGGCATGGTAGGATACAACTGTTGTGATGGGAGAACAGGGAAAAGGTCTTCGCAAGACTGGTGTGCATCAAGTGAGCGATCAGCCAGCGCAAGCCCTCCTGTGAAGAGTACACCAGCGTGGCCGCCCAGAAAGAACACACTCCCCTCCCAGCTAAGCCGCAAGTGTATGCTCCGCCAATTCGAGATGCAGAAGAGAAGAAGGAAAAGTGTGGAAAGAAGTGAATGTACCCGGTTCTGTGACGGATGGCTTAGTGCAAGGGGTGATGTCGGGCTTGTGGAGGAAGGTGCAAGCTGGGAATCGGGGTGTCTGTAATGGGATTGTTGTCATGTGCATCGAGAGTATGCGTGATGGCGATGGATGGCCGAGGGCGCATCCTGGGCTGTCTACTGCACACCCTTTCAGATCCATCGTCGCGGTGGAAAAATGTGCTGGTGGTGCCGACGAAGCGGTCCTGTGAGGTCGACGACGAACGTGGTAACGAGGTAGCGGGACAGGCGCTTGAGGACCGAGCCGCTGGGAGGGCTGGCGATCAGAGCTCCACCGTCCTGAGTTCGTTCTCGGCCTTCTTCTCGGCGGGACCACCGTCCACCCGACCCACTCGGTCCACCACATCCATGCCGAGCCCCTTGACTGCTCCGTTCGAGGCCGGCGCACCCCGGGCTTCGTCGCCGCCGGACCGAGCCGTCGCTTCCCTCTTTCCTGTGTCGAGAGGCTCCACCGGCGTCGGCGCGTCGATGAGCTTGCTGGCTTTGCGGAGGCTGCTCACGGGCGTCGCCGACCTCGAGCCGAGGCCGATGTGGGTCGGCACCGCGGCCGGAATCTCCTCCGAGACCTTGGCCAGAGGGCTCGACCGGCCGGTCCGGGACATGGGGCTCGCGCCGACGCCGTGGCCGGCGAACCGTTGCCGCGGCCGACCGCGCTCGAACTCGGCCCCCAGCGGACTCGCCCTCGGCGACGGTCCGTCCGCGCCGGTGCCGCCCTTGGCGCCGGCGTCCGCGTTCGCGTTCGCGTTGGGGTTGCTGGTCACGATCGGGCGCGGTTTCGGCTTGGCCAGGCGGGGGCCGTACTTCTGATCGGCCCGGGATCTGAGCACGTCGAGGTAGGACGGATCGGCGGTCTTGGACCGGCCCTCGCGCAGCCTCAGCTCGTGGCCGTCCTCGTCGACGAACCACCTGTCGCCCTCGAGGTCGTCGGCGACGGAGGCGAGGAAGGCGGCCCAGGATCGGGCGACGACGTACTTGCAGTCGAAGTCGCGGCCGAAGACGATGACCTGCCCCCAGGTCCCCGCCGGTCCGGGCGCCAGGTCGACGGCGACGTTGTTGCCGCCCCAGTCTCGGGCGAGCGGAACCCAGCCCGGGTGGGCGTACGCCTTGCGCACGGCGCCGGGCGGCTGCGAGTCCTGCTTGGCCAAGAGCTGCTGGCGCCACAGCGAGCTCGACGGTGGCGGCTGCCGGTGCGAGGCCTGGGCGTTCGAGGACGCCGACGCCGACGACGGCGGCGGGGGGGCGGCGACGTCGGGCTTGCGCAGCATGGGGGACCTGAGGCGGACGTGATCCGACAGGAACTCCTGGTTGACGGTGCGCCACTGCTGCCACTCCTGCACGATCTCCTCGCAGTCGAGCAGCATGCAGCCGAAGAGGATGCCCGTCGGGGTGCCACCACGCTCCTGGCCGTCGTGCAGCTGCCACGACTCGCGCACGTCGGCGGGCAGCGAGCAGTCCAGCATGTACTCGAGCTCGTTCAGGTCGTTGGGGGAGGCCGCTTCGGCCAGCTGGTCGAACAGCTCGGTGTAGTTGTCCTCGGCCCATCGGTCGATGCGTTTCCACGAATGCGCCACCGGCGGCGGTGGCGGAAGGCCGTCCTGGAAGCTCTGGAGCGGTATCTCGCCGCCGGCAACGGCTGCGGCGCCTCCGTAGGTCGACGTGCCATTGGCCGATCGCCCTCTGGCCGTGGCCGAGCTCGATCGCATGCCGGGCGCATACGGCGACGTGGGCGAGCCGCCACCAAAGGGCGAGCCCAGACCGCCGTTCTGGAAAGGCGTCGACGAGGGGGGCGCGCTATCCTCGACGTAGGTCAGGTCCGATCTCGACTCGAAGCCGGACGTGGCGACGGAGGCGAGGGGCGTGTTTCGACCGCCGTCGAGCAGCACGTGTCGACCGGTTCGATAGGGAGAATTCGGGGTGGCGTGTCGGTCGGAGGAGGTCATGGTATGCCAGAACGAGCGCCATCGGTCCCCTAAGCTGTACCAGCCAACAGCGAAGCCACGGTCAGCCACGATGGTGTCCGTCATGACCGATGAAACCCTGGCGCCCCAAGCGAGATGGACCGTCGGTAGGAAGGTTGGTGGTCTGGTCGGCGCAAGGGTGATACTGACGACAATGCCATGTTTCGACTCGATGATCTCGTCACGGCGCAAAGGTCAAGCACGGACGACGGACCGGGGCGACGAGGACTGGACCAGCGTTGCCATGCAGGCGATCAAACGGACAACTTGCTCGAAGTCGCAACGGACCGACGGTCGAGCGTCAGGATACCGTATCCGTCCACCGGCTGAAGAATGCAGATGTCAGGAGCGAGGACGACAGTGTGGAAGGCGAAGCGACAGAGCCAATTCCGAGGCACAGAAATGCAGATCGGACGTGACTGCGACCTCGTACTGCTGACCGCTGAAGCTCGCACGAAGCAATCGTCAAAAAAGGGCTCGGCAGCGGCGTTTGCTTGGAATAGTGACGTACGAGTACGAGTAGAGAAAGGGGAAAGGTTGAGCGGAAAGGAGGAAGGGCCAGGCGAAGAAGGGCTCGGTCGACGCGAGACAGCACGCGTCGTACCGCACGAGGGTGCTATACCCGCGGCAATTGGAATTGGAAACAGCAAAGAAGGACCAGGATGGAGGATTCAAGCAGGAGGAAACGAGACACGAGACCGACGAAGACATCCTTACCACCTAGTGCTAGACGGACCCGGAGATGAGAAGGGGGGCGACTCCCCAGAACAAGCCGACGCACGATGCAGCGGGCAGAGATAGAGGCCGAGAAGGTCGCGCGGTGACGGCAGTGACGGGTGAAGCTGACATTCAGAGCGGTGATGATTGAAGTCGAAGCGTAGGAGACATTGGAGACGTTGACGTACGGGGGACTTGTCGAGCGGTTGTCGGTTGGGGAGGGTTTTTCGGGGGGGGGGGGGGGGGGATGATAGGATTGTGCAGGATTGAATGTCCAACGTTGAGACTGGGGTTCAAAAATAAACTAGACGACGGTAATCAATCAATCAATCAATCGAGATTCGGACAAGGCAAGGGCTTGAAACATTTTCGGGGATCTCCTCCTTGGCTGCTTCGTTGATAAGCCACGATAAGTCGGATACGTCCAGCGACGCTGACGATGCACCGCAGGTACGTATATACATCGACACTTTTGTGGTCAGGGGAAAGCCGTTTCGTTTGTTTTGTTTTTCCTGTTGGTCACCACAATACTTACGTACGTACGTCGTACGTACCTGCGTACGGAAGTACTTCCGTACGGAGATACCTACATAAGTACGGAGTACTTGAGTGCCTAACAGTACAGTACACGGGTGCTAAAGTACCACCGACATTTGCAAGAAATTTTCCATTCTTGCCAGCTTTGAGATCCAGCATCTACGTACTGTATGTAGAGAGATGACGATGCCGCCGAGAACCTTCCCACCAACCGGAAATTTCCGAGCATCTTTAACAGTAATTTAATTTATTTTTTCTTTCGATCATCTGGCTGGCGTTGAACGAATGCGAGCCGGTGGCGAGACGAGCCGTTTTTTACGAGCAGGAGAGATTACGTACCAGTCGGACGCTGTTGATGGAGACCTTACGTAAGTGTCAGCACGACTGCAGCCTCCGCCGGGTGGGCGCTAGTAGGATCGTTGTCGAATCTTCCTTCGCCTCTACTCGTAAGCGAAGGGGTCAGGAGGAGGAGGGAGGCGGGAGGTCGAATCAGCGCTCCGGATTGATCGCGAGCAGGGCGAGCAAGCGAAGACGGTGGAGATGGCATCTCACGTGAAGGCCGTCGCCAAACTTTCGTCGAACGTCGGTGGAATCTCCAACACCAATGTTAGTAAGCAGCCACCTTCAGCTGCCGCGACGTCCGACGATAATGTGCCATGAGCGACCGCATCTCCGTTGGACATCTCGACATCTCAGCGCCTCCCTGCCCTCCGAGTTCCGATGTCCGACGTTGCTCCAGGCCGACGATCCTCTGGCCAGAGGTCGCGTTTTCATCGAACATCGCCTTCAGCTATTTTATCGCATCTATTGTGGGGGGGAGGGTGTTCGAGGTTCACCTCTGGCCGTTACGGACTCTTGCTAGGAGAGCACGAGTTTCAGAAACAGGAAAGGTGGGGAACCTCGTCCAACCCAGACATCACACCCAACCAGACCGACATTTATCGTTAATGAGCGTATGTTGTATTGAACAAGGCAATCCTCCTACAACGAAGCAAGGTACAACAAGCCCTGCAAGACGTAGCCAAGATAGGGTATCTCTGCGCGAATGCGTGCACACACGAACACATACACCATATCTCCAGACCCGTCTCGGCCTCAACGAAATCCACAGAGACCTGGACAGAGAAGGTATACCGCACGTCGTTCAAGAAAAAAGAGCCGAGAGAAAACCCGCATGAAAGTAGACTGCAAGCACACACCGAAAGGGTGTTGGGATTTCTTGAAAAGATGGCAAGAAACCCAATGAAACCAGCTAGTAGCCCATTGTCAGCTACTAGGGCCGCTGCTACGCTGAACGATAGTGAAAGGTTCGAAGGGCAGGATACACGTACCGTGACCGCAGTTCGAAACCCCGATATGAGAGAGAGAGAGAGTGTGTGTGTGAAAGAGAGAAAGAGAAAACGTCACGGACAGCCTCTCCAAAGGGGTATGCGGCTCATGCCATCTCCATCATGCCACCGTTGGACGTGGTGGCTAGGTGGATCCCAGCAACGCACTGTAAATGGCAGATTTGTCATTGACGATGTGAGGGCCAAGATCGAAACCCACCGGGCGGTGGATTCGAAGGCGCTATGTTCAGAATCCGTCGTAGATCCGCCTCCATCGTACGTATAGGATCCACGTCGTGCCCTTGGACTGGTCCCGGTGATGCGTGCGGACTGGCTCCGTCGCCGGGGCCCTGCACGTTCCTTGCTGCAACGGGGGCTCTTTCGGCACGATAGGCTTGTCCGCTTGAATTTCCTGTAGTCGTCATGTCATTCGGCTGCTGAACGATGACAGGAGCCGAGGCAGGCTTAATCTCCTGCCGCAAATATGATGGTCTGTGAGGCCCCTTGAACGCGCCTCGAGGGGAACTGGGATCGCGTCGGTGGCGGCTACCACCCGGTCGTGCATTTGTCGGGCTCGGCCGGCTTGGCGTCGGCGATGGGGACGAGCTGCCAGACGGCTGCGGTGCTGGCCCGATGGTGTACGGGCTGGCCTCTCGAGACCATTGTGGAGGTGGAGAGGGGGAGACTGGCCCGTCAGGTGCTTGGCCTGGAAGTGGAGGAGGCGAGGAGGCACTCGGCGGTCGCCCCGACGAAAACAGCAGGTCCTTGAGTGCCTGACTCTTCCGGCGCAGGTCCTCTCGATCAGCGACCGAGCTATTCGCCGCCGATGGTGCTGTGTTTGGCCGGACAGGCTCCGGCGGTCCATATCTGACTTCGTCGGAGCTGGATTGAACTCGATCCTCGTCGGCATTTCCGGCCTCCATTTCAAAATTGAATACGTCCGAGGCTCCACATCCGGTGCTCGGAGAAGATCTTCCACGATCGAGATGCGGTAGAGCAAAGCGCGAGGAGGAAACGGCTCTGGGTAGGACGTTCCGACCGTGCGGCGACTTCGACGGTGTAGATGCTGCCTCGGCGGCCTGTTGCGCCCGTGCTCTCTCTTCTCGTTGCGCTCGGAAGAAAACATCAAGAGGCGAATCTTCGCCCTCGCGGATAGGATCTCCCGTCGCAGGGGTGGATCCTAGCAGATGGAGCGGAGGGACCTGGGACTCCTCGTCTCGTATCCTAGCTTCGAGTCCACGTTTGGCCACGCTCTCCGGGACCGATTTGGAGAGCAACTTCGGGATGGGGAGCGACGAAGGCGCTGGCGAGGCGCTGAATGCGGGGCCTGCGAATGCCGTCCTCGGCGGAGTTGACGGTAGATGCGGTCCGTCCATGGCGAGAAGGATGATGATGACGAGTTGTCGTTGGGGAATGTTGTGCGCAAAGTGCGAAGCGCCTGGTGAGATGGCAGTACCGTACGGGTATGGGAAGGCGGGGATAGAGTTATTTATAGATTAGGTGGCTGGTGACGCACATAGAGTTTCTGATGACAAATCAAGCAGAGCCCCATCGTTCCTGGCAGAGCCGCATTAACTTGGCGATTACGTACGAGTACCCCCGTACCTCGGAAGAGTCAGCGGGATCAATGACTAATCATAGTCGAAGTGAAACCACCAAGCGCTGCTAGAAGACGGTAGTCACGTGTACCCTTTGGCATAGGAGCAGGCAGCCAAGACAAGGGCGGTCATACGATATGGTTCATTCTCTAACGGCTTCCTCGGCGTGGTGAACGTTCAAACAGCCAAATCATGGCCGACGTAGACATGGCCGACGCTCCGTCGAGGGTAGATGTGGACTCCAAAGGCAAGAAGGTAGTCAGGTCGGGTACGGCCGAGGGGGGTTCAAGTGAGAAGAAGCGGTTTGAGGTCAAGAAGGTACAATCTGCCAAGGGCTTTGGAGATTTGGTGTCGTGATCGAGCTTGCCTGACGGAAGCAGTGGAACGCCGTCGCGCTCTGGGCGTGGGATATCTTGGTGGACAACTGTGCCATCTGCCGGAATCACATCATGGATCTCTGTACGTCATGATCATCCCAGGTTTTGTGGGAAGGAAGGTGATAGGGTTGCTGATCCTCTCCAGGCATCGAATGCCAAGCCAACCAAGCATCGGCCACCAGCGATGAGTGCACCGTCGCATGGGGCATCTGCAATGTAAGGGCTGCCCTTTGCTTACGTGTTCAGCTGGCCATTGACCAAATGCATACAGCATGCTTTTCACTTTCATTGCATCTCCCGCTGGCTCAAGACCCGTGGGGTGTGTCCCTTGGACAATCGGGACTGGGAGTTTCAAAAATACGGTCGTTGAACGGATTCCTCGTGGCTTTCGTACGGTTCCAGGAGCATCGCGGATGACGATTGGCGCGGACGACCGGATACATGTCTACGATAGCATGAAGTTGACCATGGGGTATTTTTCTCGAGTACTGGGTCCACTGGCTGGCTATTCAACCGCGCGGTGCAAGCACTCTATCGGCAGCATCACGTAAAGGTCACGCAGCTCCCAGGCTGGTGCAGGGTTTTCCTAGCACGATGGATGTCTGGGAGAGGGGCTAGCAACGGCGTGATTCGAAAAGGCGCAGACCTGTCTCGTTGGAACGCATGGCTGAGCTGGTCCCTACATAGCTTACGATGAAAGCACGGCACGAATTACATACAGTCATGTGAACGGTATCAAATACATCGCTGAACACCAGACCGCCGACACAGATATCCAACTCTTGGCCGACGGGATCCAATCAGATCTGTATGAGAAGCGTCAGCTCACTCTCTCGCCGTCGACCTCGATGCCAGAGCCCATCAGACTGGCCTGCGAGGGCAGCCATTTCACCGGATTCTGCTTGAAGAACGGCCAGGGCGGGACGACGACCAGGAAGGCAAGCGCCGTCCCGACGAGGCCGGTGAAGAGCGAGGTGTAGATGTCGTGCCAGTAGATGCCGAGGACAAACGCGACGACCTGAACGACGCCATCAGTCAGTGACCCACACAGCAGATAGGGCGTTGCGTGCAGCATGTCGAGCACTGATACACGTACACCAGCGGCCGTGAGGAGTATAGTGGTCAACAGATCAGCCAGTCGCTGGCCCTCAAAGTCCTGAAGTAACGACGCCCCTTTTTTCAGCCAGGCTTTTCAAGATGCCGAGGGGTTACCGTGACGGTTCTTACAATCTGCCCCTCGAGCGTCACGCGGACGGTGTCGAGTAGTTGATCAGTCATCTTTCAGCAAGCTGTTCTTTTTGACTCTGTGTTAGATCTCTTTGCATTGAAGGGGACGGAGAGTACGGTACTTACTGTAGAGCTACCGTACGCACTATATCCCGTCCTGTTTGGTTTTGGTGAAGCTCCAATATTTTTGTTTGACAGAGACTGTGGCCTGGTCTCATCATACGGGGTAAGAGAGTAGCATTCGATCTGCATTGCTTTGTGGCCCCTAACTTAGCCTTGTCCTATTTCTTTTCTTTTGTGGGGCTGGAAAAAAGAAAAAGATGAAACGTCACGTGCTTGGATCGGGAGTCAGACCATCATCGTCATCACGTTTCGTACCCACTGCAATCACCCACAAAAAATTTTCTCCTTCTTCATTCGGCAAGAATTGGAAAAGTGCGTCGACAGAGATCGCAGTCCGCCATCTCCTCTTATTTCGCGCAAAGATAATCAGAACAATCGTCTTCCACACACGCACATGTCCACGCAGTTCTAGACATACAGGGGTTCCTTAGTTACTTTGCCCCCCCCCCCTCCCCTTTTTCAGATTCCCTCGACGGAAACCCTCCAGCTCTCTCCTTCTCTTGCCTTGGCTTCAAGCGACGCGGTTACCCTTGTCGTCTGGAGGTCTCCCCTCCGACATCGGTATCGTCTCCTATCACGGCAGGTTCAGGGTCTCTTTATATCTTTGGCCATAGCACACTGTGCTTCCTAGCACGCATCACTTCGACGGAGCTGCCTCCACTGCTGGCTGAACTCCTCCTCGTGCTGCTTCTGTTGAGGGCAGGTACCAGCATTGTCACGTCAACAGTCTATCTCGCTCCCGCCGTTCCACTCTCGATTGCATTGACGCCACGGCGTGCTGCTCTCCCGAACACCATCAAGTTGGCGGGGCTCAATCGTGGCCAGTTCTCGTTCATCCGTCCCCTCCTAGGCCCAAGCCATTGGGTCTTCTGTGGAGGTGACAAAAAACCTCCGTAATTGACCCAGCATCTCATCCACGTCACGAAGCTGAAAGCGCCTGGAAGTTCAAGGTGGACCCTCTTCGACGGACGACGTCGAAGAGGAATCTAGGGTCAAGATCGGTCTGGATTCGGCTGCTCAAGCTCGACCCGTGAGACGGCCTGCTTCCGGAGGTTGAATGTCCTGTGTTTACCGCCAGCCAGGTGCCAGCTTGCTGAGCGCGTTCAAGATCGGTTGATCGTTCATCCCAAGATTTGCTCCACCTGAAACCAGTTTATCTGCCGCTTCCACCGTCCGCCTCGGTGAAGAGCCCGACCAGCGGACGCCACGTTTACTGCGCACGGCTGGAGGTGCATCAGGTCGGATTCCGGCTCTTGCAGCGCGCAGAGAGGGCGTTATGGACTCCCCACGGTCTGAGAAAATCGACACCAGACTCAGCACCCCCGCATCGAACTTGGACGACCACCGTTTCCAGCCTGCATCTCTGCCGAGAGCCGAAACCCTACCTCGACAATTCCCTGCCCCTAGAGCTCGGCGCGAAACCGGTCGTTCGCTCTTCGAGAACGACGACATGGATGCCGCGGGAAATGGGCCCGATGGCCGTAGCCCTAGACGTCTCGATGCCGACCGCTTGGGCGCCGAGGACATGAACGCGAGGGCGACGGTCGACGTCCACGACGCCACGAGCCTCAAGGGTACCGTCCGATTCCCAACCGCGGGCGGGCTCGTCGAGCTGCCGACGGGCGAATCGCCTCCGTCGATGCGCCGCACCACGGTGCACCACGCCCGGGCGTCGTCGCGCGCCTCGGTCGTCTCACGCTCGTCCTCGCCACCGAACTCGGTCGACGCCTTTGCTCCGAATCCCCGGCCGCGGGAGCGCACCAACACGATAGAGAGCAAGGCCGTTTCCGATCTGGGCTTGCGTCCCCAGCGCACCGTTTCCGGGGGCACCGGCGGCCGGCGCCCGACCTTCATCGAGGAGATGAGCCATGCAGAGCCCGCCGTCGTCATCGGCTCCAAGCGAGGCTCGATTGAGGCCGACGTGTGTTACCCTCCGCCCATGGAAGGCGGTGCCGACGAGCATGTCATCGACTTTGACGTCCTCGAGGAGTTTGTGGCCCTGAGCCGTAGCACGCCGACGGCCCCGAGCGCCGCCGAATCGCCCATGGGCAGCCATCAAGATCTGAGCATGCTGGAGCGACGTCCGTCGACCATTCCGGGCGTCTCTCGTGCCATCCACCATCCGGTTCCGTTCGTCGACGACAGCCGTGCCGATGACACCGACGAGAAGGACGTCGACATGTGCTCCCTCAAGAAGCTCCCGTCCGTGGCGGGCCATCAGGCGGTGGAGCCAAGCCGATTCAGCTTCTTTTCGTCCGAGCTCGATTCAACCGTTCATGCCGCAGAGCTGGGCGACCTGATCATGCCGACGGAGTCGTTCCGCGAACTCTTTGAGCTGAATCCGGGCGGCGGGGTCTGGTGGCTCGACGTTTTGAACCCGAAGCAGGACGAGCTCGGGGTGCTGGCCAGGGCGTTCGGCATCCACCCGCTGACGTCGGAAGATATTGCAACCCAAGAGAGCCGCGAGAAGGTCGAGCTCTTCAAGCAGTACTACTTTGTCTGCTTCCGCTCCTTCCACCAGCCAAGCAAGATGGGCGACGACGACCTGGAACCGCTGAACGTGTACATGGTGGTCTTCCGCAAGGGGATCTTGACCTTCACCTTCTCACCGAGCCCGCACTCGGCCAACGTGCGCCGTCGAATCGGCAAGCTCAGGTATCTGCTCTCGTTGAGCAGCGATTGGGTGTGCTATGCGTTGATGTGAGCGATCCGATGTATCCCCAACAGCCAACGCACCCTCTTTTTCTCCCTCCAACGACGTGACATCAGCTAACCATAGGTATCCAGCGACGACATCGTCGACTCCTTCGGTCCGGCGATCCAGCACGTCGAGAACGAGACCGACACGATAGAGGATCAGGTGTTCGTTGCGCGTGCGGACGATTCAAGCCCGCTGCTTCGGCAGATTGGCTTCTGCCGGCGCAAGGCGATGGCGCTGATGCGGCTGCTGGGTGGCAAGGCCGACGTGATCAAGGGCTTCGGCAAGCGCTGCAACGAGAAGTACTCGGTCGCGCCGCGGGCCGAGATCGCCATCTACCTGAGCGACGTGCAGGACCATGTGGTAACGATGATGTCCAACCTCGGCCATTTCGAGACGATCCTGAGCCGGTCGCACACGAACTACCTGGCCCAGATCTCGGTGGAGCAGATCAAACTGGGCAACGCCACTAACGACGTGCTCAGCAAGATCACACTCATCGCGACCATTCTCGTGCCGCTCAACGTCATCTGCGGTCTCTTTGGCATGAACGTGCCCGTGCCCGGCCGCGAGTCGACCAACCTCACCTGGTTCTTCGGCATCCTCGGCGTCATCTCCCTCGTCATCGCAGCTTCTCTGGCCTTTGCCAAGAAGAAGAAATACATCTGAGCTTTCGATGGCATGGTATGCACAGCATCCAACAGCATCTAAGGACAGCGCATGGGATGTAAGAAAAGCTTGTGTATAGCGAAAATATAGACACCTGAAAAGGACCTGGTCCTAGTCTCCTCCTCTTGGTCCCAACTCCCTAGTCCATACGTACGGGTACTTTGTTCTACTGTACGAGAGATTAGCTCGACTGGTGTCTCGGACAACGAATGAGACTTCACCGACAAGTCAAATCAGCGCTGGAGAAGAGGTGATTTTAGATGGTACCTGTGCCGAGAAGGTACTGTTGTACATACCTCCCCTTCCCTTGCTAGCTTGGTCAGGACACCCTCACCTACAAGTACAAGTATAGGGAGTGGGTGGTATGTAGGTACCTCCTCAGCACAGGTACTTGATGGCTTGGATGGCTTGTCCAATAGGGGCAGGTGTGCAGTCTTCACCAGTTGAGCTGTCAAGGTGTGGGCAAATAACAAGAAGTAATAGAATTGCTTTGTACTTTTTTTTATTTTTATTTGATTCTTACACTGATAGTAGCTTTTCAGCCATGCAGATCTTCTAGCTAAGAGTGAGTTTCTTCAGAAAACCTTTAAAGGAATAAAAACTGAAGACTGGGAGTGACTAGGGAATGTAGCAAAAGGAAATCTTGTAGTGACTAGTAGAGAGAAAACTTCTAGATATTGGTAATTGGTAATTGGTGTTCCTACTCTATTCTAGTGCTAGTTATCTAGACTATGCTGGGTCAGCTATAGAAAATTAAGCAAGGAAAACCCTAGGCCTGCTAGAGTGAAAAACCTTCTTCTGCAGTGCCTGGCCAGCACTATCCTGTTGAGATACTGTAAAACATAGAGGGTGGCTGGCTAGCAGCCAGCTTCCAGCTGCTTCTGAGCCCAGGAGAACTGGGGGAGAATGCCTTGTCAGGGGATCCATGCTGTGAGGGTGGTGGTGGACTGTGGTCAGAATGTCAAAGCCTGGTAGTCAGTGGTGGCAGCTGCTAGATATAGACTTCACTGTGCTTGGAGAAGGTGTGGACAGTCTAGAACCACGTGTTTGGCTGTCTCCCACAGTGCTCCACAGCTGCACACCAGTGTGGGGAAGCCAGGCACCTGTCACTTGCAGAGAAATACTGCCAGTCCAATCTTGCCTGTGCAGACCTGTGTCAGAATACTGCTCTACACCTTTGACAGGCTGGTGTGCAGCCAGAGAGCTGACTAGTACAGCATCTTGCTGGGCTTCCAGTTGTCTCCACCTCTGGAGTCCAGGTCCAGTGTCTGTGTTGTTGGTGGAGAGTCTCTGTGCAGTTGGTGCCAGTACTTCCAGCACTATTGCTCTGCCAGCTGGTATGTCTGCCAAACTGACCATGGAAGAGGGATGTTCAGTATAGTGACAGCAGAGAGTGGAGGTGGTCCATCAGACCACAGAGAGATGCCAAGTCTCACTGTTGAGTTCTCTATAGTTCTTTGTGGCCACAGAATTGTTTTGGCCTACTGTTGGTGGTGCTAGCCTGGAGTGATGCCAGGGTGGTGGTGCCAGTGGCCTTGTCTTGGGGCAAGCTGACACTGGATTCTGACACAGACCTCCTGGATCTCAGCTTGTACCCCAGAGGCCTCTATCTGGGCACACACCTGTAGCTGTAAATGTGTGATGTGTGTGTGGAGAAGTGGGACTGCTGCTTCAGCTTCCAGCTGTTGCTGGCTGGTCACCTTGTAGCCACCAGTGACTGTCCAGAGGCAGCTCTGTTGTTGATATTCCAGTGTGTTGCCAATCCAGAAATAGTTTGCCAGCCAGAGAAGACTCTCTGTAGGTGCCCAGATCATCACTCTGTAGATGATGGCTGGGTGCACTACTGCACTGTAAATTAGCTATACCTTGGTGAAGGTGGCTCCCCAGGTGGACTCTGCAGTTGTGGTGAGAGTGTGGCTCTGTTGCACTGCCTTCTCTGCAGTGCACTTGACATGGGGGCTCCAGTAGAGCTTTGAGTCCAGGAAAACCCTGAGAATCCAGACAGATTGCTGTGGCTTCTTGTTGATACTCTCCAGGTTGACTCCTGCCACTATGTTGAACTGCTTCAGAGATCAGGTCAGGTGCATGAGCTTGTATTTGTGTGGGGTGAAAGCAGTCCCATAGCAGTGTGCCTATGTTATACAGCTGTGGTGTACCCACTCCAGTGCTCTGCAATTGCTCTCTGTGTTCTTGCTGACCACCAGGATGTTGATGTTGTCCACAAACCCAATGCCTGATACCTTCCTGGTGCTGCATATGCAGAAGTTCACTAGATTCTTGTTAAAGAACAGGAACAGAATAGAGAAGACAGGGGACTTCTGTGGGATGCCTGTGGATACCTGTTGGGTGTTGCTTTGCTACTAGCCTAGCACCAGTGATGTCTGTCAATCTGTGAGAAAGCTTGTTATCCACTGGAGGAGAGCTGACAGAATACTGTTGCAGTGAAGGTTGTGCAGCAGCTGATTGTGTGACATGTTGGGGAACACTGCAGCTATGTCAAGACTGAGAAGGGTGGCCACCTTATCACAGCCCTGCCCCCAGGTAGTGTAGACCTGCTCTGTCAGTAGCTCCAGTACTGTAGTGGTGTTGCACTGTTGATGGCACCTATACTGAGTGGCAGAGAGGAGTTTGTGCTTCTCAGTGATGTAGTGAAGCTGTTGTGCAACAATTGTCTCCAGGGCTTTGCTGAGAGTGTTGAGAAAAGCAATAGAGTGCCACACCTTCAGTTCCTGGTAGTCAGACTTCACCAGCTTGTGAAGGGCTACTGTTATTATGTTCTGGAAGCACTCTGGGTGGTGGCTGTGGTGCAGACACATATTGAAGAGTTTGTGCAGACACTTCTCTATTTTCTTGAAGAGAAGCTGGAGGATACAGTGTGGAATACTGTCAGAGCCTAGTACTTTGTCCTGTGCAGATTTGAAGATCACCTTTTAGAGCTTGGTTAGTGTGATGTCAGAGTTTTCCTCCAGTAGCTCTGGGTAGCAGTAGTCCTGTATACCCACCAAGTCTGCAGGCAGAGGATCTGGGAAAAAGAGTCTCTGTAGTGTGGTGGTCTTACTCTCTGGCTTCAGTCTGGAGCTCTCCTGTCAGTGAGTCTTGGAAGGGGGGAAACTGGAGGGGTTCTGGAGGTTTTGATACCTGCCAGCCTCACTTGGCTAGTCACCAGAGGCCCACTGGTTTACCAGCAGTGTTGCAGACTGCCTTCTAGAACTCAGTGGTGGTGGCTCTTCTAATACAGTGTGTCTTGGCTTGTTCTTTCCATCAGTAGTCCACCCAGTCCCACTGTGTGTGTGGAGCACCAGTGTCCCTGCACCACCTTGGCAGATCTCAGAGTCTCACAGTATTCTTGGGTCTATCTGGGGTGTGCCCACTGTGACAGTTGGACTCACAGAGTAGTGTCTTCCACCACCTGTTGCACTACTTTAGTCAGTAGCTCTGTTGCAGTGTCCAGGTCTGGGCCAGAGTGGAGCCAGGACCAGTCTGTTGTCAAGATAGTGTTGTGAAAGGTGGTGTGGAGTTTCTCCAGGTCTGTGCAGGCCCACACCTGGTGTTGTTGTGAGAGGTTGGTGACAGTTGCAAAGTCAAGATGTGTGAGAATTGGCTGGTGGTCTGATGACTACTCTAGATGTTGCACCACCCTGCAAGCCATGATCTGGGGGGTGAGTGCTGCTGATACAAACATGAGGTTGATTGTGCTCTCCAGGTTCCTGGCCCACCAAGTGATCATGCCTGGAGGGAGAGCAAGTTGCAGACTGGTGGTGGCAGCTGTGTCAAGTAGGCTGTCCACCACCACATGTTGTGTGAGGCACTGCTGGCCTCCCCAGCTCAGATAGTGTAGATTAAAGTCTCCAGCTATGACATGGTGGACACTGGGGACTGCCCAGAGTCTAGCTGTCAACTTGTTGATAACTGGTGTCTCCAGAGTGGTTTGGTGTCACAGTGAGAGACTATAGATGTTATGGATGTGGATCAGAGCCAGCTGACTTCCACACATAGTTTGGATTGCCAGTGTCATGATGTCCAGATTGCCTGCTCTATTGATCTCCCAGCTGTCTGGGTGTACAGTCTTATTGATGTTTTTTATTTATTTATTTGATTCTTACACTGATAGTATCTTTTCAGCCATGCAGATCTTCTAGCTAAGAGTGAGTCTCTTCAGAAAACTTTTAAAGAAATAAAAACTGAAGACTGGAAGTGACTAGGAAATGTAGTAAAAGAAAATCTTGTAGTGACTGGTAGAAAGAAAACTTCTAGATATTAGAGTGTGAATAGTGGAGTTTGAAAGCCAGATTAAACTGGTTTAGTTTTTTCAAAAACATAAACCAGTATAGAAACTTCTGTAGAAGCTCTGGGTTTGAAATAATAGAAGTGAAATCTTGAGAATTAAAAAAGACTTGCTGTCTTTGACTTGAGTAAAGAGAGTATGAAGAGGTGATATATTTCACTGTCTTTTCTGCTTGACCACAAATGCATAAAGGAGTAGGAAAATCTAGAACTCCAGCTCTGAATAGAAAACTTGCCAGACCAATTCTCCCAGTTCTGGTTTGTAGTAGCAGGCTTACCTCAGCTTTCTGTAACTCTTTGTAGAGCTTCAGATTGTTGTGGTGAGGCTTTTGGCAAAACACCTGCCACCCAGAGTAGCTTCTTCTTTTCTTCTCCTTCTATTAGTCTTCCCGGCCTGCAACGACTCGAACCTCCACGTGGTGCAGGCTGGGAATCTTGGGGCAGTTGATGGTGGGCAGCTTCCCAGGCTGCTCGTAGTTGCTGCACTGAGAGCTAATCAAGTCACCAGTCGAGCTGCTGGTGTTGCGGAGTGACAGGCCACTGGAGGTGTCGCGCAGGCACCCTGGATGCCCCTGTGAAACAGCTACAGCAGAACAGAGGACTGCGACCAAGCTTGGGAGAGGAAAACCACCTGACAGACGACTACCGTGTACACTACAGCCTGAAGCCAGCCCCACAGCTGGTGGATGTGAAGTCTAGGCGTCTGATAGGGCACCTCTGGAGTAGTCGAGAGGAGTTCTCATCACATCACCCTCCTAGCAGAGTCTCCAGCTAACGTGTGAGGATCTGCTAGGGGGGGAGTGGCCTTGGCACTGCAGTGTTGTTAATCAAACAGGGACCACCTGTTAAAGAAGGAGAGTGGTCGTACGAGGAGACGTCACCACTCCAGTGCCTAAGGGCTGTGTGATAGCCAAAGTGCTGGCTTGATGGTTTTGCCTAAGGCCTTGCCACGAAGTCTCTTCGTACAATCCACAATCTGGGGCCAGGGGACTGGGTTATCCAGTGGGCCAACAGGTGCAACCGGGGCCCCACAGGCAACAGCAGACCAAGGAGAACTCCTCCCTACTTGGTTAGTGGGCTGGAAAGGCAGCCCTGCAGGTGCTGGCACAGCCTGCAGGATCTGTAAGGCCTGCGAGGCATGGTCGGCCTTTGTACGAGAGATCTGCGAAGGTAACGCGAAACAGTTAACAACTGCGAGGCGTGGTATATAATGGCAGTGATGGAGGTAGGGCCTGGGCCTACTACAAGACTGTCTATATGGCCTGAGAGGACAGATGCGCATGCCGGTTCGTACGGAGTGCAGGCTTAGACTGCAAACGACAAGCTCAGGGAGCAAACTACAGTTGGAGCGTGGGCTCTGGGCTGGTGACCCAGCGCTCCGAAGCAGGATCCCAGGGGTGACCATGTACGGTGGAGTGCAAGAGACCTCGGAACTGTGGGAAAGTGTGGTAGAGACCCTGTGGGGGGGTGCCAACTCTACACTATGTTCTGGCATAGTACGACTGTGGCTTCTATTCCTATTCACTGTGGAGTCCCCCAAGATTCCCCTTTGTCTCCTATTCTTTTTCTATTCTATATTTCTGAACTTCATGAGACTGTATATTCTTCTACTACTGGTGTTTTTGCTCTGGGATTTGCAGATGATACAAATCTGCTTGCATTTGGACACTCTCTTAAAAGCAACCTTCTGAAGTTGAAGAATACACATCTTAAATGTCTATCTTGGGCTGCAAGACATGGAATAGTCTTCTCTCCTGAGAAATATAAAATACTTTATTTTTCCAGAAGAAGATCAGACAATCTGCAGCTCAAGCTTAGACTTGGGAATGTGATTCTAAAACCAAAAGAAGAAGTGTGAGTATTGGGAGTGTACCTGGATGCCAAACTCCACTGGCACAAACACCAGAGAATTATTCTTCAAAAAACACAAAAAGCACTATCTTCTCTTTCTAGAACCTCTTACTCCATCTGGGACTTTCCAGTTCTCACAGCACACCTTGTGTACACTGCAATACTCAGATCTGTACTGAGCTATGCAGTGGGAATTTGATTCAACCCACTCAGAAAATCCTCTAATATTTCCTCTCTTATCATATTCCAAAACAAATGTCTGAGACTTATTGGGGGTGCTTTCAAAGCCACTCCTTCTTTTCTATTAGAGAGTGAGCTTTTTTTTTTACCCCTAGATCTCTATTTTAAATTTCGCACAGCTTGTTTTCTATCTTCTATCCAAACCTTCTCTCTGAAAGACTTTCTTGACAGTACCTTTTCTACTATTTCTTCCTATACTTCTTCACTGAGGAAACTTTTAAAGAAATCTTCAACTATCTCTCCTAATTGGAAGTTCACTTGGTTAAGTCAAATAACTACTAACCAGGCTAGTTCAAAGAAAGAACTACAAATACTCTTTACTAAAGAGTGGGAAAACCAATGGGAGGAGAAGAAAAGAAAAAGCTATGCTGGATAGCAGGTGTTTTGCCAAAAACCTCACTACAACAACCTAAAGCTCTACAAAAAGCTACAGAAAGCTGAGGCAAGTCTACTACTGCAAACCAGAACTGGGAGAATTGGTCTAGCAAGTTTTCTTTTCAGAGCTGGAGTCCCTGACTTTCCTACCCCCCTATGCATGTGTGGTCAAGCAGAAGAGACAGTAAAGTATATTACCTCTTCATGCTCTCTCTACTCAAGTCAAAGACAACATGCTTTCTTTAACCCCCAAGATTTCACTACTATTATTTCAAACCCAGAGCTTCTACAGAAGTTTCTGTACTGGTTTATGTCTTTGAAAAGACTAAACCAATTTAATCTGGCTTTCAAACTTCACTATTCACACTCCAACATCTAGAAGCTTTTCCTACCAGACACTACAAGATTTCCTTTTGCTACACTTTCTAGTCACCTCCCTGGCTTCAGTTTTTATTCCTTTAAAGGTTTTCTGAAGAAGTTCACTATTAGCTGGAAGATCTGCATGGCTGTAAAGCTACAAACAGTGTAAGAATCAAATCAAATCAAAAAATTAGTCTTCCCACTCTTTAACAAAAAGCTTCTGTAGTTCTTTCTTTGAACTAGCCTGGTTAGCAGTTATTTAGTTTAACTAAGTGAACTTCCAGTAGAAAGAGATAGTTGGAGATTTCTTTAAAGGTTTCTTCAGGGAAGAGGTATATTGGGAGATATTAGAAAAAATATTGTCCAGAAGTGATTTCAGAGAGGAGGTTTGAATAGAAGAGAGGAAACAGGCTGTGTGAAATTTGAAATAGAGATCTAGAGGTAAAAGAAAAAGCTCACTCTCTAATAAGAAAGATGGAGTAGCTTTGAAGGCACCTCCAATAAGTCTCAGACATTTGTTCTGGAATATGATAAGAGAGGAAATATTAGAAGATTTTCTTAGAGGATTAAACCAGATCCCCACTGCATAGCTCAGTAAGGATCTGAGTATTGCAGTATACACAAGATGTGATGTGAGGACTGGGAAACCCCAAGTAGAATATGAAGTTCTGGAGAGAGAGAAGAGTACTTTCTGAGCTTTTTCAAGAATAATTCTCTGGTGCTTATGCCAGTGGAGTTTTGCATCCAGGTACACTCCTAATACTCGCACTTCTTCTTTTGGTCTTAGAATCACATTCCCCAGTCTGAGCTTAAGCTGAAGATTGTCTGATCTTCTTCTGGAAAAATGAAGTATTTTATATTTCTCAGGAGAGAAGACTATTCCATGTCTTGCAGCCCATGATAGACATTTGAGGTGTGTGTTCTTCAACTTCAGAAGGTTGCTTTTTAGAGAGTGTCCAAATGCAAGCAGATTTGTATCATCTGCAAATCCCAGAGCAGAAACACCAGTGGAAGGAGAGTGTACAGTTTCATGAAGTTCAGAAATGTAAAATAGAAATAGAATAGGAGATAAAGGGGAACCTTGGGGAACTCCACAGTGAATAGGAATAGCAGAAGACTCAGAGTCATCAAACACAAGAGTGGTAGAACAACTGGTGCAGAAAGAGAGAATCCGGGAAGATAGCCAGAGAGGAATTCTTTTTCTCTCTAGGATTTGTTGGAGGATCTTAGGTAGAACTCTATCATAGACTTCTGAGATATCCAGAGAGAGTAGAGATATAACTATACCTTCCTTCCAGACTTTTTCCACTTGGGAGGTCAGTAGAAAGAGTGCTGATTTAGTTGATCTTTTTTTTCTGAAGTCTATCTGGATTTCTGGCAAAGGTTTAGCTTCTTCTGCTACCTTGCTTAGCCTAGCTGCTGTAATAGCTTCTATCAGCTTGCCAGTTGTGTTGAGCAAAGCTATAGAGCACCAGGCTTTGGCTTGGTTATAGCTTCCTTTGCCAGGTTTTCTTAGACAGACTGTCTTTGCATTCTTGAACCTCTCAGGAAAGTATTCCAGTCTCCAGCATGTTGATGTGAGAATAGCTATAGCTTGGCAGAACTTGAGACCAGAGCTTTCAGAAATCTATTTGGCAGCTTATCTTTTCCCCCTGCTGTAAAAAGTTTCTTCTTGTTTAGGATTTACTCCACTTCTTCAGCAGTAACCTCCTGGGAGAGCTGGATCTCTGGAGTACTCTGGGATCTCTCTGTACTTGGTTCTGGAGTGAGTGCTTTGGGAAAGAACTAGGCTGAGAATACTTTTATCTTCTCCTCAAAGAGTTTAGCTAGTCCTTCTTAAGTTTCCAAGTCTGGGACCAGAGAAAGATCAGAAGTCCTGTTGGCTTTTGTCTTTCCCCACTTTGCAAGCTTCCAGAATTTTGAAGAACTGGCTAGCTCATGGACTTGTTGCCTAAAAGTGTTCTGCTTTCCCTCTCTGACTGCTTTTTTCTTGTTCTTGGTTGCTTGCTCTAGATCTTCTTGGGATGTCTGTTCTCTGAGAACTTGTCTTCTTACTTTTCTTTCCTCTCTAACCTTATTTTGGATCTCTTGGTTCCACCAGGGAACTGAGTGACCAGATTGCTTCTGGAGCTGTGTGTATTTGCTTGCCACTTCTTGGAGAAAGTTGTCCAGATACTCCAAGTACTTATCTATCTTATTGATGTAGAAGCAGACATAGGTGCACTCTGTGAGAGTGAAAGCTAGATAAAAACAGCTCCCTGGCAGGTTATACAAGGTTTGCTGGTGAGAGTTCTGCCAGAGCTCTTGTACTGTGACAACATCCAGCTTCTTGCTGGCAAGTCCCCAGAGTAGTGGTGCTATTGTACTGTTCTTCCTGCAGACATTGTACTGCAAGATGTGGAGGTTCTGGTGTGGGTTCATTGTTCAGCTGGACTACATGTAGCCTGCAGGTCTTCTGTAGTGTTCTCAAGAGTGTTGGTGGCTGGGCCTGCTGGCAGTGTGAGCTGGAGCTGGTCTGGTGAGTGGTGTGAGAATTTCTGTGGTCTTTCTGGGTGGCATCAGCCACCTAGCAGGGAGCTCTCTGCCAGAGTGCTGGCTGCCCACTGGGTGGTCTCCACCAAAGTTGTGAGTTGAACTTCATCTCCACTACTGCTGCTACTTGTACTCTCACTGCTCTTTTGGTCATGGGTTCTCTCAAGGAGTGCTGTCAGCTTTGGCAGCACTACTGGGAGTGTGGGTACTCCTGAGGCTGGTGGTGGCTGTGATCTTGCTGAGGTTAGCTGTCTAGATAGTGGCAGCCTGCTGGTATAGTGGCAGTCTTTTTTCTTGCCTTCCCAGAACTACACCAGAGTGTTCAAACAGACTATCTTCAGTTGTTCCAGTTCCCAGTCCTGAATAGAGCACACCTTCATCCAGACTACATGTCGTACCTGGCAGCAGTTTGCACATTTCACTTTCAAAAAATCTTTAGCTTTCCTGCATTTGTGTGTAGTGTAGTCACCTGTGCAGAAGGTGCACTTTGCTGTGCTGTGGCAAGCTCTCACCACATAGCTGTAGGCCTGGCAGTGGAAGCACTGTGTAAGTCTGGCAGTGCAGTTGAAGACCTCACAAGTATAGACTTTGAGGTCTTCCAGCAGACCTTTGTCAATAAGCTGATTTGTGGCTGCTGTGTTGTGTGTGTCAATGTGAAGAGATAACATGTGTTTCCTCTTGGCTGATTTTGGCCAAGTGAGCTTTTTGACAGTGAGCTCTGAGTGGAGACTGTGGTTTTGCTGGAGTAGAGCTGCAATAGTGCTGGCTTGCACTATTGTGTTGATGTTGGCCACCTGGATGCTATAAGCTGCCACTGTGTATGTTTTCCACTTGATGTATACTGATAGAGTAATCTGCTCCAGCCATGTTGTGTCTTCTTCCAGACTTCTCCAGACTGCCTCTGTTTGTGTTCTGACAAGTAGATCCCCACTACTTATCTGGTGTATCTCCACAATCTCCACTGTTTGCAGACTGCTCCCTGCCTGGATCTGTTCAAGTAGCTCTCTTCTTGCCACCTGGTGTAGGCCTGCAGTCTGTCCAGAGTTCTTGACATGTACTATAACTGTTTTGAACTCTCACTGGGGGGGGTCTTGGGAGGTCTGCTGCCTATGAGAGTCTGGTGTTGTGTTGGCATCTCTCCAGACAGCCACTATGTATATCTCTTGACACAGGCTTGCTATCAAGTACTGTTCAATCTGGTGCACTGCATCAAGAATGTTCTTCAGAGTTGGGTCAGTCATAGGTATGTGGCAGTTGTGTGTCAGAGAGGATGTGGTGGTTGATACATTCAGCTGGCACATGCTGTCAAGTCTCTGGGGTGTTGCTCTCAGATAGCTGGCCACTTTCTTCAGCAGTCCCCAGTTCACCTGGGTCTTATCAGTATTTGGGCTGGCTGTGTCTATAAGTTGCTGCAGCTTCTGGTGGAGTGCTTGTGTCTTCTCTACAAAGCTGGTGGGTGTCAACATTTTTTTTAGTTAGTGGTTAGTTCTTCTAGCTATCCTGAACTTCTAGATATTAGAGTGTGAATAGTGGAGTTTGAAAGCCAGATTAAACTGGTTTAGTTTTTTCAAAAATATAAACCAGTATAGAAACTTCTGTAGAAGCTCTGAGTTTGAAATAATAGAAGTGAAATCTTGAGAATTGAAAAAGACTTGCTGTCTTTGACTTGAGTAAAGAGAGCATGAAGAGTTGATATGTTTCACTGTCTTTTCTGCTTGACCACAAATACATAAAGAAGTAGGAAAATCTAGAACTCTAGCTCTGAATAGGAAACTTGCCAGACTAATTCTCCCAGTTCTGGTTTATAGTAGTAGGCTTACCTCAGCTTTCTGTAACTCTTTGTAGGGCTTCAGATTATTGTGGTGGGGCTTTTGGCAAAACACCTGCTGTTGTGCAGTGCTGTACAGAGTAGGCTAAAGTGGAACTAAGTCAAAAAACTACTATGTCTGGGCTTAGTGCCTGACATCTCTGTACTAGTGATAGATAAGTGTGGCTGCACCCACCTGCTTAGTCAGGTGACAAGGCTGACTAAGTGCCTGGTCAGGTGACTAGCTCCTGACATTACCCCCCTTCTGAGGCTAGTGTCTCTGCTAGCTGCAAGCCTTGCTAAGAAAGTGAATCTTGCTTACTGTGAGTAGTGTACATACTAGCTTGAAGCCTGCACCCAGCCACAGCATAGCCACACAAGGTCAGCAGGTCACAAGTGGGTAAGTGGGCCCTGTTCACCTATCACAAGCCTCCAAGGTACTTCTGTACTTTCTGGGGATCAAACCCAAAGATGTACAAAAATCTTGTCAGCACTATGCACCAGCCCAACTTGAACTTGTGACTGTGCACTCTAGACAGCCAGTCTATACTCAAGCAAGAGGTGGGGTACTGACTAAGCCCAGACATACTGTCACACAGTGCTGTACAGAGTAGACTAAAGTAGAACTGAGCCGAAAGACTACTATGTCTGGGCTTAGTGTCCAACATCTCTGTACTAGTGATAGATAAGTGTGGCTGCACCCACCTGCTTACTCAGGTGACAAGGCTGACTAAGTGCCCAGTGTCACAGTTCTGGCCCAGTTGCATATCTGGCACAAGTCACACACCTTGCTGGGAAGTTCCATCTGCACTGTTGCCTGTTTGCTCTGCTATTGCCTTGTTGCATATCTGGCACAAGTCAAGGACCATCATTTTTGACAAACACCACAATTTGTCATATATTCTGGAAAACAGCCGAGTTCCTCTCTGAAACCACTCAAACCTTAAGGTGAAAACCCATCACCTTTGAGAACCACGCCTGTTTGTCAAAAGTTGTGGTCTTGAATCCACGATCTTCTTCTTCAACAACCAGCAATCTACCCACAACCAGAGAAAGGGTCTCAGGATAAGAGGAATAGTTAGAGTCTGACTGACTCTGGAGCTAGCAGAGTCTTTGGCTCAAGGAAAGTCTAGATAGGGGGTCTGGTCCCTAGTCTAGATTAATACTTCTAGCTTTGCCCAGAGCTTAGTTGGAAAAAGCTGCCCAGGAAAGTCTAGTCTTGGGGATTGGTCCCAGGACTAGATTATTACTGCTGGGAAACCAGGTGACTCTTCTTTCTGGCAGTACTCTGCAGACAGAAAACACCAAACCAGTGCCAAACAATCTCTAACATGGCTCCCAAGAAGAAAAAACCCACCTCTTCAGAAAGTAACACCAGAGCTACACCAGCTATACTCTCCCAACCAGCTTCCAGTCTGCCTAGCACCCAGTCCAGCTCTCCTACCCTCCAACCAGCTCCCCAGAATGACTACAAACTAGTAGACTCCTGGATCAAAACCCAACCAGTCCCAGAATCTATTCTGAAAAGCTGGGAAAATATCAAAAAGAACTCCTTCTCTACAGAAGCCCAGTCTAGCTCTACTGGCCTCACCAACAGAATCTTCCAGGAGCTGGAGAATATCAACAAGCGGCTGGACAAACAAGAAGCCAAGCCATCATATGCCCAGGCTGTCCAAAAATCTATTCCAGCGCAAATCCCTCTACCTGCAAGAATTCTCAAAGAAGTTCTTGTACATCCTGGTATCCAGCCAACTGACATGGCTAATAGAACTCACATCCAGCTTTTCCAGACTCTTCAAGACAGACTACCCAGCCCCTACAACAAGCAGGTCAGAGCAGTAAGGAAACTTCCTTCAGGGGATATCCTTATTAACACAGAAAGCCAAGAGACTAAAGTCTTCCTAGAGAAAAACCCTGCCTGGGTATCAGCTATATTCACAAAGGAAGCAACCATCCAGCCCAAGAGATTCCCAGTTCTGATCCATGGAGTCAGAACAGAAGATATCCAACCTGAAGACCTGGAGAAAACCTGCCAGATAATCCAGAACAGCAACCCATCTCTGAGCAAACAAATCACCATCCTGAGAGCCTACTGGTCTAAGAAGGCTATAGCTCAAAAGAAGCCAGTTACCTCTCTCCACCTGGATCTGGCTACCCCTGAACAAGCCAATCTTTTGATTGAGAGTGGGCTAGTGCTGGGGCACAGGATGCATGAAGCAGAACCTTTTCTGGCAGACACAGTTATTGCACAATGTTTCAAGTGCTTTGGCTATGGGCACCAAGCACGCTTCTGCAAGAACAAAGCTGTGTGTGGTGCCTGTGGAGGCCAGCATGAAAGGAGAGCCTGCCAAGTTCCTGAACAGCTTCTCAAGCCAAAATGCTGCAACTGCAGAGGAGCTCACCCAGCCTGGGCCAGTGTCTGTCCAGTACGCCAGGAAGCAGCCAAGAAGGCAAGAGAAGCATGGAACACACGCCCAGGAAAATATAAGATCCCAACAGCTACCTCTGTTCCAGCTCTACAACCCCCCCCAGTTATGTCTTTCCCTCTCTCTCAGTCTCTACCAGGGGGGAAAAAACATAAAACAGCTGAGCCAAGCAGAAGCTCAGAGAGACTCAGAGGTGCACTCCCAGAAGTGCAAATTCTTTCTTCAAGATCAGCCAACTCTGGAGGAAAGCTACCAGCTAACTCCTTCAAGATCTTTGATGCTGAGATGTCTGCATGAAAGACACAAAGCTGACACTTCTCCAGTATAATGTGCAAAAAAGCCAATCAGTCCAAGAGCTACTGCTAGCAACCTCAGCTCTCCAAGAGGTGGATATTATTGCACTTCAAGAGCCCTGGAAAAACCCTCACCTAGAAACAAGCACTTCAACTGTTTTCTCTTCCTTTCTTCCTCTCTACTGTTCAGAGATTGGCAGAACACTTTTTCTTATTAATAAAAATCTGAAACTCTCTTCTCTTCATCCTACCTTCTGGAATAAAGACTTTGTTTCTCTTGAAATCTACTTGGAAAACTCTCCTACTTCTCTTTGGGTACATAATCTCTACTTCACCCCATCAAGTCAAGAAAACTACACAGAGGCATCAGAAGCTCTTCTCTGTTTACTCCAAAATGCTTTACAAGAACAAGGACAACATATTCTTCTCACAGACTCAAATCTTCACCACACAGACTGGTCAAAGAAAAGAAGACTGTACTCTGAGACTGCAAACAAGTTTCAAGACCTAATGAAAGATTTAAATCTGGATTTAGCTATTGCACCTTTCACCCCTACCAGAGCAAGATCTCTTTCTGAAAAACCATGTTCTTCTATTGATCTGTCTTTTATTTCTTCTTCTCTTTCTAACTCTCTGATTTTCTCTAAAGTGGCTCTTCAGTTCTTTCATGGGTCTGACCACAGACCTGTACTAACCTGCCTGGACCTGGATCCTCCAAGGAAAATCTGGAAACCAGAAAGAAACTGGAGAACACTGGACTCAAACCTTGCAAGAGTAGAGTGTGAGAAGCTACACCTGCCCTTCCACTTCCAAGACAAATATGAAGTGGATGAGTACTTGGAGTATCTTGACAACTTTCTCCAAGAAATAGCAAGCAAATCCACACAGCTCCAGAAGCAATCTGGCCACTCAGTTCCCTGGTGGAATCAAGAGATCCAAAACAAGGTTAAAGAGGAAAGAAGAGTAAGAAGAAAAGTGCAAAAAAGGCAAGCAAGTCAAGAGGAACTTGAGCAAGCAACTAAGCTCAAGAAAAAGGCAGTCAGAGATGGAAAACAGAACACTTTCAGACACCAAATCCATGAGCTGGCCAGCTCTTCAAAGTTCTGGAAGCTTGCAAAGTGGGGAAAGTCCAAAGCCAACAAGACTCCTGATCTTCCTCTGGTTCCTGACCTGGAAACACAAGAAGGAATAGCCAAAACCTTTGAGGAAAAGACTAAAGCCTTCTCACAACAGTTCTTTCCAAAAGCTCTAGTTCCAGAACCAGGCTCAGAAAGCTCCCAGACTATCTCTGAGATACAGCTCTCCCAGGAGGTAACATGTGAAGAAGTGGAGCAAATTCTGGCCAAGAAGAAACCTTTCACAGCAGGAGGGAGAGATAAGCTGCCAAATGGATTTCTGAGAGCTCTGGGGCCTAGGTTCTGCCAAGCTCTAGCTATTCTGACTTCAACATACTGGAAACTGGAGTACTTCCCTGAAAGATTTAAGAGTGCAAAAACAGTCTGCTTGAGGAAACCTGGCAAGGGAACCTACAATCAAGCTAAAGTCTGGCGCCCTATAGCTCTGCTAAACACAACAGGCAAGCTGATGGAAGCTATTGCTGCAGCCAGACTAAGCAAGATAGCAGAAGAAGCTGGACTATTGCCAGATATCCAGATGGGCTTTAGGAAAGGAAGATCCACAGAAGCAGCACTTTTCCTTCTAACCTCCCAAGTGGAAAAAGTCTGGAAGGAAGGCATAGTTGCATCCCTACTCTCACTGGATATCTCAGGAGCCTATGACAGAGTTCTCCCCAAGATACTACAGCAAATTCTGAAAAGAAAAGGAATACCTGCCTGGCTAGCTTCCTGGATCTACTCCTTCTGTGATAAGCACTCTACCACTCTTGTCTTTGATGATTCTGAGTCTTATTCTATTCCTATTCATTGTGGAGTTCCTCAAGGTTCTCTATTATCCCCTATTCTTTTTCTATTCTACATTTCTGAATTGCATGAGACTGTGCATACTCCCTCTTCTGGTGTATCTGCCCTGGGGTTTGCAGATGATACAAATCTGCTTGCTTTTGGTCACTCCTTGAAAAGTAACCTTCTGAAGATAAAGAACACACACCACAAATGTCTATCCTGGGCTGCAAGATATAGAATAGTCTTCTCACCTGAGAAATATGAAATACTTCATTTTTCCAGAAGAAGATCAGACAATCTTCAGCTCAAGCTCAGACTGGGGAATGTGATTCTCAAACCAAAAGAAGAAGTGCGAGTACTTGGAGTGTACCTAGATGCAAAGCTCCACTGGCACAAACACCAGAGGATTATTCTTCAAAAAGCACGGAAAGCACTCTCTTCTCTTTCTAGAACTTCCTATTCTACTTGGGGCTTTCCAGTTCACACATCACGTCTGGTGTACACTGCTATACTGAGATCTCTACTGAGCTATGTGTTACGACCCAGGGATGGGAGCCACTCATTTATAGGCAATCAGGCCGCGGGCCAGGCAAGGACACCATGGAAGTCAAGTGACCAACCAACAAGGGGTCACGTGACTGTCGAGACACACACAGGAGTCTTGACGCATGATGCATGAAGTATTGAGACAATCTCACCAGTCTCGACGCATGATGCATGAAGCATCAAGACAATCTCACCAGTCTCGACGCATGATGCATGAAGCATCAAGACAATCTCACCAGTCTCGACGCAGGGTGCATAACATGGTGGGACTGTCAAGACAATCTCACCCATCTCGACGTCAAGACTGTCGAGACAATCTTGATTGTCTTGACAGGCCAGCACTATATAGTCCAGTGATAGTTCCCTTATGGAACAATTGTCTTCAACTCATGTTGTGATCCAGACAACTAGATCTACTTCAATACAATCCTTTGTACGAAGCCATTGATCAGGTGTCACCACCACCACGTTCCACCAAACCCCTTCGCGCTCCTTGACACTCCTCTCCTGCGAGAACCAACCCGCCTTCCACCTCTCACCCTAATCCTATACTTGGGTAGGACAGTACAGTACGGACCGCAATACTTTGAAGACCCTCAAGGATGAGTACCTCAGGAGCAACCAACCCCAACTTCCCAGATGGAAAGATTAGTGTCGCCAAGCCAGACCTGTTCTACAGCGAAAGAAACAAGGTTGACAACTGGCTCATGCAACTCCAAGTCTACTTTCAATTCCAACCAGAGATAAAGCTGTCTAAGGACAAGTGGCCCCTCTTTGCAACCACTTACATGAGAGGCAATGCCTATCGATGGATCAAGCCCTACGTCAACAAACATCTCTCAGGAAATAGAGACCACGACAGCACAACAGAATGGATGACGAAATGGACGCGATTCAAGGACGAGATCAAAAGGATCCTTGGACTATCTAACAAAGACAAAGTGGCTATACAAATGATCCAGCACATCAAACAACAACGCTCAGCCGCAGAGTACACCACGCAGTTCAAACAATACTCAGTACTGACTGACTGGGACAACAACACCCTGATGGTCATGTACTGACGTGGACTCAAGGAAAACATGAAGGATGAAATCACCTTCGATGGACGAGTGGTCGACACACTGGACAAACTCATCGCACAAGCAATCAACATTGATGACAAACTATTCAAGCGAGCGATGGAGAAACGCCACGACAGAGGATACAGCTGCCCCGCATGGCATGTGAGCAACCACTACGAGCTGCCTAACAAGGCACCGCCACATGACCCATATGGCTATGCACCCATGGAACTGGATGCAGTCCACCACAAGGGAAGGTTCACGAAGGGAAGGAACAACAAAAAGGGGAAAGCACTGAAGTGCTATGCCTGTGGCAAGCTAGGCCACATGGTGAAAGACTGTTGTTCAAAGAACAAGGTGCACCGACAGCAACTTAATACACTCGACGGAGACTGGAATGTCATCAAGCCAGAGGACCCACCAGGAGAGGCTCAGCTATCCCTCAAACAATGGGACAACTACGATCAGATATTGGAAGCAGCCCACCAACTGGCAACATCAGGAGGCAAGGACCTACCAGAACTAACAGGTCAGGACAAGGGACAGGAGCCCTTAACCACCTCTGATGGGGACTGAGACGAACCCGTGTCTATCAAAGAAGAAATACCACGAGGAAGCTATGCTTACAGCATGGACCCACGAAATCTACAGCATAGTGAACTACAGTGGAGGTTTTGCACAAGGCACTACTGCACCTACCACGAACAACTACGAAGGTATGGAGGACATTCACCCTACCACGCCACCTGCCACAAGCATTGGGTCAATTGCGAGAAGGATGCGTGTGAGATCCATCTTTGGGACAAACACCAACACACCACATTCCCCGGGCACACACATGATTAGCACGAACACCTCATGTTCCTACAGCAAGGCAACAACCACAACTGCTACGTCAACAATTGGTAGTACTGCCTCAAGCCTGGATGTGACAAGCATCAGCAAGACAAATTCATGAACGGATTCCTCAGGACTGATGGGAATGGCTGGACCTATTGCCCAGTCAGTGGAAAGACACTTCAATCAGGAAAAGACTGAACTCCCTTGTCAAGGGGTGACATCGGGAGCTCAACAACATGACCCCTAGCAACGCAAAGCACCTGCGATTGCCTGTGTCACTACACGCCAACACGCCAGTACGGACATACGCACTTGTTGACTCTGGAGCCAGTGGAAACTACATTTCAAGACAACTTTACGACACCCTCGGCACTGGAAGGAGACGCAAGCAGCAGCCCTATCAGCTCGCGATGGCAAATGGACAGACAGAGCTAGTCTGCCATGAGACACAGCCAATGGAAATAGTTACCGGACACTATGCTGAAAGGATCCACCTTGATATTGTCGAGTTGGCCACTCAGGATATCTATTTGGGGATGCCTTGGCTAAAGAAGCACAACCCAGTTGTTAACTGGAAGACAGGAGTACTCATGTTTAGGAACTGCACTAACAACGCAGCTTGGACCTGTTACCAGCCGCAGAAGGCGTGGACAGATGAGGGAAGGAGTCCTCAGTGGAACCTCACTGACAGAAAGGATGACTCTCAAAAGAAGAGGTCCACCTTGACAGGCACACCCCAGAACCAGGTGGCCAAACAGTCAGAGATGAAGAGAGAGGAAGTTGTTAACCCTCTGGAGATCCCTGAAGAGTACTGACCTGGGTATGATAACCTCTTTCAGGAAGAGACAACAACAGCAGTGTTGCCTAAGCACCAACCTTGGGATCATGAGATCAAGTTGCAACCAGGGACGGAGCCAGAATTTGGACCAATTTACCAGTTATCAGAGAAAGAGCTCCAAGTACTTCGCGAGTACCTGGAGGAAAACCTGAAAAAGGGTTTCATTCAAGAATCTCAATCGCCAGCAGGATACCTGATACTATTTGCACCAAAGAAAGATGGAAGTCTTCGACTTTGTGTGGATTACAGGAAACTCAACGACATTACCATCAAGAATCAATATCCACTGCCAAATGTGAACGAATTGCGAGACAGGATCAGCCAAGCTACAATCTTTACCAAGCTGGACTTGAAAGGAGCATACAACCTGATACGCATGAAAAAAGGAGAAGAATGGAAGACAGCCTTCAGAACCTGATACAGACACTACGAGTATCTGGTTATGCCATTCAGACTCACAAACGCACCAGCAACATGTCAAGCATTGATCAACAATGTCATCAGAGCACACCTGGACCAAACAGCTATCGCCTACCTGGACAACATTCTTGTCTACTCGAACACGCAACAAGAACATACCAAACATGTGAAGGATGTTCTACGATGTCTACAAGAGGCAGGGCTCAAGCTCAACCCAAAGAAATGCGAGTTCAACAAACCAGAAGTTGAATTCCTCAGATACATCATAGGGATCAAAGGGATCAAGATTGACCCTGAGAAAATCAAAGCGATTCAGCAATGGCCAACACCGACATCAGTTAAGGAAGTACAAGCCTTCCTAGGATTTGCCAACTTCAACCAACAGTTCATCAAGAACTACTCACAGATAGCAACACCACTGACAGAACTCACAAAGAAGGACGTAGAGTACCGGTGGACGGAGAGACAACAAAAAGTATTCCAACAGCTCAAGGACACTTGCGCCAAGGAACCAGTTCTCCTCAACTTCAAGACAGGCCAACCGACACGAATTGAGACAGACACTTCAGATCAGGCAGTGGGAGCATGTCTATGCCAACAGGCAGACGGCAAGTGGCACCCAGTTGCCTACTACTCACGAAAGATGACATAAGCGGAACAAAACTATGATATCCACGATAAAGAGCTACTGGCAGTTGTCAACACACTCGAACACTGGAGAGTGTACGCGGAAAGCAGTTCCGAACTCACCATTCTCACAGACCACAAGAATCTGACAACGTTCACGACAACCAAGAAGCTGAACAGACGGCAAGTCAGATAGGCTGAACTCCTAGGGCAACACAAGTTCAAGATCTTGTACACCCCTGGACAAGACAATGGGAGAGCAGACACACTAAGCTGACAAAAAGACCACATAGAAGATGATGAACACCAAGGAACAATCTTACAGCAGGACCAGCAAGGAAACCTGGTGCCCCAGCCACAGATCAACGAGCTCACGGCAGAAGACACTGAAGAACTAATAAGGAACTACCATGATAACCCAGCACACGGTCACCCAGGAATCTCCAAGACCACAGACCTTATCCAACAGGCAGGGAACAATGTCATTAACCTCTGACAACATGTCACAAACTACATCAGCAAGTGTCTACTATGCCAGAAAAACAAACATGGAAGACATAAGCCATACGGAGAAGGACACCCGAACACGATACCGAAAGGCCTGTGGGAAGACATGTCAATGGACTTCATCACAAAGCTACCCAAGTCCAAAGACCCAGTCACAGGAATCACCTACGACTTGATTATGGTGATAGTGGACAGATTCACAAAATATCTAATAGTGGTACCATTCAAGGAAACCCACACAGCAGAACAGTTGGGACACCTTTTACTGGACAGATTGGTCAGAGACCACAGAGTTCTGATCACAATCATTACAGACAGAGACAAACTCTTCACATCCAACTACTGGAAGACAATCAGTGCAGCCATGGGAACAAAACCCAAAATGTCTACAGCCTATCACCCACAAACTGACAGCCAGACAGAGCGAGCGAACCAAGTCCTGGAGACTTACTTACAGCATTACATCAACAAGACCCACAGCAATTGGGTACAGTTATTACCGGTGGCACAGCTGGCAATCAACCAGCACAGATCAGACTCAACAAAGGAATCGCCATTTTTTGCCAATTTTGGACAACATGCGAACATCGGGATGCCAAGCAGAGCTTCACCAAACACGGAGAAAGCACTCCAACATGACAAGCTCCTACGACAAACGCACACGATGATGAGGCACTACCTTCAAGAGACCTCAGAAAGAATGCAACGTCAAATGGACAAGAAATCAAAAATGGCACCTCAGCTAAAGAAGGGGGATAAAGTCTACCTCCTCACAAGAAATTGGAAAATGAAGAAACCAAGAACAAAGAAACTGGACCATGTCAAGGTCAGACTATTTTCAGTCGAAGAAAAAACTGGACCAGTCAACGTCAGACTGCGACTACTGAGAGACGCTCGGGTACACCCAAACTTTCACATCTCAATGATCGAATTAGCTGACCAGAGCACACCCTTGCAGGAAACATTTCATTACCAACCAGAGGAAGAACAGGAATTCAAGGCTGAACAGATCCTGAAGAGAAAAGGTCAGCAATACCTTGTCAAGTGGAAAGACTACCCAGACTCGGAAAATACCTGGGAGCCACTCAGGAACCTCGCGAACTGCCAGCTCCTCCTGCAGCAGTTCCGGCAGGAGCAGGACTGAACAGCTCAGCCTGCAGCACAGACGCATCAATGACTGTCGCCGACAAGTCTTCACCATCCGCCTCTATTTCAGTAACAAGGCACTGGAGCTTCTTCTTTGCTTGACCCTCAGCACCCTCAAGAACCTTTCACTTTCAGGACACACGAGCCTGCAGCTCGGCAAGCTGCTTGACAAGAGCATCCCACTTGGCCTTATTGACAGCCAAATCCTCGCAAAGGTTATCCCAAGTCATGTTCAGCGACTCCCAAGAAAGTGACACACAGGACTTTCCCTGACGAGTGCACTCAGCGCACTTCAACTTATCATTGTTGTCAGACATTCGGAAGCAGGGCTTGTGGTTCAAAACACAGAAGTCACACGGAGCAAGCGACACGAAGTTATGATCACAGATCTGGGCTGCCAGTTGGTTTCGGTAAGCAGAGGCACGTGATTTTGCAGACATACTCAAGAATTCATCGGAATGATGAATGAAGGAGAGGAGGGTAGTGTTACAACCCAGAGATGGGAGCCACTCATTTATAGGCAATCAGGCCGCGGGCCAGGCAAGAGGACACTATGGAAGTCAAGTGACCAACCAACAAGGGGTCACGTGACTGTCGAGACACACACGGGAGTCTTGACGCATGATGCATGAAGCATTGAGACAATCTCACCAGTCTTGACACATGATGCATGAAGCATCAAGACAATCTCACCAGTCTTGACGCATGATGCATGAAGCATCAAGACAATCTCACCAGTCTTGACGCAGGGTGCATAACATGGTGGGACTGTTGAGACAATCTCACCTGTCTTGACGTCAAGACTGTCGAGACAATCTTGATTGTCTTGACAGGCCAGCACTATATAGTCTGGCGATAGTTCCCTTATGGAACAATCGTCTTCAACTCATGTTGTGATCCAGACAACTAGATCTACTTCAATACAATCCTTTGTACAAAGCCATTGATCAGGTGTCACCACCACCACATTCCACCAAACCTCTTCGCACTCCTTGACACTCCTCTCCTGCGAGAACCAACCCACCTTCCGCCTCTCGCCCTAATCCTATACTCGGGTAGGACGGTACGGTACAGACCGCAACACTATGCAGTGGGGATCTGGTTTAACCCTCTAAGAAAATCCTCCAATATCTCTTCTCTTGTTTCATTTCAAAACAGATGCCTAAGACTTATTGGGGGTGCCTTCAAAGCCACTCCTTCTTTTCTATTAGAGAGTGAGCTTTTTCTTCTACCTCTAGACCTATACTTTAAATTTCGCACTGCCTGTTTTCTTTCTTCTATTCAAAACTCCCCTCTCAAATACTTTCTTGACAGTATCTTTTCCACTATTTCCAGCTATGCCTCTCTCTTGAAGAAACCTTTAAAGGAATCCTCAACTATCTCTCCTAAGTGGAAATTCACTTGGTTAAGTCAAATAACTACTAACCAGGCTAGTTCAAAGAAAGAACTACAAAAGCTCTTTACTAAAGAGTGGGAAGACCAATGGGAAGAGAAGAAAAGAAGAAGCTATCCAGGCTGGCAGACTTTCTGTCAAAAGCCACACAAAAACAATCTGAAGCTCTACAAAGAGTTACAGAAAGCTGAGGCAAGTCTGCTACTGCAAATCAGGACTGGAAGAATTGGTCTGGCAAGTTTTCTTTTCAGAGCTGGAGTTCCTGACTTCCCTACCCCACTATGTGTGTGTGGCCAAGCAGAAGAAACTGCAAAACATATCACCTCTTCATGCTCTCTTTATTCAAGACAAAGACAACAAGTCTCTTTTAATCCCCAAGACTTCACCACTATTATTTCAAACCCAGAGCTACTACAGAAGTTCTTGTACTGGTTTATGTCTTTGAAAAGACTAAACCAGTTTAATCTAGCTTTCAAACTCCACTATTCCCAATCCAATACCTAGATTCTCTTCTCTTACCAGAAACTTCAAGATTCCTTTTGTTACATTCCCTAGTCACACCCTGCCTTCAGTTTTTATCTCTTCAAAGGTTTTCTGAAGGAGTTCACTATTAGCTAGAAGATCTGCATGGCTGTAAAGCTACTACCAGTGTAAGAATCAAATAAAATAAAATAAAGCACATTCCAGAACTACATCAATGATATTTTGAGACCTGACATCCTTGACGTCTTTGGCACTGCCTATGTGGATGACATTCTTATCTACAGTCAGACACTCAAGAAACACTGGAAGCATGTCAAGCTTGTTCTCAGTCAACTACAAGATACAAGCCTGCAAGTTGACATCTCCAAGTGTGACTTTGAAGTCCATCAAGTCAAGTACCTTGGCCTTATCATTCAGTCTGCCACTGAAGATAGCTGACCCAGATCTGTGAGCATGGACCCAGCCAAGACTGACACCATCAAGGAGTGGAAGCCTCCTGCCAGTCTCAAGGAAGTGCAGAGCTTTATTACCTTTGCAAACTTCTACCACTGGTTTATCAAAGACTTTGCCAAGCTTGCATCCCTGCTCACAGCTCTGACCAAGAAGAATATTGCCTTCAAGTGGGAAACCCCAGAGCAGCACTTGTTTGAAAGTATCAAGAAGGTGTTCAGCACTGCACCCATCCTGCAGCACTTTGATCTGGAGAAGGAGTGTGTTGTTGAGACTGACACTTCTGACTACATCTCTGGTGCTGTCCTGTTACAGCCAGACCATGAAGAAGTTCTACACCCTGTTGCCTTCTTGTCACACCACCACCTGCCAGCAGAATACAACTACAAGATCTATGACAAGGAGTTGCTGGCAATTGTCTGTGCCTTTGAAGAATGGCGAGCAGAGCTTGAAGAATCTCCAGAACCTGTCAAGGTGATCTCTGATCACAAGAACTTGGAGTACTTTATGTTGTCAAAGTGTCTTTCCTGCTGTCAAGCCTGTTGGAGTGAGTTCTTGTCAAACTTCAATTTCAAGATCAGATACTGTCCAGGCAGTCAGTGCAAGACCAACACCCTCACTCAACATTCCCAAGACCTCCTGTCAGACAGTGATCCCTGTCAAGACTTCATGGAGTAAGTCGTCCTCAAGCCCAAGAATCTTGTACATTCAGAGGTTCAAGTCAAGCCTATCCAGATCCTGAGACATTCAAAAGCTGCACTAGTTGACACTGAACTGTTGCGGTCTGTACCGTACTGTCCTATCCGAGTATAGGATTAGGGCGAGAGGTGGAAGGCGGGTTGGTTCTCGCAGGAGAGGAGTGTCAAGGAGCGCGAAGGGGTTTGGTGGAATGTGGTGGTGGTGACACCTGATCAACGGCTTCGTACAAAGGATTGTATTGAAGTAGATCTAGTTGTCTGGATCACAACATGAGTTGAAGATGATTGTTCTATAAGGGAACTATCGCCAGACTATATAGTGCTGGCCTGTCAAGACAATCAAGATTGTCTCGACAGTCTTGACGTCAAGACAGGTGAGATTGTCTTGACAGTCCCACCATGTTATGCACCCTGTGTCAAGACTGGTGAGATTGTCTTGATGCTTCATGCATCCTGCGTTGAGACTGGTGAGATTGTCTTGATGCTTCATGCACCCTGCATCAAGACTGGTGAGATTGTCTCAATGCTTCATGCATGCTGCGTCAAGACTCCTGTGTGTGTCTCAACAGTCACGTGACCCCTTGTTGGTTGGTCACTTGACTTCCATGGTGTCCTCTTGCCTGGCCTGCGGCCTGATTGCCTATAAATGAGTGGCTCCCATCCCCTGGGTCATAACACTACTCTCCTCTCCTTCATTCATTGTCCTGATGAATTCTTGAGTATGTCTGCAAAATCATGTGCCTCTGCTTACCGAAACCAACTGGCAGCCCAGATCTGTGATCATAACTTTGTGTCACTTGCTCTGTGTGACTTCTGTGTTTTGAACCACAAGCCTTGCTTCTGAATGTCTGACGACAACGATAAGTTGAAGTGCACTGAATGCACTTGTCGTGGGAAGTCCTGTGTGTCACTTTCTTGGGAGTCGCTGAACATGACTCAGGATAACCTTCGCGAGGATTTGGCTGTTGATGAGGCCAAGTGGGATGCTCTTGTTGAGCAGCTTGCCAAGCTGCAGGCTCGTGTGTCCCGAAAGTGAAAGGTTCTTGAGGGTGCTGAGGGTCAAGCAAAGAAGAAGCTCCAGTGCCTTGTTGCTGAAATGGAGGTGGATGGTGAAGACTTGTCGGCAACAGTCATTGACGCGTCCGCACTGCAGGCTGAGCTGTTCAGTCCTGCTTCTGCCAGAACTGCTGCAGGAGGAGCTGGCAGTTCGCGAGGTTCCTGAGTGGCTCCCAGGTATTTTCTGAGTCTGGGTAGTTTTTCCACTTGACAAGGTATCGCTGACCTTTTCTCTTCAGGATCTGTTCGGCCTCGAACTCCTGTTCTTCCTCTGGTTGGTAATGAAATGTTTCCTGCAAGAGTGTGTTCTGGTCAGCTAATTTGATCATTGAGATGTGAAAGTTTGGGTGTACCCGAGCGTCTCTTGGTAGTCGCAGTCTGATGTTGACTGGTCCAGTTTTTTCTTTGACTGAAAATGGTCTGACCTTAACATAGTCCAGTTTCTTTGTTCTTGGTTTCTTTGTTCTCCAATTTCTTGTGAGGAGGTAGACTTTATCCCCCTTCTTTAGCTGAGGTGCCATTTTTGATTTCTTGTCCATTTGACATTGTATTCTTTCTGAGGTCTCTTGAAGGTAGTGCCTCATCATCGTGTGTGTTTGTCGTAGGAGCTTGTCATGTTGGAGTGCTTTCTCTGTGTTTGGTGAAGCTCTGCTTGGCATCCCAATGTTCACATGTTGTCCAAAATTGGCAAAAAATGGTGATTCCTTTGTTGAGTCTGATCTGTGCTGGTTGATTGCCAGCTGTGCCACTGGTAATAACTGTACCCAATTGCTGTGGGTCTTGTTGATGTAATGCCGTAAGTAAGTCTCCAGGACTTGGTTCACTCACTCTGTCTGGCTGTCAGTTCATGGGTGATAGACTGTAGACATTTTAGGTTTTGTTCCCATGGCTGCACTGATTGTCTTCCAGTAGTTGGATGTGAAGAGTTTATCTCTGTCTGTAATGACTGTGATCAGAACTCTGTGGTCTCTGACCAATCTGTCCAGTAGGAGGTGTCCCAACTGTTCTGCTGTGTGAGTCTTCTTGAACAGTACTGCTATTAGATATTTTGTGAATCTGTCCACTATCACCATAATCAAGTCGTAGGTGATTCCTGTGACTGGGTCTTTGGACTTGGGTAGCTTTGTGATGAAGTCCATTGACACGTCTTCCCACAGGCCTCTTGGTATTGTGTTCAGGTGTCCTTCTCTGTATGGCTTATGTCTTCCATGTTTGTTTTTCTGGCATAGTAGACACTTGCTGATGTAGTTTGTGACATGTTGTCAGAGGTTAATGACATTGTTCCCTGCCTGTTGGATAAGGTCTGTGGTCTTGGAGATTCCTGGGTGACCGTGTGCTGGGTTATCATGGTAGTTCCTTATTAGTTCTTCAGTGTCTTCTGCCGTGAGCTTGTTGATCTGTGGCTGGGGCACCAGGTTTCCTTGCTGGTCCTGCTGTAAGATTGTTCCTTGGTGTTCATCATCTTCTATGTGGTCTTTTTGTCAGCTTAGTGTGTCTGCTCTCCTATTGTCTTGTCCAGGGGTGTACAAGATCTTGAACTTGTGTTGCCCTAGGAGTTCAGCCCATCTGACTTGCCGTCTGTTCAGCTTCTTGGTTGTCGTGAACGTTGTCAGATTCTTGTGGTCTGTGAGAATGGTGAGTTCAGAACTGCTTTCCGTGTACACTCTCCAGTGTTCGAGTGCGTTGACGACTGCCAGTAGCTCTTTATCGTGGATATCATAGTTTCGTTCCGCTTGTGTTATTTTTCGTGAGTAGTAGGCAACTGGGTGCCACTTGCCGTCTGCCTGTTGGCATAGACATGCTCCCACTGCCTGATCTGAAGTGTCCGTCTTGATTTGTGTCAGTTGGCCTGTCTTGAAGTTGAGGAGAACTGGTTCCTTGGCGCAAGTGTCCTTGAGCTGTTGGAATACTTTTTGTTGTCTCTCTGTCCACCAGTACTCCACGTCCTTCTTTGTGAGTTCTGTCAGTGGTGTTGCCATCTGTGAGTAGTTCTTGATGAACTGTCAGTTGAAGTTGGTAAATCCTAGGAAGGCTTGTACTTCCTTAACTGATGTCGGTGTTGGCTATTGCTGAATCACTTTGATTTTCTCAGGGTCAATCTTGATCCCTTTGATCCCTATGATGTATCTGAGGAATTCAACTTCCAGTTTGTTGAACTTACATTTCTTTGGGTTGAGCTTGAGCCCTGCCTCTTGTAGACATCGTAGAACATCCTTCACATGTTTGGTATGTTCCTGTTGCGTGTTCGAGTAGACAAGAATGTTGTCCAGGTAGGCAATAGCTGTTTGGTCCAGGTGTGCTCTGATGACGTTGTTGATCAATGCTTGACATGTTGCTGGTGTGTTTGTGAGTCCGAATGGCATAACCAGATACTTGTAGTGTCTGTATCAGGTTCTGAAGGCTGTCTTCCATTCTTCTCCTTCTTTCATGCATATCAGGTTGTATGCTCCTTTCAAGTCCAGCTTGGTAAAGATTGTAGCTTGGCTGATCCTGTCTCACAATTTGTTTGCATTTGGCAACAGATATCAGTTCTTGATGGTAATGTTGTTGAGTTTCCTGTAATCCACACAAAGTTGAAGACTTCTGTCTTTCTTTGGTGTGAATAGTATCAGGTATCCTGCTGGCGATTGGGATTCTCGAATGAAACCCTTTTTCAGGTTTTCCTCCAGGTACTCGCGAAGTACTTGGAGCTCTTTCTCTGATAACTGGTAAATTGGTCCAAATCCTGGCTCTGTCCCTGGTTGCAACTTGATCTCATGATCCCAAGGTTGGTGCTTAGGCAACACTGCTGTTGTTGTCTCTTCCTGAAAGAGGTTATCATACCCAGGTCAGTACTCTTCAGGGATCTC
This sequence comes from Lichina pygmaea, assembly GCA_963422465.1. NCBI lineage: Eukaryota > Fungi > Ascomycota > Lichinomycetes > Lichinales > Lichinaceae > Lichina > Lichina pygmaea. The sequence goes on from OY730171.1 coordinate 4,153,374, forward strand.
CAGAGGGTTAACAACTTCCTCTCTCTTCATCTCTGACTGTTTGGCCACCTGGTTCTGGGGTGTGCCTGTCAAGGCAGACCTCTTCTCTTGAGAGTTGTCCTTTCTGTTGGTGAGGTTCCACTGAGGACTCCTTCCCTCATCTGTCCACGCCTTCTGCGGCTGGTAACAGGTCTGAGCTGTGTTGTTAGTGCAGTTCCTAAACGTGAGTACTCCTGTCTTCCAGTTAACAACTGGGTTGTGCTTCTTTAGCCAAGGCATCCCCAAATAGATATCCTGAGTGGCCAACTTGACAATATCAAGGTGGATCCTTTCAGCATAGTGTCTGGTAACTATTTCCATTGGCTGTGTCTCATGGCAGACTAGCTCTGTCTGTCCATTTGCCATCGTGAGCTGATAGGGCTGCTGCTTGTGTCTCCTTCCAGTGCTGAGGGTGTCGTAAAGTTGTCTTGAAATGTAGTTTCCACTGGCTCCAGAGTCAACAAGTGCGTATGTCTGTACTGGCATGTTGGCGTATAGTGACACAGGCAATCACAGGTGCTTTGTGTTGCTAGGGGTCATGTTGTTGAGCTCCCGATGTCGCCCCTTGACAAGGGAGTTCAGTCTTTTCCTGATTGAAGTGTCTTTCCACTGACTGGGCAATAGGTCCAGCCATTCCCATCAGTCCTGAGGAATCTGTTCATGAATTTGTCTTGCTGATGCTTGTCACATCCAGGCTTGAGGTAGTACTGCCAATTGTTGACATAGCAGTTGTGGTTGTTGCCTTGCTGTAGAAACATGAGGTGTTTGTGCTAATCATGTGTGTGCCCGGAGAATGCAGTGTGTTGGCGTTTGTCCCAAAGATGGATCTCACACACATCCTTCTCACAATTGACCCAATGCTTGTGGCAGGTGGCGTGGTAGGGTGAATGTCCTCCGTACCTTCGTAGTTGTTCGTGGTAGGTGTAGTAGTGCTTCGTGCAAAACCTCCACTGTAGTTCACTGTGCCGTAGATTTCATGGGTCCATGCTGTAAGCATAGCTTCCTTGTGGTATTTCTTCTTTGATAGACGTGGGTTCATCTCAGTCCCTATCAGAGGTGGTTAAGGGCTCCTGTCCCTTGTCCTGACCTGTCAGTTCTGGTAGGTCCTTGCCTCCTGATGTTGCCAGTTGGTGGGCTGCTTCCAATGTCTGATCGTAGTTGTCCTATTGTTCGAGGGATAGCTAAGCCTCTCCTGGTGGGTTCTCTGGCTTGATGACATTCCAGTCTCCGTCAAGCGTATTAAGTTGCTGTCAGTGCACCTTGTTCTTTGAACAACAGTCTTTTGCCATGTGGCCTAGCTTGCCACAGGCATAGCACTTCAGTGCTTTCCCCTTTTTGTTGTTCCTTCCCTTCGTGAACCTTCCCTTGTGGTGGACTGCATCCAGTTCCATGGGTGCATAGCTATATGGATCATGTGGTGGTGCCTTGTTAGGCAGCTTGTAGTGGTTGCTCACATACCATGCGGGGTGGCTGTATCCTCTGTCGTGGTGTTTCTCCATCACTCGCTCAAATAGTTTGTCATCAATGTTGATTGCTTGTGCGATGAGTTTGTCCAGTGTGTCGACCACTCATCCATCGAAGGTGATTTCATCCTTCATGTTTTCCTTGAGTCCATGTCAGTACATGACCATCAGAGTGTTGTCGTCCCAGTCAGTCAGTACTGAGTATTGTTTGAACTGCGTGGTGTACTCTGCGGCTGAGTGTTGTTGTTTGATGTGCTGGATTATTCGTATAGCCACTTTGTCTTTGTTAGATGGTCCAAGGATCCTTTTGATCTTGTCCTTGAATCGTGTCCATTTCATCATCCATTCTGTTGTGCTGTCGTGGTCTCTGTTTCCTGAGAGATGTTTGTTGACGTAGGGCTTGATCCATCAATAAGCATTGTCTCTCATGTAAGTGGTTGCAAAAAGGGGCCACTTTTCCTTAGGCAGCTTTGTCTCTGGTTGGAATTGAAAGTAGACTTGGAGTTGCATAAGCCAGTCATCAACCTTGTTTCTTTCGCTGTAGAACAGGTCTGGCTTGGCGATGCTAATCTTTCCATCTGGGAAGTTGGGGTTGGTTGCTCCTGAGGTACTCATCCTTGAGGGTCTTCAAAGTGTTGCAGTCTGTACCGTACTGTCCTATCTGAGTATAGGATTAGGGCAAGAGGTGGAAGGCAGGTTGGTTCTCGCAGGAGAGGAGTGTCAAGGAGTGCGAAGGGGTTTGGTGGAACGTGGTGGTGGTGACACCTGATCAACAGCTTTGTACAAAGGATTGTATTGAAGTAGATCTAGTTGTCTGGATCACAACATGAGTTGAAGACGATCATTCCATAAGGGAACTATCGCCGGACTATATAGTGCTGGCCTGTCAAGATGATCAAGATTGTCTTGACAGTCTTGATGTCAAGATGGGTGAGATTGTCTCAACAGTCCCACCATGTTATGCACCCTGCGTCAAGACTGGTGAGATTGTCTTGATGCTTCATGCATCCTGCGTCAAGACTGGTAAGATTGTCTTGATGCTTCATGCACCCTGCATCAAGACTGGTGAGATTGTCTCGATGCTTCATGCATGCTGTGTCAAGACTCCCATGTGTGTCTCGACAGTCACGTGACCTCTTGTTGGTTGGTCACTTGACTTCCATGGTGTCCTCTTGCCTGGCCCGCAGCCTGATTGCCTATAAATGAGTGGCTCCTATCCCCTGGGTCGTAACATGAACCTGATGCTACACCTCTTTCAGACATTATCCAAGCTGCCTATAACAACCTTGCTGAAGGTGATCCAGTGGCAACAGTGTCACAGATGCTAAGGGATAGTGTCAGGCACAGTCAAGAAGTGTCTCTCTCAGACTGTAGCTTGGAAAATGACTGTCTCTTCTACAAGAACTGACTCTGGATCCCTGAGAACAATAAGCTACACCTACACCTGTTCCAAGAAGCCCATGACCAAGCAATGGCTGGCCACACTGGGATTGCCAAGACCCACAATCTTCTGTCTTGTTGGTACTATTAGCCAAAGATGGTGAACATCATACAGCAGTACATCAGGAATTGTCATGTCTGCTCTTGAGCAAAGCCTGCCTGTGATCACCAAGAAGAGCTGCTGTCTCTTCCTGTACCTCAGCAATGTTGGCAGGATCTGGCTATGGATTTTATTACTAACTTGCCCAAGTCAAGAGATGCCTGCTTCCCTGGTGCTAAGCACATCTGGGTTATCACTGACTGTCTCACTAAAGAACACCACTTTGTGCTATGTGCTGAGATGACAACCTCACATCTTGTCCAGATGTTCATCCAGTTTGTTGTCTGTACCCATGGCTTACCCAGGAGTATTGTCTCAGACAGAGGAGGTCAGTTTGTCAGCTTATTCTGGAAAGCACTCTGTGCCCATCTTGACATCATACTACAACTATCCTCAGGACACCACCCAGAGACAGATGGTCAGACAGAACAAGAGAATCAGAAGCTTGAACACTACCTGAGATCCTATGTGAACTATCTCCAAGATGACTGGGTCCAATGGCTTCCTCTGGCAGAGTTCACACAGAACAACTCCCAGTCTGATGTTACGACCCAGGGATGGGAGCCACTCATTTATAGGCAATCAGGCCGCGGGCCAGGCAAGAGGACACCATGGAAGTAAAGTGACCAACCAACAAGGGGTCACGTGACTGTCGAGACACACACGGGAGTCTCGACACATGATGCATGAAGCATCGAGACAATCTCACCAGTCTCAACGCAGGGTGCATAACATGGTGGGACTGTCAAGACAATCTCACCTGTCTTGACGTCAAGACTGTCGAGACAATCTTGATTGTCTTGACAGGCCAGCACTATATAGTCCGGCAATAGTTCCCTTATGGAACAATCGTCTTCAACTCATGTTGTGATCCAGACAACTAGATCTACTTCAATACAATCCTTTGTACGAAGCCATTGATCAGGTGTCACCACCACCACGTTCCACCAAACCCCTTCGCGCTCCTTGACACTCCTCTCCTGCGAGAACCAACCTGCCTTCCACCTCTCGCCCTAATCCTATACTCGGGTAGGACAGTACGGTACAGACCGCAACACTTTGAAGACCCTCAAGGATGAGTACCTCAGGAGCAACCAACCCCAACTTCCCAGATGGAAAGATTAGCGTCGCCAAGCCAGACCTGTTCTACGGCGAAAGAAACAAGGTCAACGACTGGCTCATGCAACTCCAAGTCTACTTTCAATTCCAACCAGAGACAAAGCTGCCTAAGGACAAGTGGCCCCTCTTTGCAACCACTTACATGAGAGGCAATGCCTATCGATAGATCAAGCTCTACATCAACAAACATCTCTCAGGAAATGGAGACCACGACGGCACAACAGAATGGATGACAAAATAGACATGATTCAAGGACAAGATCAAAAGGATCCTTGGACTATCTAACAAAGACAAAGTGGCTATACGAATGATCCAGCACATCAAACAACAACACTCAGCTGCAGAGTACACCACGCAGTTCAAACAATACTCAGTACTGACTGACTGGGACGACGACACCCTGATGGTCATGTACTGACGTGGACTCAAGGAAAACATGAAGGATGAAATCACCTTCGATGGACAAGTGGTCGACACACTGGACGAACTCATCGCACAAGCAATCAACATTGATGACAAACTATTCGAGCGAGTGATGGAGAAACACCACGACAGAGGATACAGCCGCCCCGCATGGCATGTGAGCAACCACTACAAGCTGCCTAACAAGGCACCGCCACATGACCCATATGGCTATGTACCCATGGAACTGGATGCAGTCCACCACAAGGGAAGGTTCACGAAGAGAAGGAACAACAAAAAGGGGAAAGCACTGAAGTGCTATGCCTGTGGCAAGCTAGGCCACATGGTGAAAGACTGTCGTTCAAAGAACAAGGTGCACCGACAGCAACTTAATACGCTCGACGGAGACTGGAATGTCATCAAGCCAGAGGACCCACCAGGAGAGGCTCAGCTATCCCTCGAACAATGGGACGACTACAATCAGATATTGGAAGCAGCCCACCAACTGGCAACATCAGGAGGCAAGGACCTACCAGAACTAACAGGTCAGGACAAGGGACAGGAGCCCTTAACCACCTCTGATGGGGACTGAGACAAACCTGCGTCTATCAAAGAAGAAATACCACAAGGAAGCTATACTTACAGCATGGACCCACGAAATCTACGGCATGGTGAACTACAGTGGAGGTTTTGCACAAGGCACTACTGCACCTACCACGAACAACTACAAAGGTACGGAGGACATTCACCCTACCACGCCACCTGCCACAAGCATTGGGTTAATTGCGAGAAGGATGCGTGTGAGATCCATCTTTGGGACAAATGCCAACACACCGCATTCCCCGGGCACACACATGATTGGCATGAACACCTCATGTTCCTACAGCAAGGCAACAACCACAACTGCTACGTCAACAATTGGCAGTACTGCCTCAAGCCTGGATGTGACAAGCATCAGCAAGACAAATTCATGAACAGATTCCTCAGGACTGATGGGAATGGCTGGACCTATTGCCCAGTCAGTGGAAAGACACTTCAATCAGGAAAAGACTGAACTCCCTTGTCAAGGGGCAACATCGGGAGCTCAACAACATGACCCCTAGCAACGCAAAGCACCTGCGATTGCCTGTGTCACTACACGCCAACACGCCAGTACAGACATACACACTTGTTGACTCTGGAGCCAGTGGAAACTACATTTCAAGACAACTTTACGACACCCTCAGCACTGGAAGGAGACGCAAGCAGCAGCCCTATCAGCTCACGATGGCAAATGGACAGACAGAGCTAGTCTGCCATGAGACGCAGCCAATGGAAATGGTTACCGGACACCATGCTGAAAGGATCCACCTTGATATTGTCAAGTTGGCCACTCAGGATATCTATTTGGGGATGCCTTGGCTAAAGAAGCACAACCCAGTTGTTAACTGGAAGACAGGAGTACTCACGTTTAGGAACTGCACTAACAACACAGCTTGGACCTGTTACCAGCCGCAGAAGGCGTGGACAGATGAGGGAAGGAGTCCTCAGTGGAACCTCACTGACAGAAAGGACGACTCTCAAAAGAAGAGGTCCACCTCGACAGGCACACCCTGGAACCAGGTGGCCAAACAGTCAGAGATGAAGAGAGAGGAAGTTGTTAACCCTCTGGAGATCCCTGAAGAGTACTGACCTGGGTATAATAACCTCTTTCAGGAAGAGACAACAACAGCAGTGTTGCCTAAGCACCAACCTTGGGATCATGAGATCAAGTTGCAACCAGGGACAGAGCCAGGATTTGGACCAATTTACCAGTTATCAGAGAAAGAGCTCCAAGTACTTCGCGAGTACCTGGAGGAAAACCTGAAAAAGGGTTTCATTCGAGAATCTCAATCACCAGCAGGATACCCGATACTATTTGCACCAAAGAAAGACGGAAGTCTTCGACTTTGTGTGGATTACAGGAAACTCAACAACATTACCATCAAGAATCGATATCCGCTGCCAAATGCGAACAAATTGCGAGACAGGATCAGCCAAGCTACAATCTTTACCAAGCTGGACTTGAAAGGAGCATACAACCTGATACACATGAAAAAAGGAGAAGAATGGAAGACAGCCTTCAGAACCTGATACGGACACTACGAGTATCTGGTTATGCTATTCAGACTCACAAACGCACCAGCAACATGTCAAGCATTGATCAACAACATCATCAGAGCACACCTGGACCAAACAGCTATCGCCTACCTGGACGACATTCTTGTCTACTTGAACACGCAACAAGAACATACCAAACATGTGAAGGATGTTCTACGATACCTACAAGAGGTAGGGCTCAAGCTCAACCCGAAGAAATGCGAGTTCAACAAACCAGAAGTTGAATTCCTCAGATACATCATAGGGATCGAAGAGATCAAGATTGACCCTGAGAAAATCAAAGTGATTCAGCAATAGCCAACACCGACATCAGTTAAGGAAGTACAAGCCTTCCTAGGATTTGCTAACTTCAACTGACAGTTTATCAAGAACTACTCACAGATGGCAACACCACTGACAGAACTCACAAAGAAGGACGTGGAGTACTGGTGGACGGAGAGACAACAAAAAGCATTCCAACAGCTCAAGGACACTTGCGCCAAGGAACCAGTTCTCCTCAACTTCAAGACAGGCCAACCGACACGAATCAAGACGGACGCTTCAGATCAGGCAGTGGGAGCATATCTATGCCAACAGGCAGACGGCAAGTGGCACCCAGTTGCCTACTACTCACGAAAGATGACACAAGTGGAACGAAACTATGATATCCACGATAAAGAGCTACTGGCAGTTGTCAACACACTCGAACACTGGAGAGTGTACGCGGAAAGCAGTTCTGAACTCACCATTCTCACAGACCACAAGAATCTGACAACGTTCACGACAACCAAGAAGCTGAACAGACGGCAAGTCAGATGGGCTGAACTCCTAGGGTAACACAAGTTCAAGATCTTGTACACCCCTGGACAAGACAATGGGAGAGCAGACACACTAAGCTGACGAAAAAACCACATGGAAGATGATGAACGCCAAGGAATGATCTTACAGCAGGACCAGCAAGGAAACCTGGTGCCCCAGCCACAGATCAACAAGCTCACGGCAGAAGACACTGAAGAACTAATAAGGAACTACCATGATAACCCAGCACACGGTCACCCAGGAATCTCCAAGACCACAGACCTTATCCAACAGGCAGGGAACAATGTCATTAACCTCTGACAACATGTCACAAACTACATCAGCAAGTGTCTACTATGCCAGAAAAACAAACATGGAAGACATAAGCCATACGGAGAAGGACACCCGAACATGATACTGAAAGGCCCATGGGAAGACGTGTCAATGGACTTCATCACAAAGCTACCCAAGTCCAAAGACCCAGTCACAGGAATCACCTACGACTTGATTATGGTGATAGTGGACAGATTCACAAAATATCTAATAGCGGTACCATTCAAGGAAACCCACACAGCAGAACAGTTGGGACACCTTTTACTGGACAGATTGGTCAGAGACCACGGAGTTCCAATCACGATCATTACAGACAGAGACAAACTCTTCACATCCAACTACTGGAAGACAATCAGTGCAGCCATGGGAACAAAACCCAAAATGTCTACAGCCTATCACCCACGAACCGACAGCCAGACAGAGCGAGCGAACTAAGTCCTGGAGACTTACTTACAGCATTACATCAACAAGACCCACAGCAATTGGGTACAGTTATTACCGGTGGCACAGCTGGCAATCAACCAGCACAGATCAGACTCAACAAAGGAATCGCCATTTTTTGCCAATTTTGGACAACATGCGAACATCGGGATGCCAAGCAGAGCTTCACCAAACACGGAGAAAGCACTCCAACATGACAAGCTCCTACAACAAACACACACGATGATGAGGCACTACCTTCAAGAGACCTCAGAAAGAATGCAATGTCAAATGGACAAGAAATCGAAAATGGCACCTCAGCTAAAGAAGGGGGATAAAGTCTACCTCCTCACAAGAAATTGGAAAACAAAGAAACCAAGAACAAAGAAACTGGACCATGTCAAGGTCAGACCATTTTCAGTCAAAGAAAAAACCGGACCAGTCAACGTCAGACTGCGACTACCGAGAGACGCTCGGGTACACCCAAACTTTCACATCTCAATGATCGAATTAGCTGACCAGAGCACACCCTTGCAGGAAACATTTCATTACCAACCAGAGGAAGAACAGGAATTCGAGGCTGAACAGATCCTGAAGAGAAAAGGTCAGTGATACCTTGTCAAGTGGAAAGACTACCCAGACTCGGAAAATACCTGGGAGCCACTCAGGAACCTCGCGAACTGCCAGCTCCTCCTGCAGCAGTTCCGGCAGGAGCAGGACTGAACAGCTCAGCCTGCAGCGCGGACACATCAATGACTGTCGCCGACAAGTCTTCACCATCCGCCTCCATTTCAGCAACAAGGCACTGGAGCTTCTTCTTTGCTTGACCCTCAGCACCCTCAAGAACCTTTCGCTTTCGGGACACACAAGCCTGCAGCTCGGCAAGCTGCTTGACAAGAGCATCCCGCTTGGCCTCATCAACAGCCAAATCCTCGCGAAGATTATCCCGAGTCATGTTCAGTGACTCCCAAGAAAGTGATACACAGGACTTTCCCTGACGAGTGCACTCAGCGCACTTCAACTTATCGTTGTCGTCAGACATTCAGAAGCAGGGCTTGTGGTTCAAAACACAGAAGTCACACGGAGCAAGTGACACAAAGTTATGATCACAGATCTGGGCTGCCAGTTGGTTTCGGTAAGCAGAGGCACATGATTTTGCAGACATACTCAAGAATTCATCAGGATGATGAATGAAGGAGAGGAGGGTAGTGTTACAACCCAGGGATGGGAGCCACTCATTTATAGGCAATCAGGCCGTGGGCCAGGCAAGAGGACACCATGGAAGTCAAGTGACCAACCAACAAGGGGTCACGTGACTGTCGAGACACACACGGGAGTCTTGACGCATGATGCATGAAGCATTGAGACAATCTCACCAGTCTTGACGCATGATGCATGAAGCATCGAGACAATCTCACCAGTCTTGACGCATGATGCATGAAGCATCAAGACAATCTCACCAGTCTCGACACAGGGTGCATAACATGGTGGGACTGTCAAGACAATCTCACCTGTCTTGATGTTGAGACTGTCGAGACAATCTCGATTGTCTCGACAGGCCAGCACTATATAGTCTGGCGATAGTTCCCTTATGGAACAATCGTCTTCAACTCATGTTGTGATCCAGACAACTAGATCTACTTCAATACAATCCTTTGTACGAAGCCATTGATCAGGTGTCACCACCACCACGTTCCACCAAACCCCTTCGCGCTCCTTGACACTCCTCTCCTGCAAGAACCAACCCGCCTTCCACCTCTCGCCCTAATCCTATACTCGGGTAGGACGGTACGGTACAGACCGCAACATCTGATTCCTCTGGCATGTCACTGTTCTTTGCCAACAAAGGGTTCCATCCACAGCTCAGCATCACACCCACAAGTGAAGCCTGCAACCAAGATGCTATGGAAATCTCTGGAGAAATAACGCAGATTCTGGAACAGTTGCAAGCTGAACTCCGACTATCCCAGGAAGCTCAAGCTCACACCACCAATTTGCATCAAGTCCTGTCACTGTCCTATCAAACTGGAGATCTTGTTTGGCTGAATACCAAGAACATCAGGACACACCACCCATGCAAAAAGCTTGACAACAAGTGGATTGGACTATTCAAGGTGTTGAAGGTAGTCAGAAGCTGTGCCTGCCATCTGGAGCTTCCACACACTCTCAAAATTCACCCTGTCTTTCATGTTTCCCTTCTATGTCTGACACCTGCTAATCCTATCCCTGGCCAATCAAATGAACACTCTGGCCCTGTCATTAGTCAAGACACAGATGAAGAGTTCCAGGTTGAAGAAATCCTTGACTTCAAGCCAGCAATGTCTTGACAGAAGTTCAAGTACCTGGTCAAATAGTCTGGATGGCCAATTGAAGATGCCACTGAAGAGCCTATTAAGCATCTTGACAACACCAAAGACACCATCTACAACTTCCATGAGAAATACCCAAGGAAACCACAGCCACAGAACTACACCCACGAGCGGCCTGAGGCTCACAGGAGTTCGCCATGTGAAGGAGGGGGGTAATGTCACAGTTCTGGTCCAGTTGCATATCTGGCACAAGTCACACACCTTGCCGGGAAGTTCCATCTGCACTGTTGCCTGTTTGCTCCACTGTATCCCCTGCCTATAAGAACTTCTCCTGCTCCCCCAGCTTCTTCTCTTCTTCTTTTCTTTTTACCTTCCTTGTCTTTCATCTTGTACATCAATCCAAGTCTCAAGTCTCAAGCCAAGTCAGGTCAAGGTTACTGAATCAGTTAGACTCGAGTTCTGCTCTGCTATTGCCTTGTCACAATTTTCTGGTGTTTTTTCCAGAGAAGCTTGGAATCATAGTGTAGTCCCAGAATACACCCTTCTTCCTTAGGCTGTAGTACCACTTCTCCAAGTCTTAGACTGAGCTGAAGATCATCTGTTCTTCTTCTAGAAAAATAGAGAAGTTTATACTTTTCAGGTGCAAACTTCATTCCATGTTTTCTTGCCCAGTCTAAACACTTGGAGTGAGTAGACTTTAGCTTCAGGAGATTGCTTTTAAGAGAAGGGGAAAATGCCAGAAGGTTTGTGTCATCTGCAAAGCCCAGAGCTGATACACTTTTCTCTAGTGTATGAACAATATTATGAAGATCTGAAATGTAGAAAAGAAATAAAATAGGAGAGAGAGATGAACCTTGAGGAACTCCACAGTGTACTGGAAACAAAGAAGACTCTGAATCGTCAAAAACAAGAGAGGTTTTTCTTTGGGTAGTGAAAGAAAAGATCCAGTTAACAAACCAGCTGGGGATTTCTTTTCTCTCCAGGATTTTCTTGAGAATTTCTGGCAGAACTCTATCATAAGCTCCTGAGATATCCAGAGAAAGAAGACTGGCTACCATTCCTTCCTTCCAGACTTTTTCAACTTGGGAAGTGAGTAGAAATAGTGCAGACTCAGTTGATCTTCCTTTTCTGAAGCCCATCTGGATTTCTGGTAGCAGGTTTTCTTTCTCAGCCAGTTCACTTAGCTTTGTGGCTGCCAGAGCTTCCATCAGCTTCCCAATTCTGTTGAGAAGTGCTATTGGCCTCCAAGCTTTGGCATAGCAATAGAATCCTTTGCTAGACTTTCTCAAGCATATTGTTCTGGCTGCTTTGTATCTGTCAGGGAAATATTCTAGCTTCCAGCAGGCTTCCAGAACTTTGGCTATCTTTTCATTGAAAGAGTCTCCTAATACTTTTAGAAATCCATTGGGTAGAGTGTCTTTCCCAGAAGCTGTAAAAAGTTTTTTCTTTTTCAGAATATTGTGAATATCTTCTTTGGAGATTTCCTGAGATAGCTGGTGTTGTTGGTAGTTGGCTGGCTGGTCCTGGGATTCTGGTACTGGCTGGAGAGGTAGAGGGAAGAACTGGGTTTTGAATACTTCTACCTTTTCTGTGAAAGTTCTGGCAGTTTCTCCATCTTGCTTTGTGAGCTCTGGAACAATTGGAAGTTCTGGTGGTTTGCCAGCTTTTTCTTTACCCCACTTGGCTATTTTCCAGTGCTTTTGTGTTTCAGCCAGGTTCTGGAGTTTTTCTCTGAATATCTTTCTTTTAGTATTCTTGATCAGGTGTTTCTTTTCCTTTATTACCTTTTCAAGTTTGTAGACTGGTTCTTGGTTTTGGAAGACTTTTCTTCTTAGTTTTCTTTCCTCTTTAATTTTCTCTTTAATCTCTTGGTTCCACCAGGGAACAGTGTACTTTGAGTCTCTCAGAGGTCTTGTTGTCTTGTCAGCCAGTTCTTGAAGAGCTTTGTCCAGGTTCTCCAGATAGTTGTCCACTTCCTCTCTGTTAAGTAGTGGTGGAATAGGGGGAAGATTCTTAGCTTCTTTCTTGACTTGGTCCAGATCTAGTGTTCTCCAGTTTCTTTGGTGGGTTCTGGCTTTCTTTGGTGTTTCCAGACTTAGGATTGTCTGAAATAGTCTGTGGTCTGAACCTGTGTGGAAGTCTAGGTTAATCTGGGAAGAAATAAAGGAATTAAGAAGTGATATAGAAATAAAAGATAAGTCAATAGCAGAGAAGGGAGGCTCTGCCAGTGTTCTTGCTCTTGTTGGTGTGAAAGGTGCTATTGCCAGCTCTAGTCCTTGATCATCTGTGAGTTCTTTGAACTTAGTAGCTAGTTCAGAGTAGAGTTGGGAGGATTTTGACCAGGATGGGTGGTGGAGGTTTGAGTCAGTCAGAAGAATATGTTCTTCTTCTTTCTCCAGTGCCTGGGCCAGTACATCCAGTAGAGCTTCTGCTGATACTCTGTAGTTTTCCTGGTTTGTAGGTGTGAAGTACAGGTTATGTACCCAGAACACTTTTGCTTGCACTCTTATCTCCAGTGATGTTAAATCCTTGCTCCAGAACACAGGGGTTATAGCTGACCTCTGTATTCTTCTGTTGATTAGAACCAGAGTTCTCCCTAACACTTGGTCTTGAAGAGGGTAGAAGGCTGAGAAGACTGTTGAGGTACTTGTTTCCTGGTATAGATTTCTCCATGGTTCTTGAAGTGCAATCAGATCCACTTCCTGCAGTCTGGGGTTAGCTAGTAGAAGATCTTGACATGTCTGGCTTTTCTGCACATTTTTTATTTTATTTTATTTTTATTTGATTCTTACACTGATAGTAGCTTTTCAGCTATGCAGATCTTCTAGCTAAGAGTGATTTTCTTCAGAAAACCTTTAGAGGAATAAAAACTGAAGACTGGGGGTGACTAGAGGATGTAGCAAAAGGAAATCTTGTAGTGACTGGTAGAAAGAAAACTTCTAGATATTAGAGTGTGAATAGTGGAGTTTGAAAGCCAGATTAAACTGGTTCAGTCTTTTCAAAGACATAAACCAGTATAGAAACTTCTGTAGAAGCTCTGGGTTTGAAATAATAGAAGTGAAATCTTGAGAATTAAAAGGAGCTTGCTGTCTTTGACTTGAATAAAGAGAGCATGAAGAGGTGATATGTTTCACTGTCTCTTCTGCTTGACCACAGACACATAAAGGGGTAGGAAAGTCTGGAACTCCAGCTCTGAATAGAAAACTTGCCAGGCTAATTCTCCCAGTTCTGGTTTGTAGTAGTAGACTTGCCTCAGCTTTCTGTAGCTTTTTGTAGAGCTTCAGGTTGTTGTGGTGAGGCTTTTGACAAAACACCTGCCACCCAGAGTAGCTTTTTCTTTTCTTCTCCTCCTATTGGTTTTCCCACTCTTTAACAAAGAGTTTCTGTAGTTCTTTCTTTGAACTCGCCTGGTTAGTAGTTAATTGGTTTAACCAAGTGAACTTCCAATAGGGGGAGATAGTTGAGGATTCCTTTAAAGGTTTCTTCACAGAAGAGGCATAGTGGGAGATATTGGAAAAGACATTGTCCAGAAGTGTTTTCAGAGAGGAGGTTTGAATAGAAGAGAGAAAACAGGCTGTGCGAAATTTGAAATAGAGATCTAGAGGTAAAAGAAAAAGCTCACTCTCTAATAAGAAAGATGGAGTGACTTTGAAGGCACCTCCAATAAGTCTCAGGCATTTGTTCTGGAATGTGCTAAGAGAAAAGATATTAGAAGATTTTCTTAGAGGATTGAACCAGATCCCCACAGCATAACTCAGTAAAGATCTGAGTATTGCAGTATACACAAGACATGATGTGAGGACTGGGAAACCCCAAGTAGAATATGAAGTTCTAGAAAGAGAGGAAAGTGCTTTCTGAGCTTTTTGAAGAATAATTCTCTGGTGCTTATGCCAGTGGAGTTTTGCATCCAGGTACATTCCTAATACTCGCACTTCTTCTTTTGGTCTTAGAATCACATTCCCCAGTCTGAGCTTAAGCTGAAGATTGTCTGATCTTCTTCTGGAAAAATGAAGTATTTCATATTTCTCAGGAGAGAAGACTATTCCATGTCTTGCAGTCCATAATAGACATTTGAGGTGTGTGTTGTTTAACTTCAGAAGGTTGCTTTTTAGAGAGTGTCCAAATGCAAGCAGATTTGTATCATCTGCAAATCCCAGAGCAGAAACACCAGTGGAAGGAGAGTGTACAGTTTCATGAAGTTCAGAAATGTAAAATAGAAATAGAATAGGAAATAAAGGGGAACCTTGGGGAACTCCACAGTGAATAGGAATAGCAGAAGACTCAGAGTCATCAAACACAAGAGTGGTAGAACGACTGGTGCAGAAAGAGAGAATCCAGGAAGATAGCCAGAGAGGAATTCCTTTTCTCTCTAGGATTTGTTGGAGGATCTTAGGTAGAACTCTGTCATAGGCTCCTGAGATATCCAGAGAAAGTAGAGATGTAACCATGCCTTCCTTCCAGACTTTTTCCACTTGGGAAGTTAGTAGGAAGAGTGCTGATTCAGTTGATCTTCCTTTCCTGAAGCCCATCTGGATTTCTGGCAAAAGTCTAGCTTCTTCTGCTACCTTGCTTAGCCTGGTTGCTGTAATAGCTTCCATCAGCTTGCCAGTTGTGTTTAGCAAAGCTATAGGGCGCCAGGCTTTAGCTTGGTTATAGTATTCTTTACCAGGTTTTCTTAGACAGACTGTCTTTGCATTCTTGAACCTCTCTGGAAAGTATTCCAGTCTCCAGCATGTTGATGTGAGAACAGCCATAGCTTGGCAGGACTTGGAACCCAGAGCTTTCAGAAATCCATTTGGCAGCTTATCTTTTCCCCCTGCTGTGAAAGGTTTCTTTTTGTTCAGGATTTGTTCCACTTCTTCAGCAGTAACTTCCTGAGAAAGCTGGATCTCTGGAGTACTCTGGGAACTCTCTGTACTTGGTTCTGGAACAAGTGCTTTGGGGAAGAACTGGGCTGAGAATGCTTTTGTCTTCTCCTCAAAGGTTTTAGCTAGTCCTTCTTGAGTTTCCAAGTCTGGGACCAGGGGAAGATCAGGAGTCCTGTTGGCTTTTGTTTTTCCCCACTTTGCAAGCTTCCAGAATTTTGAAGAACTGGCTAGCTTGTGGACTTGTTGTCTGAAGGTGGTCTGCTTTCCCTCTCTGACTGCTTTTTTCTTGTTCTTAGTTGCTTGCTCAAGGTCTTCTTGGGATGCCTGTCCTCTGAGAACTTGTCTTCTTACTCTTCTTTCCTCTCTAACCTTGTTTTGGATGTCTTGGTTCCACCAGGGAACTGAGTGACCAGATTACTTCTGGAGCTGTGTACATTTGCTTGCCACTTCTTGGAGAAAGTTGTCCAGGTACTCCAAGTACTTATCCACTTCATCTTTGTCTTGAAAGTGGGAAGGTAGCTGTAGCTTCTCACACTCTACTCTTGCAAGGTTAGAGTCCAGTGTCTTCCAGTTCCTTTCTGGCTTCCAGGTTTTCCTTGGAGGATCCAGGTCCAGGCTAGTTAGTATAGGTCTGTGGTCAGACCCATGAAAGAACTGGAGAGCCACTTTAGAGAAAATCAGGGAGTTAGAAAGAGAAGAAGAAATAAAAGACAGATCAATTGCAGAACATGGTTTTTCTGAAAGAGATCTTGCTCTGGTGGGAGTAAAAGGTGCAATAGCTAAATCAAGATTTAAATCTTTCATTAGACCTTGGAACTTGTTTGCAGTGTCAGAGTACAGTCTTTTTTTCTTTGACTAGTCTGGGTGGTGGAGGTTTGAATCTGTGAGAAGAATATGTTGTCCTTGTACTTGTAAAGCATTTTGGAGTAAACAGAGAAGAGCTTTTGATGCCTCTGTATAGTTTTCTTGACTTGATGGGGTAAAGTAAAGATTATGCACCCAAAGAGAAGTAGAAGAGTTTTCCAAGTAGATTTCAAGAGAAATAAAGTCTTTACTCCAGAAAGTAGGATGAAGAGAAGAGAGTTTCAGGTTTTTATTAATAAGAAAAAGTGTTCTACCAATCTCTGAACAGTAAAGAGGAAGAAAAGAAGAGAAAACAGTAGAGGTGCTTATCTCCAGGTGAGGGTTTTTCCAGAGTTCTTGAAGTACAATAATATCCACCTCTTGAAGAGCTGAGGTTGCTAGAAGTAGCTCTTGGACTGATTGGCTTTTTTGCACATTATACTGGAGAAGTGTGAGCTTTGAGTCTTTCATGTAGACATCTCATCTTCAAAGATCTTGAAAGGGTTGGCTGATACTTTTCCCTTATTATTCGTTGATCTTGCCCCAAGAATTTGAACTTCTGGACAGCTTCCCCTGATTCTCTCTGAGCTTCTGGTTGGCTCAGCCATTTTACGTTTTTCCCCCCCAGGAGTGGCTGGGAGAAAGAGAAAGATGTAGCTGGAGATTGGGGTACTGGTGTCAGAGATGTAGAGATTGGGATCTCATACTTCCCTGGGCATGAAATCCAAGCTTCCCTGGCTTTCTTGGCTACTTCCTGGCGTACTGGGCATGTGCTAGCCCAGGCTGGGTGAGATCCCTGGCAATTGCAGCATTTTGGTTTCAGCAAGTTTTCAGGAATTGGGCATGCTCTCCTCTCATGTTGTCCACCACATGCTCCACAGGCAGTTCTGTTCCTGCAGGCATGAGCTTGGTGGCCACAGCCAAAGCACTTGAAGCATTGTGCAATAACTGTGTTTGCCAGGAAGGGTTCCACTTCATGTAGTCTGTGTCCCAGCACTAGTCCATTCTCAATAAGAAGATTGGCCTGTTGGCGAGTAGAGAGATCCAGGTGGAGAGAGGTGACCTGTTTCTTTTGAGCTATGGATTTCTTGGACCAATATGCTCTCAGAATAGTGATCTGTTTGCCAAGAGAAGGGTTGCTAGTCTGGATTTTTTTGCAGGTGTCCTCCAGATTCTCTGGCTGGATATCTGCTGTTCTGACTCCATGAACCAGAACTGGGAATCTCTTGGGCTGGACTATTGCCTTTGTGTTGAAGATAGTTGCAGTCCAGGAGGAATCCTTTTCCAGAAAAAGCTTAGTTTCCTGGCTCTCTGTGTGAATAAGAATATCCCCTGATGGGAGTTTTCTCACTGCCCTGATCTGTTTGTTATAAGAGCTTGGGAGTCTGTCTTGGAGGGCTTGGAAGAGCTGGACATGGGTTCTGTTGGCCATGTCTGGAGTCTGGTGCCCAGGGTGTACCAGAACCTCTTTGAGAATTCTGGAAGCTAGTGGAATTTGAGCAGAGGAAGTTTTTGCAGCTGCCTGTGCATAAGATGGGTTTGCCTCTTGTCTATCTAGATGTTTGTTGAGGTTTTCAAGTTCCTGGATAATCTTGTTGGTAATGCCAGAGGGTAGAGGCTGGACAGTGCTAGTCTGCAGCTCTGCAGAGAGTTTTTGCTTGAGGTTCTCCCAGCTTTTTCTGACTGGTTCTAGAACTGTTTGGGTTTTTAGCCAGAAGTTAAGAAGTTCCCAGTCTTTCTGTATAGTACTTTCAGTGGTGGGAGAACTAGCTTGAGTGTTAGAGAGACTGGAAGCTGGTGTGGCTAGTGGTGCTCTGGGATTGGTTTCTAAAGAAGTGGGTTTTTTCTTTTTTAGTGCCATGGTGGAGCTTGCTTCGCACAGGTCAACTGTTTCCAGTCTGTGAAGTAGTGCCAGAGAGAGAGGAGTCACCTGGTTTCCCAGCAGTAATAATCTAGTCCTGGGACCAGACCCCAAGACTAGACTTTCCTGGGCAGCTTATTCCAACTAAGCTCTGGGTAAAGCTAGAAGTATTTGCCTAGACTAGGGACCAGACCCCCTATCTAGACTTTCCTTGAGTCAAGGACTCTGCTAGCTCCAGAGTCAGTCAGACTCTAACTATTCCTCTTATCCTGAGACTCTCTCTCTCTGGTTGTGGCTGGATTGCTGGTTGTTGAAGAAACAGATCGTGGATCCCAAGATCACAACTTTTGACAATCAGGTGTGATTCTCAAAGGTGATGGGTTTTCACCTTAAGGTTTGGGTGGGTCGGGACAGGATGTTGGCTGTTTTCCAGAACATATGACAAAATGCCGTCTTTGCCAAAAGTGATGGTCCTTGAACAGCGTGGTTCTGGGAAGAGTTGAGAATCTGCAAGTGTTCTGCACATTATACTGGAGAAGGTTGAGAGTTGGTGTACTCATCAAACCTCTGGGTTAGAATCCACAAGTATCTCAAAAGAGTTTTGTTTTGGAAGATTAGTGGTAGTCTTCAGGTTTTGCAGAGAGGTTGCTTGAGAGCTAAGTCTTGCACTTGATCTAGTTCTCACCAGCTCTCCCTGTTTTCTTTTCTTCCCATCCTCTCTATCAGATAGATTAGGGCCACTTCCAGTATTGGTGGTCTGGCTTGGAGAGAAGATAAAAGTGGAAGAGATGTTTTCTGGAGTGGTGTATCTTCCAGGTCTGGTGAGCCAGGATTCTCTAGCTTTCTGTGTAGCTTCCTGCTTTTTAGGGCAGACTTTTTCCCAAGCAGAGTGCTTCCCTCCACAGTTAGCACATTTGGGAACTAGCTTTTCTTGAGGAATTGGGCAATCTCTTCTGGCATGTTTTCCTCCACATGCTAGGCACTGTGCTTGAGCTTGGCAGGTTCTTGCCTGGTGTCCAAACTTTGAGTATTTGTAGCATTGGACTACTGATGTATCCAGAAGTGCTAGCTCTACTTCATGGATCATGTGGCCAAGTACAACTCCTCTCTTGATTAGTAGATTAGCTTGCTCAGGTGTTGCAAGATCTATGTGCAGAGATGTCACAGATTTCTTAAGAAGTTTGGACTTTCTGGTCCAGTAGGTTCTCAGGATTTTGACCTGGTTTTCCATACCAGGGTTTTGTCTGAAGATAGTCTTAGTTGTCTCTTCCAGGTTATCTGGGTTAAAGTCCTTTGTTTGAACTCCATGAACCATGACTGGGAAGATTCTGGAAGAGATCTTAGCTTCTTCAGAGAACACTGCAGAGATCCAGTTTTTGTTCTGTTCTAGTTGTGTCTTGGCTGAGGGAGATTCTAGAGAGATGATAATATCACCAGAAGGGAGCTTTCTGACTGCTCTGATATCTTTCTGGCAAGATGTAGGGACTTTGTTCTTGATAGCCTGCACAAGCTGGGAAGGTGTTCTGTTTCCTGTCTGTGCTGTTTGGACTCCAGGTCTGATAGTGATCTCACTGAAGATTCTCTGGGGAACTGGAATTTCCTGAACTGTAGCTTTCTGGACTGCTTGAGCATAGGAAAGATTAGATGCTGGTGTTTGCATATTTTTCTCAATTCTGTCCAGTCTCTGGAGAACTTTCTGGATCTCTTGTCCAGTGGTGGAAGGTGTGGCTATATGGCTTGCTAGCTGGGTGGTGATTTTCTTCCATGCTGTCTGTACCTTTGGGGGAGCTTTAGACTGGTTTAGCCAGACTTCAACAATCTGGGATACTGGCAGTGTGTTTTCTCCAGCTTGTTGGTCTGGTGTTGCCAGAGAGGTATCTTGTTGGCTTGGCTCTGGGGGAGTAGATAAAGAAGAAGAGCTGGATAGGATGTTGGGGGATCTGGAAGCCAGTATAGAGATTGGTACTCTAGAGTTGTGTTGGAGATTACTGGGTTTTTTCTTTTTTGAGACCATAGCTCTGGGTTTCCAGTAGTGATACCTTTAGAGAGTTGAGAGAGTTGAGGGAAAGAGAAGAGTACCCTGACTTCCCAGCAGTAGTGATCTAGCCCTGAGTCCAGACCTCAGAGCTAGACTTTCCTGGGCAGCTTCTTCCTTCTAAGCTCTGGGTGAAGAACTGCATTCTCCTTCTGTAGGGCTTTGGTGGCCTTGTGCTGGTCACTAGTATCCACATTCTTTGTACAAACTCTGTGGACTAGTACCCAGTACTGCTGTGTGCCTTCTTATTGACTGGATAGAATCTATAGAGTTTCTTAGCCAGCAACTATACCAAGGATCTAGAAGAGGTGTCATGCTAACAACACTAAAATGTGGTGTTGTATTGTGCTGCTGTACAGAGTAGGCTAGAGTGGAACTGAGCCAAGTGCCTGACATCTTTGTACTAGTGATAGATAAGTGTGGCTGCACCTGCCTGCCTAGTCAGGATCTAACTGACTAAGCACCCAGTCAGGCAACTAGCTTCTGACATGTTGTGTTAACAACACCAGATGGGTGTTATGCTAAAAGAAGTGGGTGTTGTGATAACAATACCCTATAAAGAATTATGGCACAGCTGTAAAAAGAACCATGTCAAGTGACAAAACTGACTTTTCATTAGGGAGACTATTCCAAGATGTAAAGGCACATATAGACACAGCAGACACCTTGGGACACCCCTATCCAGGAGACAGGTCAGTCTTTGAACTGTTGAAAAGAGTGGTGGAGTTTCTAGGATCACTCAACAAGATCTCTGATGTGGACATGAACATGAACACAAACACAAACCTGGAGATGACATGTGGGAGGTGTGACAACACAGCAGCACTGCAAGGCCTGCAACAGCAGTAGCAGAACCAGAAGATTGGCAAGAAAGTACTAACAATTCTAGAGAGAGTGGAGTCTTGGTTGGGGAAGCTGGAGAGAGGTCACCTGGGGGCAGGCAAGCTAGGACAGGCAACCTACACTGAGGTCACACAGTGGACACCACCAGCAGACACTGAGGCAAGGCATCACAAGGTGGTGCTAGTCAAGATCAAAGACCCAGTTGAGGCAGTGCACCTATGTCAGGTGTCCTGCAGTGAGCTGAAAGAACAAATCAACCACTCTAAGGCCACAGTGCTGGGAGTATGGTGACTGCCCAGCAGTGACTACACAATCCACATCTTGACAGTTGCAGCAAAGGTGGAACTGGAGCAGTCAACAGGATGGCTGGCCAGTATTGGGAAGTCTGTGGAGGTATCTTGACAAGTCTACCCTGTGCTGGTTCATGGAGTCAGGACCAAGGCCATCAACACGGGGGATCAGCAACAGGCCATCAACACCCTTGCCCAGCAAAATCACACCCTACACCCAGGACTTGTGATTGTGAGAGTGGTGTGGCCTTGGGCAGCACAGGGGAAGGACTACTCATCACTAGTGGTGGATACATACAACCTGGCAGCAGCAAACCAACTACTAGACAAGGGCCTTGTCAAGAGAGCAGATGTCAAGATGTGTGAGATCTACTATCACAACCTACAATTATGGCAATGCTACAAGTGCCAGAAGTACGGCCATGTTGCAACAGCCTACCACAACCAACAATGTTGTGCCTATTGTTCTGGCCAACACAACACCCAGCAGTGCAGAGTAGCAGAGGATCCAGCCCAGGCTTGCTGTGGTGCCTGCCATCAGCGAGGGCACAAGGTGTGGGACAAGAGCTGCAGTGTGCATGATAGGGAGTTGAACCACCTCACTGCTGCAAGGATGGCAGCACCTGGGTGATTCCTGGTACCACGTGTGGAGGCATCATCCACACCATCACCGACACTGACACCAACACCAACACCAACACCAACACCAGCACCAGCACCAGCACCCGCAGCCACCCTGCAACGCTCACAGGACAACAATAATAGCGGCAGTGATGATGGCACCCCCCCACCTCCTCCAGCACCCACCGCACGGGCCCCGGGTGAGAAGTGTCCACACAGCAGTGACGGTGATGATGGCGAGAACAACCCCTCCAGCAGCAACAACAACAGCAACAGCACCACCACCACCACTCTCTCAAAGAGCTGAAAGTGACGGGGCCGAGTGAGGGCTCAATTGCCTGGCCAACGTACAATCACCTTGTCACAACTACGCAGCCTGGCGATACCGGCAACCCCACCAACTCTGTCCCTCCCTGAGTAAGGGATCTCGAGGTTCTGCTGCTACAGACCTCTTTCTTTGTTCTATCGTTACCCCAGCAGTTTACCGCCCTATAGGGTGTGTGGGACAATGAGGTTTTTCGCCCTTAGGGCCCTTTTGCTTCCATAAGTGTTAGAGCCCAGAGGTTTTCCTTGTTATACAGCTACACAGTGTTCCCGGCATAGTCTAGCCACTAGTTAGTTCTGAAGCGGAGAAGGAATTCAATACAATATACAATGGCACAGCCGTAGACAAGAGTCTGTTGCTCGTGACACAGACACGCAGACAGTCACCTTTGCTCGATTAGGTAACTGAGCTTGATTATTATATTACTGGGGTGGGAAAATTTCCCTGCACCCGTATCGTTTCGGCTTGACAGTCTTCTAGTACTCTTTCTAGTGATCACAATAAGTGCGCTATATGAGCTTGTGTCATGGAGCAGCTGGGCACAGACTTGCACAGACGAGATACCCGTAACTCATGGTGGCCTTTCAGGACGATCAAAGTAGAACCCAAGGGCAGGGGTAGACCCCGGCGGGCCTTGAGAGGGATAATATCCCGTGCCAATGTACGGAAGTATGGGCAGTCCAGTATCACATGCTTTGCTGTCTCCCACTGCCACTCGCAGGGGCAGGCTGGGGACCTGAAGCCGGGGACCCTGCATTTGTGTAGGAAGGCAGCTAGGCTAATTTTCCCAGTCTGGATCTGTCAGTACACTGCTATGTGCCTTCGGGAGGCCGGTGTGGAGGCGGAGGGTAGCAGCTTGTATGGCATCTTCGCTGGCTTCTAGCCTCCCCCGGGGTCTGGGGCGGTGACATGCTGGGGAGGGGGGGGGGGGGGGGGGGGCACCCTCCAGCTCTTTCCAACAGTCCCAGCACCATTGTTCCGCTAGCTGATAGGCCTGCCATAGAGACTGCGGACCCCTGTGGCTGTTGCGTGGGGACTGGGCGGTGGCTGGTCGGGGGTCTGCACACCAAGGGGGGAGGCCAAGGCCTATGGAGATGGGCATCCCGTGCCAATACGGTAGAGAAGGAAGTTTAAGTGAGGCTGTCCCCGATTTCTTGTGCTCGATGGGGCTGCCAGCTACTCATCAAACATCCAGACAAAGCGAGTATGGGGTACGATACAAAATGACTGCTTGACAACGATTTCTATCACCCTCTCTGTGGCGCTTGCCCCTCGCTAGTCGGCTCCGATTGTTCAACTCTCCCATTCCATCTTGTCGTCCTCGATCACCATCGACTTCCCAAATTGAGAGCTGAGCGTTGCTGTAGCATCCTCCATTGTCCCGCTTGTTATCATTAGCAACACATCGCGACTGTCACGATGTCCTGCACCCGCAATGGAACAACTCACACATCCTCGTCCATGTCAACCCCCCGAGCATCGGCTTGATTGCCAACACTTGCAGGCGAATCGGCGCTTCCTTCTGCCATCTTGGTGATCTTCGGCGTCGCCCTCGGCGTCGCGGCAGGCCCG
This sequence comes from Lichina pygmaea, assembly GCA_963422465.1. NCBI lineage: Eukaryota > Fungi > Ascomycota > Lichinomycetes > Lichinales > Lichinaceae > Lichina > Lichina pygmaea. Next base: position 4,177,152 of record OY730171.1, read on the forward strand.
ACTCGGCGAGCCGCTAGATTCGCCCGAAGCGGCGTTGCTAGAAGCACTTCCTCGCTCTTTGCGAGGTCACCAAATTGTCAATCTGTGGCTCAAGTTAGCGACGTTGCAAAGATGCTCCGATACATCCCGGTAATACCGTCATAGAACTCATCCTCGTCCTCGTCGACCTCAGCCAGCTGCTCAAAGTTGACCTTGTACCGAAGGATGGCACCGATGCCGCCAAAGCCCTTGACGAATTGATTGCCCTCGCTGGACCGGTCTGATACGAACTCGAGCGTCGCCCCAAAGTCGCGATACTTGTCGGCCAGCCATTCGAGCAGCGGCTGTTGTAAGACAACCTCCATCTCTTGACCGGTGTCCTTGTCCATGAACATCTCGCGGCTCAGGCCTTCTTGCGCTTTGGTGCTGTGCAACACGACCTCTGATCCCGAAGCCGTTCGCAGAACCCACCGGGTCACGTCGAGGTTCTCAAAAACGACCAGGGTCTCGCAAGCTCCGAGCTCCAACGCCTTCAGCGTGTCGTCGATACCGTAGCAGACCTTGCCGGTATCCTGGCTGATCTCTTCAAAGTAGCTGCCGATCAGCTTCTTCTCTTGGATGAACTTGACGTTGCTCAAGGTCTCGGCCGACAAGTCGATAGCCTGGTTGAAGCCGCTTTCGCCGCCGTAGGACACATCAACAACCTTGATCACCTTGGACTGGAGGCGCTGATCGAACATGTCAGACTGGTTCAAGTCGTTCTTGAAATCAGCCGACCCGGCCAGGATCAGACCCGCAACGTTGACCTTGTCGCTCGTGATGAAGTTCTGGACGGCCAACTCGGCAACCTTTCGAACGTAGTTGTGACGCTTCTCCTCCCGCAGACGAGCGAACCGCAGGGCCGACTGACCACCTCGTCCGTGCTTCTTGGGCAGGTCCACCGAGAACTTGTGCACGACATCCCGAGTGTTACCGCTGAGAGTGCCGAAGAGCACGCCGTTGCCGTCCATGATGATGAAGCCAAACTTCTGGTCGGACTCGAGAAGCTCGCTGAGGGCCTCCGTGTGAAACTTGTTGTCACAGAGATACAGAGATGTATTGATCGGCTTGAAAGGTTCAAAATCCAAGTTGATCTTTCGCTCCTTTCCTTCCGCCGTGATGACTTCGCCACAGTAGATGACTAGTCCGTTCGGCGGCACCTTCGAGTACAGTTTGAGCCGCTGCTGCGTTGAGGTGATGGCCGACAAGACCGAGAGACGATTGACTCGGGACTTGATGTTGGAGGCGGTTCCAAACTCCTCAGCCAACATCTTGGCCGCTCGCGAGACCTGGTCCTTGGGCGGGATGATGAGCGAGATCATGGAGGTTCCGTTGCCTCTGGCTGCCTCGAGACGCTTGATTAGGTTTTTGACCTTCCACATCTGGATGTTCTTTTCCGCATCGTTGGCGCTCATTTTGGGCGATGAGGTGAAGGCGACAGGGCCCTTCTACCCAACAGACACAGATTTGAGGCCGGGCTGCGAACGATGCAGAAGATGGGATTACCCCCACTCGGAAAGGCGAAGAGTTTTCTTCTTGTGGGTCTCAGGAGACCGAGAGGATGAGTCAGCAGAGATTCTGAAAAGAGCAGGGTTAACCGAGTCGAATTAGCCCTAAACGCCAGACTTTTGTGGGAATACGAAGCCCACAATATCTAACGAAATCGCGAGTTGCACTTCAACATCATCAACGATGCCAGAAAAATCCAAGGATAAGAAGCCCGAGGCCGAGAAGGTCGACAAGGCCGGCAAGGCTGACAAGACCGGCAAGTCTGACAAGGCCGGCAAGTCTGGTGCTGCCAAATCCAAGAAGAGCCCCGACACAAAAGGTAGCGTCATTTCAGTAGTCGATGTGCTGAGCGAGCGCCATCATATGCTCTGGTGTGCTATCGCATAAAGAGATTCGACTCTGGCGAACTCGCTGCATAGAAGTTGCGACGGGACTGCGAGCTGATTTGTCTCCTATAGCGTCGAAAACAAAGACCAAGCCTTCGGCCAAGGCGAATCAAGCGGCCAAATCTGCCCTGCATGGGGTGAGTTGGCGCGCAATGACATCGCCAGGCCTTCATACTTTCTAGTCTCTCGACGACGCGGGAAGCTGATCTGGAGACCCGACAACAGACCAAGAGCGGCAAGATTCAAAAGATCCGGACCTCAACGACCTTCCGCCGGCCAAAGACGCTGCGTCTATCCCGGTCGCCCAAGTATCCACGCAAGTCGATCCCGTCAGAACCGGCACTCGATCAGCATAAGATCATTCTGCATCCGCTCAACACGGAAAGCGCGATGAAGAAGATTGAGGAGAACAACACGCTCGTTTTCGTCGTTGATGTTCGGGCCAACAAATATCAGATCAAGCAGTCGCTCAAGAAGCTGTACGACATCGACTGCGTAAGGGTTAACACGCTGATCCGGTCAGTTCAGGTCTACCTTTCTGCATCGATTCCTCTCGTTCTATTCTACCAAGAGTGTCTAGAATGTTGTTTTTTCCGGCTATCAAACTTTTGCGTTACCTGCTCCGTTCTCAGATCACCAATCTACAACATGTCATGCTATTACATACGCTAACGAGATCATGCTGCCAGACCCGACGGCAAGAAGAAGGCCTTTGTCCGACTCCACACAGATCAAGATGCTCTCGACGTTGCCGCATCGAAATTGGCCATTGTTTGAGGATAGTCTAGGCAGCGACATTCAATGATCAATCAGGCATCTCTTCACCGGCTTCTTGCTTTACTGTTTGGCCGTGCATCGCCAGCCTTTGTAGATGAGCCACGGGCACTCATCTACTTGACCCATAACATCCACCCACTCCACGGACAAGTCGCTCTCCTCCGTATCCCTGGAATGAACATAACTACCAAGCCTCTCGGTCAATACAATACCAGGCCTCGGTCAATCGAAGTTGGTCATTATCACCGTTGCCACGAATCGAACCATTCGGTACCATCAAGAACTACGTACGACGTATTGTATGAAGCAGCCATGACCACGGACGCTCATGTACCAAGTACTGTAACCTAGTTAGCGGACTCGCCCTTGGCAACAGCCATCCTCTTGCTCCTTTGAAGATCAAAGTAGATGACCAGACTATACTACGATGGTAGATCTTACCGCAGCAGATCTCACCGTACTCTATCTTGCGCCAGTCCTGCCGAACATGGCAGCCACGAGAACAGGTTTCGAGATCAGAGAAAAGTAAAAACAGCCGGACAGTTGCTGCCGGTGCCCGCCCTCCCCCCCCCCCCCCCCCCCCCCCCTCTCAAGACATGTTTTCGCATACGGTGCCATATCTCCTCTCCCACGCCCACGCCCCCAAAATGACTCAGACAATTTCAAGAGTACCGGTACTGTCCTTTAGAACTTGCTGTAGCTCTGCGAGAACAACAAGTATCGACTTCCGTGTCTGTGACGGGTGACAATCTGTGACGGGTGAGGCTGCTGCTGGGCCTCGAGTGAGTGAGCTGGCCGGCAGATCTTCCCACGTTCACCGAACGAAAAAGAGGCATGGCTCTTTGGTAACCCGACCGCAATGCACAGTACATCAAAGGTTTTTTGCTTTCCTCAGAGTATCTGTTCATCTTCCGCTCTCCTCCTTGTACTGTACGGTACTCTGCTGACCGAATGTCTTGGGAGTATTTTCCTCTGTTCACCAGGGTCTGGTCTTTTCTGTGGTTGGAAATGTGGTTGGTCCAACCTTGAGTTTGGTTTCAGCTACAAGCATATCCAGAGGCTTCGTGATAAGATGTTCTTCTTCTATCTACAGTTCTAGCATTACCACTGAAGAAGTGGAGCAAATTCTGAACAAGAAGAAACCTTTTACAGCAGGAGGAAAAGACAAGCTGCCAAATGGATTTCTGAAAGCTCTGGGTCCCAAGTTCTGCCAAGCTATAGCTGTTCTCACATCAACATGCTGGAGACTAGAATACTTTCCAGAGAGATTCAAGAATGCAAAAACAGTCTGTCTAAGAAAAGCTGGCAAGGGAATCTATAACCAAGCTAAAGCCTGGCGCCCTATAGCTCTGCTAAACACAACTGGCAAGCTGATGGAAGCTATTACAGCAGCCAGACTAAGCAAGGTAGCAGAAGAGGCTAAACTCTTGCCAGAAATTCAGATGGGGTTTAGGAAAGGCAGATCAACTGAATCAGCACTTTTCCTTCTAACTTCCCAAGTGGAAAAAGTCTGGAAAGAAGGCATGGTTGCATCTCTACTTTCTCTGGACATCTCAGGAGCATACAACAGAGTTCTTCCAGAGATTCTTCAAAAGATTCTGGAGAGAAAAGGAATCCCTCTCTGGCTAACTTCTTGGATCCTCTCTTTCTGTACCAGACGTACCACCACCCTAGTTACTGATGACTCTGAGTCCTCTTCTATTCCTATTCACTGTGGAGTCCCCCAAGGTTCCCCTTTGTCTCCTATTCTTTTTCTATTCTATATTTCTGAACTTCATGAGACTGTACATTCTCCTACTACTGGTGTTTCTGCTCTGGGATTTGCAGATGATACAAATCTGCTTGCATTTGGACACTCTCTTAAAAGCAACCTTCTGAAGTTGAAGAATACACATCTTAAATGTCTATCTTGGGCTGCAAGACATGGAATGGTCTTCTCTCCTGAGAAATATGAAATACTTCATTTTTCCAGAAGAAGATCAGACAATCTGCAGCTCAAGCTTAGACTTGGGAATGTGATTCTAAAACCAAAAGAAGAAGTGCGAGTATTGGGAGTGTACCTGGATGCCAAACTCCACTGGCACAAACACCAGAGAATTATTCTTCAAAAAGCACAAAAAGCACTATCTTCTCTTTCTAGAACCTCTTACTCCACCTGGGGCTTTCCAGTTCTCACAGCACGCCTTGTGTACACTGCAATACTCAGATCTGTACTGAGCTATGCAGTGGGAATTTGGTTCAACCCACTCAGAAAATCCTCTAATATTTCCTCTCTTATCATATTCCAAAACAAATGTCTGAGACTTATTGGGGGTGCTTTCAAAGCCACTCCTTCTTTTCTATTAGAGAGTGAGCTTTTTTTTTTACCCCTAGATCTCTATTTTAAATTTCGCACAGCTTGTTTTCTATCTTCTATCCAAACCTCCTCTCTGAAAGACTTTCTTGACAGTACCTTTTCTACTATTTCTTCCTATACTTCTTCACTGAGGAAACCTTTAAAGAAATCTTCAACTATCTCTCCTAATTGGAAGTTCACTTGGTTAAGTCAAATAACTACTAACCAGGCTAGTTCAAAGAAAGAACTACAAATACTCTTTACTAAAGAGTGGGAAAACCAATAGGAGGAGAAGAAAAGAAAAAGCTATGCTGGATGGCAGGTGTTTTGGCAAAAACCTCACTACAACAACCTAAAGCTCTACAAAGAGCTACACAAAACTCTTCCCAGAACCACGCTGTTCAAGGACCATCACTTTTGGCAAAGACGGCATTTTGTCATATGTTCTGGAAAACAGCCAACATCCTGTCCCGACCCACCCAAACCTTAAGGTGAAAACCCATCACCTTTGAGAATCACACCTGATTGTCAAAAGTTGTGATCTTGGGATCCACGATCTGTTTCTTCAACAACCAGCAATCCAGCCACAACCAGAGAGAGAGAGTCTCAGGATAAGAGGAATAGTTAGAGTCTGACTGACTCTGGAGCTAGCAGAGTCCTTGACTCAAGGAAAGTCTAGATAGGGGGTCTGGTCCCTAGTCTAGGCAAATACTTCTAGCTTTACCCAGAGCTTAGTTGGAATAAGCTGCCCAGGAAAGTCTAGTCTTGGGGTCTGGTCCCAGGACTAGATTATTACTGCTGGGAAACCAGGTGACTCCTCTCTCTCTGGCACTACTTCACAGACTGGAAACAGTTGACCTGTGCGAAGCAAGCTCCACCATGGCACTAAAAAAGAAAAAACCCACTTCTTTAGAAACCAATCCCAGAGCACCACTAGCCACACCAGCTTCCAGTCTCTCTAACACTCAAGCTAGTTCTCCCACCACTGAAAGTACTATACAGAAAGACTGGGAACTTCTTAACTTCTGGCTAAAAACCCAAACAGTTCTAGAACCAGTCAGAAAAAGCTGGGAGAACCTCAAGCAAAAACTCTCTGCAGAGCTGCAGACTAGCACTGTCCAGCCTCTACCCTCTGGCATTACCAACAAGATTATCCAGGAACTTGAAAACCTCAACAAACATCTAGATAGACAAGAGGCAAACCCATCTTATGCACAGGCAGCTGCAAAAACTTCCTCTGCTCAAATTCCACTAGCTTCCAGAATTCTCAAAGAGGTTCTGGTACACCCTGGGCACCAGACTCCAGACATGGCCAACAGAACCCATGTCCAGCTCTTCCAAGCCCTCCAAGACAGACTCCCAAGCTCTTATAACAAACAGATCAGGGCAGTGAGAAAACTCCCATCAGGGGATATTCTTATTCACACAGAGAGCCAGGAAACTAAGCTTTTTCTGGAAAAGGATTCCTCCTGGACTGCAACTATCTTCAACACAAAGGCAATAGTCCAGCCCAAGAGATTCCCAGTTCTGGTTCATGGAGTCAGAACAGCAGATATCCAGCCAGAGAATCTGGAGGACACCTGCAAAAAAATCCAGACTAGCAACCCTTCTCTTGGCAAACAGATCACTATTCTGAGAGCATATTGGTCCAAGAAATCCATAGCTCAAAAGAAACAGGTCACCTCTCTCCACCTGGATCTCTCTACTCGCCAACAGGCCAATCTTCTTATTGAGAATGGACTAGTGCTGGGACACAGACTACATGAAGTGGAACCCTTCCTGGCAAACACAGTTATTGCACAATGCTTCAAGTGCTTTGGCTGTGGCCACCAAGCTCATGCCTGCAGGAACAGAACTGCCTGTGGAGCATGTGGTGGACAACATGAGAGGAGAGCATGCCCAATTCCTGAAAACTTGCTGAAACCAAAATACTGCAATTGCCAGGGATCTCACCCAGCCTGGGCTAGCACATGCCCAGTACGCCAGGAAGCAGCCAAGAAAGCCAGGGAAGCTTGGATTTCACGCCCAGGGAAGTATAAGATCCCAATCTCTACATCTCTGACACCAGTACCCCAATCTCCAGCTACATCTTTCTCTTTCTCCCAGCCACTCCCGGGGAGGAAAAACGTAAAACGGCTGAGCCAACCAGAAGCTCAGAGAGAATCAGGGGAAGCTGTCCAGAAGTTCAAATTCTTGGGGCAAGATCAACAAATAATAAGGGAAAAGTATCAGCCAACCCTTTCAAGATCTTTGAAGATAAGATGTCTACATGAAAGACTCAAAGCTCACACTTCTCCAGTATAATGTGCAAAAAAGCCAATCAGTCCAAGAGCTACTTCTAGCAACCTCAGCTCTTCAAGAGGTGGACATTATTGCACTTCAAGAACCCTGGAAAAACCCTCACCTGGAGATAAGCACCTCTACTGTTTTCTCTTCTTTTCTTCCTCTTTACTGTTCAGAGATTAGTAGAACACTTTTTCTTATTAATAAAAACCTGAAACTCTCTTCTCTTCATCCTACTTTCTGGAGTAAAGACTTTATTTCTCTTGAAATCTACTTGGAAAACTCTTCTACTTCTCTTTGGGTGCATAATCTTTACTTTACCCCATCAAGTCAAGAAAACTATACAGAGGCATCAAAAGCTCTTCTCTGTTTACTCCAAAATACTTTACAAGTACAAGGACAACATATTCTTCTCACAGATTCAAACCTCCACCACCCAGACTAGTCAAAGAAAAAAAGACTGTACTCTGACACTGTAGGCAAGTTCCAAGGTCTAATGAAAGATTTAAATCTGGATTTAGCTATTGCACCTTTTACTCCCACCAGAGCAAGATCTCTTTCAGAAAAACCATGTTCTGCAATTGATCTGTCTTTTATTTCTTCTTCTCTTTCTAACTCCCTGATTTTCTCTAAAGTGGCTGTCCAGTTCTTTCATGGGTCTGACCACAGACCTATACTAACTAGCCTGGACCTGGATCTTCCAAGGAAAACCTGGAAGCCAGAAAGGAACTGGAAGACACTGGACTCAAACCTTGCAAGAGTAGAGTGTGAGAAGCTACAGCTACCTTCCCACTTTCAAGACAAAGATGAAGTGGATAAGTACTTGGAGTACCTGGACAACTTTCTCCAAGAAGTGGCAAGCAAATGTACACAGCTCCAGAAGCAATCTGGTCACTCAGTTCCCTGGTGGAACCAAGACATCTAAAACAAGGTTAGAGAGGAAAGAAGAGTAAGAAGACAAGTTCTCAGAGGACAGGCATCCCAAGAAGACCTTGAGCAAGCAACTAAGAATAAGAAAAAAGTAGTCAGAGAGGGAAAGCAGACCACCTTCAGACAACAAGTCCATGAGCTAGCCAGTTCTTCAAAATTCTGGAAGCTTGCAAAGTGGGGAAAAACAAAGACCAACAGGACTCCTGATCTTCCCCTGGTCCCAGACTTGGAAACTCAAGAAGGACTAGCTAAAACCTTTGAGGAGAAGACAAAAGCATTCTCAGCCCAGTTCTTCCCCAAAGCACTTGTTCCAGAACCAAGTACAGAGAGTTCCCAGAGTACTCCAGAGATCCAGCTTTCTCAGGAAGTTACTGCTGAAGAAGTGGAACAAATCCTGAACAAAAAGAAACCTTTCACAGCAGGGGGAAAAGATAAGCTGCCAAATGGATTTCTGAAAGCTCTGGGTTCCAAGTTCTGCCAAGCTATAGCTGTTCTCACATCAACATGCTGGAGACTGGAATACTTTCCAGAGAGGTTCAAGAATGCAAAAACAGTCTGTCTAAGAAAACCTGGTAAAGGATGCTATAACCAAGCTAAAGCCTGGCGCCCTATAGCTTTGCTAAACACAACTGGCAAGCTGATGGAAGCTATTACAGCAACCAGGCTAAGCAAGGTAGCAGAAGAAGCTAGACTTTTGCCAGAAATCCAGATGGGCTTCAGGAAAGGAAGATCAACTGAATCAGCACTCTTCCTACTAACTTCCCAAGTGGAAAAAGTCTGGAAGGAAGGCATGGTTACATCTCTACTTTCTCTGGATATCTCAGAAGCCTATGACAGAGTTCTACCTAAGATCCTCCAACAAATCCTAGAGAGAAAAAGAATTCCTCTCTGGCTATCTTCCCGGATTCTCTCTTTCTGCACCAGTTGTTCTACCACTCTTGTGTTTGATGACTCTGAGTCTTCTGCTATTCCTATTCACTGTGGAGTTCCCCAAGGTTCCCCTTTATCTCCTATTCTATTTCTATTTTACATTTCTGAACTTCATGAAACTGTACACTCTCCTTCCACTGGTGTTTCTGCTCTGGGATTTGCAGATGATACAAATCTGCTTGTATTTGGATACTCTCTAAAAAGCAACCTTCTGAAGTTAAAGAACACACACCTCAAATGTCTATCATGGGCTGCAAGACATGGAATAGTCTTCTCTCCTGAGAAATATGAAATACTTCATTTTTCCAGAAGAAGATCAGACAATCTTCAGCTTAAGCTCAGACTGGGGAATGTGATTCTAAGACCAAAAGAAGAAGTGCGAGTATTAGGAATGTACCTGGATGCAAAACTCCACTGGCATAAGCACCAGAGAATTATTCTTGAAGAAGCTCAGAAAGCACTTTCCTCTCTTTCTAGAACTGAATATTCTACTTGGGGTTTCCTAGTCCTCACATCACGTCTTGTGTACACTGCAATACTCAGATCTTTACTGAGTTATGCTGTGGGGATCTGGTTCAATCCTCTAAGAAAATCTTCTAATATCTCTTCTCTTGGGGTGGGGGGTGGCATGGTGTAGCGGGAAGCTGGTGAGAGTTTCCCACTACGTGGCACCCATGACCCGGAACTAGTGGTGTCAGGCCTGGAGAACCTGACTAAACTAGTCGTCAGTTTGAATCTGACCCACCCCACATTCTGCCACAAAAACCCCCGAGATTCATAGAACTTGTCTAAGATGTACTCCTCACAAGATCAACTCAAACTCTTCCCAGAACCACGTTCTTCAAGGACCATCATTTTTGACAAACACCACAATTTGTCATATGTTCTGGAAAACAGCTGAGTTCCTCTCTGAAACCACCCAAACCTTAAGGTGAAAACCCATCACCTTTGAGAATCACACCTGTTTGTCAAAAGTTGTGATCTTGAATCCACGATCTTCTTCTTCAACAACCAGCAATCTACCCACAACCAGAGAGAGAGTCTCAGGATAAGAGGAATGGTTAGAGTCTGACTGACTCTGGAGCTAGCAGAGTCTTTGGCTCAAGGAAAGTCTAGATAGGGGGTCTGGTCCCTAGTCTAGGTTAATACTTCTAGCTTTGCCCAGAGCTTAGTTGGAAAAAGCTGCCCAGGAAAGTCTAGTCTTGGGGATTGGTCCCAGGACTAGATTATTACTGCTGGGAAACCAGGTGACCCTTCTTTCTGGCAGTACTCTGCAGACAGGAAACACCCAACCAGTGCCAAACAATCTCTAACATGGCTCCCAAGAAGAAAAAACCCACCTTTTCAGAAAGTAACACCAGAGCTACACCAGCTATACTCTCCCAACCAGCTCCCAGTCTGGCTAGCACCCAGTCCAGCTCTCCTACCCCCCAACCAGCTCCCCAGAGTGACTACAAACTAGTAGACTCCTGGATCAAAACTCAACCAGTCCCAGAATCTATTCTGAAAAGCTGGGAAAATATCAAAAGAACTCCTTCCCTACAGAAGCCCAGTCTAGCTCCACTGGCCTCACCAACAGAATCTTCCAGGAGCTGGAGAATATCAACAAGCGGCTGGACAAACAAGAAGCCAAGCCATCATATGCCCAGGCTGTCCAAAAATCTATTCCAGCACAAATCCCTCTACCTGCAAGAATTCTCAAAGAAGTTCTTGTACATCCTGGTATCCAGCCACCTGACATGGCTAATAGAACTCACATCCAGCTTTTCCAGGCTCTTCAAGACAGACTACCCAGCCCCTACAACAAGCAGGTCAGAGCAGTAAGGAAACTTCCTTCAGGGAATATCCTTATTAACACAGAAAGCCAAGAGACTAAAGTCTTCCTAGAGAAAAACCCTGCCTGGGTATCAGCTATCTTCACAAAGGAAGCAACCATCCAGCCCAAGAGATTTCCAGTTCTGATCCATGCAGTCAGAACAGAAGATATCCAACCTGAAGACCTGGAGAAAACCCGCCAGATAATCCAGAACAGCAACCTATCTCTGAGCAAGCAAATCACCATCCTGAGAGCCTACTGGTCTAAGAAGGCTATAGCTCAAAAGAAGCCAGTTGCCTCTCTCCACCTGGATCTGGCTACCCCTGAACAAGCCAATCTTTTGATTGAGAGTGGGCTAGTGCTGGGGCACAGGATGCATGAAGCAGAACCTTTTCTGGCAGACACAGTTATTGCACAATGTTTCAAGTGCTTTGGCTATGGGCACCAAGCACACTTCTGCAAGAACAAAGCTGTGTGTGGTGCCTGTGGAGGCCAGCATGAAAGGAGAGCCTGCCAAGTTCCTGAACAGCTTCTCAAGCCAAAATGCTGCAACTGCAGAGGAGCTCACCCAGCCTGGGCCAGTGTCTGTCCAGTACGCCAGGAAGCAGCCAAGAAGGCAAGAGAAGCATGGAACACACGCCCAGGAAAATATAAGATCCCAACAGCTACCTCTGTTCCAGCTCTACAACCCCCCCCAGTTATGTCTTTCCCTCTCTCTCAGTCTCTACCAGGGGGGAAAAAACATAAAACAGCTGAGCCAAGCAGAAGCTCAGAGAGACTCAGAGGTGCACTCCCAGAAGTGCAAATTCTTTCTTCAAGATCAGCCAACTCTGGAGGAAAGCTACCAGCTAACTCCTTCAAGATCTTTGATGCTGAGATGTCTGCATGAAAGACACAAAGCTGACACTTCTCCAGTATAATGTGCAAAAAAGCCAATCAGTCCAAGAGCTACTGCTAGCAACCTCAGCTCTCCAAGAGGTGGACATTATTGCACTTCAAGAGCCCTGGAAAAACCCTCACCTAGAAACAAGCACTTCAACTGTTTTCTCTTCCTTTCTTCCTCTCTACTGTTCAGAGATTGGCAGAACACTTTTTCTTATTAATAAAAATCTGAAACTCTCTTCTCTTCATCCTACCTTCTGGAATAAAGACTTTGTTTCTCTTGAAATCTACTTGGAAAACTCTCCTACTTCTCTTTGGGTACATAATCTCTACTTCACCCCATCAAGTCAAGAAAACTACACAGAGGCATCAGAAGCTCTTCTCTGTTTACTCCAAAATGCTTTACAAGAACAAGGACAACATATTCTTCTCACAGACTCAAATCTTCACCACGCAGACTGGTCAAAGAAAAGAAGACTGTACTCTGAGACTGCAAACAAGTTTCAAGACCTAATGAAAGATTTAAATCTGGATTTAGCTATTGCACCTTTCACCCCTACCAGAGCAAGATCTCTTTCTGAAAAACCATGTTCTTCTATTGATCTGTCTTTTATTTCTTCTTCTCTTTCTAACTCTCTGATTTTCTCTAAAGTGGCTCTTCAGTTCTTTCATGGGTCTGACCACAGACCTGTACTAACCTGCCTGGACCTGGATCCTCCAAGGAAAATCTGGAAACCAGAAAGAAACTGGAGAACACTGGACTCAAACCTTGCAAGAGTAGAGTGTGAGAAGCTACACCTGCCCTTCCACTTCCAAGACAAATATGAAGTGGATGAGTACTTGGAGTATCTTGACAACTTTCTCCAAGAAATAGCAAGCAAATCCACACAGCTCCAGAAGCAATCTGGCCACTCAGTTCCCTGGTGGAATCAAGAGATCCAAAACAAGGTTAAAGAGGAAAGAAGAGTAAGAAGAAAAGTGCAAAAAAGGCAAGCAAGTCAAGAGGAACTTGAGCAAGCAACTAAGCTCAAGAAAAAGGCAGTCAGAGATGGAAAACAGAACACTTTCAGACACCAAATCCATGAGCTGGCCAGCTCTTCAAAGTTCTGGAAGCTTGCAAAGTGGGGAAAGTCCAAAGCCAACAAGACTCCTGATCTTCCTCTGGTTCCTGACCTGGAAACACAAGAAGGAATAGCCAAAACCTTTGAGGAAAAGACTAAAGCCTTCTCACAACAGTTCTTTCCAAAAGCTCTAGTTCCAGAACCAGGCTCAGAAAGCTCCCAGACTATCTCTGAGATACAGCTCTCCCAGGAGGTAACATGTGAAGAAGTGGAGCAAATTCTGGCCAAGAAGAAACCTTTCACAGCAGGAGGGAGAGATAAGCTGCCAAATGGATTTCTGAGAGCTCTGGGGCCTAGGTTCTGCCAAGCTCTAGCTATTCTGACTTCAACATGCTGGAAACTGGAGTACTTCCCTGAAAGATTTAAGAGTGCAAAAACAGTCTGCTTGAGGAAACCTGGCAAGGGAACCTACAATCAAGCTAAAGTCTGGCGCCCTATAGCTCTGCTAAACACAACAGGCAAGCTGATGGAAGCTATTGCTGCAGCCAGACTAAGCAAGATAGCAGAAGAAGCTGGACTATTGCCAGATATCCAGATGGGCTTTAGGAAAGGAAGATCCACAGAAGCAGCACTTTTCCTTCTAACCTCCCAAGTGGAAAAAGTCTGGAAGGAAGGCATGGTTGCATCCCTACTCTCACTGGATATCTCAGGAGCCTATGACAGAGTTCTCCCCAAGATACTACAGCAAATTCTGAAAAGAAAAGGAATACCTGCCTGGCTAGCTTCCTGGATCTACTCCTTCTGTGATAAGCACTCTACCACTCTTGTCTTTGATGATTCTGAGTCTTATTCTATTCCTATTCATTGTGGAGTTCCTCAAGGTTCTCCATTATCCCCTATTCTTTTTCTATTCTACATTTCTGAATTGCATGAGACTGTGCATACTCCCTTTTCTGGTGTATCTGCCCTGGGGTTTGCAGATGATACAAATCTGCTTGCTTTTGGTCACTCCTTGAAAAGTAACCTTCTGAAGATAAAGAACACACACCTCAAATGTCTATCATGGGCTGCAAGACATGGAATAGTCTTCTCACCTGAGAAATATGAAATACTTCATTTTTCCAGAAGAAGATCAGACAATCTTCAGCTCAAGCTCAGACTGGGGAATGTGATTCTCAAACCAAAAGAAGAAGTGCGAGTACTTGGAGGGTACCTAGATGCAAAGCTCCACTGGCACAAACACCAGAGGATTATTCTTCAAAAAGCACAGAAAGCACTCTCTTCTCTTTCTAGAACTTCCTATTCTACTTGGGGCTTTCCAGTTCACACATCACGTCTGGTGTACACTGCTATACTGAGATCTCTACTGAGCTATGCAGTGGGGATCTGGTTTAACCCTCTAAGAAAATCCTCCAATATCTCTTCTCTTGTTTCATTTCAAAACAGATGCCTAAGACTTATTGGGGGTGCCTTCAAAGCCACTCCTTCTTTTCTATTAGAGAGTGAGCTTTTTCTTCTACCTCTAGACCTATACTTTAAATTTCACACTGCCTGTTTTCTTTCTTCTATTCAAAACTCCCCTCTCAAATACTTTCTTGACAGTATCTTTTCCACTATTTCCAGCTATGCCTCTCTCTTGAAGAAACCTTTAAAGGAATCCTCAAATATCTCTCCTAAGTGGAAATTCACTTGGTTAAGTCAAATAACTACTAACCAGGCTAGTTCAAAGAAAGAACTACAAAAGCTCTTTACTAAAGAGTGGGAAGACCAATGGGAAGAGAAGAAAAGAAGAAGCTATCCAGGCTGGCAGACTTTCTGTCAAAAGCCACACAAAAACAATCTGAAGCTCTACAAAGAGTTACAGAAAGCTGAGGCAAGTCTGCTACTGCAAATCAGGACTGGAAGAATTGGTCTGGCAAGTTTTCTTTTCAGAGCTGGAGTTCCTGACTTCCCTACCCCACTATGTGTGTGTGGCCAAGCAGAAGAAACTGCAAAACATATCACCTCTTCATGCTCTCTTTATTCAAGACAAAGACAACAAGTCTCTTTTAATCCCCAAGACTTCACCACTATTATTTCAAACCCAGAGCTACTACAGAAGTTCTTGTACTGGTTTATGTCTTTGAAAAGACTAAACCAGTTTAATCTAGCTTTCAAACTCCACTATTCCCAATCCAATACCTAGATTCTCTTCTCTTACCAGAAACTTCAAGATTTCTTTTGTTACATTCCCTAGTCACACCCTGCCTTCAGTTTTTATCTCTTCAAAGGTTTTCTGAAGGAGTTCACTATTAGCTAGAAGATCTGCATGGCTGTAAAGCTACTACCAGTGTAAGAATCAAATAAAATAAAAAAAAAAACTCCCACCAGAGCAAGATCTCTTTCAGAAAAACCATGTCCTGCAATTGATCTGTCTTTTATTTCTTCTTCTCTTTCTAACTCCCTGATTTTCTCTAAAGTGGCTCTCCAGTTCTTTCATGGGTCTGACCACAGACCTATACTAACTAGCCTGGACCTGGATCCTCCAAGGAAAATCTGGAAGCCAGAGAGGAACTGGAAGACACTGGACTCAAACCTTGCAAGAGTAGAGTGTGAGAAACTACAGCTACCTTCCTACTTTCAAGACAAAAATGAAGTGGATAAGTACTTGGAGTACCTGGACAACTTTCTCCAAGAAGTGGCAAGCAAATGTACACAGCTCCAGAAGCAATCTGGTCACTCAGTTCCCTGGTGGAACCAAGACATCCAAAACAAGGTTAGAGAGGAAAGAAGAGTAAGAAGACAAGTTCTCAGAGGACAGGCATCCCAAGAAGACCTTGAGCAAGCAACTAAGAATAAGAAAAAAGTAGTCAGAGAGGGAAAGCAGACCACCTTCAGACAACAAGTCCATGAGCTAGCCAGTTCTTCAAAATTCTGGAAGCTTGCAAAGTGGGGAAAAACAAAGACCAACAGGACTCCTGATCTTCCCCTGGTCCCAGACTTGGAAACTCAAGAAGGACTAGCTAAAACCTTTGAGGAGAAGACAAAAGCATTCTCAGCCCAGTTCTTCCCCAAAGCACTTGTTCCAGAACCAAGTACAGAGAGTTCCCAGAGTACTCCAGAGATCCAGCTTTCTCAGGAAGTTACTGCTGAAGAAGTGGAACAAATCCTGAACAAAAAGAAACCTTTCACAGCAGGGGGAAAAGATAAGCTGCCAAATGGATTTCTGAAAGCTCTGGGTTCCAAGTTCTGCCAAGCTATAGCTGTTCTCACATCAACATGCTGGAGACTGGAATACTTTCCAGAGAGGTTCAAGAATGCAAAAACAGTCTGTCTAAGAAAACCTGGTAAAGGATGCTATAACCAAGCTAAAGCCTGGCGCCCTATAGCTTTGCTAAACACAACTGGCAAGCTGATGGAAGCTATTACAGCAACCAGGCTAAGCAAGGTAGCAGAAGAAGCTAGACTTTTGCCAGAAATCCAGATGGGCTTCAGGAAAGGAAGATCAACTGAATCAGCACTCTTCCTACTAACTTCCCAAGTGGAAAAAGTCTGGAAGGAAGGCATGGTTACATCTCTACTTTCTCTGGATATCTCAGAAGCCTATGACAGAGTTCTACCTAAGATCCTCCAACAAATCCTAGAGAGAAAAAGAATTCCTCTCTGGCTATCTTCCCGGATTCTCTCTTTCTGCACCAGTTGTTCTACCACTCTTGTGTTTGATGACTCTGAGTCTTCTGCTATTCCTATTCACTGTGGAGTTCCCCAAGGTTCCCCTTTATCTCCTATTCTATTTCTATTTTACATTTCTGAACTTCATGAAACTGTACACTCTCCTTCCACTGGTGTTTCTGCTCTGGGATTTGCAGATGATACAAATCTGCTTGTATTTGGATACTCTCTAAAAAGCAACCTTCTGAAGTTAAAGAACACACACCTCAAATGTCTATCATGGGCTGCAAGACATGGAATAGTCTTCTCTCCTGAGAAATATGAAATACTTCATTTTTCCAGAAGAAGATCAGACAATCTTCAGCTTAAGCTCAGACTGGGGAATGTGATTCTAAGACCAAAAGAAGAAGTGCGAGTATTAGGAATGTACCTGGATGCAAAACTCCACTGGCATAAGCACCAGAGAATTATTCTTCAAAAAGCTCAGAAAGCACTTTCCTCTCTTTCTAGAACTTCATATTCTACTTGGGGTTTCCCAGTCCTCACATCATGTCTTGTGTACACTGCAATACTCAGATCTTTACTGAGTTATGCTGTGGGGATCTGGTTCAATCCTCTAAGAAAATCTTCTAATATCTTTTCTCTTAGCACATTCCAGAACAAATACCTGAGACTTATTGGAGGTGCCTTCAAAGCCACTCCATCTTTCTTATTAGAGAGTGAGCTTTTTATTTTACCTCTAGATCTCTATTTCAAATTTCGCACAGCCTGTTTTCTCTCTTCTATTCAAACCTCCTCTCTGAAAACACTTCTAGACAATATCTTTTCCAATATCTCCCACTATACCTCTTCTGTGAAGAAACTTTTAAAGGAATCCTCAAATATCTCCCCCTATTGGAAGTTCACTTGGTTAAACCAATTAACTACTAACCAGGCAAGTTCAAAGAAAGAACTACAGAAACTCTTTGTTAAAGAGTGGGAAAACCAATGGGAGGAGAAGAAAAGAAAAAGCTACTCTGGGTGGCAGGTGTTTTGTCAAAAGCCTCACCACAACAACCTGAAGCTCTACAAAGAGCTACAGAAAGCTGAGGCAAGTCTACTACTACAAACCAGAACTGGGAGAATTAGCCTGGCAAGTTTTCTATTCAGAGCTGGAGTTCCAGACTTTCCTACCTCTTTATGTGTCTGTAGTCAAGCAGAAGAGACAGTGAAACATATCACCTCTTCATGCTCTCTTTATTCAAGTCAAAGACAGCAAGCTTCTTTTAATTCTCAAGATTTCACTTCTATTATTTCAAACCCAGAGCTTCTACAGAAGTTTCTATACTGGTTCATGTCTTTGCAAAGACTGAACCAGTTTAATCTGGCTTTCAAACTCCACTATTCACACTCTAATATCTAGAAGTTTTCTTTCTACCAGTCACTACAAGATTTGGCCTGCAACGACTTGAATCTCCACGTGGTGCAGGCTGGGAACCTCGGGGCAGTCGATGGTGGGCAGCTTCCCAGGCTGCTCGTAGTCACTGCACTGAGAGCTAATCAAGTCACCAGTCAAGCTGCTGGTGTTGCGGAGTGATAGGCCACCGGAGGTGTCGCGCAGGCACCCTGGACGCTCCCGTGAAACAGCTACAGCAGAACAGAGGACTGCGACCAAGCTTGGGAGATGAAAACCATCTGACAGACAACTACCGTGTACACTACAGCCTGAAGCCAGCCCCACAGCTGGTGGATGTGAAGTGTAGGTGTCTGATAGGGCACCTCTGGAGTAGTTGAGAGGAGTTCTTGTCATGTCACCCTCCTAGCAGAGTCTCCAGCTAACACGTGAGGATCTGCTAGGGGGGGAGTGGCCTTGGCACCACAGTGTTGTTAATCAAACACAGACCACCTGTTAAAGAAGGAGAGTGGTCGTACAAGGAGATGTCGCTGCTCCAGTGCCTAAGGGCTGTGTGATAGCCAAAGTGCTGGCTTGATGGTTTTGCCTAAGGTCTTGCCAGAAAGTCTCTTCGTACAATCCACAATCTGGGGCCAGGGGACTGGGTTATCCAGTGGGCCAACAGGTGCAACCGGAGCCCCACAGGTGACAGCGGACCAAGGAGAACTCCTCCCTACTTGGTTAGTGGGCTGGAAAGGCAGCCCTGCAGGTGCTGGCACGGCCTGCAGAGTCTGTAAGGTCTGCGAGGTATGGTCGGCCTTTGTACAAGAGATCTGCGAAGGTAACACAAAACAGTTAACAACTGCAAGGCATGGCATATAATGGCAGTGACGGAGGTAGGGCCTGGGCCTACTACGAGACTGTCTATATAGCCTGAGAGGATGGATGCGCATGCTGGTTTGTACGGAGTGCAGGCTTAGGCTGCAAACAACAAGCTCAGGGAGCAAACTACAGTTGGAGTGTGGGCTCTGGGCTGGTGACCCAGCGCTCCGAAGCAGGATCCCAGGGGTGAGCACGTACAGCGGAGTGCAAGAGATCTTGGGACTGTGGGAAAGCATGGTAGAGACCCTGTGGGGGGGTGCCAACTCTACACTATGTTCTGGCATAGTACGACTGTGGTCCTGGATCTACTCCTTCTGTGATAAGCGCTCTACCACTCTTGTCTTTGATGATTCTGAATCTTATTCTATTCCTATTCATTGTGGAGTTCCTCAAGGTTCTCCATTATCCCCTATTCTTTTTCTATTCTACATTTCTGAATTGCATGAGACTGTGCATACTCCCTCTTCTGGTGTATCTGCTCTGGGGTTTGCAGATAATACAAATCTGCTTGCTTTTGGTCACTCCTTGAAAAGTAACCTTCTGAAGTTAAAGAACACACACCACAAATATCTATCCTGGGCTGCAAGACATGGAATAGTCTTCTCACCTGAGAAATATGAAATACTTCATTTTTCCAGAAGAAGATCAGACAATCTTCAGCTCAAGCTCAGACTGGGGAATGTGATTCTCAAACCAAAAGAAGAAGTGTGAGTACTTGGAGTGTACCTAGATGCAAAGCTCCACTGGCACAAACACCAGAGGATTATTCTTCAAAAAACACAGAAAGCACTCTCTTCTCTTTCTAGAACTTCCTATTCTACTTGGGGCTTTCCAGTTCACACATCACGTCTGGTGTACACTGCTATACTGAGATCTCTACTGAGCTATGCAGTGGGGATCTGGTTTAACCCTCTAAGAAAATCCTCCAATATCTTTTCTCTTGTTTCATTTCAAAACAGATACCTAAGACTTATTGGGGGTGCTTTCAAAGCCACTCCTTCTTTTCTATTAGAGAGTGAGCTTTTTCTTCTACCTCTAGACCTCTACTTTAAATTTCACACTGCCTGTTTTCTTTCTTCTATTCAAAACTCCCCTCTCAAATACTTTCTTGACAGTATCTTTTCCACTATTTCCAGCTATGCCTCTCTCTTGAAGAAACCTTTAAAGGAATCCCCAACTATCTCTCCTAAGTGGAAATTCACTTGGTTAAGTCAAATAACTACTAACCAGGCTAGTTCAAAGAAAGAACTACAAAAGCTTTTTACTAAAGAGTGGGAAGACCAATGGGAAGAGAAGAAAAGAAGAAGCTATCCAGACTGGCAGACTTTCTGTCAAAAGCCACACAAAAACAATCTGAAGCTCTACAAAGAGTTACAGAAAGCTGAGGCAAGTCTGCTACTGCAAATCAGGACTGGAAGAATTGGTCTGGCAAGTTTTCTTTTCAGAGCTGGAGTTCCTGACTTCCCTACCCCACTATGTGTGTGTGGCCAAGCAGAAGAAACTGCAAAACATATCACCTCTTCATGCTCTCTTTATTCAAGACAAAGACAACAAGTCTTTTTTAATCCCCAAGACTTCACCACTATTATTTCAAACCCAGAGCTACTACAGAAGTTCTTGTACTGGTTTATGTCTTTGAAAAGACTAAACCAGTTTAATCTAGCTTTCAAACTCCACTATTCCCAATCCAATACCTAGATTCTCTTCTCTTACCAGAAACTTCAAGATTCCTTTTGTTACATTCCCTAGTCACACCCTGCCTTCAGTTTTTATCCCTTCAAAGGTTTTCTGAAGGAGTTCACTATTAGCTAGAAGATCTGCATGGCTGTAAAGCTACTACCAGTGTAAGAATCAAATAAAATAAATAAAAAATAAAAAAACTACAAGATTTCCTTTTGCTACATCCTCTAGTCACCCCCAGTCTTCAGTTTTTAGTCCTCTAAAGGTTTTCTGAAGAAAATCACTCTTAGCTAGAAGATCTGCATGGCTGAAAAGCTACTATCAGTGTAAGAATCAAATAAAAATAAAAATACAAAATAAGAACTTGTCCTGCTCCCCCAGCTTCTTCTCTTCTTTTCTCTTTTTCTTCCTTCCTTGTCTTTCG
Source organism: Lichina pygmaea (assembly GCA_963422465.1). Taxonomy (NCBI): domain Eukaryota; kingdom Fungi; phylum Ascomycota; class Lichinomycetes; order Lichinales; family Lichinaceae; genus Lichina; species Lichina pygmaea. The sequence goes on from OY730171.1 coordinate 4,198,088, forward strand.
TCTTGTACATCAATCCAAGTCTCAAGTCTCAAGCCAAGTCAGGTCAAGGTTACTGAATCAGTTAGCCTCGAGTTCTGCTCTGCTATTGCCTTGTCACATCAAAGACATGAACCAGTATAGAAACTTCTGTAAAAGCTCTGGGTTTGAAATAATAAAAGTGAAATCTTGAGAATTGAAAGGAGCTTGCTGTCTTTGACTTGAATAAAAAGAGCATGAAGAGGTGATATGTTTCACTGTCTCTTCTGCTTGACCACAGACACATAAAGGGGTAGGAAAATCTGGAACTCCAGCTCTGAATAGAAAACTTGCCAGGCCAATTCTCTCAGTTCTGGTTTGTAGTAGTAGACTTGCCTCAGCTTTCTGTAGCTCTTTGTAGAGCTTCAGGTTATTGTGGTGAGGCTTTTGACAAAACACCTGCCACCCAGAGTAGCTTCTTCTTTTCTTCTCCTCCCATTAGTTTTCCCACTCTTTAACAAAGAGTTTCTGTAGTTCTTTCTTTGAACTAGCCTGCTTAGTAGTTAATTGGTTTAACCAAGTGAACTTCCAATAGGGGGAGATAGTTGAGGATTTCTTTAAAGGTTTCTTCACAGAAGAAGCATAGTGGGAGATATTGGAAAAGTTATTGTCCAGAAGTGTTTTCAGAGAGGAGGTTTGAATAAAAAAGAGAAAACAGGCTGTGCGAAATTTGAAATAGAGATCTAGAGGTAAAAGAAAAAGCTCACTCTCTAATAAGAAAGATGGAGTGGCTTTAAAGGCACCTCCAATAAGTCTCAGGTATTTGTTGTGGAATGTGCTAAGAGAAGAGATATTAGAAGATTTTCTTAGAGGATTGAACCGGATCCCCACAGCATAACTCAGTAAAGATCTGAGTATTTTATATTTATTTATTTGATTCTTACACTGGTAGTAGCTTTACAGCCATGCAGATCTTCTAGCTAATAGTGAACTCCTTCAGAAAACCTTTGAAGAGATAAAAACTGAAGGCAGGGTGTGACTAGGGAATGTAACAAAAGGAATCTTGAAGTTTCTGGTAAGAGAAGAGAATCTAGGTATTGGATTGGGAATAGTGGAGTTTGAAAGCTAGATTAAACTGGTTTAGTCTTTTCAAAGACATAAACCAGTACAAGAACTTCTGTAGTAGCTCTGGGTTTGAAATAATAGTGGTGAAGTCTTGGGGATTAAAAGAGACTTGTTGTCTTTGTCTTGAATAAAGAGAGCATGAAGAGGTGATATGTTTTGCAGTTTCTTCTGCTTGGCCACACACACATAGTGGGGTAGGGAAGTCAGGAACTCCAGCTCTGAAAAGAAAACTTGCCAGACCAATTCTTCCAGTCCTGATTTGCAGTAGCAGACTTGCCTCAGCTTTCTGTAACTCTTTGTAGAGCTTCAGATTGTTTTTGTGTGGCTTTTGACAGAAAGTCTGCCAGCCTGGATAGCTTCTTCTTTTCTTCTCTTCCCATTGGTCTTCCCACTCTTTAGTAAAGAACTTTTGTAGTTCTTTCTTTGAACTAGCCTGGTTAGTAGTTATTTGACTTAACCAAGTGAATTTCCACTTAGAAGAGATAGTTGAGAATTCCTTAACAGTTTGTTCAAGAGAGAGGCATAGCTGGAAATAGTGGAAAAGATACTGTCAAGAAAGTATTTGAGAGGGGAGTTTTGAATAGAAGAAAGAAAACAGGCAGTGCAAAATTTAAAGTAGAGGTCTAGAGGTAGAAGAAAAAGCTCACTCTCTAATAGAAAAGAAGGAGTGGCTTTGAAAGCACCCCTAATAAGTCTTAGGCATCTGTTTTGAAATAAAACAAGAGAAGAGATATTGGAGGATTTTCTTAGAGGGTTAAACCAGATCCCCACTGCATAGCTCAGTAGAGATCTCAGTATAGCAGTGTACACCAGACATGATGTGTGAACTGGAAAGCCCCAAGTAGAATAGGAAGTTCTAGAAAGAGAAGAGAGTACTTTCTGTGCTTTTTGAAGAATAATCCTTCGGTGTTTGTGCCAGTGGAGCTTTGCATCTAGGTACACTCCAAGTACTTGCACTTCTTCTTTTGGTTTGAGAATCACATTCCCAAGTCTGAGCTTGAGCTGAAGGTTGTCTGATCTTCTTCTGGAAAAATAAAGTATTTCATATTTCTCAGGTGAGAAGACTATTCTATGTCTTGCAGCCCAGGATAGACATTTGTAGTGTGTGTTCTTTAACTTCAGAAGATTACTTTTCAAGGAGTGACCAAAAGCAAGCTGATTTGTATCATCTGCAAACCCCAGGGCAGATACACCAGAAGAGGGAGTATGCACAGTCTCATGCAATTCAGAAATGTAGAATAGAAAAAGAATAGAGGATAATGGAGAACCTTGAGAAACTCCACAATGAATAGGAATAGAACAAGACTCAGAATCATCAAAGACAAGAGTGGTAGAGCACTTATCACAGAAGGAGTAGATCCAGGAAGCTAGCCAGGCAGGTATTCCTTTTCTTTTCAGAATTTGCTGTAGTATCTTGGGGAGAACTCTGTCATAGGCTCCTGAGATATCCAGTGAGAGTAGGGATGCAACCATGCCTTCCTTCCAGACTTTTTCCACTTGGGAGGTTAGAAGGAAAAGTGCTGCTTCTGTGGATCTTCCTTTCCTAAAGCCCATCTGGATATCTGGCAATAGTCCAGCTTCTTCTGCTATCTTGCTTAGTCTGGCTGCAGCAATAGCTTCCATCAGCTTGCCTGTTGTGTTTAGCAGAGCTATAGGGCGCCAGGCTTTAGCTTGATTGTAGGTTCCCTTGCCAGGTTTCCTCAAGCAGACTGTTTTTGCACTCTTAAATCTTTCAGGGAAGTACTCTAGTTTCCAGCATGTTGAAGTCAGAATAACTAGAGCTTGGCAGAACCTAGGCCCCAGAGCTCTCAGAAATCCATTTGGCAGCTTATCTCTCCCTCCTGCTGTGAAAGGTTTCTTCTTGGCCAGAATTTGCTTCACTTCTTCACATGTTACCTTCTGGGAGAGCTGTATCTCAGAGATAGTCTGGGAGCTTTCTGAGCCTGGTTCTGGAACTAGAGCTTTTGGAAAGAACTGCTGTGAGAAGGCTTTAGTCTTTTCCTCAAAGGTTTTGGCTATTCCTTCTTGTGTTTCCAGGTCAGGAACCAGAGGAAGATCAGGAGTCTTGTTGGCTTTGGACTTTCCCCACTTTGCAAGCTTCCAGAACTTTGAAGAGCTGGCCAGCTCATGGATTTGGTGTCTGAAAGTGTTCTGTTTTCCATCTCTGACTGCCTTTTTCTTGAGCTTAGTTGCTTGCTCAAGTTCCTCTTGACTTGCTTGCTTTTTTGCACTTTTCTTCTTACTCTTCTTTCCTCTTTAACCTTGTTTTGGATCTCTTGATTCCACCAGGGAACTGAGTGGCCAGATTGCTTCTCAAAGATCTGAGTATTGCAGTGTACACAAAACGTGATGTGAGGACTGGGAAGTCCCAAGTATAATATGAAGTTCTAGAAAGAGAGGAAAGTGCTTTCTGAGCTTTTTGAAGAATAATTCTCTGGTGCTTATGCCAGTGGAGTTTTGCATCCAGGTACACTCCTAATACTTGCACTTCTTCTTTTGGTCTTAGAATCACATTCCCCAGTCTGAGCTTAAGCTGAAGATTGTCTGATCTTCTTCTGGAGAAATGAAGTATTTTATATTTCTCAGGAGAGGAGACTATTCCATGTCTTGCAGTCCATGATAGATATTTGAGGTGTGTGTTCTTCAACTTCAGAAGGTTGCTTTTTAGAGAGTGCCCAAATGCAAGCAGATGTGTATCATCTGCAAATCCCAGAGTAGAAACACTAGTGGAAGGAGAGTGTACAGTTTCATGAAGTTCAGAAATGTAAAATAGAAACAGAATAGGAGATAAAGGGGAAACTTGGGGAACTCCACAGTGAATAGGAATAGCAGAAGACTCAGAGTCATCAAACACAAGAGTGGTAGAACGACTGGTGCAGAAAGAAAGAATCCAGGAAGATAGCCAGAGAGGAATTCCTTTTCTCTCTAGGATTTGTTGGCCACAGTCATACTATGCCAGAACATAGTGTAGAGTTGGCACCCCCCCACAGGGTCTCTACCACACTTTCCCACAGTCCTGAAGTCTCTTGCACTCCGCTGTACATGCTCACCCCTGGGATCCTGCTTCAGAGCGCTGGGTCACCAGCCCAGAGCCTACACTGCAACTGTAGTTTGCTCTCTGAGCTTGTTGTTTGCAGCCTAAGCCTGCACTCTGTACGAACCAGCATGCGCATCTGTCCTCTCGGGCCATATAGACAGTCCCGTAGTAGGCCCAGGCCCTACCTCTGTCACTGCCATTATATGCCACACCTTGCAGTTGTTAACTGTTTTGTGTTACCTTCGCAGATCTCTTGTACAAAGGCCAACCATGCCTCGCAGGCCTTACAGACCCTGCAGGCTGTGCCAGCACCTGCAGGGCTGCCTTTCCAGTCCACTAGCCAAGTAGGGAGAAGTTCTCCTTGGTCTGCTGTCACCTGTGGGGCCCTGGTTGCACCTGTTGGCCCACTGGATAACCCAGTCCCCTGGCCCCAGATTGTGGATTGTACGAAGAGACTTTGTGGCAAGGCCTTAGGCAAAACCATCAAGCCAGCACTTTGGCTATCACACAGCCCTTAGGCACTGGAGCAGCGACATCTCCTCGTACAACCACTCTCCTTCTTTAACAGGTGGTCCCTGTTCGATTAACAACACCGTGGTGCCAAGGCCACTCCCCCCTAGCAGATCCTCACGTGTTAGCTGGAGACTCTGCTAGGAGGGTGACATGACAAGAACTCCTCTCGACTACTCCAGAGGTGCCCTATCAGATGCCTAGACTTCACATCCACCAGCTGTAGGGCTGGCTTCGGACTGTAGTGTACATGGTAGTCGTCTGTCAGGTGGTTTTCATCTCCCAAGCTTGGTCGCAGTCCTCTGTTCTGCTGTAGCTGTTTCACGGGGGTGTCCAGGGTGCCTGCGCAACACCTCCAGTGGTCCATCACTCCGCAACACCAGCAGCTCGACTGGTGACTTGATTAGCTCTTGGTGCAGTAACTACAAGCAGTCTGGGAAGCCGCCTGCCATCGACTGCCCCGAGGTTTCCAGCCTGCACCACGTGGAGGATCGAGTTGTTGCAGGCCCTTGGTGTCTATAGCCAAAGTACTTGAAGTATTGTGCAATAACTGTGTTTGCCAGGAAGAGTTCCACTTCATGTAGTCTGTGTCCCAGCACTAGTCTATTCTTAATAAGAAGATTGACCTGTTGGGGAGTAGAGAGATCCAGGTGGAGAGAGGTGACCTGTTTCTTTTGAGCTATGGATTTCTTGGACCAATATGCTCTCAGAATAGTGATCTGTTTGCCAAGAGAAAAGTTACTAGTCTGGATTTTTTTGCAGGTGTTCTCCAGATTCTCTGGCTGGACATCTGCTGTTCTGACTCCATGAACCAGAACTGGGAATCTCTTGGGGTGGACTATTACCTGGGTGTTGAAGATAGCTGCAGTCCAGGAGGAATCCTTTTCCAGAAAAAGCTTGGTTTCCTGGCTCTCTGTGTGAATAAGAATATCCTCTGATAGGAGTTTTCTCACTGCCCTAATCTGTTTGTTATAAGAGCTTGGGAGTCTATCTTGGAGGGCTTAGAAGAGCTGGACATGGGTTCTGTTGGCTATGTCTGGAGTCTGGTGCCCAGGGTGTACCAGAACCTTTTTAAGAATTCTGGAAGCTAGTGGAATTTGAGCAGAGGAAGTTTTTGCAGCTGCCTGTGCATAAGATGGGTTTGCCTCTTGTCTATCTAGATGTTTGTTGAGGTTTTCAAGCTCCTGGATAATCTTGTTGGTAATGCCAGAGGGTAGAGGTTGGACAGTGCTAGTCTGCAGCTCTGCAGAGAGTTTTTGCTTAAGGGTCTCCCAGCTTTTTCTGACTAGTTCTGGAACTGTTTGAGTTTTCAGCCAGAAGTTAAGAAGTTCCCAGTCTTTCTGTATAGTGCTTTCAGTGGTGGGAGGACTGGCTTGAGTGTTAGAGAGACTGGAAGCTGGTGTGGCTAGTGGTACTCTGGGATTGGTTTCTAAAGAAGTGGGTTTTTTCTTTTTTAGTGCTATAGTGGAGCTTGCTTGGCACAGGTCAACTGTTTCCAGTCTGTGAAGTAGTGCCAGAGAGAGAGGAGTCACCTGGTTTCCCAGCAGTAATAATCTAGTCCTGGGACCAGACCCCAAGACTAGACTTTCCTGGGCAGCTTATTCCAACTAAGCTCTGAGTAAAGCTAGGAGTATTTGCCTAGACTAGGGACCAGACCCTCTATCTAGACTTTCCTTGAGTCAAGGACTCTGCTAGCTCCAGAGTCAGTCAGACTCTAACTATTCCTCTTATCCTGAGACTTTCTCTCTCTGGTTGTGGCTGGATTGCTGCTTGTTGAAGAAAAAGATCATGGATCCCAAGATCACAACTTTTGACAATCAGGTGTGATTCTCAAAGGTCATGGGGTTTCACCTTAAGGTTTGGGTGGGTCAGGACAGGATGTCAGCTGTTTTCCAGAACATATGAGAAATTGCTGTCTTTACCAAAAGTGATGGTCCTTGAACAGTGTGGTTCTGGGAAGAGTTTTGAAAAGAAGACTATATTCTGACACTGTACACAAGTTCCAAACTTTGATGAAGAACTCAAATCTGGAGTTAGCTATTACACCTTTTACATCCACAAGAGCTAGATCTTTTTCCCACAAACCCTGTTCACCTATTGATCTCTCCTTCATATCTTCTTCTCTTTCTAACTCTTTTATGTTTTCTAAAATTGTTTTGCAGTTCTTTCATAGGTCTGATCACAGACCTGTGCTAACTAGCCTGGACCTGGACTCACCAAGAAAAACCTGGAAGCCAGAAAGAAACTAGAAAACACTGGACATAAGCCTGGCAAAACAAGAGTAATAATTTGCAGCTGCCCTTCCACTTTCAAGATAAATATAAAGTGGATGAGTACTTGGAATATCTTAACCACTTTCTCCAAGGAATAGCAGACAAATGCACAGAACTTCAGAAGCAATCTAGCCACTCAGTCCCCTGGTGGAACCAAGAGATCCAAACTAAAGTTAAACAGGAAAGAAGAATAAGAAGACAAGTGCTCAGAGGTCAGGCAAGCCAAGAAGAGCTAGAGTAAGCAACCAAGCTCAAGAAGAAAGCAGTCAGAGAAGGCAAACAGAAGACTTTTAGAAAACAAGTTCATAAGCTAGCTATTTCCTCAAAATTCTGGAAGCTTGCAAAGTGGGGTAAATCAAAAGCTAACAAGACCCCTGATCTTCCTCTGGTCCCAGATCTGGAAACTCAAGAAGGACTAGCCAAAAGCTTTGAGAAGAAGACAAAGACTTTCTCAGCTTAATTCTTTCCAAAAGCACTTGTTCCAGAACCAGGTACAGAAAGCCACCAGAGTACCCCAGAGATCCAGCTCTCCCAGGAGGTTACCACTGAAGAAGTGGAGCAAATTCTGAACAAGAAGAAACCTTTTACAGCAGGAGGAAAAAACAAGGTGCCAAATAGATTTCTGAAAGCTCTGGGTCCCAAGTTCTGCCAAGCTATAGCTGTTCTCACATCAACATGCTGGAGACTGGAATACTTTCCAGAGAGGTTCAAGAATGTGAAAACAGTCTGTCTAAGAAAACCTGGCAAAGGAATCTACAACCAAGCTAAAGCCTGGTGCCCTGTAGCTCTGCTAAACATAACTGGCAAGCTGATGGAAGCTATTACAGCAGCCAGACTAAGCAAGGTAGTAGAAGAAGTCAAACTCTTGCCAGAAATCCAGATAGAGTTCAGGAAAGGTAGATCAACTAAATCAGCACTTTTTCTTCTAACTTCCCAAGTGGAAAAAGTCTGGAAAGAAGGCATGGTTACATCTCTACTTTCTCTGGACATCTTAGGAGTATATAACAGAGTTCTTCCAGAGACTCTTCAAAAGATTCTGGAGAGAAAAAGAATTCCTCTCTGGCTAACTTCTTGGATATTCTCTTTCTGTACCAGACATACCACCACTCTAGTTTTTGATGACTCTGAGTCCTCTTCTATTTCTATTTACTGTGGAGTCCCCCAAGATTCCCCTTTGTCTTCTATTCTTTTTCTATTCTATATTTCTGAGCTTCATAAGACTGTACATTCTCCTACTACTGGTGTTTCTGCTCTGGGATTTGCAGATGATACAAATCTGCTTGTATTTGGACACTCTCTTAAAAGCAACCTTCTGAAGTTGAAGAATACACATCTTAAATGTCTATCTTGGGCTGCAAGACATGGAATGGTCTTCTCTCCTGAGAAATATAAAATACTTTATTTTTCCAGAAGAAGATCAGACAATTTGCAGCTTAAGCTCAGACTTGGGAATGTGATTCTAAAACCAAAAGAAGAAGTGTGAGTATTGGGAGTGTACCTGGATACTAAACTCCACTGGCACAAACACCAGAGAGTTATTCTTCAAAAAACACAAAAAGTACTATCTTCTCTTTCTAGAACCTCTTACTCCACCTGGGGCTTTCCAGTTCTCACAGCACATCTTGTGTACACTACAATACTCAGATCTGTGCTGAGCTATGCAGTGGGAATTTGGTTCAACCCACTCAGAAAATCCTCTAATATTTCCTCTCTTATTATATTCTAAAACAAATGTCTGAGACTTATTGGGGGTGCTTTCAAAGCCACTCCTTCTTTTCTATTAGAGAGTGAGCTTTTCCTTTTACCTCTAGATCTCTATTTTAAATTTTGCACAGCCTGTTTTCTCTCTTCTATCCAAACCTCCTCTCTGAAAGACTTTCTTGACAGTACCTTTTCTACTATTTCTTCCTATACTTCTTTACTGAGAAAACTTTTAAAGAAATCCTCAACTATCTCTCCTAATTAGAATTTCACTTGGTTAAGTCAAATAACTACTAACCAGGCTAGTTCAAAGAAAGAACTACAAATACTCTTTACTAAAGAGTGGGAAAACCAATGGGAGGGGAAGAAAAGAAGAAGCTATGCTGGATAGCAGGTGTTTTGCCAAAAACCTTACTACAACAATCTGAAGCTCTACAAAGAGCTACAGAAAGCTGAGGCAAGTCTACTACTGCAAACCAGAACTGGGAGAATTGGTCTAGCAAGTTTTCTTTTCAGAGCTGGAGTCCCTGACTTTCCTACCCCCCTATGCATGTGTGGTCAAGCAGAAGAGATAGTAAAGCATATTACCTCTTCATGCTGTCTCTACTCAAGTCAAAGACAACATACTTTTTTCAACCCCCAAGATTTCACTACTGTTATTTCAAACCCAGAGCTTCTACAGAAGTTTCTGTACTGGTTCATGTTTTTGAAATGACTAAACCAATTTAATCTGGCTTTCAAACTTCACTATTCACACCCCAACATCTAGAAGCTTTTTCTACCAGACAGTACAAGATTTCCTTTTGCTACACTCTCTGGTCACCCCCATGTCTTCAGTTTTTATCCTTTAAAGGTTTTCTGAAGAAGTTCACTATTAGCTGGAAGATCTGCATGGCTGTAAAGCTACAATCCGTGTAAGAATCAAATAAAAATAAAAATAGCCACCATGGCCACCCACCCGCTATTCGTGGGTGGTGCGGAACCTTTGGGGCGATTTTTGTCGAGGATTCCATAGCCCCCGACACTGATGGTAATAAAATTTCGACTCTTGTTGGCGTAGTTGGTAGTGAGGCTGCAGTGCCAATTGTCGAAAAGCCCGATCATGCAGCTGATGACATGTTCCTATAGATCCAAGCCCGGGGGGGTTTTAGCACCGACCATCCTGATATGATACTTTTTATGAGAGCAGTTCTCGGTTAGGGAACAAAGAAGATGTGTTGTTTGTCGGTAGGTACGTGGAGAGAAAGGAAAGAACACCTACTCGGAACTCAGTGGAGGAGAAAGGCATATTAAGATGTTGATGAGTTGCCGTCGAATTTCCCGGGGAAGCAACAGCTGCTTGTGACCTTCATACTGTGCCATGGTTGACACGATACAACCGACGATATCCGTCTTTTCAGATCGATCATGGATCAGAACTGTGGTTGATATTAGTCGATAGAAGTGGAATCTAGGCTCGACGATGCAGAACTCACGGAGCTTGGTTTGTGTTTCTCAGCCAACATTGCTGACATTTATTCTTTCACAGACGATGATGATCTCATCGAGGGTAGCGAGCTCTTGACAGTAGCCTTGGGACTCTCTGTCAAGGACGACAGAGAAGCCCCAGGCGTTCCGCCAGAAAGAGACGTGGCACAACCGACAGAGGCCAAGACAAGGATGTCACGACTGTACCATGACTATACTAGGTGGTGGAGACACCCAAAATCCCTGAGCCTGTGGAGTGAGAGTCGTTAAGAACAACCAAATGATGCTACAGCACTTCCTTGGTTTCCTTGGAATGTGTATTTATCACGATGTTACAGCTCTAGCAACTGCTTCTGAGCGAAGAGTTCCAACCTTCTCATCCGACTCACATTCCTATTGCACGTGACCGACCCTTTGAGTGTATGATATACGTTACGTAGTACGTATTTTTTTGGGTACGATATTGAGGGTGCAGACAGAGGGCGTTGGTAAGAATAGATTCAGATGCAGACGTGGGGTAGGTTGAAAGTAGAAACGGTGCTGTCTTACTGCTTAGTGTCAACCGCAAAGGGGCGGGATCAAGGTGCCTTTCAACTATACTTGGTGTACTGTACGTATCTTGTACACATAGTGTATTTGATACTCAACGCAGATCCAAGCCATCTCGAATCTACCAGATGAGCACGCGAGTCGGATGGAAAGACCAGTTTTGTCAAATTCTCCCAAGCCTGATACCACGCCGTGCAGCACCTGCCGAAAGTGGTCCCATAAACATTGTAAAATACAAGTGTAGACGATAACAAGGGACAGGGAAGGGTAGATATTACCTTGATCGCCTTTGCTCGTCGTGGGTCTACGTCACGAGCATCCCGGCGTAGAGGCCCTTAAGGCTCTCTTCCTCCTCCATCCTCAGTCGTCCATGACTGCGCCGTGTACTTTCGCTGGAGTCATCGACAAATTTCTCTTTCCAAATGCTTCTAGTGTACAACAGAAGCTGAGAGAACGCGCACATACACACACATAGAAATGTACATTATATCGACTCCGCCTTCCGCAAACGCTCCAGATGTTTCAGAATGCTTAAATTCGCGTCGAGGAAGCGGTTGAGGCAGTTCCGTACACAGGGATCCTCGTTCCGGTCCAGCTGGTTCGACGCGATCTTGCCCGTGACGCATTTATCGAAACACATCCCCGTGAGGACGTGAATAGCTAATCGAGGAATGTCTCTCGGTCAGCAAATGGACTCGGGCTTGGTTCATGAAACATACAGAAGAGGAGGTGGGAAGTCAAGGGTTTGTGGGCTGGAGTATCCAGGTTCAATGTCATTCGTCGACAGCAGAGAAGCACAAAGGGTAATTTTGCGCGATACAGAGCGAGCGTAAACGAGAAGACGACTACAAGCTCCATCGCTATCCCAGACTAGACCGCAGATCGGATTCGGGAAAAAAAAAGACACCGGCCACTCACTGTTCTGCACCTTGGCCTTCTGCTGTTCGTTGCCCAGGAACTGAGTCAAGTCGTCCCTGTCCTTGTCAGACAGCTGCTTGACAGCTTGTTCGAGGCTCTGGTCTCCGGAAGACGACAGCACATCCGAAGAGCTATCCATGGCTGAGCAGAGGGCGCAAAGTGCACGCGCGCGCTGTCAGAGAAAGCGTTGGGTTCTCTCGGATCCGGCCCGGCTGTCTTTCTCAATCGGGGTTTGGAAAATCGTTCGAGTTCCAGAGAGCGGAAAACTGGAGCGGCGGGCGTCTTTGGAGATATCTCGTTTCCTGTCAAATCTTCGGCTTAGCTGGAGGACAGCGATGGTAGGCCTGTTGCCCGGGCTTCACGACATACAGTAGGAAAAGGTCCAAAGCCAACGATGCAACAGAGATGGTACAATGCGTTCTTGGGAGCGAACGTACTGCGACCGTACACCGAGACTCAATCAGTTGGATCCAAACTCAATCCCGCGCATGGGCTCGTGGCAGGTCAATGGAGTCTAGTGTTCGAGAGCTCTCTGGGAGCCAAGAACAAAATTTCACATATACGAGTAGGCTTCGCTCAGGTCGGCGTTCGGAAGATCTTCGGCCCCCGACGTGCAGTACTCGTACAGTACGTAGCTGTACGTACTGTACGTACAGAAGTGGGCTTGCGGCACTTACGTAAACCTGTAAGCTGATCGTACCACCAACAGGCATCACTGTAGCATCGTGGCATCCGTGGACGCCAGAGCAGTAGTACACAGCATGCACTCTTCAGTATCCTGTCAGGTCCTGCACCTTTTCATCCAGTCCTGCGTCTCAAGCACGTATCATCCTCAGAGCTCTATCCTATAACCCCAATACTGCAGTTTCCCAAATAACCCCACAAACTCCATATCCCTCTCAATAGTCTCTCCGCCACCCGCTGGACAAAAGAGTCTTCCACTTTCCACAGACAACTGAGAGCTTGACCTGTATGAAGAATACTTGCAACCTCGGTCATTTAGGTCTTTGATTTACAGCATTGTTGCGAGCATCGACGTATAGTGGGGAAAGGTGGAGAAGAACAAACTCCCCTGCGCCCTGCACCTTGCTCCTTGCCACGAAGCAAGAAATATACTAAACCAAAGGGGAGACGAATACAGAAACGCTGCGTCAGAACGAAGCTGCACAGGTATACATGCCGAAGGAAAAAAGAACAGAATGGAAGAAAGAGGAAGTTAAATGCAAAAGTCAAAAATGTATACAGAATCCAATCCAATTAAAACACGGACGAGTGGAGAAGACTAGAATGATGATGATGCTGCTGTCGACACTACAGACGCTGGATTGCATCGTGATCAATCGTCCTGATGGAATCTATTCTCTCCGAGGAGAGCGCTCTGTCCGGTGAGAGTCTTCCTTTCGGGGAGAAGTCTGTTTCCGAGGCGAGGTCTCCTTCCGCGGGGAAGTATCCAACCCTCGTGACGTCATGCTGCATAGCGACTGTGAAGGGGACGACGGAGCGGCCGCACGAAGCGTCTTGCCATCGTCGTCATGGACCATTGCCGCCAAAGCATCGCCTCGTTCGACCGTTGGCGTCGTGTCGAGCCTCGCCCTCTCGAGCATGACCGTGAACGACGTACCCGAGTCGGGCCGTTCCGTATCGACATCCTCGTCCGCGACGGGGACGCCTTCTGCGACGTCACGGTTGCGCTGGAGGTACTGTTCAAGCCTGGTCGTCTGGCTGTCCCATTTGTCGTCCAGGATCTGAATGGCCTCTCGAACGTCGTGGTCCGTGTAGGTCGGCGCCCTTGCCGGTGCCGGGCCAGTCGTGACGTTCTTGACCGCCGCGATACCGCGTTGGAACGGATTTAGTCGGCTTACAGGTTCCTGCCGGCTGGATGGGACGTCCTTTCCCATGCTTTGCAGGGATGCCTCTCGATCCGAGTCAAGCCTCGGCAGATACACGACCGTCTTGTTCACCTCGAGACCGTTGACTAACGTCGTTATGGCCTGGAGGTTGATATCGTTATGCTCGCAATAGATTTCCCGCAGGCACGAGTTCTTCCGCAGCACATCCGCAAGAGTGTTAGCACCTTGCAGGCCCAGTTTCTGGTCTGACCGAGGAGGAAAAAAAGCGTCAGCGACGGTAACTTTCAAACGGACAAGGATCATCAAGTACGCACATTCGATGCGAAGGACTCTGAGCGCGCAGTTCGTTTCGAGTCCTCGCAGCGCATGGTTGAGGCCGATCCCAAACTTTGCAACCTCGAGGTGAGCATATTCTCCCGAAATGTCCAAATGCTGGAGCGTCTTGTTCTCCGTGAACATCTGCTTCAGCGCCTCACACGTGTCGTGGTTGGCGTCGTACGGCAACGAGGCCTTGGAGAGGTCCAAAGACCGGAGGGTCGTGTTCTTCTTGATCGCCAGGATGAGTTCGCGGAAGCGGTCTTCCTTGTGGTACTCGAGCATCCTCATGCTCATGTGAGACGGAGAGCATCCGTCCGCGATGGCGTGTACAAGATCGTCATGTTCCTTCTCCAGTCGGTTCTCGCTCACGTTCCTGGATTAGATCTGTCATCAGGCTCACAGCGTTTCCGGAGGCGAGGGAGAACCATCTCACATGTGCATCTCTCTTGCCACTCCTCGAACACGCGTCATCGAACGCATGAAGGTGGCGACATCCTTCCCGGTGAGGTTACACTGATTGAGACGAAGCTCGCGCAGCGTTTCCGAGTTCGTGGCGGACAGATACGCCGCTAAAGATTGCACCGTTCGCTCGTTGACCTGCCCAGCCACTCAGAAGACAATCTCAGGGCTGTTCGTCAACCTTCTTGGTTGGTTGGATTGGGGGGAGGAGGAGGGAGGAATGGTATGGAGGAACACCGCACACTCACAGAGGTCTCGCTGAGGTCCAGTTCTTCCAACCGCCAGGTGAGGATGGTCTCGGTTGTGACCAGGGGCTCCGGACCCGACGTTCGATGGACTCGAGAGAGGTTGAGCCGCCGAATGTAGGCGAAGTGGCCGATCTGGCCTTGGAACGTAGACGGGCTCAAGCGTGCCAAGTTGCCGGAGATGTCGATCGCTTCGAGCGTGTTGTCTTGGTAGAGCATCGAGTTGAGGATCATCTGGAGACTCCTGTCCATGAGGCCGCAGCGGCTGATCTCGAGCGCCCGAAGGTGACAGCATCGTTGTACGGCGGCGTCGACTGCACGGACGTCAGTAACCGGACAAGAGCGCCTGCGCGCCCCCCTCCACGGGGCCTCAAACTCGTACCAAAGTAGTCGAGATCGGTCTCCCCGAGCTCAATCCCGCTCAGAACGATCCAATCGACGTTGGTGAGCTGGCGGCGGCAGAGGGGAAACAGCGCCTCGACGATGCCACAGCCGGGGTCGCGCGGCCCCGTGTCGTCGTCCTGCGGTTTTTTGTTGATGCAGGAGGTGAAGTCCATGCGTCGGAGTTTCTTGCTCTTGGCCGCGATCGCTTGGATCTCCTGGACGAGCATGTTCTTCTGACCCATGTCGTGGTTGCCGATGGCCGTACCCGATCTGTTGTTCCACGCGACGTGCTCGGTCCCGTGCACGTCGCGCCGCCGAAGCAGCGGATCGAGGCTGATGCCGCCGAAGGAGATGGACCGGAAGCGCTCGTTGTAGCGGAGGGATCTGAGCACAGCGAGCAGCTCCAGCAAGCCATAGTTCGGATTCGAACCGCTCGTCGGAGCGAGCAGGACGAAGCGAGGACCGTCCTCGACCTCGACCTCGGTCTCGATCGCATATCGGATGTTGGAAGCGTCAATCTCGAACGCGATGCAGTAAGCCGTCAAGGTGCGGCGGAAGCAGCCGTATTCTTCCTGGTCGGCGTTCGCGGAGAAGACCAGGTCCTCCTGATCGATCGGCAGCGTGACACGGAGCGGCTGTTGCAGCCACTGCGGCCTCAGGTACTCAGCAACGTGGCGGATGGTGACGGCGATGTCGACCGCCGCGACCGAGGCGAGGAATATGGCCCGCCGCTCTTTCGGGGGAAGCCTGCGCCTTCTCCCTCAGCGGCCGGGTCCAAGCAACAGAGTACACGGGGTGAGCGACGAAGGTGCTACGGGTGTGATGGCGGATGCGTACCTGACAAAGATCTCCAGGCTGTCATCGTTGCCCTTGACGTCGATCGAGGTGACGGCGAGGATGCCGTAGGCGGTACTGCTCTCGAGCTCGCCGAGGGAAGAGGCCGAAGACCGAGATAACGGGCGCGACACGGGGATCAGATGGATCTTGTGGATGCCGACGACGAGGTAGCACACACTCGAGGTCATCTTGGAAAGATCCTCCGAGGAGGCTCCGGCAACAGTCTTGCCGGCCCCACGCTGGACGACCCTGAAGATCTGGAAGTGGCCCGGGTCGTAGTCCCTCTCGCGTTCCACCGCTCTCGCTACGTACTCCAGGCTCCTCTGCGGATATGGCACGGCATGGATGTCTCGAGCGGCGGCGACGGCACGGCGGATACCATCGACCCAAGTGTCCGCCTCGCTCGGATCACGCAACTGCAGGGTCATGAAGCCGGCGCGTGACGTGTCGTCGTCGACCTGTGCCACCTCGATGCAGAACGCGGGCTTGCCATCGTCGAGCCGTGACACGGCGACGATGTTCTGAAGGGGGATGCTCGTGGCGGAGCTGGGAGGCGTGCGGATCATCTCCGAGGCCGAACCGGCGGACGAGGTCGACGCATGTCTCGGGGACTCGGTCCGGCCCATCCGTGCCGGTAAGCTGCAAGACGCAGGATCGTTAGACAGCAGGGTCGACGCCGCTTCCAGGGGCGTGCGCCCGTGCGCGAGTGCGCGCGTGGATCGATGCATGCCGACAGCACTCACGATGGGAACGCTTCGAGAGCCCTCGAGTGGCTTTTGAACCGGATCAGATGTCGCTCCGTCAGGACCAAGTAATCCCTCTTCTTCCGGAACATCATCCCCGTCCGCTGCGCCTCGCCATGGCACAGCACAGCACCGCCCAAGGGAATCGGGTCGGCACCCCGGTCTTCGTCGTACACCGACGAAGCCTTGGACGTCGGCGTTGTCAGCCGGTCGTCGTCGTCGGTCGAACGCAGCGAACGTAGGGAGCCGAACAGCGACTTTGGTCGTCCGGACCTGATCAGAGTGCGCGGCCGCGTTGTTTTCGGGGAGTCGCCGTTCTCGTCATCTTCCAGAGCTGCCGCTGGGGACCCATCGACGCTTGCGGGGTGGAAGAAAGACGACCGCCGGCTCTTTTGAAGGACAGAGCTCGACGTGCTTTCGGCACGTATCGGTGTCATGGGCTGCAGAGCCGATAGACCGAAGAATCCAGATCTCCTCCGCTTCTCCTTCCCCTTGCCACCGTCTTCGGAATCCCCTGACCGTGATTGGTGCATCTTGTCCGAAGCTTCACGGCGACCCTGCCGATCGTGTCCTGTGTCGAAGCTCCTATTACGACGCGTGTCAGTAACGCATTCAAACGGCTTCTTGGCCCGGGAGCGCTGTCCTCGCCTCCCTTCTCCTCGTTCGAGTTCGCGGACCCTGAGGCTCGAGCAGCCGGTGAAGGCTCACCTAGACGGACGTCCTCATAGGATTTCCGATCTTGAACGACCGCTTCATCTAGCGTAACTAGTACGCGCGCCGCTCGCCAGTCACCTTGCTCCACTGCGTTACCCAGGTCGGGTCAGCGCTGCGATTCATACGATGATAGTAAAGGATGCTGCTGTACGACAGCCGGCCAGTACATGGTACAGAGCTTGAGAAGTTGGACAGCAGGCTGGGTAGCTATGTGGGCGAGCAACGGAGCTTGCGGCCGGGACCTTCCTTACCCATGCTACGAGGGGGCAGGAGTAACGGTCAGGGTCTCGGTCACGATCAGCGGGGGTGATGTTCGAACATGCCATTTGAGGAAGACGGCATGTGCCGAAAGCTGGTCGCAAGGAGACTGATACGGCAACTGCTATGTCTGGGTTGTTGACGGCGCATGGAGTAGTCGCGGGGCCGCAGAACTTGACGGTGTTCAGTTTATCGATGAGACTCGACCTGCTTGCTGAAACAACCGCGCGCCAATTGAGGTTTCAGCGGACGGCAGTCGCCACTGGCGTCGTGACAGTACGTCAAGGCTTCCTCCAATACCGTGTTTACCTAGCTGTCTGAATGTTGCATGATCGCAACTGCTAGCGCCAATGCGGTACCGACGGTAGGGCCGAGCGTCGATCTTGCAAATCCCTGCCCTGAAGACGTACGAGATACGTAATACGAGAGCTACATACGTACCTGTACGGTAAGTATAGAGTACAGACGACCCACCAAAGTACGTATGTAGGTACGGAAATTCTCCGCGGTACCTATGGTACTGTATCCGAGACCACCGGTTTCTCAACTACGATTATGTAAACCTCCGAAGCTGCATGTAACAGCGTCCTCGAGCTAGAAGCACGTGACAAACCCCCGGTGGCGTCCACGTGACGTGCGTTCCACGATGTCGCCGTGACCCTAAGTCCCATGGAGCGGCGCAAAGGCAGGGACGCGATGGCTTACTACTTCGAACATGCAACAGCTGTACAAGCCAAATTCTCAGTCAAAGGACGAGGACGAATAACTAGAGAAACTTCGGTTCTTGTCGAGAACATTAGAGGATGTGAGATGGCCGTGACGGCTGGCGACATTCTACCTACGTAGACGATACAGGTGATCTGTACAGCATTACTTATAGGTTGAGTGGTGCTTGATACTGTTTTGAGGATGACCCGACCAGGGCTCGAGCCTGCATCCACCATCCACCATTTGAGGGAGACGAGCCATATACATACCTGGCGGGGCTCAGCAAGGAGAGGGAACGGAGGAACCCCGTCGCTTCACAGAAAGATGCCGTTTACGGGTCCGTGCTCGAGGATTCGCCAAGGACGGCGGGCGCCGCCTTGGCCTCCCTGGCGTCCTGCGCCTCCCGCCAGCGCCGTCCCGTTCTGCTGAGGTGTTGAAGGCGCCGCATGTACTGCGTGATCTCCTCCTGATCTTCCTCGTAGATATCCTTCCGTCGCTTCCGGCACGCGTCGTACGTCGCCCATGCCCGAGCCGGCGAAATCTCCGCCAGCGAGTACTCAATCGTCCAGCGGTCTTCCTTGGAGAGCTGCGTCGGTCGTGCCACGTACCAGCCGTTGACCCTGTTCAGGATTGTGAGGGTCATGGCGAGCAGCTCCCGAGCCTCGGTCGGTCCCTCGACGTTCGGCTGTTCCTCGGTCGATCCGTCGTCGACCCTTTCCAAGACGTCGCCTTCGGCGGAGCAACCTTGACCCTGACCCTGGCCAGCGTCGTCGTCGTCGCCGATGGACGGTGTAGGCTCCTCCTTGGCGACGTCGTTCGAGCCGTCGGCAGTGTTCTCTCCCTCCGGTTCGGATCCGTCCTCGGCAGTCGTTCGGTCTTGGTCGAGCTCCTCCTCGACCTGGGCCTGTGTCTGCTCCCACCCGTCCGCAGAGCTGGCCCCCTGGGACGACCGCTCGCTGTCCTCGTCTGGCCGCACCAGCCCCGCCAGCTCTCGCTCCCGTGCTTCGGACTTGGCTCGGTTGGTGCTCTGGATCTCTTCGACTTGCTCCTCCGTCACGGGCTCGGCGAAGATGTACATGAAGGGAGTCACCGCTTCGCGCGTCTCGAAGTGGATGCGTAGGGAGCGCTCGGGGAACTTCTTCGTGGCCGCGTCCAAGATCTTGTTGAGCAAGCCGAGGCTCAGTCCGAATTCCTGGTCGCCGATCGTGGTGTCCCACGTGCCGTGCATGGCCGAATCCATCTCGGGGAGGCTGATGTATTGGAAGCCGAAGATGCGCTCGATGTTGTGGTAGGCCACGAGGATGCCGTCCATGCGACCGATGCGCGCCTGCAGCGAGTACTTGAGGAAGGCGGCCCGCATCATATCGTAGTACTCGCGCTCGAACGATTCCCAGTCGCCCAGACGGTGTCGGATCTCGTAGCCCAAGCCGACCTCGTGCCGCCTCAGGTTCATGCGGATCGACGCCACGGCGCGCGTCTTCAGGTCGAACATGCCCGTGCCCGGGAGGCGAGGGTCGTGCGCATCGAGCTGAGAGCGCATCAGCAGCTCGCCCGCCGTCGAGTAGTGATACGAGTTGGCCTTCTGGCCCTGCTCTTTGCTTATCAGGTTCTCGCTCGATTTCTTGTATCGCTCGAACTCGATCTTGGGCAGGGTCAGGAACTTCTCGAGCGACTGCCCGAGCATGCTCAAAACGCTGACGCTATCGAACTGCTTGTCGGCGTCGATCGCGTACGAACCATCCTTCCATCGTAGAAAGACGGCGTTGGGTCCGCGGTACATCCTCGTGAATGACTTGAGCGTTGCTTTGAAGCCCTTGGACATGGCGTCGCAGTTGATCTCTCGCCATTGCGACAGGAGGTAATGGAGGTGCGCGAGCAGGCCCGTCATGCTCGACGACGAGCCGGTGTACTTGATCCTGTTGGCCCGAGCCGCATCGACCAGGGTCGTATCCTCCGATGAGGTCACATGCCGTTGCAGCGCACTAAAGTCGAAATTCGACAGCGGAGTGATCTTCTGAAGGTAGGGATCGAAATTGTAAACCCTGGATCGTGGGTCTTGCATGTGATAAACGCCGGGACTGTCTTGGCCGTCAGACGGGGACGAAGTCCGGGCTAGATAACATAGCACGAAGCCAGACCTACTTGAAGAGCACCCGGTCCAGACCGTGAGATAGCGCAGGCACAGGAGGCTGATTCTTTAGATGTAGAGCTGGTAGGGGTGAGCGTCTTGAACTGTCATCCAGCTGTAGGGCCGCCCACTTACGAGTGACCTTGATGGCCGCCGCATCCAAGGTGCACACCTCCGGAGGTGTATGCTCATCTTGCGCCGCGCCGCGCCGCGACCGGTGTGGTGATTTGGCGGGGTGATGGGCGTTCTTTCTGGGGTCGCCTGCATTGGAAGGATCCGCCGAGAGCTCCTCCAGCGCAGTCAAGTTCGCCCTCTTCCCGTTGTTCCACTTCTTGGGCTCGACCGCGTTCGGAGATTGCGCCTCGACTTCTTTCGACGCCTTCACGCCGGCCTTTCCATCGGCCCTGTCCTCGTTCTTCGGAGACTTCTCGGCCCCGCTGACAGCGCTGCCACTACCGGCCCTAATGACAGACGGAGAGACCGAAGACAATCTTATCTCCTGCTCGGATGCAGCTGCAGCTGCAGCCTTCGTCTTGG
Source organism: Lichina pygmaea (assembly GCA_963422465.1). Lineage (NCBI taxonomy): Eukaryota > Fungi > Ascomycota > Lichinomycetes > Lichinales > Lichinaceae > Lichina > Lichina pygmaea. Next base: position 4,218,804 of record OY730171.1, read on the forward strand.
ATTCAGCATGGGTCTTCGCAGCCCTCAGTTTCTGTCTGCGCCGCTTGCTCTTCGTCTGCCTGGGACTGGCCTCTGGTGGTCTCTCTACGGCTGAAGAGAGTAAAGCGACTTGCGGCACTTCTGTAGCTAGAGCATTGGGTGCTATTGGGGCCTTGTTCACCTCAGCATTGGCTTCGTGCGTAGCGTCTGCCGGTGGTGGTGGTGGTGGCGGCGTTGTGCTTTCTCGATATACCGCGTCTGCTTTACCCGGTTCTGATGGGCGTTTCCTTCCCACCAGAGACGTAAAGAACGACGAAAAAAGCGAGAGAGGTTTGTCAGGCTGCTGTTCGATGCTTTTAGTGGTATCTTTTGCGCCATTGAGCTGGCTCAATCGCCTGCGATGATGAAGGCCTCGCCTGCTGGTCGACTCCGATCCAGGCTGGCAGTCTGCATTTAAATACTTATGGTTTGCACCCAAAAGTGAAATCTGCTGCGGTAGGCTGCATGAAGAGCATATGAAGCTGAAGCTGTACCTAGTCGTCCTTTGGATCCATCGGGGAGGCATGTGTCGTCAACGCTGGAAGAGACAGCTTGAAGGATTTCCAGGTTTGAAATTTTTCGAGTGGCGTTCCGTGGTGAGATGACGCGCCGATTTTAGCGCCGGAAGCGCAATGAACTCCGACACCGAGCCATTGGGATTAGTTATTGGCTTAGTCACAATGTACTCGTAATCAGCAGATCACTCGGACTTTGAACACCGACAAACCTTTGAGTTGAGACTTCTCTCTGGTCACAGCTAAGATAGACCTTGTGCAAGTCCCCACTGTTCTTGCTATATTGCTTGATGATTGTGTACCCCTGATCTCTGGCATGTACTATGTAGATTGGCAGTTTCAATAAAAGCTAAGATATCTCTGTAGACCCCAGGGGGTGGTGGCTCACACATGGTGAGTGACAACAATTAGCGACCAACCAATATATTCGGGTGGGTGTGCGTACGACAAGACTGAGGGTGTGTGTGTCTAACAAAGTCGAGGGTGTGCATCTAAAAAGAATAGGTGTGCGTGTAACAACACTCTTTCAGAAAGGAAGTTCCATGCACCAAGTTGAAACTACTCTGGTCTCTTTCAAAAGACGTGAACCAGAGATACTGTACGGAGCGTACGCAGGCATCGTCTGTCGACGATGATGATGAAACGTAACGAGATCTAGAGAGAAGTAGGCGCGAGAACGGGCGGGACGCTGTAGAACTTGTATATAATCCAAGATACCACCGTTACAACCCCTTCCCCTCTCCCCTCCAAACACCAAGATTCACGCTTATAAAACGCAAAGGACAACGACATAAGAAAAGAAAAGAGAAGGAAAGAAAGAAAGACATCGTTCTCTAAACTTCGTGTTGATGCTCGACGAGCTCATAATCATATCCTTCCTTGCGGCCGCGACGGCCATGGCGGTTCGCGCCCGGAGCCCAGCGCCAGCGCCAGCGCCAACTCCAGCGCCGCGGCCATGCCCATGGTCGAGGGACGAGCGACGATAGGGCTCTGCCGCCGCTGGCGACACCGCCACCGACGAGCCCGCCGGCGTTGACGTCGCTGGCGCTGACGCGCGACAGGAACGGGAGACGGCGCGAGATGAGCCAGAAGGATAGGGCAAGCATGGCGGCGATCGAGAACCCTAGCACGGTAAGGAAGAGCCAGTGGCGACCCATCTGTAGCGGATTGAAAGATTTCTGGTCAATGAGCTGTTGGCGGAGGAGCAAGGGGAAGGGAGGGGGAGGGTGAGAAGCAGAGAACGATAGAATGAAGCTGGAGCGACTTACCCAGAAGATCAACTGCGCGTCATTCCCATGCCAGCTGTTTCCACGATTCTCGTTGAAGAAACTAAATGGATGCTTGGAGTAGTCGTCCGGCATGAGCACGCGCACGCGCCGAGGCTCCGATGGGCCATCGCGCATGTACTCCTTCCAGATGACGCTCAGGAAGAGCGGGCCGGTCGAGTACATGATGGTGATGTAGGGCAGATACCAGTTGCGATGGTAGTGCGGCAGCGAGTCGATCACGTGCAGGAAGAACGGATGCCGAGGCACGGATCCCATGGCGTCGTTCGATATGCCGGTCGGCACCGTGCGCCGTACCCAGGCGTGGTACGACAGTAGGGGGTCGAGACGTCGGTTGCAGCCCTGCCGAGGAGCGGAAACAGGCGGATCAGTTTGGGGTTTCCTGCGCCGGAACCCAGATAGGTGTATCCCATCTGCAGGAGGGGGCGCGACTCACGTCGTCGAGGTCTATGTACACGCCGCCGTAGTGGGCCAGCACAAAGTAGCGGATGGCATCTGCGCGCTGGATCGGATGCGGGTAGCTCTCAAACGTGGCCAGGAAGGAGGGGTACTCCGCCTCGATGAAATCGTGGGCCTTGTCATCTGTCCAGAGCTGTAGGGAGAAAGCGTCAGCCTCTGTGTTCTAGCTGCAGCCTGCGACACCATGCCACTTTTGCGCGACAAAGACCATCCTCAGACGCACTTTGTACTCGTAGTCCTTGTGCAGATCGATGCAGCTCTGCTGCGGGGCCTTCCAGTGCTCCGGGATCGAGTCGTTGGCGTAGGTCTGGTGGATGATCTTGGGAATCAACTGCGGCCTCTCGTGGATCGCGGTCGAGTTCGGCACGGGGATGTCAGCGTGCGGGATGGCATCGCGCGAGAAATCCTCGAACAGGAGCGTCAAGAGCGTGTACACGCTTCGAATCAACAGCCCGAATATCGCCAGAACGATGACCACGAAGATGATGGGACCTTTGCGCATCGTCGATCAGCGCGGCCGAAGATCCTCGCCGCCGCTCCGGATCACAACGCCGCAACAACTTATGCCACCAGCGGCGCGCTTTCGGAGGTGAGAGCGAAGATCGAGATGCAGATTAGTGAGTGAAATGCCGGAGTATTATGGACCACGGAGGATTAGGTCTGACGGGGCGGCGCAAGTTGGGTTGCACCGTCTCTGTACTGTCACCGGACCCGGTCGAGCCGGACTTGGGCCACAGGAAGATCTGGCTTCGGCGGCCGGGTTGACGAGCGATCCAACGGTAAGATCACCAAGCCACGTTCCTTCGCGTGAGGGAGGGAGGTGCAAGCCATGCACTGTCATCAACAGGCGCACCATGCAGTCAATCGCAAGGCTCCGATGGCCCTCGACTTTGGTGTGATAATGACAGCCCAGCCAAGGTCAAATCAAGAGTAGACTCGTCATATGGCGCAGCGACTACGACGAGGTGGTCCGGGATCTGATGGTCACAGAAAAAGGAAGGGCGCATGTATGAGGCGTACGCACGTACGAGTACAGTACCTTCGTACATACGTACTCGTACGTACGGAGTACATGTGGACGTACTGTACCGTACATCGTAAGAAGTCTTTCCTAAGAGTGACGATACATCTTCTTATCCACTTACAACAACTCCCCGGAGATATCACTTGAATGGTCCAAGTATCTAGGTCTTGGACACAGCCTTCAAAATGGCCACAACCAGCTTTGTAGAGGAAGCTTGCGCACTCCGCTCAGAGCTACAGCGACTTATAGAAGTAGCCAGTCCCACTGCTGATGAGACCCAGGTGGTCTGGGGACTACTCCGGCGGATCGCCAGACACCTGCAGGCATCAATCACACAGACTGAGAACCCCCAACACCGACACCACAACACCACCTGCCCGCCACGACACCACTAAGCCCACTCCGAGGACCATCCTTGAAGTGGTTCAGTGTATTGAACAACGACTGGATACCGGCCCACCACCTCCCAATGGCGACAACTCCTACACGGCGGCGGCCCAGTGAGGTGCCAGCGCACATCCAGCTCCACAGCAACAACAACAACTGCCTACAGCACCCCCCTGACGCAAATTCAAGACAGTTATGGTCCACACCAGAGACCTGGATCAGGTGGCAGGCCTACAGTGGGTAGCCCGCAAGGAGCTTCTGGAGTGCATACAGATGGCTGGCAGCCACACCTCGCAGATTGTTGAGATCTGCTGCATGACAAGCAGTGACTTGCTTATTGGAACACAGACAGAGGTAGCCCACCAGGGCCTCAAGGATGATACAACATGGCTGGAACAGGTGGCCCTCTCTGCAACTATCAAGAGGTGTACCTACATAGTTACTGCCTACAGCATTTGGGTCACCAGTGTGAACACAGTGTCACAGAGCTAGGCCATCAAGGCCCTGCTACAGCAAAACTGGTGACTACACCCAGAGCTTTGCATTGAACAGCTTACCTGGCCTAAATCTGCAGAGTAAACACTACTCCACATTACACATTGACATCTACAACATAGCAGTGGCCAACCACCTACTGAACAAAGAACTGATCAAGAACTTGGAGATCTACACCTGTGAGGTGTACAACAGAGCTGCCTGTTACAACCCAGAAGAAACACAGTCTTTATACTCACAAAAGCAGCAGACAGGATACTGAACAGAAGTACCAAGCAGCACGACACGGGAGACAATCACGTGACTGTCGAGACCAACCAGGGGTTGCTTGACACAGTGTGTATATACATCAAGCATGGCAAGCCCAACTTGACCAGCTTGACACAGCGTGCATATGCAGCAAGCCTTTCAAGCACAGCTTGACCAGCTTGACACAGCATGCATATGTATTGAGTCTTTCAAGCTCAGCTTGACAGGCTCGACAGTGAGCAAAGTGAGCACAGCTTGCTCTGCTCAAAAACTGAGCACTATATAGTCAGGTGATTTTATTTTATTTTTTATTTTATTCTTACACTGATTTAGCTGTAGAGCCATGCAGAACTTCTAGGTACATGTTTGTTTCTCCAGAAAACCTTTGGAGGAATAAAAACTGGAGCTTGGGAGAGACTAGGGAAAATCTTGTGGAATATGCAGTAGCTAAGGAAATTTGTACATGTAGCTATTTGTTAAAACAAACAGTTGACTTGGTAGAGCTTAGAAAGAGAGTTGGTGGGCTAGGTTGAACTGGTCAAGTCTTTTCAAAGACATAAACCAGAAAAGAAGTTTAGGAAGTAGCTTGGAGGAGAATAAGATAGATGGGAAATCTTGCAGAGGGAATTGGACTTGTTGTCTTTGGTTTGAAAATTTGTTACAGAAAAAAGTGATGTGTTGGGCTGTTTCTTCTCCAAAACCACAGGTGCACAGAGGGGAGTTAAAGTCTGGAACATTTGCTCTGAAAAGAAAACTGGCCAGTCCTATTCTTGCTGACAGAATTTGAAGAAATAGACTAGACTCAGCTTTTCTCAAATCTTTGAAGATATTGAGGTTTTCCTTCTGTGGCCTTCTGGTGAACATGTCCCAAATAGCAGAACAATTTCCTCTGCTTACCTGCCATCTGGCTTCCCATTCTTTGTGGAAAACCTCCTGTAGACTTTTCTTTGAGAAGTCTTGGTTAGTAGTTAGTTGTTCCAGCCAGACTGTTCTCCAGTTTAGAGAAATAGTTGTCAGAGACTTTGGTGTAGTTCTGAGAGAAGAAACATAGAGAGAAATTTGACTGTGTAGTTTGTGGAGGAGTGTAGAAGGAGAGTTGGGTAGTGTGTTTGAATAGAAAGATGAAAGAAAACATGCTGTTCTCAGCTTGAAGTATAAGTCTAGAGGGGGTAGAAATAGTTCCGATTCAAGTAGGAAAATAGGAGTGGCTTTAAAGACACCTCCTATAGTTCTTAAACATTTATTTTGGAAAGTAGATAATGGAATAATATTAGAGAGTTTCTTTTGGGGATTGAACCAGACTCCTACTGCATAACTAAGAAGAGATCTTAGTATAGCAGTGTAGACATGACGTGCTGTTAGGACTGGTAGTCCCCAAGTAGAGTAGGTTGTTCTGGATAAAGCTGAAAAATATTTGGAAGCTTTCTGTGACATGATTTTTTGGTGTTTTTTCCAGACAAGTTTTGAGTCAAAGTAAAGTCCCAAGATGCGCACTTCTTCTTTTGGTTGAAGTACCACTTCTCCAAGTCTTAGACTGAGCTGAAGATTGTCTCTTCTTCTTCTAGAAAAATGGAGAAGTTCATACTTTTCAGGTGCAAACTTCATACCATGTTTTCTTGCCCAGTCCTGACATTTGGAATGTGTAGACTTCAACTTGAGAAGGTTGCTTTTCAAGGAAGAGGAGAATGCAAGAAGATTAGTGTCATCTGCAAAACCAAGTGCTGAAACTCCTTTCTCAGGGGTGTGTACAGTATTGTGCAGTTCTGAGATATAGAAAAGAAATAGAATAGGAGAGAAAGGTGATCCTTGAGGGACTCCACAGTATATAGGGAACTGGGGGGATTCTGAGTCATCAAACACCAGAGAGGTAGTACGTGAAGTAGTGAAGGAAAAGATCCAGGATAAAAACCACTTAGGAATCTTTCTCTTAATCAGGATCTTTCTGAGAACTTCTGGCAAGACTCTGTCATAGGCTCCAGAGATGTCTAGAGAGAGAAGACTAGCAACCATTCCTTCTTTCCAGATCTTTTCTACCTGGGAGGTCAGAAGAAAAAGTGCTGATTCTGTTGATCTTCCTTTTCTGAATCCCATCTGGATTTCTGGCAAGAGATTTTCTTTCTCAGCTAGTTCACTTAGTCTTGCAGCTGCAATAGCTTCCATTAGCTTCCCAATTGTATTCAGGAGAGCTATAGGACGCCATGCTTTTGCTTGACAGTAGGATCCCTTGCCAGGTTTCCTTAGGCAGATTGTCTTGGCTGACTTGTACCTGTCTGGAAAGTATTCCAGTCTCCAGCAAGCCTCCAAAACCTTAGCAATTCTTTTGTTGAAAGGGTCTCCCAGTGCTCTTAGAAATCCATTTGGTAGGGTATCTTGGCCTGGTGCTGAGAGAGGTTTTTTCTTCTTTAGAACCTCTTGTACTTCTTCCTTGGAGACTTCTTGGGATAGCGCCATTCCTGGGTTTCTTCTGGCAGGTCCTGTTCCTCTGGCTCTGGCTGTAGGGGAAGAGGGAAGAATTGAGTCCTGAAAGCTTCTGTTTTCTCTTCAAAAGACTTTGCCAGCTGTCCTTGTTGTCCTATAAGTTCTGGGACTATTGGTAGGTCAGGAACTTTGCCAGCTTTTTCTTTTCCCCATTTGGCAATTCTCCAGTAGTCCTGGGTTTCTGCTAGCTGGTGGAGATGTGTTCTGAATGTCTTTCTTTTGGCTTGTCTGATCAGACTCTTTTTCTTTTTAGTTATCTCCTCTAGTCTGGTGGTTTCCTCTTGGCCTTGGAGTACTTTTCTTCTTACTTTTCTTTCCTCCTGGATTATTTCTTTGATTTCCTGGTTCCACCATGGTACTGCATACCTGGACTCTTTGCAAGGTTGGGTTGTCTTGTTTGCAATTTCTTGGAGAGTTTTGTCCAGTCTTTCCAGGTAATCATCCACTTCTTTCTTGCTAGTTAGAGATGGAATAGGTGGTAGGTTATCAGCTTCTTGTCTTGCTTGACTAGCATCCAGAGTTCTCCAGTTCTTTTTGTCTGTTCTGGTTTTTCTTGGAGTCTCCAGACTGAGAATTGTGTGCACTGGTCTGTGGTCTGACCCTGTGTGGAATCTCATGTTAATTTGTGAGTAAATAAGAGAATTAAGTAAAGAACTTGAAATAAAAGAAAGATCAATTGCTGATGAAGGTGGTTCTAGAAGAATTCTTGCTCTTGTTGGTGTGTAGGGAGCTATTGCCAGCTCTAGTCCCTATTTGTCTGTTAGGTTCTTGAAGAATAAGGCCAGTTCTGAGTATAGCTGGCTTGACTTTGACCAACTTGGGTGGTGGAGATTTGAGTCTGTCAGGAGAATATGTTCACCCTCTTTTTGGATAGCTTGTTCCAGTAGGTCTAGAAGAGTCTGAGCTGACTCTCTATAGTTCCTTTGGCTTGTGGGTGTGAAATAGAGGTTGTGGATCCAGAATGACTTTGTTTGAACTCTTATCTCCAAGGAGACTAGATCTTTACTCCAGAAAATTGGGCTTATAGATGACCGCAAAATTCTTCTGTTAACAAGAACAAGTGTTCTCCCTAGCTCCTGGCTTTGTAAAGGGTAGAAGGCTGAGAATGTTGTAGAGATGCTTGATTCTTGGTGGGGGTTTTTCCAGGGTTCTTGCAGAGTGATGATGTCCACTTCCTGTAGTCTAGGGTTTGCCAGTAGAAGTTCTTGGCATGTCTGGCTTTTCTGGACATTGTACTGGAGAAGGTTAAGTGTGGAGTAACTCATTAATCCTCTTGGCTAGAGTCTTCCAAGCTCTCAGTAGCTTTTTTTCTGGGTATGTTGATTTGGGACTCTGAGTTCTGTGCAAGTGGGAAAGTGGGGAGCTGAGTGTTCAGTCTTGAGCTTGAGCATGCTCTTAGTACTTCCCCTTGTTTTCTTTTCTTAGCTTCTTGTCTGTCTTGTAGACTTGGCCCTTTTTCTTGTGTTGAGGGAGTCTGAGGTAGAGCTAGTCTGGGAGCTGTTGTGTACCTCCCTGGTCTTGCTAGCCATACCTCCCTTGCTTTCTGGATTGCTTCCTGTTTTTTCTGGCAGGACTTTGACCAGGCTGGGTGGTTTCCCTTGCAGTTTGCACATTTTGGTGTTAGAGTTTCTGGAGAAGTCTGGCAGTCTCTTCTGGCATGCTTTCCTCCACAGGCTGTGCACTGGGCTTGGGCTTGGCAAGTGTGTGCTTGGTGTCCAAACCTAGCACATTTGTAGCACTGGGTGACTGATGTTGCTAGCAGGGCTGGTTCTACTTCATGTAGAGTGTATCCTAGAACTACTCCTACCCCCCTATGCATGTGTGGTCAAGCAGAAGAGACAGTAAAGCATATCACCTCTTCATGCTCTCTCTACTCAAGTCAAAGACAACATGCTCTCTTTAACCCCCAAGATTTCACTACTATTATTTCAAACCCAGAGCTTCTACAGAATTTTCTGTACTGGTTTATGTCTTTGAAAAGACTAAACCAATTTAATCTGGCTTTCAAACTTCACTATTCACACTCCAACATCTAGAAGCTTTTCCTACCAGACACTACAAGATTTCCTTTTGCTACACTTTCTAGTCACCTCCCTGTCTTCAGTTTTTATTCCTTTAAAGGTTTTCTGAAGAAGTTCACTATTAGCTGGAAGATCTGCATGGCTGTAAAGCTACAAACAGTGTAAGAATCAAATCAAAAATCCTAGAACTACTCCTTTCTCAATTAGGAGGTTTGCTTGCTCTGGGGCAGCTAGATCCAGATGTAGAGATGTGACTGGCTTCTGGAGGAGTTTGGCTTTTCTGGACCAGTAGGTTCTTAGGATGTTGACCTTACTTTCCATCCCAGGGTTTTGGGAGAAGATTGTCTTTTTTGTTTCCTCCAGGTTTTCTGGCTTGAAGTCTTTTGTCTGCACCCCATGGACTAGCACTGGAAAGATTCTGGGTGATATCTTGGCCTCTGCTGTAAAGACAGCTGGGATCCAGTCCTTGTTTTCCTCTAGCTGAGTCTTGGCTTGAGGAGTTTCCAGAGAGATTATAATATCTCCTGAAACTGGAGAACACTAGATCTGGACCAAGTCAAGAAAGAAGCTAAGAATCTTCCCCCTATTCCACCACTACTTAACAGAGAGGAAGTGGACAACTATCTGGAGAACCTGGACAAAGCTCTTCAAGAACTGGCTGACAAGACAACAAGACCTCTGAGAGACTCAAAGTACACTGTTCCCTGGTGGAACCAAGAGATTAAAGAGAAAATTAAAGAGGAAAGAAAACTAAGAAGAAAAGTCTTCCAAAACCAAGAACCAGTCTACAAACTTGAAAAGGTAATAAAGGAAAAGAAACACCTGATCAAGAATGCTAAAAGAAAGATATTCAGAGAACAACTCCAGAACTTGGCTGAAACACAAAAGCACTGGAAAATAGCCAAGTGGGGGAAAGAAAAAGCTGGCAAACCACCAGAACTTCCAATTGTTCCAGAGCTCACAAAGCAAGATGGAGAAACTGCCAGAACTTTCACAGAAAAGGTAGAAGTATTCAAAACCCAGTTCTTCCCTCTACCTCTCCAGCCAGTACCAGAATCCCAGGACCAGCCAGCCAACCACCAACAACACCAGCTATCTCAGGAAATCTCCAAAGAAGATATACACAATATTTTGAAAAAGAAAAAACCTTTTACAGCTCCTGGGAAAGACACTCTACCCAACGGATTTCTAAAGGTATTAGGAGACTCTTTCAATGAAAAGATAGCCAAAGTTCTGGAAGCCTGCTGGAAGCTAGAATATTTCCCTGACAGATACAAAGCAGCCAGAACAATATGCTTGAGAAAGCCTAGCAAAGGATCCTATTGCTATGCCAAAGCTTGGAGGCCAATAGCACTTCTCAACACAATTGGGAAGCTGATGGAAGCTCTGGCAGCCACAAAGCTAAGTGAACTGGCTGAGAAAGAAAACCTGCTACCAGAAATCCAGATGGGCTTCAGAAAAGGAAGATCAACTGAGTCTGCACTATTTCTACTCACTTCCCAAGTTGAAAAAGTCTGGAAGGAAGGAATGGTAGCCAGTCTTCTTTCTCTGGATATCTCAGGAGCTTATGATAGAGTTCTGCCAGAAATTCTCAAGAAAATCCTGGAGAGAAAAGGAATCCCCAGCTGGTTGTTGCAGTCCGTACCGTGCCGTCCTAACCGAGTATAGGATTAAGGGCGAGATGTGGAAGGCGGGTTGGTTCTCACAGGAGAGGAGTGTCAAGGAGCGTGAAGGGGTTTGGTGGAACGTGGTGGTGGTGACACCTGATCAGTGGCTTTGTACAAAAGGATTGTATTGAAGTAGATCTAGTTGTCTGGATCACAACATGAGTTGAAGACAATCGTTCCATAAGGGAACTATCGCCAGACTATATAGTGCTCAGTCCGTGAGCTCAGTGAGCTCTGCTCACTTTGCTCACTCGGTGAGATCAGTGAGCTCTGCTCACTTTGCTTACTGTTTATGCATGCTGCAGTGAGCTGGGTGAGCTCTGCTCACTTTGCTCACTTGTTCATGCATGCTGCAGTGAGCTGGGTGAGCTCTGCTCACTTTGCTCACTGTTCATGCATGCTGTGGCGAGCTGGGCGAGCTCTGCTCACTTTGCTCACGCATATGCATGCTGCGGCGAGCAACCCCTGGTCAGTCTCGCCGGTCACGTGACTGCTTCCCGTGTTATGCGGCCTGGTACTTCCGTCCAGTATCCTGTCTGCTGCTTTCTGTGAGTATAAAGACTGTGTTCCTCCTGGGTCGTAACACTATCCTCCTCTCCATCTTTCATCATCTTGATGAAACTTGGTCATGTCTCCAAAGTCACGTGCGACTGTTAGCCGAACTCAGCTTGCTGCTCAAATCCGTGATCAGGGTTTTGTTTTGCGTACGCCCTGCGACTTTTGTGTTCTCCGTGGTCGTCTGTGCTTCCAGATGCCAGGGGAAGATGATAAGTTGAAGTGTGCTGCGTGCACTCAGCGTGGGAGGTCTTGTGTCTCTGTGTCCTGGGAATCTCTGAACATATCCCGGGACAACCTTCGTGAGGATGTGGCTGCTGAAGAGGCAACACGTGACGCACTCTTCGAACAACTTGCCGCGGTGCAAGTTCGTCTGTCTCGGAAGTGAAAGGTGTTGGAAGGCGCCGAGGTCTGTGCAAGGCAGAAGCTTCAGTGTCTGGTGAAAGAGATGGAGTCGGATGGCAAGGATTTGACTTGATCAGTCATTGACGTGTCCCTCCTGCAGGCCAAGCTGTTCAGTCCTGCTCCTGCCGAAACTGTCGCAGAAGAAGCTGGCAGTTCGCGAGGTTCTTGAGTGGTTCCCAGGTATTCTCCGAGTCTGGGTATCCTTTCCACTTGACAAGGTATTGCTGACTTTTCCTAGCCAGGATCTGTTTGACTTCGAACTCTTGTTCTTCTTCGGGTTGATAATGAAATGTTTCCTGCAAGGGTGTGCTCTGGTCGGCTGGTTCAATCATCAATATATGAAAGTTTGGATGGACTCTGGCATCCCTTGGTAGTCGTATCTTGACATTGACTGGTCCTGTTTTCTCTTCGACCAAAAATGGTCTGACTTTGATATTGTCAAGTTTCTTTGTCTTTGGCTTTTTTGTTTTCCAATTTTTTGTGAGGAGGTAGACTTTATCCTCCTTCTTTAGCTGAGGTGCCATTTTCGATTTTTTGTCCATTTGACGCTGCATTTTTTCCGAGGTCTCTTGAAGGTAGTGCCTCATCATTGTGTGTGTTTGTCGTAGGAGCTTGTCATGTTGGAGTGCTTTGTCCACGTTTGGTGAAGCTCTGCTTGGTATTCCGATGTTCGCATATCATCCAAAATTGGCAAAGAATGGTGATTCCTTTGTTGAGTCTGATCTGTGCTGGTTGATTGCCAGCTGTGCCACCGGTAATAACTGTACCCAATTGCTGTGGGTCTGGTTGATGTAATACCGCAAATAAGTCTCCAGGACTTGGTTTGCTCACTCCGTCTGGCTGTCAGTTCGTGGGTGATAGGCCGTAGACATTTTGGGTTTTGTTCCCATGGCTGCACTGATTGTCTTCCAGTAGTTGGACGTGAAGAGTTTGTCTCTGTCTGTAATAATCATGATTGGAACTCCGTGGTCTCTGACCAATCTGTCCAGTAAGAGGTGTCCTAACTGTTCTGCCGTGTGGGTCTCCTTGAATAGTACCGCTATCAGATATTTCGTGAATCTGTCCACTATCACCATAATCAAGTCGTAGGTGATTCCTGTGACTGGGTCTTTGGACTTGGGCAGCTTCGTGATGAAGTCCATTGACATATCTTCCCACGGGCCTCTTGGTATTGTGTTCAGGTGTCCTTCTCCATATGGCTTGTGTCTTCCGTGTTTGTTTTTCTGGCACAGTAGACATTTGCTGATGTAGCTTGTGACATGTTGTCAGAGGTTGATGACATTGTTCCCTGCCCATTGGATAAGGTCTGTGGTTTTGGTGATTCCTGGGTGACCATGTGCTGGGTTGTCATGGTAGTTCCTTATTAATTCTTCAGTGTCTTCTGCTGTGAGCTTGTTGATCTGTGGTCGAGGTACCAGGTTTCCTCGCTGGTCCTGCTGTAAGATCGTTCCTTGGCGTTCATCATCTTCCATGTGGTCTTTTCGTCAGCTTAGTGCGTCTGCTCTCCTGTTGTCTTGTCTGGGGGTGTACAAGATCTTGAACTTGTGTTGCCCTAGAAGTTCAGCCCATCTGACTTGTTGTCTGTTCAGCTTCTTGGTTGTCGTGAACGTTGTCAGATTCTTGTGGTCTGTGAGAATGGTGAGTTCAGAACTGCTTTCCACGTACACTCTCCAGTGTTCGAGTGTGTTGACAACTGCCAGTAGCTCTTTGTCGTGGATATCATAGTTCTGTTCCACTTGTGTCATTTTTCGTGAGTAGTAGGCAACTGGGTGCCACTTGTCGTCTGCCTGTTGGCATAAACATGCTCCCACTGCCTGATCTGAAGTGTCCGTCTCGATTCATGTCGGTTGGCCTGTCTTGAAGTTGAGGAGAACTGGTTCCTTGGCGCAAGTGTCCTTGAGCTGTTGGAATGCTTTTTGTTGTCTCTCCGTCCACCAGTACTCCACGTCCTTCTTCGTGAGTTCTGTCAGTGGTGTTGCCATCTGTGAGTAGTTCTTAATGAACTGTCGGTTGAAGTTGGCAAATCCTAGAAAGGCTTGTACTTCCTTGACTGATGTCGGTGTTGGCTATTGCTGAATCACTTTGATTTTCTCAGGGTCAATCTTGATCCCTTCGATCCCTATGATGTATCCGAGGAATTCAACTTCCAGTTTGTTGAACTCGCATTTCTTTGGGTTGAGCTTGAGCCCTGCCTTTTGTAGGTATCGTAGAACATCCTTCACATATTTGGTATGTTCCTGTTGCGTGTTCAAGTAGACAAGAATGTTGTCCAAGTAGGCGATAGCTGTTTGGTCCAGGTGTGCTCTAATGATGTTGTTGATCAATGCTTGACATGTTGCTGGTGTGTTCGTGAGTCCGAATAGCATAACCAGATACTCATAGTGTCCATATCAGGTTCTGAAGGCTGTCTTCCATTCTTCTCCCTGTTTCATGCATATCAGGTTGTATGCTCCTTTCAAGTCCAGCTTGGTAAAGATTGTAGCTTGGCTGATTCTGTCTCGCAATTTGTTCGCATTTGGCAACGGATATCAGTTTTTGATGGTAATGTTGTTGAGTTTCCTGTAATCCACACAAAGTTGAAGACTTCCATCTTTCTTTGGTGCAAATAGTATCGGGTATCCTGCTGGCAATTGAGATTCTCGAATGAAACCCTTTTTCAGGTTTTCCTCCAGGTACTCGCGAAGTACTTGGAGCTCTTTCTCTGATAACTGGTAAATTGGTCCAAATCCTGGCTCTGTCCCTGGTTGCAACTTGATCTCATGATCCCAAGGTTGGTGCTTAGGCAATGCTGCTGTTGTTGTCTCTTCCTGAAAGAGGTTATCATACCCAGGTCAGTACTCTTCAGAGATCTCCAGAGGGTTAACAACTTCCTCTCTCTTCATCTCTGACTGTTTGGCCACCTGGTTCCAGGGTGTGCCTGTCAAGGCGGACCTCTTCTCTTGAGAGTTGTCCTTTCTGTCAGTGAGGTTCCACTGAGGACTCCTTCCCTCATCTGTCCACGCCTTCTGTGGCTGGTAACAGGTCCGAGCTGTGTTGTTAGTGCAGTTCCTAAACGTGAGTACTCCTGTCCTCCAGTTAACAACTGGGTTGTGCTTCTTTAGCCAAGGCATCCCCAAATAGATATCCTGAGTGGCCAACTTGACGATATCAAGGTGGATCCTTTCAGCATGGTGTCCGGTAACCATTTCCATTGGCTGTGTCTCATGGCAGACTAGCTCTGTCTGTCCATTTACCATCGCGAGCTGATAGGGCTGCCACTTGTGTCTCCTTCCAGTGCCGAGGGTGTCGTAAAGTTGTCTTGAAATGTAGTTTCCACTGGCTCCAGAGTCAACAAGTGCGTATGTCCGTACTGGTGTGTTGGCGTGTAGTGACACAGGCAATCGCAGGTGCTTTGCGTTGCTAGGGGTCATGTTGTTGAGCTCCCGATGTCACCCCTTGACAAGGGAGTTCAGTCTTTTCCTGATTGAAGTGTTTTTCCACTGACTGGGCAATGGATCCAGCCATTCCCATCAGTTCTGAGGAATCTGTTCGTGAATTTGTCTTGCTGATGCTGGTCACATCCGGGTTTGAGGCAGTACTGCCAATTGTTGATGTAGCAGTTGCAGTTGTTGCCTTGCTGTAGGAACATGAGGTGTTCGTGCCAATCATGTGTGTGCCTGGGGAATGCGGTGTGTTGGCGTTTGTCCCAAAGGTGGATCTCACACACATCCTTCTCGCAATTGACCCAATGTTTGTGGCAGGTGGCGCGGTAGGGTGAATGTCCTCCGTACCTTCGTAGTTGTTTGTGGTAGGTGCAGTAGTGCTTTGTGCAAAACCTCCACTGTAGTTCGCCGTGCCGTAGGTTTCGTGGGTCCATGCTGTAAGCATAGCTTCCTTGTGGTATTTCTTCTTTGATAGACACAGGTTTGTCTCGGTCCCCATCAGAGGTGGTTAAGGGCTCCTGTCCCTTGTCCTGACCTGTCTGTTCTGGTAGGTCCTTGCCTCCTGATGTTGCCAGTTGGTGGGCTGCTTCCAATGTCTGATCGTAGTTGTCCTATTGTTCAAGGGATAGCTGAGCCTCTCCTGGTGGGTCCTCCAGCTTGATGACATTCCAGTCTCTGTCGAGCGTATTAAGTTGCTGTCAGTGCACCTTGTTCTTTGAACAACAGTCTTTCGCCATGTGGCCTAGCTTGCCACAGGCATAGCACTTCAGTGCTTTCCCCTTTTTGTTGTTCCTTCCCTTCATGAACCTTCCCTTGTGGTGGACTGCATCCAGTTCCATGGGTGCATAGCCATATGGGTCATGTGGCGGTGCCTTGTTAGGTGGCTTGTAGTGGTTGCTCACATGCTATGCGGGGTGGCTGTGTCCTCTGTCGTGGTGTTTCTCCATCGCTCGCTTGAATAGTTTGTCATCGATGTCGATTGCTTGTACGATGAGCTTGTCCAGTGTGTCAACCGCTCGTCCGTCGAAGTTGATTTCATCCTTCATGTTTTCCTTGAGTCCATGTTGGTACATGACTATCAGGGCGTTGTCGTCCCAATCAGTCAGTACTGAGTATTGTTTGAACTGTGTGGTGTACTCTGCGGCTGAGTGTTGTTGTTTGATGTGCTGGATCATTCGTATAGCCACTTTGTCTTTGTTAGATGGTCCAAGGATCTTTTTGATCTTGTCCTTGAATCACGTCCATTTTGTCATCCATTCTGTCATGCTGTTGTGGTCTCCGTTTCCTGAGAGATGTTTGTTGATGTAGGGCTTGATCCATCGATAAGCATTGCCTCTCATGTAAGTGGTTGCAAAGAGGGGCCACTTTTCCTTAGGCAGCTTCGTCTCTGGTTGGAATTGAAAGTAGACTTGGAGTTGCATGAGCCAGTCGTCAACCTTGTTTCTTTCGCTGTAGAACAGGTCTGGCTTGGCGACGCTAATCTTTCCATCTGGGAAGTTGGGGTTGGTTGCTCCTGAGGTACTCATCCTTGAGGGTCTTCAAAGTGTTGCAGTCTGTACCGTGCTGTCCTAACTGAGTATAGGATTAAGGGCGAGATGCGGAAGGCGGGTTGGTTCTCGCAGGAGAGGAGTGTCAAGGAGTGTGAAGGGGTTTGGTGGAACGTGGTGGTGGTGACACCTGATCAGTGGCTTTGTACAAAAGGATTGTATTGAAGTAGATCTAGTTGTCTGGATCACAACATGAGTTGAAGACGATCATTCCATAAGGGAACTATCGCCAGACTATATAGTGCTCAGTCCGTGAGCTCAGTGAGCTCTGCTCACTTTGCTCACTCGGTGAGATCAGTGAGCTCTGCTCACTTTGCTCACTGTTTATGCATGCTGCAGCGAGCTGGGTGAGCTCTGCTCACTTTGCTCACTTGTTCATGCATGCTGCAGTGAGCTGGGCGAGCTCTGCTCACTTTGCTCACTGTTCATGCATGCTGCGGTGAGCTGGGCGAGCTCTGCTCACTTTGCTCACGCATATGCATGCTGCGGCAAGCAACCCCTGGTCAGTCTTGCCGGTCACGTGACTGCTTCCCGTGTTATGCGGCCTGGTACTTCTGTCCAGTATCCTGTCTGCTGCTTTCTGTGAGTATAAAGACTGTGTTCCTCCTGGGTCGTAACACTGGTTTGTTAACTGGATCTTTTCTTTCACTACCCAAAGAAAAACCTCTCTTGTTTTTGATGATTCAGAGTCTTCTTTGTTTCCAGTACACTGTGGAGTCCCTCAAGGTTCACCTCTCTCCTATTTTATTTCTTTTCTATATTTCAGATCTTCATAATATTGTTCATACACCAGAGAAAGGAGTATCAGCTCTGGGCTTTGCAGATGACACAAACCTTCTGGCATTTTCCCCTTCTCTTAAAAGCAATCTCCTGAAGCTAAAGTCTACTCACTCCAAGTGTTTAGACTGGGCAAGAAAACATGGAATGAAGTTTGCACCTGAAAAGTATGAACTTCTCCATTTTTCTAGAAGAAGAACAGATAATCTTCAGCTCAGTCTAAGACTTGGAGAAGTGGTACTACAGCCTAAGGAAGAAGTGCGTATTCTGGGACTACACTATGATTCCAAGCTTCTCTGGAAAAAACACCAGAAAATCATGTTACAGAAAGCTTCCAAGTTTTTCTCAGCACTTTCCAGAACTACTTTTTCTACATGGGGTCTACCTGTTCTCTCTGCTAGACTTGTCTACACTGCAATACTGAGATCACTTCTCAGCTATGCAGTAGGAGTCTGGTTCAATCCCCACAAAAAACCTTCTAATATTTCTTCTCTAAATCTTTTCCAGACTAAGTGTCTAAAAACTATAGGAGGTGTCTTCAAAGCTACTCCTACATTTCTTATTGAAGGAGAACTATTCCTACCACCTCTTGATCTTTATTTCAAATTCAGAACAGCAACTTTCCTACAATCCTTCTATTTTTCTAATACTTCTTCTAATCCTCTCTCCTCACTTCTCTATAAGCTCTTTTCCCAGATCACTGTTTTTGTTTCTACTCTGAGAACACCTCCAAAGTCTCTGTCTACTGTCACACCTAACTGGAAAGCAAGATGGCTAGAAGAACTAATCACTAACCAAGATTACTCTAAGAAACAATTTCAAGAAGTGTTTCAGAAAGAGTGGGAAGCCAGATGGCAGGCAAACAGACAGAAGTGTTCTCCAGTCTGGGAGCTATTTTGCAGACTACCCCAAAGGAAAAATCTCAAAGTTTTCAAAGACTTGAGAAAAGCTGAAGCTAGTCTTTACTTGCAGATTCTATCAGCAAGGATAGGACTAGCCAGCTTTCTTTTCAGAGCAAATGTTCCAGACTTCCAATCCCCTCTATGTTCCTGTGGTTTTGGAGAAGAGACTGCTCAACATATCACTTTCTCTTGTAACAAGTTTCTTACTCAAAGACAGCAAGCCACTTTTCTTTCCTACAATTTCTCTACTTTACTTCAAAAGCCTAAAGTGCTTAAAGAATATCTTCTCTGGTTTATGTCTTTGAAAAGACTAGACCAGTTTAACTTAGCACACCAACTCTTACCAGAAAACCTATCATCTCTGTGATTTTATTTTCTCCAGACACTGCATATTCTTCCAGATAATTCTCTAGTCTCACCCAAGTCTCAGTTTTTATTCCTTCAAAGGTTTTCTGGGAAAAAAGCATGTATCTAGAAGTTCTGCATGGCTCACCAGCCAAATCAGAGTAAGAATAAAATAAAAAATAAATAAATAAAAAATAGAAGAACTCAAGAAGCTTGAGTGCAGGAAGAAGGTGCTTGACAAGTAGTCAAACCTTATAGCAAGGTAGGTTGAACTACACGTGCTTAGTCACCAGGTCATGACTGAAGCTATAGGGCTGGAAGACAGTAGATATGTAGGACTGGCTGTAAATAAGCTGGCCCATAGTGATGTAGTTGTGGGACTGTCCCAGGCAGGGATGTCAACTACCCAGATGTACAGAGAGGATTTCAAACTTAGGGGTATCACAAAGTACTCTGGGAGAAGTGTGCAAGAACTGCAGAAATACCTACATTAATGCAAGCTGGGTTTTGAGATCTCAGAGGTCATAGACAATAAGAAGATAGTTCTCAAAGTAATGCAGTATCTTGATAGAGCTATTGAGAGCATGATGCAGATCTGTTACAAGAAAGGTGAAATAGAGATAATAACTTAGGACCAGTACAAAAGTCTTTTCAAAGATCAATTTAAGCATCCAACAAACAGAGAGCTCACAGCACTGTGAAAGTACAACACCAACTATCAATAACCTGGGCAGTCAGTGCAAGACTTTGTCAACTATCTGGACAGGCTCAGCAAAGACCTGGGGCTGAAGTCAGATATAGAACATGCTAAGGAACTCCTGATCAAACTACTGCCAGACCTCCAACACAAGATGACTTGAGATCATGACATGCCACAGACTCTTGAGGAAGTGACTGTCACAGTTCTGGCCCAGTTGCATATCTGGCACAAGTCACGCACCTTGCCGGGAAGTTCCATCTGCACGCACCTTGCCGGGAAGTTCCATCTGCACGCACCTTGCCGGGAAGTTCCATCTGCACTGTTGCCTGTTTGCTCCGCTGTTGCCTGATCCCCTGCCTATAAGAACTTCTCCTGCTCCCCCAGCTTCTTCTCTTCTTTTCTCTTTTTCTTCCTTCCTTGTCTTTCGTCTTGTACATCAATCCAAGTCTCAAGTCTCAAGCCAAGTCAGGTCAATGTTACCGAATCAGTTAGGCTCGAGTTCTGCTCTGCCATTGCCTCGTCACAGTGACAAGCTAAGCACTACACCTGGAGTTGTACACCAACAACTGGAAGAGAAGTAACTGTTAGACTGACCCAAGACTATTCTCAGAAGACTACAGGTCTCTGCCAACCTCTGGGTATTATCAGTACAACAGTGAGTCAAAGCTGTGGGTAGGGGGATTAGCACAAAAGCTATACTCCAGGAGTTCACACCTATACAACAGAAATTAAGAGTCTGCCAACACATACTCACACCCAACTGACAGAGGGTTGCAGCTGGACAACTGACCAAATAGGTAAAACTGCAGTCCCAGGGTTCACAGAGTGTGCAAGCTGTTACTGCCTCAAGAGCAAGAACACAGGAAGCAAGGAAACCTGTACTTTGAATGTGGATCAGCAAACTATCAGGCTGCAGACTACACAATCCAGAAGAACTACAAGCCAACACCAGTGACCAACCTTTCTGTACTTATTGCTGGACACAACCAAACCACAGCTGTGAGGTTGATGATGATTTACTTTAATGTCTTCAGAACACCCAGTGTAAAACATTGGACAGTGCTGGTCAACTCAGACACCAAGGACAACTTTGTGTCACAGTACACAGTCAAGGAACTAGGCCTTGTCCTGCATAGATACACTAGAGTCTGGACACTGGACAGCCATAAGATAGCCACTTACAGTAACCATAACATTGAGTACTGTCTCACTGACAGCCACAGACAACAACACACTCAAAGCACATTATTTATCACTATCAGATTCACAGAGTATAACTTTGTCCTGGGATGACTGTGGCTGATATCCAAGAACCCTGATATCTACTAGACTCAGCACAAAAACTCTTCCCAGTACCACATCGTCAAAGGACCATCACTTTTGACAATCAGCGGATTTGGTCATAAGTCCTGGAAACCAGTCGCGAAGCTTGCTGAAACCACCCACTTCCCAAGAGTGAAAACCCATCACTTTTCTGAATCAGGCCTATTGGTCAAAAGTTGTGATCCCAGAACTCACGTCTTCTTGCTTCAACTACCAACCACCCAGCCACAACAAGAGTGAGAGGGACCAGAGGTATTCTGAAGGACTGGGCAAAGCCCTACCTACCTTGGAACAATCAGCCCTGAGACTAAAACTCAGGATTGAGCCAGCACTCCCAGTCTATCAGAGATAAAACACGAAACCTCTCCTAAAAGTGAGAAACACCCACCAACAAGGAGATCAGGGCTCCCAGGATAAGAGGAATAGTTTAGAGCTTGCCTCTAGTGCTGGTAGAGTTGAAAAACTCTAGGAAAGCTCAGGCAGGGGGTGTGGTCCCTAGCTTGAGTTAATACAACCAGATTTCCCTAGAGTCTAGTTGGAAAAGACTGCCCAGGAAAGTACAGTCTTGGGGAGTGGTCCCAGGATTGTGCAACTACTGCTAGGAACCAGGTGACCCTTTGCGAACAACTGGAAGAAGCCTCCAAAAGAGCCTCACCAATCCCAGCCAAAAAGAACTGCTGGAAGACACCCAAAATCACATAATGTCAAAGAAAAAACCAGAGAAAGAGAAAGAAAACCAGCCTTCTCCAAGCTCCCAGCAACCCCCAGTGGCTAACTCCCTGACAGACCAATCCCAGACTCAAGAAAAAGAAGAAGAGAAGGGGCTGACACCTCCCCAGCTAGTGGAAGAATGGCTTATCCACACAAAAGCTCCCCAACACATCAAAAAAGCATGGGATAGTATTCTGTCCAAAGTGGCAGAAGCTCTGGACAAAGATGTCTCTACTCACTCACCTAACTCCCAGAGTCTCCAGAAGATACTTGAGAGACTGGACAGCATTGAGAAACAAGTCCAAAAACAAAACACCAAGCCAACATATGCCCAGGCAGCCCAGAAAACAGTAGGACAGGAAATCCCTGTTCCAACCAGAATCCACAGTGAAATCACTATCAGACCTGGAACTCAGACTGGCCAGCTAGCAAACAGAACACCAGCCCAGCTTATGGAAGCTCTCAAGAAGAAAACACCACTCTCCTGCCAAAAAGAAATAAGAGCAGCCAGAAAACTACCCTCAGGAGATATTATTTTATTTTATTTTATTTTATTCTTACTCTGATTTGGCTGGTGAGCCATGCAGAACTTCTAGATACATACTTTTTTTTCCCAGAAAACCTTTGGAGGAATAAAAACTGAGACTTGGGTAAGACTAGGGAATTATCTGGGAGAATATGCAGTGTCTGGAGAAAATAAAATCACGGAGATGATAGGTTTTCTGGTAAGAGTTGGTGTGCTAAGTTAAACTGGTCTAGTCTTTTCAAAGACATAAACCAGAGAAGATATTCTTTAAGCACTTTAGGCTTTTGAAGTAAAGTAGAGAAATTGTAGGAAAGAAAAGTGGCTTGCTGTCTTTGAGTAAGAAACTTGTTACAAGAGAAAGTGATATGTTGAGCAGTCTCTTCTCCAAAACCACAGGAACATAGAGGGGATTGGAAGTCTGGAACATTTGCTCTGAAAAGAAAGCTGGCTAGTCCTATCCTTGCTGATAGAATCTGCAAGTAAAGACTAGCTTCAGCTTTTCTCAAGTCTTTGAAAACTTTGAGATTTTTCCTTTGGGGTAGTCTGCAAAATAGCTCCCAGACTGGAGAACACTTCTGTCTGTTTGCCTGCCATCTGGCTTCCCACTCTTTCTGAAACACTTCTTGAAATTGTTTCTTAGAGTAATCTTGGTTAGTGATTAGTTCTTCTAGCCATCTTGCTTTCCAGTTAGGTGTGACAGTAGACAGAGACTTTGGAGGTGTTCTCAGAGTAGAAACAAAAACAGTGATCTGGGAAAAGAGCTTATAGAGAAGTGAGGAGAGAGGATTAGAAGAAGTATTAGAAAAATAGAAGGATTGTAGGAAAGTTGCTGTTCTGAATTTGAAATAAAGATCAAGAGGTGGTAGGAATAGTTCTCCTTCAATAAGAAATGTAGGAGTAGCTTTGAAGACACCTCCTATAGTTTTTAGACACTTAGTCTGGAAAAGATTTAGAGAAGAAATATTAGAAGGTTTTTTGTGGGGATTGAACCAGACTCCTACTGCATAGCTGAGAAGTGATCTCAGTATTGCAGTGTAGACAAGTCTAGCAGAGAGAACAGGTAGACCCCATGTAGAAAAAGTAGTTCTGGAAAGTGCTGAGAAAAACTTGGAAGCTTTCTGTAACATGATTTTCTGGTGTTTTTTCCAGAGAAGCTTGGAATCATAGTGTAGTCCCAGAATACGCACTTCTTCCTTAGGCTGTAGTACCACTTCTCCAAGTCTTAGACTGAGCTGAAGATTATCTGTTCTTCTTCTAGAAAAATGGAGAAGTTCATACTTTTCAGGTGCAAACTTCATTCCATGTTTTCTTGCCCAGTCTAAACACTTGGAGTGAGTAGACTTTAGCTTCAGGAGATTGCTTTTAAGAGAAGGGGAAAATGCCAGAAGGTTTGTGTCATCTGCAAAGCCCAGAGCTGATACTCCTTTCTCTGGTGTATGAACAATATTATGAAGATCTGAAATATAGAAAAGAAATAAAATAGGAGAGAGAGGTGAACCTTGAGGGACTCCACAGTGTACTGGAAACAAAGAAGACTCTGAATCATCAAAAACAAGAGAGGTTTTTCTTTGGGTAGTGAAAGAAAAGATCCAGTTAACAAACCAGCTGGGGATTCCTTTTCTCTCCAGGATTTTCTTGAGAATTTCTGGCAGAACTCTATCATAAGCTCCTGAGATATCCAGAGAAAGAAGACTGGCTACCATTCCTTCCTTCCAGACTTTTTCAACTTGGGAAGTGAGTAGAAATAGTGCAGACTCAGTTGATCTTCCTTTTCTGAAGCCCATCTGGATTTCTGGTAGTAGGTTTTCTTTCTCAGCCAGTTCACTTAGCTTTGTGGCTGCCAGAGCTTCCATCAGCTTCCCAATTGTGTTGAGAAGTGCTATTGGCCTCCAAGCTTTGGCATAGCAATAGGATCCTTTGCTAGACTTTCTCAAGCATATTGTTCTGGCTGCTTTGTATCTGTCAGGGAGTTCTTCTATTAGTGACAAGAGAGTCCTATCACTATACCTGAGGGTGCTGTGTTCATCTGTGATGATCTTCTCCAACACACACTTCTGTCCCACATCTCCACTGTTGTGTGGTGGTGATGCTATCTCTCTGGTGAGAGATTATCTCTCCCTTGCTGGAGGGAGTCCCCCTCCTGGATGGCTGGGAGGTGCTGGCCTTTGGTTGGCCAGATCCATCATTTTGTTGTCTTGTTGTGACAATTCACTGGTAGTCCTCTTGCCACAAAGAGCTCTGCCCAAGCCAGTCATCATGAACAGACTACTTCTTTTTTTGGTAAGATCTGAGCGAACAAAACTGTGAGAATGTTACCAGCAGTGTGCTCAGGTGACTGCTTGGTGGGAAGGATCAAGTGTGTTGCTAGAATTGTTTGCTGGTCTCCAAAGAGAACAGTGAGAGTGGCTCTATATACTATAGAGCTGAGAACAGAGCATCTAGCTAAGCAACCCCAACCAATCTCCAAGCCACTGCACAGCTGTCTCAAGTAGCTGGCTAGTTGTGGCTGGTCACAGCTGGCTTGTGTTGGCTATGCAGGTCAGAGCTGTATTCCTCTATTGGTCATGTGAGTAGAGCTGTATCATATGATCAACAGATGCAGGGCTGCCAGATGTGGGCTATTGTAAGTAGTTGTTGTGACAGGACCTTACATGTGTAGTGTTGCTATTTGAAGTAGCTGCTATATACTCACTTCCTCAGACACTATAGAATACTCTCTGAAGCTCTACAAAAAGTTACAGAAAGCTGAGGCAAGTCTGCTACTGCAAATCAGGACTGGAAGAATTAGTCTGGCAAGTTTTCTTTTCAGAGCTGGAGTTCCTGACTTCCCTACCCTACTATGTGTGTGTGGCCAAGCAGAAGAAACTGCAAAACATATCACCTCTTCATGTTCTCTTTATTCAAGACAAAGACAACAAGTCTCTTTTAATCCCCAAGACTTCACTATTATTTCAAACCCAGAGCTTCTACAGAAGTTCTTGTACCGGTTTATGTTTTTGAAAAGACTAAACCAGTTTAATCTGGCTTTCAAACTCCACTATTCCCAATCTAATACCTAGATTCTCTTCTCTTACCAGAAACTTCAAGATTCTTTTTGTTACATTCCCTAGTCACACCCTGCCTTCAGTTTTTATCTCTTCAAAGGTTTTCTGAAGGAGTTTACTATTAGCTAGAAGATCTGCATGGCTGTAAAGCTACTACCAGTGTAAGAATCAAATAAAAAAAATAGAATACTCTATGTACAGTGATAGGCAGCTGACAGGCTCTAAAACTCAGCTGCTGCTATAGAGTGCCCAGGACACTATAGCAGCTATGTGGTGTCCAGACACACTAACTAGAGTACAGTGCCATGAATCTTTTTGGTGATGTGGATAACTTTTTTGCTGTTGTTGTATAATGTGTTCAGTCTGCAGAGCTATTCTCCCCAGCAATCTGGGTGCTTTTATATACAGAGGTTCTTGGGGGGGGGTGTTCTGCCTGATGGGTATTGTGCTCTGTCTGCTGTCTGCTCTGTTGGCAGATCAAGCGGAGTGGGCAGGTCAGCTCTGTGCTCTGTCTGCTCTGTCTGATCTGTAGAGAGAGCAGATCACCACGGGTCGATGTTGTTCTGTCCTCGCTTAGGTCTCGTGACCTGAGCCGTAACACTTGACTGCCGTGACTGCCAAGCAGCCACTCTCTTTGTTTTAGTCTCTCGGTAATGGCACCTGCCCAGAGGCCGCAGAGGAGGTTTTCATCCTAGGGACAGGTGACTAGTCACCTGGACCAAAGGTTTCCTTACCACTTTCATAGTTTCCCAGCATAATCTAGCTTAGCTAGTTTTAGAATAGTGTAGGATCTCAATACAATACAGTAGCTCGACCCCCCGGCGCAAAACACACAACAAAGCTCGCCACTTGCCTGTTCATCGTCTAACAGTCTCCACCACGATCCGTGACCCAATCTCCATGCTCCCCTGCCACGCCTGTCGGACGCGTGGCCGTTCTCACACATGTGGATCTTGTTGTTGACTAGGCCGACGATGGACGAGGACGACGCTATCGGCCCAAGGCTTCACCGTCGGCGGAACATCGACGTAGGCGGACTTGGTGTAGCACTTCTTGCTGGATCTGATATAAGTCGCTCCCTTGCACCCGGGCATTTCGGCACACTTCCTCGTGCAAATGCCCAGGTTTTGTGCATACACCATTTTCAGGTTCTTCGACATCAGGCCCATACCGCAGTAGAACCTGAACTGCTCGCCAAAGTTGCAACGAACCTTCCCGGTCAGGGATGGGCATCTCTCTTCCGTCGGGTTGTACTGAGGACAAGCCTCGGACGAGCTGTGGATGTAATTGGCCTTGACGCTGGGGCTTGAGTCGATGATGTACTCGGACTTCAAGGAGCAGACAAAATCCCTGTGGTTCCAGTCCACCCCGACGCACTCCTCGTTCTCGGAGCAGATGTCAACGCAGGCGACAAAGGAGTTGGTCGTCACCTCCTCCTCTACCGGTATGTCCTTGCGGGCTGTCTGGGTGCTGCAGTAGAGCTTGTGCAGGTCATGATTGGGTGTGACACGTGTGTTGCCGTCGAGCGAGGGGCACTCGTAGATGTCGTCGGCGTACGAGCCCTGGTCCTTGCAGGTCCACTCGAACTCGTGACTCACCGGGCAACTGCCCGTCGGTGGGTGGATGCTTCCCTTGGTCAGGTGGACAAGCTCCTCATGGCCAGGCCGGGGGGACGAGCCCATGGCGACCTGGACGTTGATGTGGTTGACGGACGCATACGAGGCCGACGTTCCTGCCAGCCAGGTACTGGCGACAAGGACGAGCGTGCCGATGGCCATTGCGAATGTGGAATGGGTTGGACCGCGCAAAGTTTAAACGGCACTGATACCTGAGCCCAGTGAACAATGAGGACTGAGGCTCGGGAGTACGTTACGTACCGACGTCTCTCTCGTCGTTTGCGAGGCGGCCCTTCAACGGTGGAGGCTTAGAGTCCGGACGGAGACCGAGGCTTTAATAGTAGTGGAACGGCCTTGAGGGCTCCCATGATTCCCTGGCCGGCTTGAACTGTGACGATGCAATTATCAGCACTTCCATACTTACGTAACCTACGTAGCGGTGTGCGACATGTCTGCAGGCGCCACTTTGAGCAGGACAACCCTCATCAGGACAGCGAATATGGATTGGAAGCGCAGACCGCGTAACTAGTTCTGGCATCGGGGTGCTGGGGAGACCATCAATGGTTTGGTAGACGTCTAATCGGTGGCTGACGTGGCTGTCTTGATTTGGTGGTCATCCCCCGACGATTCATGCGGGTGTTCAACATTCCCTGCCGAGTGCGGCGACCCTTGCGTCGGTTGGGAACCCTCACATATATTGATCAACCTCCTTCTGGAATTGTGGGGGTTGTTGCGGGGTCAAGCCAATGTCACGACAAAGTAGGCTAGAGCGGAACTGAGCCAAAAGACTAGCGATATTACGTGGATAACTGCGATGCACCCGCGTGCTTAGCCAGGATCTGACTGACTAAGCGCCCGGTCGGGCAACTAGCTCCTGACAGTGATCATGTGATGCTCAGTATCACCCAACACTCACTTGAGCAATCAAGCACCCTCTTGACAAAAAGTTGAATAACTCCATGGAGTGCCTGAATTCCTGTCGGAATAGTCTCAAGCTTAGATATACGATAGAATAGCATACAGAGAAGAGATATTGAGTAACAGAAGTTTAGTATACAAAGTGTGATAGCTTCTTCAAGACTTGGCCACATGAATTCAGTTTTGGAGTCTCCTTCTCAGAGCTCCACTCATCTCTGTCATCATCAACAACAGAAGCTTTGAGTTTGTTGCTTGGTGGAGAAGATTCCTCAATAGTCTCTGAGAGTTCCTGGACCTTCTTCTTTCCTTGTGCCTGCTTCTTGGCCCTCTCATTGGCTTTCACCTGGGCAGTCTCTTTGGTCTTCTCTTCTCTTGCCACTCGACAAGCTGACAAGGGAGTGCTTTTCAGGTGTTCAAACACTCTACTACATGTTCCACCTGCATACTTCAGTGAAAAGCCCTTGCCGACCCTTGATACAGTCCAGGAACAGCCTTTCAGACTTGTCGGGGTTATCCAGAACTGTCCTGGCTGTTTGTCTTGCGTGACCATCCCCAGCACATACCCTACAGGAAGACATGAGATGAAGGAAACTTGAGTGGAAGATATAGCGTCATGTCTGTTTTGATTTGTCTTGCTGCGTCATCTTCGAGCTGGCCCAACCAGTGGTCGTTGCCATCCCGTTGTCCATGACTGCCGTAGCACGATGACGCTGCTGGTGCTGCTCTGTTCTGCCGAGTCAATGCCCGGAAAAAAGCTTTTGGGGACAACGATTCGGTCTCATCCTGAACCACGCTAAAACATGCCAAAATGTAACCGGCTCCTGCAATGGCTTGGGCAAAAGATAGGTTCAGGATGAGATTAGCGGGGCCAAGGCAGCTCCTGCGACGAACATCGACGCCACGGTGACAAAGCTAGAGATGGAGAGGAGGGACATGCCGCTGATGCCATGACCAGACGTACACCCTCCGGCAAGACGTGCGCCGATGACCATGACGCATCCGCCAAGGACAGCACGGAGAGCCGAGACGCGTGATTCCTCGTCGCCAGCGATGGCCACTCCTGGCCGGTATCCAGATAGGCCAACCAACCAAGCACCGGCAAGAATACCAGAAGCGAACGTGACTCCCCTCGTTGGCAGCTTGCCCGACGGCGTGGAGCCGCGCACGACGTCCCAGATGCGCCAGACATGCTCGCCGACCTCGGAGTAGACGGCGGAAACCCCTACGGGCGTACCTGTCAGCAGGAGCGACGCCGCTTGCGCGCCGCCGATGGCGAGACCGCTCAGAAGCGGCCGAAGGGGGCCGTGTGCGCTTGCTGGCCCGATGCTGGTGGCGAGCAATATCACGGCGAGACAGAGGGCCTGAAAAGCGAAGGTCGCGACAGTTGCGTTCAAGCGCACCTTCCCGTACACCGTCGTCTGCTGAGCGTCATTCGCGCCCGTGGCGCTCGGCACCGACAGAGGTTTGCCTCGAGCCCGACCGACGCCGGTGTAAGCGACGCCGCCCGCGATGGCGCCTAGCAGGACGAGCCAGCTGGAGGAGCGCAAGCCAAGAGCGAGCTGGACCAACAACGTGCCCGGACAGGCGCCGCTAAGAAGCATGCCTGCACCCTGCAAGAGTCCGCCGACGACATTTGCGTCGTAGTCGTGCAACCAGCCCAGGGTGGACGAAGGTCGGGGCTTGCAACGCGCCAGGCCCAACTGCTGGAAAGCGGCGATGACTAAGCTAAGGTGTTTGATAACCCATCTCTTGATTAGCAATCCGATCCAACCCCTCACGTGGCGACCCCGCACTACAGTACAACGCAGCCTCGGCAGTCCGTGCCATGCATGCCAAGCCGACGTGTGTGCCGTTGCAGAGAGACATGACCAATACAACACAGAGTACTCCGTACTACGTAAACGCAAAGGAAACAAAAGAAGAAAAGACTCACGAACTGCTGGTCGTCGCGGCCAGAAATGTCTTGAGCATCGAAAAGTCCTTCATCTCCATCTGCGCTGTGATGACCGATGGCAGGTATACGCCTGAGTACACCAGCGCCGTACCGAAGAGCGTGCCGGCAGCGACACCGGTCACCAGCATCTTTGGTGTAGACATGCTGTCTGTTTGTACTGTGGTGACTGACTGTGCCAGGGTGATGATGATGATGATGATGATGATGATGATGATGATGATGACGGAGAGCGATATTCCCAAGTAAGCCACGTCAAAGTCGCCGACTACGAGTGGTCCGACCGAGTGGACAACGAACATGCGTCAGTGTCAGCGTTTATAGTGGCAACTCCTGTGAACGGATTGATCATCTACAGAAGTACCTCCGTACAGGCCTTTGATGACGATGGAACAAAGCACTCCTGGATCTTCTTTAGCGTCAAAGGCACACAACTAGTGAGCAGATGTTACTAATGTGGGATGACGAGCCGCACGGGATTCGATCGCATGATTGTCGCTTGGATAATGTGGATGGCATGGGCTTGGCTGATGATCTTGGACGCACAGAAGCTTGGCAGGGCAAATGCGAGTAAACAGCAGGTCGACCAGGCCTACATCGTTGCTGGAGCACTTGTCTTGGCTTCATCTGCTACGTACTATACTGTAGGAGGAAGGTCTGGGCGCAAATTACCGAGTTCGAACTGTCCAAAGCAGGGGAAACATGCGAGCGTATGTTTCGCGAGTAGTATTGTGAATAACAGACCAAACTTTTATTTTGCGCCCATCAAGAAGGAGATGGTGACCATGTCGTCGGTGGAAGATGGAGGTATCATAGATGACATGAGAAGATCGAAGTACATCCCCCAAAAGATGTGACGTAGAGAAGAAGAAGAAGAAGAAGGTGGAAGTAAACTTCAGGTATTAAATATCCACCACTCTGGGTGGGACTTCGTCCTGCCTGCCTGAAATGCACCGATGAAGGTCGACACTTGACGACAGCGCCGTCTGCGAGATATTGGAAGCGGTAACGCGGCTTCTTTGCGCTTCCGGGCCACTCCTCCGGATAACGATCGTCTGGCGTCGTGCGCATCGACGGAGGGAACGATTTGGCCTCGTCGTCGCGGCTCGGCATCTGCTAGAGCCCAGGGTACAACTCGTCGTCCGGCTGAGATTCGGGTTTCTCGGCCACCCTCGGTAGGACGTTGGGATTGGTTTGAGCTGGTTCCTCGGCCGCCGTCGGCGGGACGTCGGGATCAGGTCGAGGCGGAACGTCGAAGATCCTCGGACGGCTGGGCACGCCCGGTTGTGCATCGTTCGGGGCACTTGGCGCCGGCGCCTTTGACGGGGGCGACTGTCCGTCGATGGGTGGTGGAGGCTTGGGTAATGGTCGCCGACCGTGACCCGATCGATCCGGCTGACCAGGCCGACGAGGGGGCCTGCGTTGCCAACCTCGCCGATCTTGCTGTCGTTGCGCTTGTGGTCTCGATGTGTCGTCGACCGAAGAGCTTGAGCTGGGTTTGCCAGGCGCGACTCCGGCACGTCGGGGTTGCGGCGGCCGAGAGTCGGGCGGCTCCGTCTCGAGTTGCTCGTTGTCGGCCGGAGGCCCGATCGGCGAAGGGCCGGGTGGTAGCGGGGCCAGCGGTGGGGGTTGTTCGACCCTTCCAGGCGGCTCGCGTCTGCGAGCCCCTGGCGCCGGTACGCTCTTCATGAACGGACAGCTGTCTAGCTGAGGAAGGAAGCCGCTGTTTGCACCAGGCAAGTTGACCTCCTGGTGCATCATCGGCGGAATGTTGAACGAGTCACCGTCCGGTCCTGGCGGCTCCAGCACCGGAGGTGGCCCGAGACCGACGGGCCGCGACGGGATATAGCGCCGCCGCAGACCGGGCCTGCTGGGCCCTGCCTGGCCGCCGTCCGCTGGTTTCGTGGACGGCGATGAAGCAGGTCGACCTTGACGAGCATCGAGACCCAAGAAGCGTCGCACGACCTGAAAGTCGAGGCATCGATGACTGACAAGACAAGTCGGATGTAGAATGGGCCCAAGGTCCCACTTGTGCATAGGGGCCTGTGGGACCAGCCACCCGGCTTTCTGGGCTTTGAACCATGACTCCAGCTTGACGCCCAGCCCGATCGTGGTCCGCTCTTTGATCGCCTCGGCGATTGTACCCGCCATGCATCGATCGTTCACGTCTGCAGCCTCGTCAGTCGCGGTCGACTCGGGTGAAAGGGGGATTCGCGCGAGCGCGCGCGCGCGCGCCTCCAAGAAGAGCAGAGGGTGGTGTGCTCACTCCATGCCTTGGTGAAGCAGGTCTGGACCTTTGGTACCTCAATCCCCGTTTGCAGGCTGAAGTAGAATGTCGTCCCCACCTTTCCCAGGTTCGGGGCATCCACGACCAGGACGACGTCGATGCCGGGGCCCACGCCGATGGAAACGCAAACCTCGGGCTGGTGCATCTGAAATCGAGGCGTCTCGAACTGAACCTTGGGCGTGCTACCGAAGCGTGGAACGTTAGAACATGATCGTCCGGCGCGTCGGCAGCGACTCTCAGCAGGAGACTCGTGGCCTACGTACAAGGCACTCCTTGAAGCGAGCGGATCGAGAAAGTTCAAGCTCATGTCTTGGCCTGCCGGCATCTCGGCGGTGGCTGGAAAGTTCCTGCGCGCACATCCACTTAGCAAATCCAGCGGTGCCAGGGACAGTGAGCGCGAGAGCCGAGATGGCAAGGCCTTCGAGCGTGCTTACATCTGCAACATGCCCCTAGCGTCGAGAGCGAACGTAACGCCGTATCGATAGGCGCCCATGAGCTTGAAATCTCCGACCTGTGACAGCCGGGGGCGGACGTTGGTACATGTGCCTCCGGGACGTTGAACCGGCGGGGTCGACGACAAACCTTGAACAGCTCCTTCTCCTGCTTCTTGACCATCTTTTTCCCCAGTGTCGGTTTCGGGGGCGCTTCGCCGACGGCGGCCTTCAGGCCTGGCCAGGAGAACTTGACGGCCGTCTTGACATCGAGCTGGTAGTTCACCTTGGCGGCCAGAGGGCGTATGGTCCTCAGCTTCAGACTCGCCGCCTTCAGGAAGCTGGTGATGGGCCCGCCGATGCCCATGAGCCGTTTCCAATCGGGTCCGGAAACGTCGATGTCGAAGTCCACCGCCATCTCGCCTTGGAAGGAGCAGTCGATGCAAGACAGGTCGACGTGCCTGATGATGGTCTCTATCAGCCGACCGGCCGCAACGGGCCCCGAGAAGATCCTGTGCGGCGGGCCATCTGGAATGAAGGGAAGCTCACGGGATGCCGAGGAGAAGCTCCTTCCTCCCCCAAGCTTCTTTCAGCGGGAACGTATGCGAGGGCTCGGCTCGCTTCACCGGCCTTCTGCGGCCCTCCCACGACCTGGATTGGAGTCGACCGGCGTCCTCGGGTGGCACCAAGCCGCCTTTCAGCCGCAAGGACGTGCTCGCCTCTGTCGTAGGACCGAAGCGGGTGAGCTCGCACGTCGCCCTGACGAGCATGCTATCGTCCTCGAAATCGAACGACGAACATCTTGCTCGAGACCTTCGTCAGTCGGGAGTCCATCGCGGCGACGGAAAGTAGGCGAGTCGGAAAGGATGCGTACATGTATACGGCTCGCTGTCCAAAGTCGTCGTTGCAGGACTGGTGGTGGGTGATGAGGTTCAGCCGTCGGTGGCGTGGCCATTCCTCGCGGGCCAGATCCAAGGAGACGCCGTCCTTGAACGTCATCTCGATCGCGGTCGACGACGTCTTGTCTGTGCTCGAACACCGGATGCGGCCGAGGACGTCGTCGAAGTCCTCGACCAGGACATATGGCCGGTTGTCATGCCGGACCACCGCGGTGGCCATGTATGTTTGATCGACGGCCGTCTCGTCGGCATAGTGCAGCTCGACCTCATGACGGGGCTGTAGACGGCTTGCGTGTCGATTGAGATCCCGACGCTCGAGCTCGGCCGCGGTGGGTTTCAAGGTGAAAGGGACCAAGCCGGCCTGAGCGAGGTGCAGGCAGAGGAGGGCGACGACAAGGATGCCCGGTGCGAGCGAGGAGGCTAGCCTTAGTCCCATGGGAGACCTGCTCTAACGCGCAGGAACGGAATCGGTATCGCCGGCCGCGTACCGAAGCTCTGGAACGCACTCGAAGAACGCATGCTTGAACATGACCGTAGGCACCTTCGACGAGGGCTTTCGGTCACGCTATAAGTACGCGTCGCCTGAGATGGGACCAGACGCCCCCTTGCCCCCTCCCCTCCCCTACGACGGTGAGCTCGTACACGCACACGGCGCATCGACGTCAAGACATGCGCGGGGTGGGATTGTCAGCTCCGCGTCCCGGTCGAGCGCCTCCGTCGAAAATACGATCGACGGGGCTCGTCAGAGCTCTTGTCCTCGGTTCCAACGAGACGAAACCGTGCCTCCGTGCAAGAAGGACTTAAGCCTTTGAGCAGGGACTCGAGCAATGCAGACGTGACAGCGGCAACTCGGCTGATTCGTCCCCCTGGTGGCGAATCGCCCTTGGGGCATTGACCTCGAAGCCTCGGTCTTTCCTGACTCCTACCTTCTTCAGCATGGTGCAAACGCAGCTAAAAGAGGCACCCGAGAAGGAGCACTCACATCTCCTCGGAAAGAGAAGGCATCAAGGCCGGAAAGGTTGATAGTGTCGCATGAGGTGTGTAGAATCCGAAGCACATGCCATTTACGACAGCAGCGGAAACCTGGAGCCATTCTGTACGATGCACGAGTCAACGGAGAAGCTGCGGGGTCTGGGCCCCCCCACGTTGGACGCCTGCAGGATGCAGCACCGCGCCGGCTCATTGGTCGAAAGACGATGACCACGTAAAGAGCGAAAACGAAGCCACAAGGCCAGGTACCGATGTAGCTCGGATCTCGGCGAACGGAAGAGCTTCGAGAAGGTCGTCCAAGCCGCGTCCCTTGCAAGGCACGTGCGCGACGCCATCACACGCCGAGAACGTGTCGAACGAGGGGCCTTCCCAGCCGAAGACGGTCCTGGGTTTGTATCCAACGTCACAAGATGGGCAAAGGTTCTTCTGACAGTCAGGTAGCAGCAGGAAGCAAGATGCCGGTGGGGGCAGCATCTCGAAACAGAAGGTATCCCCACTCGTGCCACTGCTGCCGACACAACGTATGGAAACAATGAGCCGCATCGGAAACGCCGCATCGAGACCTGACGTCGCGATAGCTCGCTTTGGCTCGTC
Organism: Lichina pygmaea; assembly: GCA_963422465.1. Lineage (NCBI taxonomy): Eukaryota > Fungi > Ascomycota > Lichinomycetes > Lichinales > Lichinaceae > Lichina > Lichina pygmaea. The sequence continues at coordinate 4,253,346 of OY730171.1, forward strand.
TCGAGGTTCGCGTATCTTGGGTGCGGCCGAGTGAGAAGTGTTCTTCCATGTTTGGAGCGGCGCGGATGCAAGACACGTGCGCTGCTGATTGGCCTTGTCGGCCAAGGAGAGACACGAGGTCGCCGAAGCTCAGGTACGGAGAGAAGTGCAGACGCCGAGATGGAGTGAGTGAGGATGCTGGGACATCATCAGATCAGACCAGTGCAGAAACGTCCACTTGTACGAGGAAACTGGAGCTGGTCGTAGTGGACCCTGGAAAGCAGCGTCTTTGGCGAGTCCTCGACCCCAGACCTGAAGGCCCAATCTTCAAGCCACCAGGCCGACTTGTCGATACCGTACCGTAGAGCATGTGGCGGCGCATGCTCTATCGATACAAGGTCGACACTAGACGTTCAGGCTGAGGCATCTCGTATAGGGCTCAGCAAAGAGCGGCCTGACATTCAGCTCATCATCGATTGGATGTTGAGAGGCCGATTTGCAGCGCACACCACGTTGTCGCGCCACGATTGCTGATAGGGCGAAGAGGCGACGGTGGCATCGGTGTTTGTTTTCATGTTCCCGCGCCGGGGTGCTGCCTTCGTGCCGTATTCGCCGTGGACTGATCAGATCGGTTATCTGTCCGTGCGTGTCGGATGTCCGGGACAGTTGTTCTAGAAAGCTTGTACGTACTCCATAGCTTCGCTCGAAGCGACGACTGCGACAGCCCACGTTTCTGCATGCCACTCTTTCCGGGATCTGTTCACCGGGTCCGGACGGTGAGACTGCGAAAGGGCTGCATCGTAGCGAATGAACGAAAGGCATGCCTTCCTGTCGGATTCAACACGAGTCGGCCAAGAGGCCGACGACGGCCAGGCCAACTGAAAGGCACACCCCAGGCAGGTCGGTTGAAGACCTTAATGTCATCGGCGATGGGTCAAGAGCCCGCCAAACGCTCTCCTGACGCGACCTCCGCAGAGGCCAATTATCATCGGCGAGTGGCGGCATCATCCTTCAGATGCCGTATTCATACGGGCACAGAGGCTTGCTCTTCGTATACAATGTTCAACCAAGGACCGCCGTCCGACACATCATCCCTGGACGTTACCAGGAAAGGCATTAGAGCCAGCCACCGGCCTCGAGGGGCATACACAAGCCATGGCCAATACCCACGTGGTCTGATAGCTGGGTGAGTTATGATCAGCCACAGTAACACCAAGTAGCTACTGCAGAGCCGCATCCTAGCACAAGTACAATGAAGGCTGTGCCTTCAGAATCACCGTCAGCTGGAGACGCGATCACACAAGTGCTCAACCGCCCTACCTTCGACCCTCACAGCACATTATGAGCAATCAGGGGACAGCCCCCCTATGTGAGCTGTCTGCCAAAGAAGGTCTTGTCAAGAACCCTTGGCGGGATTGCCGCCGACGACCGAAGCAGGTGTGCTCATAAGCTTGAATAGCAGTTCTGAGAGTAGTTGGTGCGGCGTGGGTCGGAGATTCCTCAATGCCATCCCCAACATGACGGACGCCATACCCACCTGAGACTGAAGAGCTTTGCGGCTTCAATCCCTATCCCAGGAGTCTTGTGTTTCGCTCACCAGCAAATTCACGACATGATAGTAGCGTAGTGGTGGCATTGACCGATCCTCACCACTATTTCGGGGTGGACCTTGTACCGGTAGACGGGACAGAACCGTATCTGGCATTGCCATTCGAGTCAGTCAGGAAGAGCACTCCCGCCCCAGCCTTCCTGCAAATCCGCTCAGACCTCTAAAACAACTCGCTTCTATCATCTGTATTAGTAGTCTTCAAGGCTGGCACTCTTAGTGAATAAAAATATCCCAAGAGCCACTTCATAGACAAAATGTAAGTACACCTGGAAAAGGTCTTCAATCAGTGTAGGCAGCCCATGCCTTCTGATTCCCCATCCGGACCACCGCCACTACCGAGCATCTCCTCTTTGAGCTTCTTGATTGTCTTCCAGACCTCGAAGCCAGGCTGCGTGCTTGGCCAGCCTTTTCTTGTGGCGCATGCGGGCTTCAAAGTCACGCAAACTTTGATCGGCCCCGCACCAACAACCAACCACCATAAAGGACATCTGCAGGTAGCTAATTGAGTCCAGGAATGGATATGTAAGCCTCTGTAGTCTGCCAAGAAAGGAGTGATCTCCGGGCGATGATTGAGGAAGAGAGAGAGAGGAGGGGGGGGGGGGGGGGGGGGGGGGGAACAACATCTTGAACGGCACGGTCAAGCGTCGATAAATTGGTGAGAAGAGCATGCCGGCCGTGGCTACAATCGCGCCATAGGCACCCCACTGCGACGATGAAACCGTACAAAAAAGTCGAAATCAGCCATCAATCCACCTTTCGTATCACCCAGCATTATTCGAGGGGGTTGTACTTCACATGAGCGGCGGTGCAAGCAAAGAAGTGCGACGCCAACAGAGGTGAGAGAGAGACAAGAGAGCAACAGAAAGCACAATTGCAGATGAACAGACCCTTATCGCTCCTATTAAACCACCGCCCACTGACTCGGCAAAGGCCATATTACTCTCATCGCCACCGACGGCACCACGACCGGACGAGGGCATCAGTGCTGTAAGTCTTTCAGAGGATGTAATTATTCGTCCATGCTCCAGGACTCGAGATAGGTGAGATACGGTACACGGGTAGAGTGATGACTAAGCATGGCTCAGATAACCATTGGGTGTTTCCTGTACTCTAAGCTACGGTACAGTACCTGGCAGCACGCCTACCTCGTATATACTTGTATGTACCTGGTACAGCGCACGCAAGATCACTCAAGCAGAGTCAACAGTAGGGCCTCGCCTAGTGGCACGTTCCACCACTAACATGCTGGAGCCTAGCATCATCACTGTTCGTGCTGGACAATAGCAACGGACGCCACTCTAGATACAGTGCGGACGTTACCGTATGTAGCAGCCTAAGATGAGCCCTCTATGGGGCTAAAGCCAGCCGTCTTTGGCCTTTCCAGAACTTCTATTACGCTCACACTGTCTTCCAATCTCTGTTTGTCATGTACTGTACGTCTGTGTGTGTGTTGTCTGTGAAACAGACAGAGAGAAGAAGTGATGCGTAGATTCTTGTCTCGAAGACCGACCCTTCGCACCTCGTCGGTTTTGCCAGCATTACAGAAAGTCACAGTGATGTGAGTGGCAGGGCGCCCCGCTGGCGTCCCCTGAGACATTTGGCAGGGAGCTAACAAAGACACCTGCTGTACAATACAGTTGCTCGTCGAAGAGTTTTTGAACGCCGTCTACCTCAGGATTATATCGCTGCTGCGACGACGACTATCGATTGCATAGAGAGCACCCAAGACCATCGACCGAAACGGCTCCATCACGCGCACGTGTGAGCGTAGATGTATGCCTGCAAATGCTCAGGACTTCCCAGCTCAGACGTAGTAGTTGATATGCTCCAGGTTGTCGAGGCGGAGAATGACCTTCTCCGGGTCGATCCCGGCGATGGACGAGGCGATGATCTCCTGGCTGCAGCTCTCGATGCCCTGGAACTCCGCTCCAAGCCTCGCCAAAGACATCGATTCCGTGGCCTGAGCTCTGCCCATACCCATTGCTCGGGGCGCATGAAACTCGAACTCCATAGGCCCGACCTCTTCTCCGGTGCCAGCCTTCTTGCCCGTAACCCTGATACCGCACCCGATCGGGATGCCGAAGGAGGCGGGCGAGTCCCACACGCAGGCGTAATAGAAACTGTTGACGTCGAACGATTTGACGTCCGAACCCGGATACACGCTCGTGAATCCCGCCGGCTGTAACGGGTCTTCGACCTGCTCTGCCAGCCCAAAGCCGACCGAGTTCGGCGACGACGGCGGGCGCACCATGTTCAAGAATGCCGTTCGTGAGACGGAGTAGTGAAATGCGAGTCCCTGGTACGGGGTGTCCAGAGCCATGGACGTGATGCCGACAGCTGGCGTGTCAAACTCATCAAACTGAGCTCTGTTAGATCTCTTTACGATGTGGACGTGGCATCTGTGAAAGGGAAGGGGCCATACCGTTGCGATCAGCCTTTCTCCGACAGGTCTGCCTTCTACGGGGGCTGGCAACGCCTCAGCGATGTCCGAGAAGACAAGAAGTTGGAGACTGGCCAACGCTGTTCTGAGCGTCGCAGGCTTCATCGTTTAGACTTGTGGATGTGCAACTCCGCCAAATCAGTACCACAAGCTGAGATTCCTTGCGTTGGCAGTCGACGTGGAGGCCAGGGCGGAGCAGAGACCGGCGGCGGTCGGCTGACTATTCTTATATCCATGATAGCCTCCGACAGAAGCGGATACAATCTCATGAAGTACCAGCCTGGTTGGGGCCCATGCAGCCCGTGAACTCGAACCTTTTGCGCGCCATGCAAAAGAGGAGAAAGGAGAAGAAAGCAAGCCGTGAAACCTAGGCCGAGCTTCAGTGGCCGAACGGCACAAGCGACAAGGGATCTGTCATCGGAAGTGCCGAGCTAGTAGAAGCTCCTAGGCCGAAAAGGCAGAGGCACAGAGCCTCATCGATAGCAGGACTATCGCGCAAGAATGCAAGCTCCAGCTCATGACAGAGGAGGTCAACCTCGTAGGCGAGAATTGGAACGGTCCATGGGGTCATCGGCTCTTGAAAGATATATTCTTTCAAGAAGCACCGCTCCCATAAGACCCGAGTCAGTCTTATCTGGTGTATAATGAGATTCTATTCTTTACTGGCCTCAGCGGATAGTAGCCAACGAGTACCTGCTGTTATAAGTGCTTCACATGTGGGCTTGATGGCCCCTGAGCGAGATGATCACGGCAAAGAACGAGGCATGGGCCGTCGCGTGTCCAGCAAATCGACTCCAGATTAGGTGGTCTCTCCCGATGCGGTAGCTAGTGGCGTCAAGCTCCCAATCCAAGCCCCTCAATCGCTGCACGGTATGCCAGTTCACTACGTGCGTACCTTAAGTGGCATCGTCACTGGCGCAGAAGCCGAAGTCTTCGAGAAACGGAACGGGAGAGTAGAAGGCAGCCCCCACCCCCAAGCTACGCTCTAAGCGGAAAGGTGCCGGTAGCCGAGGCGATCTGGCCCTTGGACGCCTTACGTTAGAATGACGACTTGAAGCGGCTAAACGAGGCTGTCCTTAACCGGGAAGCTTATCTAGGCTACGGTACTTCCGTACTGCGTAATTTTTTAGTACGTACCGCCACCGCTGTCAGAAGAAGACGTTCTGGGAAGTTGTACAGGTCTGGCCTGAGCCAAGCGACGCTTGTCCCATTCCTCTTGTCGGACTCTGGTTCTCAAGTGCGGTGTTACTACGTCGGTGGGCAACTGGCCCGCGACCTCACCGTGTCCGTTGCTCATATCGCGCTCGCGGCAGCCGACGGCGACGACGACGACGACGACGACGACGACGACGACGACATCATCGAATGGCCGACTTCTTCGCGCGGGACGTCGCTGGCGGCGGCGCTGCAGCGGGAGGGGCCGGAGGAGCTCACCATTTCCCCCTCGAGACGTGGTTCTACGACCTGCCGGTATGCACGCGGTGGTGGACGACGGCGACGGTGGCCGCCAGCATCCTCGTGCAATGTCACATTGTCACGCCGTTCCAGCTGTTCTACAGCTTCCGGGCCGCCTTCATCAAGGGCCAGTACTGGCGGCTCCTGACCACGTTTCTGTACTTCGGCCCGCTGTCGCTCGACCTCCTCTTTCACGTGTTCTTCCTCCAGCGATACTCGCGCCTGCTCGAGGAGTCTTCGTCGTCCCGCGGTCGCCAGTCCCCGGCATACTTCGCCTGGCTGCTCCTCTACGCCACCGTCTCGCTGATCCTCCTGTCGCCGCTCGTCTCGATGCCCTTTCTCGGCTCCCCGCTCTCGTCGAGCCTCGTCTACATCTGGAGTCGGCGCGATCCCGACACCCGGCTGAGCTTCCTTGGTCTCCTCGTCTTCACGGCACCGTACCTTCCCTGGGTTCTCATGGGCTTTTCCCTTTTGCTTCACGGCTCGATACCGAAGGATGAGATTATGGGGGTCATTGTTGGCCACGGTGAGTGGACTTGGTCCGTGTTCTGATCGACCGCGAGCTCCGGCTCTTTGCGCACCATCAGCCTATGCGGCACTCTGCCATGCACCGTCCCTCTGTAGTATGACCAAGCAGACCTGCCACGCTAACGACAACCAACCACAGTCTGGTATTTCTTCTCGGACGTCTACCCATCGCTGCACAACGGGATCCGGCCGCTTGACCCGCCCGGGTGGTGGGTCAGACTCTTCGAAGGTCGCCCGGCGGCCGACGAGGACGTGGTCGAGGTAGCGGCCACACAAGCCGTCGCCATCGACCAGGACATTGTCGCCGCCGCCGCTCCCGAAGTGAGATGATAGCCTCGGTTCGTCGTTTGGGCAAACATCTTTCGTCTTTTGTGTAACAGCTCGTTCTATCCTCCGCCTGTCCATCGCTCTTCTGTCCAAATGGTCTCTGGGGAAAGGAGAATTCCCGAACGAGAGCCCAGTGGAGCACTGAATGACAACAGAAACGATTTCTTTTTCTTTCCGCAACGCTTTTGGGTGTGGATGTCTCTTCCCACATTTCTTCCCCTCCCCTCGTTCTGATCACTCCTCACCATCTTGAAATTTTCAACCCCCATCCATCTCTCCCGTTTTATTTTCTTCACAACTGTTTTTACTTGTTGATCCCTTGTCTCCTTCCTTTTCCTTCATTTTTTTCCTCTTGTCCTCGCACCCCAACGCGTTCGACAGGAGACAAGAGGACTACACAGAGGTGATGAAGCGAGGTTCAGGTGCAAGAATGGGGTGTTTACGTTTCTTTCAGTGTGAAGTTTTGTGGGAGGAGGCGAGCGAGGAAGGGGTGGAGGGGAGGCGAGTGCGACGTGAATGTCTTGTGCTGCGACGTGTGTGTGTGTGAAAACTACTTTGAGCCAAAGGGACTTGGCAGCTTCAATCATCAACCGGCGACAGACATACAGGGACACGTACCCCATGACACACTCGGTCACATACGTGCAGCGAGGTGAGATAAGTGGAGCGAAGAGAGAAGGATCGGGATGGTGACTCGTCGCTTGTTCTGCCATGGACGCGCGCCAAGTTTGACATTGTCTTGATCTATGATTCGAACGCCCTTTACATACACGCCGTGGGTCCGAGAGGGGGGAAGAGAAACGAACAGTAAATGGCTCCCAGAGCAGAGAACTACCCAGAAGGACATATCGATCGCGCCTCGTCAGCATTCTGCATCGGCATTGGCATGGGCATCAACATCAACAGCTTCACCACCACCGCCCCTGCCAACTTCACAAGACGCCCTTGGTCGAAGGAACCTCGCCCTCCCTGCCGGCGACAGGCGACGTGGCCATGCGGATGGCGCAGGCGACAGCCTTGAAGGCGCTCTCGGCGCGATGATGGTCGTTGGTGCCGCGCAGACAGTCGACGTGCAGCGTGACGCCGGCGGCCTGGGCGAAGCTGGCGAGACCGTGCGGCAGCATCTCGGTGCTGAGGTCGCCAATCTTCTCGCGCCGCAGACCCAGCTCGACGACGGCGAACGGCCGGTTGGACAGGTCGACGACGGCGCGCGACAGGGCTTCGTCCAGGGGCGCGTACGCGTACCCGAATCGCGCGAGGCCTGCCATGCCCGTGGAGCCGGTGTCCGTGCTCTTAAGGGCTTGTTGAAAGGCCTGACCTAGCGCCAGGAAAGTATCTTCTGTGGTATGATGATCGTCGACTTTTTTTTAACCAAAAAGGAAGAAAAAAATTCCACGGGAGACAATGGGTTAGCTGAGTTGGTTTCCTGGAACGTGCCTGCCCATCGATTGTTATGTTACATAGTACAGAAAAATGGCGAACTTGAGAGAGAGAGAGAGCTAGAGAGAAATCGATTGCGTCGTTCATCGTAAATCGCATATGTCGAATATCACATGGGACTCCCGTCCTTCCTCTCCTCCCTCTATTCCTCTTCTTCTTCCTCTTCCGACGCACCATACAACAAAAAGATTCCCGATGGTACGTACTATGAAGATCCCCCTTTGCTTGTACCCGGAGACTCCAGCCGGCGTGCTTCGCCAGGGCGTGGAGCATGTGGTCCAAGAAACCGATGCCGGTGTCGACGTCGATGACGCGCGATCCGTGCTTCTGCGAGGCATGCTTGCGATGTTTTCCGTCGTTGTCGTCGTTGTCGTCGTTGTTGTCTAGCTTCGCTGCGTCGTCACCGCCGGTACATTCCTGCTCCTCCTCCTCCTCCTCCTCCTCCTTCCTCTCCTCCTCTTTCTTTTGGCCATCTACGCCGTTGCTGCCGTTGTTGTCGATGCTGCCGTTGCTAATGGTGGTGGTGGTGGTGGTGGTTGTGCTGGTCAAGGGCCCGCCGTCGAGATGTATCCATACCCGTATCTGCGTCTCGTTCGTCGTTCGCGACAGGGTACTCGTTCGCGTCATACTGTAATTGGCTCCTGCGACTGTCAAGGCTGGTACAGTACGTGACTTGATGCACGAAGGGAGTCACTGGGAGCAAGTCGATCGAGGGAGAGAGATATCAAAAGTTTGTATGAGGAGTGTGGAGGGGCAAGAGGGGGTACGAAGTACTGGTAGGGCTGGAGTCGTTGGCTGTGGCGTTGAGTACTGCGTACGTATGCACTACATAGAGTTACCTCGTATTACCCGTATAGGCTCCAGTATGGTGCGGTATATGGTCCAGTGCGGTACCATAGTTATCATAGGGCTGAGACAGACGTACGGGGAGGACGAAAATAATGCTAGCGTAGTATTACGTACGGGTACAAGCAAAACTCGGCTGCAGAGCCGCATTCTCAAAGCTCTTGAGAACTCTCGACACAATTATGTACGGTAATTAATGACTTCCTGGCAACATGTCATCTCATTCCATTTGCTGTCACTTTGGAGTCGCCGGGGCCTGAATGGTCAAGGAACACGGGAACTCTTCATCCATCCTTGGGCCGACGTGGGAGGACTTTGTTTGTGCCGGTGTGCTCAGGCTCACTGGCTGATGGGCTCAAATTTTCGACATGGGCGCTGATGTTCGGGCTTACTAATAGTACCACGCTGACGTCATTTCATTCAACCCACCTTGTACCTCCGTACGTACGTTCGAGTACAGTAGGTACGTATGGGTACAGTACGGAGTACCGGTACGGTACAGTACAATACGATGCCCCGATGCAGTGCGAATCAGTGGGAAGCACCCGAGGGTACCCGTGCAGTCCGTTCGAACCGTTGGCACGTCTACGAAGGCATCGGTCTGATGTCGATTGAAGTCCTCGACGACTCGAGGGCCTGTATGGGCCTAGCTACGTAGCTGACTAACCCTCCTGACAGAGTTGTCCCTGGGCCTAACTCTCTTGACTAAGCCATCCCTTGGCCCAGCCCGCTCCACGGCCGCAACAGAACATGTTGTCCAAAGACACCAGTACTGTAATCAATCGATGAATCAATTAGCTCGCGCCCCGGCACTTTACTTCCGGGATGCTTACGTAGTCATGAAATGCCATGGCCACGACGACAGACAGGTGAGAGTTCGTGGGGGAGCGATGGTTGCTTGGAAATGCTACTGCGAAGCTTGAAGTGCTATTGTGAAGGAAAAGAGACTGGGCTCTGAGAGGGGTGAGCAGGGGGGAGGAGGGGAGGGGGGAGAGGAGCAAAGAGATGCTTGTCTATGCCAGACGAGGATGCTTTGACCGGCAAGCGAATGACATCATCATCATTGCCATCATTGTCAATGTTTGAACCCCCCCAGCTGGAGAGCTTAGAGGGGGCAGACTGTGAGACTATACACATGCTCCCTGCCACCTGCTATTCTTCACAGGCCTGGCGTGGCCGCCTTGGCCAACCGTTCAGACTCGGCTCGGGTCGTCTGGGCTTCGACCAGCTTGCCCTGCACCTCGAGCGTGTCCGCGAGCATGCCGGTGCTGACACTGAGCCAGAGCTTGTTGCTGCTGTTCTTGGCCGTCGACAGCGCGGCGCGGGCGCCCTTCTCGGCCTGCTCGCCGACGACGCCGCGCAGGAACTTCCAGCTCAAGAAGTTTAGGGACATGCACATGAGCTGCGTGTTCGCCATGTGGCGCGCCGTCGTCAGGGCCTGCTCGAGGAAGCGCTTCGTGTTGAGCATGCTCTCGCCGTCGTTGATGCAGGCCCGGATCAAGCTCACGGCCGAGTGGATGTTCCTATTCGACGTCGCGCCGCACAGCGGCTCGATGCTCGAGACGATGTGCTCGATCGAAGGCCCGCTGGAGTCACCTTGTCGACGCAGAATGAGGATGGAGTTGAGGTGCGCCAGGATGGCCAGATCTCGTCTGATCTGGTCCGCCGCGTTGCTAGGCTCTCGACAGAATCTCTGCCGGATGTCGAACGCAGGTCCGAAGAAAACGGCGGTCGCAGCCGCAAGATTCCCGCTCCCTTGGTAGACGACCCCGGAGAGATACCGTACCAGCGAAGCGAGTGGCTCGTCGTCCGCCGAGACCGGCTCGGGCTTTTGCTCCTGCAGCTCGTCGAGCATGACATTTGCACGTGCCCACTGCGCACGGCTGCAGAAGACCAAAGCCAGGTGCACCCGGATATAGCGGCCGATCTTTCTTCTCCAAGTCTGCTGAGCTGCCGCTGTGGAGAGAGCTTGTGGCTCGTCGGTCTCTGCTCAGACGAGATGAGCAGCTCGCCTGCGCGTGCTGGACGGAGTACGATTACCTGAGCCGCCATGTTCTGCCATCCGCAGCGCCTGATGGAAGTACTGTTCTGGCAAGTGTAGATCGCCCGAGCTGAACTGACTTGTCGTCACGCCAATCAAGAAGTTCCCCAAGATGCGCACGTCCCCCCTTGACATCCACGACAACACCAATCCCTTGGGGCCATCGTCTCCTGATCCGTCAGGGAACATGCGATCCGATGTTTTGCCCGGGTTGACGGCCACGTGGACGGTGCCGTCGTCGGACCATCGTGGATCTGCAAGTTTCTGCTCCATCGTGGCCGTGAGCTCTTGCATCTTCGCTCTCGCCTGCTGCGGGTTTGGCTCTTTGAGGCTACACAGGAGATCCGTGATCTGGGTGGCCAGCAGCAACTGCGGCAGTTGAGCGGCCGCGTCCGTTAGCTGCAGGCTGCGAGCGCTCGCCAGGGCTCTCTGTGCATGCTCTAGAGCGTCGTGGTGACTCGAGAGCTGGTGCACCTGAGCCTCCAACGTCGACGCGACAAGAAATATGGCGTCGTCCCCGCGGCTTCTAGCCGCTCCAGATATCGCCCGCAGATCTTGCAGTGCGCTGGAGATGCCAATGCTGAACCCTGCCTGTAGACTGAAGGACACGCGCAGGAACCGACATGCATAGCTCCAGAAAGCATCCTGATAGCTGAAACATGTCAGATCCGAGAGACTGTCTAGAGTGATCCGCAAAGAAGGAGAAAAAAAAAATGAGCGTACGCTTCCACATCTTCGATGATGCCTCCTAACAGTGTCATTGCCGCCTTTCGATTTTTGGTGAACAATATTCGGGCCAACAGATATCGCATTGCGTGCTTCATTCCGATTAATCTATTCTGCCGCTCATCAGAAGGGTCGATCGTACGGCGGTATCGGCTTACCCTATCACACAAGGCAATCTATGACTCCATCAGCAGCTGCACTGGAACCCAAGAGAAGACGATGTGAGCACCAACACCTTTGCTTAATGATGTTTCTGCCTCTGTATAATTCTCCGTCTCCTCGTAAAGTACAGTCGCGTATTTTAATCTGACCAGAGCCTCTCTATGCGGGGGAAGCCGCCATTGCTGTTGACCAAGTAAGCCGGTGATTTTACCACCCTCACCGGCTCCACCAGACGTGTGAAGCGCACCTGGAGGACAGACTCGAAGCAACCGAGAGAAGTAGCCACGAGCTTGCGATATGTTCTTAGGCCATCGGCACTTTTCCCGGAAGCCACCCGTGGCCCCATTCGCCTCGCGGACGTCAGATAATCCTCGGCGAGCGCGAGCAACAAGGTTGGATAATCGACTGCCGATTTGGTGCTTTGCCTCGGAGCTGGCTCTGGGGCTTCGACAGCTGTCGTGGGTCCATGCGCAGTCTCTGGGCGCGGGTGGACTTGCGAGGCAAGGTGTGGCCGCTGCGCTCCATTTTGGTACGGCGAGACGTAGTTCGCGTTCTCGCGGACGGGCTCGTGGTGTACATAATCGTGATAGGACTGGCGCTCGGGGGTCCGCGGAGACACCAGGACTCGGACCTGGATCTTACTCGAAGTCGCATGCTGCGGTTTGGAGGGTCCTGGTGGTGCTGCGTACTGACTGCCATTGAGCCAAGACGTTCTGCCAACCTCTGACGGTCGTTCGTCCATGAGCGAGTCCGAGATGGAATGGTGTGTGCGACTAGCGACGAGGCCGGGTGACGGCGTGAGATTTGTTGCGACGACGACACGATGATACACTAAGGACTTACGAGGTGCATTGCAGGGACAACATCATTCGTAGTAGAATACGCTTAGTAAGCTGGAATTGCGAATCTAGCCCCTGAGTTGCTCGATAATCCGGCATCAGCAACCACGAAACAGCAGCAGATAAATTGAGGCAAGTGTCTATAATCTCGGCATCCTGATAATGTAAGTTGGCAACACTAAGGCATCACTCATCACATGCAGAAAATTAAAGGTGTTGGATTGGACATGTATGTCTCGAGAGCTTCGGTAATGCGGCTCTGCAATCGACTTTGGCTTGTATCGCACTAACTTTATCTCGGCTACACTGGTACACCTCGCATACCGTACGGTACTTTACCGTACTACGAGTTATCACCGGTACCTCGATACGACGGTACTGGGGTACGAGCAGTGGACTGGTTCTCCCCCCCTCCCCGGTTGACATAGTACATTGCAATTGCAATTCCCCGCCCGCAGAAGTCGTCACTTAAAAGCTCCTGCCTGCTTGATTTCCGAGTCTGATCTACCGCCCAACCGTCTGCTCCAACGGGAATGGATCTTCGTAACGTACAGCCTGAAGTCTGCGGTCGCCATTGAGACGCCCTTCTGGATCACCGACAACCTTTCGTAATGAAAGGTCAGTAGGGTCGCGGGACCTGTTTGGGAAGCAGTCTTGGTAACGTACATTATTGACAGCGTAGTCTTCCTGGATTCCTTGTGTGTTGGATGCTTTCTTCTTAGGGCATTGGGTTCGGACAGGTGGCTTGCTGCTATCCCAACATGCCGTGGATACCATTGGCTTCATTGGCTTCATTGGCTTGTACTGTCCTCCATGTTGTTGGCTGGCACATAGGCCGAGGAATCGCTGGACCCGAAAAAGTTAGCTTGTCACCAGATGTAGGATGATTCAGTTTGCACTCGATCTCAAATATCATGCTTATATAGGGTTGTGTAGATGGTGGATCAAGTGTGGGTTGATGTTCTGGCTTACCCGCCACGGAGGGCATTTCTGGCCCACAGAGGATGGCTCTTTCGGGGATGGATTGAAGTTGTGTATATTGGGAGTTGCTGGTGCCAGTGTAACAAGGCCCAACAGAGCGAGCAACATCATTGGGAAATGCATGCTGACCACCAGTATCAAGATACCAAAAGCGATTGGTAAACTGAGATTTTGATCCTGATGAAGTGAATCAAAGAATGGTAACGGCCATTGATAACAGATAGAGCTGGTCTTTATATGCGGTGGGGGATGCTTCGGATCTTGATCCGACCCCAGCAGTGCCCAGCACTCCCAGGGCCGACCTCGTACGGTGCTCGTACAACTTGCAATCCCCCAGTTCCCTACCATGCCTATCAAACCTCGCTCGAGTCCGAGGCGACCCTCACCTGCCTCGTATTCGCAGTAAGTTGCAACCACCGGTGACGAAGTGAAACCAAAAACAGTGCACATGGCACTTTTTGGAGTAGCTTTCTTGTAGATACTGTTCTCTTCGGCAAAGAAGCTTATACGATGCGTAGAGCACGAGTGTTCTCGCTACCTCATACTCGTACTTCGTTCGGACAATCAGTGTGGCATCCCTTTTACGAGTATGCATCGTTTCGGTTGCGGCTCAGCCCTGTACGGTGCCGGTACCGTAGGGCTCAGTCATGTGCTCTTAGAGCTTAGCCCTGCAGAGCCGCAACCTATGCGTCGCCTATTTAGCGGGCTCCACAGCTAGTTCCTCATACCAATTACTTCCGTACCGGTACATTTGTCACCAGCATAGAGACAGCTCATCAGTCTCCTGTGCTCGACGCTTCTGGGCTTGATCCCAACAATTCGTCCTTCGACACCACCGTCGCTTAAGTACGTATGAAGCTACCACGGCAGTAGAATTCTGCATGACTAGTGACGAGGACACTTGCTTTACGGATACGCAAGTATGGTCAAGAGCAATGGGAAATCAATACGGGTAGACCTGGACTTCTCTGGTGGCTGATGGCCGGATAGCAGCTGGCTGACTAACAGGATAGCTGGCCAATGAGAGAGCCGTGTTGTCAGTGGGGTCTACTAGATAAAGAACGGTAGGGCAAACCAGATGGTGTTATCACGTGGTACGGTATCGGGCCAGTGCCCCTCCTACGTATGTACCGCTGTACGGAGTACCTATCAGGATGTGACTAGATGTACGCTGCTCCACAGCAGCGACATGAAGGTCGATGTTTCCTGCAATGGACATTTCCTGGCTGGCGGGGCACGCGCGGACCGAGTTCCACCACTCGGCGGATCCTCTCGACATTGACATCGACATCGACCCAAGCAGTCGCTATCGACGGACCCTGCCGGAGCTATGTCGATCGGTGACGCCGCCATGCTGGCTGCACCCGTTGCTCTTCAACGGGCACCTTCAGACGTGCTGGACGGTGGTCAACAAGGCGAAGGCTCCGATCTTCTACAAACGCCGGGTGTTCCGGGCCGAAGACTCGGCGTACGCGGGGTCGTTCGCCGTGGATTTCGTCGTGGACGAGTTCGACGGCCACGACGCCACGCTGCCGCCTCGCACCGTCCACTTTGCCGAGAACGACCGCGACGGCGGTCTCGACGGCCCGGACCCGTCGTGCGACGCACGACCCATGCTCGTGGCGCTTCATGGCCTGAGCGGAGGATCTCATGAGCTGTACTTGCGCCTCGTGCTTGCTCCCTTGGTCGGCAAGCACGGCGGCTGGGAGGCGTGCGTGGTCAACTCGAGGGGCTGTGCGCGCAGCCGGGTCACCAGTAAAGTGCTCTTCAACGCTCGAGCAACGTGGGATGTACGGCAGGTCATCAAGTGGCTGCGAAGAAGATACCCAAACAGGCCACTCTTTGCCGTCGGGTTCTCGTTGGGCGCAAATATACTGGTCAACGTGCGTTCGCAACGGGGGATCACTATTACCCTGAAACCCGGCAGAACAGAAAGCCTCCCGCCTGTACCTGACTGACTCTATGATGCCATTCAGTATCTCGGGGAGGAAGGCTCGGACTGCATTCTGACGGCGGCGGCCGTCTGCTCCAACCCTTGGAACCTCGAGATCTCTGCCGTGGGTCTCATGAGATCGACGTTTGGCCGAGAGGTGTATTCGAGGGTGATGGCCGCGAGTCTGAAGAAGCTGATATACATGTTCGTAGGGCACTGAAGGTCTTCTTTCTTCACCGAGAGAGAGACGATCGCGGAGAGATATCTGGGTTGACGTTTCGAGTGTGGCGCCTTTGCAGTCACGAGGATCAGGTAGCCAAGAACGCGGGCGTCAGTCTGGGACGAGTTTTCAAAACGACGTATCTGCCGGACTTTGATAGGTGAAGCTCTTTCCCCCTTTCCCCGTAAACATGACCTTTTACTCTGAACATGAGCTTGGAACAAGAAGAAAAATTGGAGCGGGTCAGAGACGTTCTCATGGCTGACGCATGAACGGGAACGGCCGGGGAGTTGACAAAATATGAAGAGAGATCCAGTGTCCGACTTGGGGGTACCCGACCGTGGGAGCGTACTATCGAGATGCGTCGTCGACGGACTCCGTACTGGCCGTCCGAATCCCGCTCTTTGCCATCAACGCCAGAGACGATCCGGTAAGTTTTAATGCAGCAGAATGCTCGTTGGTCATCCCACCCGCCGTGGAATCATCACTGTGAATCTATCACCGCTGAAACCCGTTGGGGAAATGAAACAACAGCTAGCGGCGAACGAAGCCCTTCCGATTGACGAGTTCCGGCAGAACCCGTACACGGTTCTGTGCACTACGTCCGCCGGCGGCCATCTCGCCTGGTTCGAGTCTGGTGGAGAAAGATGGTTTGTGAAGCCGGTAAGCAGGGCCAGAGAAAAAAACCAGCCTCCCGGGTGGTCTGCCTTGGGAGAGAGAGGGAGAGAGTGGGGTTGACCGCCTGTCTTCTCTCTAGATGACCGCGTTTCTCGAGGAGATGGCCAATCTGGCCGAGTGGCGCCGCGTCAAGCGAGCTGCTGCTGACGTCGAGCGCAATCATGGCAGGCCCAGTGCCAAGGCCGAGGTCGCCCCTTTCGACCCGATGCGCCGGAAGATGTGCATAGACGACGGGTCTGGCGCCGTTCGAGCCTCGACCTTCTGGGACGCCATCCAGGTTTAGTAGGTCCTGTAATCTACGACATTGAACAATTCATATTCAGTCATTTAAATGAGACTCTTTTCTTGCTTTTTGCTGGGTGCGCTACGGGGGGGTTGTCGTCGTCGCCACTTCTCTTCTCTTTGGCATGATCTCTCTTCCTCTTTCTGTCTTGGCGGACTGCGTCCTTTGCGTCGTCCTGTAGAATCGCATCAGTTCCAGACGATAAGAATACTGTTGAGGAGGCCGAGTTGCTCTGCTCACCAGTTTCGACTGCCTGGCTTGGTACTTTGCTTCCTGCTCTTTGCTTCTGGCTTCTCTGATTTCCTCCAAGTGTCTCTGTTTGAAAACAACAAGCGATCTTAGTGCATGCTCTCCGGAGAGCCACGAGGGACGAGGACGGAGCAACGAACCGCCTTCATGATCTTGCTCTCCAGCTGGCCCTCCTTCTCGGCATTGACCATGGCCAAGATCGTCATCATACTTTCCTGTGATTCCCAGATGCACAGTAAGCTCAAAAATCACGTCTTTCGGAACTGCAAGGAAAGTCTAGTTCAAATATCAGTCTCAACCGATTTTCGTCCCACACGTACCTTATCGTCCACAAAGACCTTTCCCTTCTTCTTCCCCTTGGGTTTCTGGACCCCGACGGGCGTGATCATGTTCAGTTTCGGTATGTCGAGCTCTTCTTCCGTGTACACACGCCGCTTCTTCTTCGCCGCCGGCACCGCTGACTTTGTCTTCTGCTGCCGAGGCGGCGGTGCCTTTGCTTTGGAGTTTTTCGGTGGTGGTCTGGGCTTGGACCCGGATGAACCGGCCTTCGAGCTGCCCTTCGGGCCGGCTCTCGAGCCGGATGAACTGGGCTTTGTACGCCGAGCGGCCTTGGATGGCTGTTTGGAGGAGGATTTCGGCTTTACGCTACCCATTGCTGCTCGTCGTACGAGTGGATGTACAGTGGTCGCAGTTGTCCAGCGGAAATTATGGTGTCAACACCGCAATGTGACAGTGGTTATCGATACCTTGGAGTCTTTACCTAATACGCGCTAGTGCAGAACTCTAAGCGCCGCTAGCGCATACCGCTAGTGTGGTACAGAGCGGCATCGCGCTTAGCCGTATTAATGACGCGGCGGCAAGCGGCAGGCCATTGTCTTCCGTCGCAACCAAGTCCCAGGAGGTTCCCAGCACCCGTACGAGTCCACAATGTCGAGTCCCAGCAGGCTATGGCGCTTCTCGCCCCCGCAATGGCTGAACAGCACGTCGACGAGGACAGCAGGAGTGTACTTGGCGGGAGGCATAGTCAGTACCTTTTGGCCAACAGTCCCGTTCCCAATGGGGCCCCCGTGGTCCACAGCTCCATCACCACGCACGAACGAGCAGCGCTAAAAACCCCCTCCCCCTTCGGGCGTGTCTAGTTCTCGCTCGGGCTCTTCTTCTTCATCGACGCGGCGACGTATTCGCATTCGGCGAAGAACGGGTCCGAGGTGCACATCAAGTTCGTCGACTGGATCCCCGGCATCTGCTCCGCCCTCGGCATGCTCGTCATCAACTCGATCGAAAAGTCTAGACTCAGCGCCGACAGCTTCACGTATTCCGGCACCAGCGTCGCCTGGAAGGCCCGGCTCGTCTTGTTCTTGGGCTTTGCCCTCATGGCTGGAGGTCTAGCTGGCTCTGTGGTATGTCATTCTGTTTCCTTCCCCCCTTCGACACACCCGAGCGTACTCGAACACACTCGAACGTTCCGAGACGGCTTGATACGGTAGACATCGAACGCTGACGTGGCTCGCCGCGCAACTGTATAGACTGTTTTGGTCCTCAAGTACGCTTTGAAACAATACCCGTTCACGACGCTCTACTTTGGAATTGCCAACGTCGTTGCGAATGGTCTCATCATGTTAAGGTGCGTCGTCCTCCTCTCCACGCCGTTCTGCTCTCCACATCAGCATTCTCTGCACCACCTTTCCAACTTTCCGCACTCCAATACCTTCCCCCCCCCACAACACAACGCTTACTGTCTCTCACTCTCTCCCTCTCAACTTCTCATTCTCACTCTCTGCCACAGTTCTGTCGTCCTTTGGATCTCGCAGAACATGGAAGAGGATTACACATACAATTTGGCACTGTAGCAGTGGGGACTATTCTTCTTTCTATGGGGTCTTCATCATTCTGCAGGGCTTTCTATGATTCTACAGGGCTGTCTATCATTTTCGCAGGGTCATTTCTCATTCTGCGGCTCCGTTCTTCAATCTGAATGGTCATTGCGACAAGCGCGTTCATCTGAGGTTCATGATCGGTCTGTGGATATGTATTCTGGCTCCGGGGTCGTTTCTTCAGACACTTACTGTACGGTTGCTACTACTACTACGGTAAGTGCAGCATGTACTGCTTCTTTCATCTTGCGCGGATCAGGGACCAGGGATCGGAAATCAGGGATCAGGGACGTTTGGGGATGTTAAGGGATGTTTGGGGGCACGGTGGGAGTTCCAGCTCGTGTGCTGTCCTATTCGAAAATCATATATCTGGGTTCGTCTAGCTGAAGTCACACCCCGCTTGGAACAAGGTCGGAAACTCTTCAGACGTACAGGAACATGAGACATTACAGGACAAGCCGGCAAAGATGACGTGCCGTCATCTACTCGTACCGTCGTGACCACGCTCCAGCTCACACACGATTTATTTATCTTGTAGCTGCCCGTCGCGTTCGTCATTCCTCTCTCCCCCTGTGACTCCCTCCTGGTCTCCCTCTCCGTCTCCATCGCCATCCCCCTGCTCATCGTCCTCTGCGGGATCTCCCTGCGTAGCGTCCAGCAAGCGACGATACTTCCTCCTCGTCTTCTTGAGCTTACTCGCCCTCTTCTTGCGATGGGTCTCGGCCTTGATGGCCGTCCTGGACTCGGCGCCGTTCATCATCTGCTCCAACTTGTCGGCGAGGAGGCGTCTCGCGATCTTCCTGTTCTGGCTGCGGGACCTCGTGTCCTGCGACTTGACGACGAGGCCCGTGGGCAGATGCTTCAGCTGCACGGCCGACGACGTTTTGTTCTGTTTCGCACACAGATAAGACCAGGCCAGGCCAGAGCGGAGCAGAGCAGAGTACAACGGGGAGAGGTGTAAGCCAAGCCGTTCTCATGACCGATGATCCTGCACCGACGCTCTTGACAGACGTTTGTAGACGACGGACCATGCGGAGGAACGCGGTAGAGTTAAAGTGACTGGTACGTCACCGTAACCCAGGCGGCTTGTGACAGAAGGAGGGGGAGGGGGGCATGGCCGGCGGCAAGCTTACAATCTTCTGTCCACCCGGTCCACTGCCCTTGAGGAAGCTCTCCGTGATATCGCCCTCGTTGATCTTCAGCCGCGGCGGAAGCGCTGTCGCCTGCAGAGCTCCCCACGTCCGCAGCGTCTGGATGCGGCCAGCGGCGTGTCGAAGCAACCCGACGGCGACGGAGTGATATCGCATGTCGATGGCATTGCCGGGGATGTTGCTGGAGATATTGCTGGAGATATCGACGGCCCCTCCCGCTGGATGTCTCCTCGAGGATGGATGATGTGGGTGGCCGACGGCTATGAGGCCGTGGACGGCGACGGTGGATGCTTGATTAGAACTCAACGTACGGAAGTACCGTACATTCCATCTCGGCAAGTTCCGCCCCGACCAACACCGTCGCGCTCTTCTAACTACACCACCGGTATGAGCTCGCAGTCGTCATAGCAGTCCTCCTACCGGTACGTGACCTACAGTACGTAGTCACCCTCCTGCGATATCGTAACGGGCACAGTCTCGACAAGTCCAGCCAGTCCAGCAAGTTCTGCAAGGACCGAGGACCAAGCACCATAGACCATACAACGGACTTCCACCTCTGTCCACAACCTCCATATCCACTTCCACCAGCCGTACCTCGCCGACCGGCCATCTCCGCCGACCAGCCATACTTCGCAGACCCCGCCAACCAGCCCACCCGACCAGCCATACCAGCTCACCGACCAGCTATACCTGCGAAAACCCACCAACCAACCCAGCGACCCGCCCACCAGTCGTACCTCGCCGACCAGCCATGCCGTCCACCACGAGATCCATCATCCGATGGCTCCAGCTCAAGCGGTATCAGTACGAAGTGACCTTCCCGCTGTACATGCTTACGCCTGTCGAGAGGTTCATCCTGAGTAATATTCTCTTCTTCCTCTCTCCTCCTATTCCTCCTCTCCTTCTTCTTTTCCATGTTACTCTATCGCTGTCGGATCCAGTCAGGTTTACATTCGAAAAGGGAAATTCTCAGGGAACGATATCGCATGCGTGATTGGGGGAAAGGATATGAGAGAATCAAGAGATGTATCATCTGCTGACGACACCCCATCGTCCCCCGATTTCAATCCGGGACGACGGTCGTTCTAGATTCCTTGCTCTTCCTCTTCCTCTCCATGATCATCTACGCCGCTACGCTCTACCTCCCTCAACACATCATGACGATCGCGAGTCGCGCTTGGTTCTATTATGCTGGCGACGGCGACGAGGACGACGGTCGGCTCCTTCTCAAGTCTGGACTCAGATGACCCGGCGGCTTCTTTGCGGCAGCTGGGCGTTTGGGCGGCGTTGATGGTGGTGGTGGTGGTGGTGGTGGTGGTGGTGGTGGTGGTGGTGGTGGTGGTCGTGGCGTTGTCGTTCTCGTTCTCGTTCTTGCCCGGGCTGCGCTAAGCATTTGATGGAAATGGATCGGTTGCTTGCATTCCCCTGGCGCCCTGTGGTTCAGCTTTGTGGTCCCGGTTATGGATGGCGCTGGCCTTCTCGGGGCCCGTTCGGCGATGCAGAGAGCATCGAAGCATAGTGTCAAGGGTAGTGCAGCACATGAAAAGGCGTTGCACAAGCTAGCTGGATGACCCCCGTCGCCTAGCCTCAGGCCCATCCAAACACGCTGGCGACGCTCAGAGTGCTCCACCGCACACCGACGAGGGCGACGAGGATGCCGACGACGTCGCAGACCAGCAGGACGGCCGAGCCCACCATCCACCTCGGCGAGAAGATGCGGTAGAGCATGAGATGTCTCCGGAGCCAGGCGGCCCAGACGGTGGTGGACAAGTTGACAAAGGCGTGATAAGCGAGGTAGGTCCCCATGGCGCGTCCGACGCGGGCGAGGAGGTTGGCATTCCTCGGAGGCACTTTCCACAGGACGACGAGCGGAACGGCGATGGTGCATAGGATCTGGGCGGCCAGGGTGTTTCCGGTCACGAGCAGAGCACCCGGGACGTACTGGACCTGCTTCAGCGGGATGAAGGCCGACTCCCACTGGATGCTCGACAGCGTGGCCTGGTGGCCCGTCTTGAAGAAGTGATAGTTGCCGAGCAGACCGAGGATGACCGGCCCGATGGGAGAGCTCTGCAACGAGTTCTTCTCCACAATCTCGAGCAGGCAGAGGATCTGCCACGTCAGCACCCCAAACGATAGGTGGCCCATCGGTTTCAACAGCAAGATGAGCGCGAGCGCGTAGTTGCAGAGAAGCTGAAAGTATCGTGTGCCATGCGTGTTGGCGTACCCCGACACGGCCTTGGGGGAGTCGGACCCTGGCTTTCGAGCGGTAAGAACCCCGTCGGCCCGGAGGGTTGGTCTCGACGGGTCGATCCGAGGGCGTCGAGGGGGTGCCCAGAAGGTGGCCGTGAGGGCGCCAGCGGAGATGGCGAGCACGAGCCGAGCCAGAACCACCTTGACCGACTTCATGACATCCTCGTCGAGGGAAAGCCAGTCGCCGTCGTCGGCCGTGTCCAGCGTCCAAAAGACGGCCGCGAGCAGCTGGCCGGTGGGGAGGGCGTAGCCGGTCCAGGAAGGCGACGAAGCCAGGTAGAAGTTCGAAGTCGGGTAGTGGTACAAGACGACGACTGGCATCAGCACGCACAGGCCGTATGGAATGCCTAGCTGCCACGGAGCAGAAGTGGACGAGTTTTCGGACGCGTAGAACGTCGAACGACAGTACGGCATCTGCTCTTCTCGGCACAAGCGCGACAGCGACGCCAGACGAGTGAGCACGACGAAGAGGATCGAGGCGATCGGAGTAGAGACCGCCGGCTCCCGCTCGCCGCCTTTGGTCCGACGCACGGACGCGACGGCGCTCAGCAATCCAAAGGACGAGAGAAAGAATAGCAGGATCTCGTCTTCCCAGATCGTATACGAGTTCGAGGCAAAGCCAATCGACTGGCTCGCGGTGAGGACGAGCGCCAGACAGGTCCAGAGCGAGAGACGGGTGTTTGGGATCAAGCTGGCGCTCAACTGCGTCACGGCGTAGATGGCGATGGCTACGCTCGCGACGGCAGCCCCGAGCGTGGCTCCGGCCAGAGGATGCGCGCCCAACGGAACAAGCAGAGCCGAGACACCGCCCGTGGCCAGCGCCACGGCGGCCCCTCTGATGAGCTGCCCCGGCAGGGCCGAGAGCCAGCGGCTGGTCTCCGCGGTCGAGGCTCGCACATAGGCCACGAGCACAACGATGCCGACGAGCAAGATGACGATGCCGAAAGACATGCTTGGCACGTCGAATCTGGCCCACAGGCCTTTGCAGATCCGTAGAGTCTCGGCCTGGTATTCGGACAGCGCCTCGTGGGCTCTCCGCCACGTCGTGTCGCCGGCAGCTAGGCCCGACCCGTGCGCGAGAGACCATCGCTGCCGTGCCAGATCCCACAGAGCCAGTGGCTTGAGGAACGTGCTCTCGGGGAGGCCCCGAGCCAGCGCGTACTCCTGCTGGTAGCGCTTGACCTGCGCCGCGGCGAGGGCGGTCACCCGGGCCACATTACGCCAGTCGCCGCCTCTGCCCAGGAACGCCTCCTTGATCGGGGCACCCAGGTTGTTGAACGGGATGGGTAATCCCAGAATCAGGGCCAGCGTGGGCACCAGATCGATCTGCCAGACTGGCCTCTGCTTTGCGGTTTCCGGGGGGGCGACGTCTTGGGCGGAAGCGCGGCCAAAGACGGCGTTCTTCGAATACATCCAGAGAGCAGCCTGGACCTCGTCGTCAGACTCGCCGCCGTGGTCGCCCTTGGCGTCCATGCCGTGGTCACCCATCACCACCAGTAGAGTAGATTCGTCCAGGGACGTCATGAGCCGTTCGACGACCGTGTCCATCTGACGCAACTTGGCGCCCATGGCCGGGTGGTCCGGACCGTAGCGGTGGCCGGCATGGTCCACGCCCAGATAATGCGCGAAGATGACGTCCCACGACGTCGCGTTCGACGGGTCGAGAAGTGGCAAGAGGTGGGTCGTGACGCCATCGTCCACGGTATGCAGATCCCAGACGTTGAACGAGTCGTACGGCTTCGACAGACCAGGGTCGAGACAACCGGGGAAGAGCGACTGCCAGGTGTCGTCACCGAGGTGCACGACGACCTTGCCAGCGTCTCGCAGCTGCGCGACAAGATTGTCCTCCTCTATCGCCGTTCCGGCGAAGTTGCTCCCGGCGTCGACGAAGGTGGGTAGGGTGCCGGTGGTCAAGCCTTTCAGCCGTTGCAACGTCGTCGTGGGCGGATCGGCGATGAACGGCAGCAGGAGCGCATTCTCTGGCCGTCCAGACGCCGTACGATGGAGCACGTTGAGGGCGTTCCGGTAGTGCGGCCGTGGCTCGGGCTGCTCAGCGGCCGGCAGCAGCGGGACGGTGAAGTCGTATCGCAGCGCGTCGACGAGCACGACGACGGCCTTGTCGAAGGTCTTCGGGTGCCAGCATCCGCTCTCCCTCGACCCAGCGGTCGACCGCGATCCCTCGACCGGCGAGACGTCGCATTCGGACTTGTAGTCCAGCACGAGCCGGGTGAGCAGGAAGCCCTTGGTGAAGTAGAAGATGCCCAGGGCGTGGAGGGAGCTGGGCGTGCGTCTGCATCAGCAAGAGGTCCTTTCTGGACGGACCGACGGACCATACAATATCCAGCCGAAGAAAACAAGCAGCCGCGTATGATAGGCCTTGGTCTGACGTGCCTGCTCGGCGTCGACACGTCTCTTGTTGTGCGGTTCGAGCGGTGACGCATCCCGGCTGTGATCTGGTCTCTGGGCACGGCGTCTCGTCGCCTCGGAAGGATTGGCGGATGGCATTCTCTCCTGTCATCCGGCAAAGATGCCTATGGCCGCTGCACCGTCGCCTCGGCAAATCGAGTGGGTGGGCTCAAGTTGCATCTGGCTCGAAGTCGCACCTGCAGTGAATTCTCCGCGTCGGCATTCACATGGGCCGGAGAATGATAGACTTGCACACGACGTCTGATGACGGTCGACAGGCTCTACGGCTTTGTTCGAGCCTGTTCGACTCGAATACCGGACAGAGGCAGGAGCGATCGCTGCCAGCTACTGGGGCCACCAGACCACGGTTGGCCAGAGCCAGCTCAACCAAGATCAAGAAGATCATCGTGAATACATTTATATATTACATATTAAACAGGTGCGCGCGCGAATCGTCGAACGCGGCACGTCCGTCAAGCAGATCACCCTGCGCGCAACCCTGGACCAGGTACGGTGCGGTCCGGTTTCGTGCTTGAGCGTCACGCCGACGAGAGGACCGCAATCGCAAACGGAACGACAGCGCCAGCGGGGATAACCTTGACGCCCGTCCGTGAACGAATCGGCGGATGAAGCGTGGTATCCAAGCCCGTGGTCCGACATGGTCCTCGAAGCGAAGTGGCCCGTACATATGTACCGTTGAAAAGAAGAACAAAAGGAGACCGTCAAGGTGGGAGAAAGTTCGTCAAATCTATGCGGTGTGCAGACGAGCGATGCGCGTCCCTGTCGAGTCGAGATGCTCCCAGGTGGCGGCGGGACGAGCAAAGGTTCGAGCGGTCATCGTTCCTTGAGACCTCCGATGCGCTCGAGGTCTATCGACTGGAATCGTTCGGCAAGCGGGGACCGGGACGCCGGTGAAGACTCTTCGGGCAGCGGTTCAAGTCCAACTCCGGTTTCCCCAACCCGTATCACCACGACCCTTCCCGACACGCGTCGTCCGGAGCCATCATGCTCCTCCGGCAGCGTAAGGCGGATCTCAGGGACGCAGTCTGGCGACGATGGCGGAGGGGACGAGTTCTCGATCAAGATGCGCTTCTCCTGATAGACATGCAACGACTTGGGCCGTCTGCCAAACGGGCCAGCTTTTGTCTTCAAGGCCGAATAACCGAATCCTCTGGTGGATCGTTTCTCTTCACTCCCGCAGAAATTTTCCTCCTCCGTCAAGCGCCGGCGACGACGACGACGTCGTCGTCGCATGACGAAGAGTACCGCGGCCAAGGCGAACATCAGGAGGACGAGGACCAGAAGCACGATGGTCAGTTTGACCATGGTTGGAGTGAGCGAGATGCCCTTGGACGGCGCGTCGTCCCGGGCCCGAAGTAAATGAGGAACGGGCATGGTACAGGACGAAGCGGAAGTCGCCAACTTCAAGCAATCCATTCCGGATCCGAGGTGCGTCAACTGTGCTGCAGACCGGTCAGTCGCCAGCGCCGGAGAAGAGCGTCCACGACCCCTTGCAGCCGAGCCCAGAACGGAGATCTCACCGACCTTGAGGCCAGCTTCCTCCTATCAAGGGGCCGAGGGACCGTCAAGGAGAGTCGTTGGACAGACGAAGGAGAGGACGGCGATGAGATCGGCTGAAAGAGTGAAGCCGACACACGCCTCGGGAGGAGTGACTGGAGAGATGGACGAGGAAGCGGTTCACGAGCGACTGAGCGTCCGTGTCGGCCAAGGAGGTGGTGGAGAAGGAGAGAAGGGTAGAGAAGAGAAGAGAGAAACGAAGGAATGCGGAGAGCAATCAAGCGACAAACGGAGAATGTCCGCAGCAAAAACGAATTGCCCGTCGCACCAAGGCCGAAGCCGGTTAGCCTGGCGAAAAGTATCCTCGTACCCTCGTACCCTCGTAGCACCCGTGGTCGAGATCCGCCGATCCGCGCGCTTACATAATCAAATCACGGCTTCGAACCAATCACGACGATCGACACACAAGGGGCACTTGCCAATTCAGGTTGGCGGCAATCTCACTCGTACTGTACGGAAGTAGAAGGACGCAGTGGCACGGTAGCCGAAGGAAGAAGGTTCGCAGCCGAAACGCCAAATCTCAATTCCCACGCAGAGCTGGGCCCGATTCCCAGTGTAAAATTAGAGCATGCGCTTTCGCGATATCAGACTCGGCTTCTTACGTCACGTACGAGTACTTCCGTACTCCGTGCTGTACGAGGCTACTCGTACGTACGCCGACGATCAGGCTCCGGGGCCGACGGGGGGACAGCGATCGCCAACGGAGCAGTAGTCAGGCTAAGCCTGATGTCGAAAAGCTACTTCTTGGACAAGGAGATGTTGACGAGTACGTAATTATTGGAAGTTGCGGTCTGTGAAACATCTGGCGGATGTTTGCTTATAAACTCGCTCGAGGCGTACGTACTGCACGTATGTACGGTACGAGTGCCGCAAGTGTTGTGTACGAGGGAGATGCTGTAGGTGAAGTGACACTCCTGGCCCTCCCTCCCTCCGTCGTGCTTCTTTGAAATACGTAGACGGTACGGACTCGCACTGGTACAGTAATGATATGGTCGTATTGACCGGCTGTCGGAGTAGCTAATTATCGACGATGGCTACTGGTACAGTACCGAGTATTACGTAAGCGACCCCTTCAGAAGCTCGATGCGCGGCAGGCTAATTTGCAGACGTTCAAGCGAGCGATCGATAGTGATCATGTAAGCAGTACTCGTACCGCTTGATCGTTCACGTGATGAGCCACGCACCTCCAGGTCATCAATTCACCATTAGTGGAGTACGAGGTACGTAATGTAGCTTGCTCGAGATCTGTACGGAGTCGTGATTGGAGAGCTCAGCAGGGAGTCACGTGATTGATTAGTCACTATCGGCTGTCGCCACCACTCCACTGTACTCGTACAAGTACTTGTACGAGTATATATCACCTGATCCGTCTGACTCAGCTGCTCACTCCTTGCCGCTAAGCATCTCAGCCGTCGATGGCGACTCGGTCCTGCATTCCCTGCGTAACAGGTAGAGCTCCCTAGGCCTCCTAGGCCCCAAAGAATCGCGCCTCCTGCTCGTCACACTGCCAAGCAGGCCCTCAAGGGGTGCAGGCTAGGCATCAGCTACGGTGACATGCCTACTGTAGAGTTCCAGTGCTCTCCTTCTCCTGCGAAGGAGTACTTGCACTTCTTGGCTTTCGCCTGCTGGACCGCTATTCTTCACATGTACATCTCTGTTGTGGATTGATTTCATCTGGTCGACCACGCTACCGTATGTTGATCAGACACAGCTGGCACGTACTGTATTGTCCGGTACTGTACGGAGTACGCAGCCTGAAGATGATACGCAGACAAACTGCGATCTTTCACATTTATCTGCTCTGTCTTTCACTTGGTGCGGCAGTGATTCCTTTGGCTTTTGGGTCTGCTTCAGGGACCATCTGCGGGCAGAATTTCGCGTTTACACGTCTGCCTTCGCGGCACACCAGCATGCGTTGAAAAGGACATCTCTGAAGCATCGAGCAGATCGAAAGCGAGGTGGGCACAGTACTGGAAGACCGGACCGTAAGCCTGCCGATCACCGTAGGACCGGACGAGACTAGAATAGGTGGCAGAGTTGAACGAAGATGACATACGGTAAGCGATGGCTGTCACTTGTTTCATGCCGCCGTGAGGGGACTATTGCTGGCTCGCGTCGAGTTGCTCAGTCGGCCTCGATAGCCCGACGAGCCTCGGCCAACACGCCGAGGTGTACGGAGGTGCGCTTGAGGTCATGGAGTACAGCGCTAGCGTGTCGCAAGACGACATGCAAGGCTGTCGTTCTTCACGGGGATATTCTCTGTGAGACGGCGCGTTGTTATCAGTATCCAGGAGGTCCTGTTCCAGGCGCACTAGGTGACTGTTTGGTCCGTTTGCATCGCCATCATGGAGACGGCTTGATGGCTAGAGTAAGCGTCAATGCTTCTGAGTTCTTTTCAAATCAGTCCCCTCATGACTCAGACTGAAGCTAGCCCTACCGCATCCCGATGTGGGTCTTGGTCTTGAAATTCAGCCGGGGAGGCAGAGACATGCATGTATTGCCACGACCAAGGACGTCCAACCGGGGGAGGGATGTGGTGGTCATGGCGAGGGGTCGAAAGAGTGGGCCCACCGGCTAGGAAGGCGCGTTTCCGTCAAGTTGGGGTAGGGTCAACTGCAAGCGGTCAGCCCTCAGAGGCTTGCATGCATACTGGAATTGCGTTTCAGGTCTATCTTGCCACTGAGATCTGTGATCGAGCGTGGCCGAGAAATGAGCTCGCCGGCCGTTGGAGTCTTCATAGGCTGTTGGGCGCTCCGCCGTAGCCTTTGCACGGCCCCCTGAGGTGATGCCAGTGTGCACATACACTCGTGACCGATCGCCCTCCTGTGAGTTGGCACGTAGCCGGACGCCAGATTCCGCCATGACGGTGCCAAAGTCAGCGCCACGCCAGCGCCGTCAAGTCTCACGTGAGACAAGACGTGCTGTACCTGACGCTCCTTTCAGCGTTGCCACCTGAGAAGTAATCAACGGCCGGGTCCATCCAGTCCTCTCGAAGGGGCTGCAGGAACCAGCCCAGGACAGGCTTCTGAAGCCATCCGACCAGCCCAAGGCCAATCGGCATCCCGAGACACGCGCTCTGGAACGGTGGTCCAAGTGTCATCAGGCAAAAGCAAGACCTCGTTCCTCGACCGTCCATTGGTCAACCTTGCTGGGCTCTGATGGAGTCAGTATGGCGACAAGGCTGGCATGTGTGGAACGGTGGCGCCGCCTGGGGAACCGAGCTTTGGCGAAGGCGGCACGGGTCGAAGTGGCTGCCTTGACAGGAACGAGCCAGAACCGTCGCTCCAATCGGCCATCACCGTCGCCAGGAGCGGCGGCGCTCACGACGATACCCGAACAGATCGGCTCCGGAGCAAGACGAACTCTGTTGCTGGTTGGCTGTTTCTTTCAGCCCATAATTGCCGTTCACGACAGGGCAGAGACCGCTTGGTTCAGGGCATTGAGCGCTATTTTTAGACGCCTTGCTGTGGGGACCAACTCTTGTCTTCTACCACGAGTGCAACGGTAGAAAGCGGGGCCGAAGCGTTGCTTGAATTTCGAAGCGGCAAGCGACTTCAGCTTCACATTCAAAACTCATAGGAATGGAAACATGCGAACAAAGGGGCGCATCGGTAAATATCTAGTGCTCTCAACAGCGGAGGCAGGTAGCAAACCTTTAGTGTTTGTTGCCCTACAAAGCAAAGTTGGTAAAGAAGGAGCACATAAGTTGTACGGAAGTCTGGAAGTGCCTCGTACGAATTCGGGTGACCGAGTACTTCCGTACTGTACCCGTTCCTACACCCGCAGAAGGTGGCGATTGGTGAGGGTTGGATACCTGCATGAAACAACAAGCCCTAGGCCTAAGCGCGCCAAGCCGAAAGCTCGGGGCCGAAACGGCCACGACAGCCAAACGAAGAGATTTCCCACAGATCCGCAATCGGAGTCGGAGGTGCGAGAAGAAGGAAAGAAAGAAAAAAAAAACCCGAAAAGGAACCGCCGACGGAAAAGGAAAAAGAGCGTGATCCAGAGACCGGTGCGGCTCTTGTTTGGAAGTTCTGTTGCGATGAGCGGGTCTGGTGTGCAGAAGAGCAAAAGTCTTGATGCACTGACGGGTGTTTGCTCGTAGTTCAAACGGTACCGGATGTTGTACGCATGTACATGTGCACTAGTCAGCGCTGTCTTTTCTCTTCCACTAATTACTTTGACAGGTGCTCGGTGGAGGATACACAGGATCGCTATTTTACTTGCTGCTGCCTATCACTACTACTGAGTAGTACCACTGCTACCACCGGTAGCTCTCAGCGCCGGCAGTACGGCTACGTACCGCCGGTACGTATGTGAGAAGTCGTGGATGTTCCTCCCCGTTGTCCCTGCCTGGGGCCCTGTGCGCTGCACCGGCCATGTCGGCGCTCGAACGTCGACCAGTCGCATTCGAGCGTCAAGGGCGATTGCTGCTAGCAGGGCGCGCTCATGTATGGCATCGGCCGGTCCCCGTCCGCGTCTGTGTCCGCCTCGCATACAGCCCGACAACGGTCAACGGTTGCGTTCCAGGATGAGTGGTCCGTGTCTTGGCCGCCACTCGCCTGTCCGTACCGTCAGGGTCGGCTCTTCTTCCCGATTAACCGTCTCTACAGCCTGGATAATACCACGATAAGCAACACCATTCCTCAGCCTGACCGTCGCCAGCTGGAGGTCATCCTCCATCTGCCCAACCTACCAGGAGAGAGAGACCCTTTTCCTCTCACCCCTTGCATTGCGCCAGAGCCCAACGTCCAGGTATCGCCCGGCTTTCCTCCTTTGTGACAGAAGGGGGGGGGGGGGGGGGCAGGGGGGAGGTGAGAGGAGGGGGAGAGAGAGGGGGAGAGAGACGTGCACGGTGAGCGCAGGAGAGAGCGAGCGAGGAACGGCGAGAAAAAGGGCGATGCAGAAGGAGAAGAAAGGAGCGCTGACGCATTGAAAAGAAAGAGGCCTTGTCACCGTCAAGGCGTCCCGGATGCCATCTTGCGGAGAGCCGTCAGGCGTCGTTTGTGACCAGTCATTTATGGGCCTGGGCGAGGCAGAAAAGAGTCCGGCGGCGCTACAGCAACCACGGGATTGGGATCGGCTGCCCGCTCGCGCTGCATATCTGCATACCCACAACATACCCTGCCCTAGGAAGCTCAGGCCGCCGATCAAGGCCAGCCCAGGGTGGGCGAACGAAAGCAGGACGCCTCCCCCGTCCGAGCTCTCGTCGTTTTTTTCTCGCGCTACCTTGAGACGAGTCGGTGCCATCCGACCCCCCTCCCTCTCTCGCACAGGCCAGAGTTGCTCCGAAGGTCATGCGGAATCGTCATCGGCTATGCCAAGATCTTGAAGGCCGCTTCCGAACTTGATTTCCGTCGATAGTTTCGTGAGTTGCTACCGAGCCTCTACGGGCTCGCTGGCCCGCCGTGCTGATGGCTTTGGCCCCCCCGCAGTTCTTGCCGAGACTCTCTTTCTCTCGAATCGTGCGCGTCTTGCTCTGGAGTTTGGTGCCTTGAGGCAGGAGGGGGGCCATCGCGAGTCTGGGTCTGGATTCGCTGGAATGGTGATCATGTCCGGCGGCAATTGGCATGACTACAGGACAGGCTTCGTTTCATCGACGCCAGGGGTGAGGTGTGGGCTGGCTCGGGAAGACGACGTATGTCACATCTGCCGCCAGAGCGTCTCGTGGGCGTCGCAAATCCCTAACGGGCCTCCTCGAGCAGAGAACGCACGACCGTATCGTAGATTCCTTGGGACGGCCACGGTCGAATGCAGGCGCCGGCGGCATGCCTCGGACCCTTCCCACCTTTGAGGCTGATGAGGCCTTGGCCGGCTCCCAGCCGACCTGGACGGGAGGTATCTGGCGCAATCCGCCTTCGAGCCTTGGCTTTGGTGGCCCGAGTCACGATTCGGGGCGAGCGAGAGGTAGGTGTGACGATGCGCCGTGGCCCAGTTCGGCGGCTGAGAGGACGACCGTGGCAGACGATCGGACGCAGCCCCATGTCTCCAACGTCACGCCGTCCGCTGCCGTTCCGGCCCAGGCTCCCGCGCCGGCCCCGATGGGGTCCGGCTCGCTTCTGGCATCGTCGGAAACGGACGATTGGCGCCACTCGACGACGACGACGATCTGGCGGTCGAGGGCCACCCCTTCGCCCGCCCTGCCGCAGTCGCAGAGCCAGCAGCTGGCATCCCTGCAGCCTCGGACCGCGGCCGGCGCTCGACGGCCTGCGCTCAAGGCCATCCAGACGAACCAGCTCGGTAACGCCACCACGAGATCTGGCCTCGAGCCGAGCTTCGTAGGCTCCGCCGCGCCCGACACGACCATGTCGTCACGTGGGCCCGCCGCGTTCGCCGCCGGCGGCGGCGGCGGCGGCGGCGGCGGCAATCTTGTCCCGGCCGTTCTGGAACGCCCCGGGCGACGTCGGCTGTCGGGGAACGCAAAGCCTTTCCAGCTGCCGTGCGGGGATGACGGCGACGACGACGACGACGACGACGACGACGACGACGACGACGACGACGACGACGATGACGACGACGACGCCGCCGCCGTCGCCCCGAGGGGAAGCACGGCAACGTACCCGAACCTGAACCATCCGTACAGATTCGACGTCGGTAGCGGCCAGAAACGAAATCGCGCTGACTACTCCAGAGCACCGGCAGGCTTCGAGCTCGCCGGCCGCCCGTCAACCGCCAGCGATGCACTCCCGTCCCGTGGGCCTCGCCACGTGCCTTCCTTCACCAACGGTAGCGTCGTCGGCCAACCTCCTCAAACCTCGACGTCGCCACCCGGATCGGGCTCGGTTCCGGCATGTGCGCGCCCATCCTTCGCGGCAAGCGGTCGAGGGGACCGTCCTGGCGAGCCGTCTGCCTACTCCAACGCCAGGACCGCCACCACGACTTTGCCTCGTGTGCAGTCGGCCTTCGTCGGCTCCCTTGCCAGCCAGTTTTCTCAGGGCTCGACGCTCGCCTGGGGCGCCAGCGCGATGCGCTTGCCTCCGCCAACGTCTCACGATCCGCCGTCGAACGTTCAGACGTCGCCTCGTTCGACCAAGTCATGGGGCCCGACCGAGTCAGACACTTTCAACGGTGCTCGATCCGTCGCCTTCGAGGCCTCGCACGACGCCGCCTTCGCCGAGCAGCTACCGTCGTATCCTGCTCCGCGTCCGAACCACCGCGGCTCGACATCGCCCTCGGCGAGCGGCCACGGGAGGAGCTTGCACAGTCCGTATCACTACTGCTACTCGGCCGGCGCCACCCCGATGACCGACTTCGACCAGTTCCACGCACATCCCCGCGGTGCCTACGCCGGCCGCGGCGTCTCGGACGGACATTCGATGCTGCTCACCTCGAAGCTGCACGGGCTCCAACGACAACACCAAGGCCATATGCCTCCTTCGGCCGGCCAGTCGTTTGCCTTGCCGAACGAAACGTATATGAACTCGTTCTCGCCCCAGCCCTACGGTACCAATGCGCAGAACCCGTTCGGACTGGGCGCCGTGGCGCAGTATTTGCCGGCGATCGGGATGTGGTCCGAGTCATTGTTGCAGCCGCCGATGTCGCTGCCGCTGCTGCCACCGCCGCCGCGAGGTCCGGCCAGGGCTCTCGAGTCCGGCCATCCTCGCAGCCCGTTGCTCGAAGATTTCCGGGCCAACGCCAAGACCAACAGGCGGTACGAGTTGAGGGACATTCTCGATCACGTTGTTGAGTTCAGCGGCGATCAGCACGGCTCGCGCTTCATCCAGCAGAAGCTCGAGACGGCCAACGGCGAAGAGAAGGAGCGCATCTTCGCCGAGATCTTGCCCAACTCGGTCCAGCTCATGAAGGACGTCTTCGGCAACTACATCATCCAGAAGTTCTTCGAGCACGGCACGCAGCATCAGAAGACCATCCTGGCCGATCGGATGAAAGGGCAGATGCTGGTACTGTCGCTGCAGACCTACGGATGCAGGGTCGTGCAGAAGGTGGGTTGAACCGTACCCTTGCTCAGTTCCTCCCTGTCGCAGCACGTTCGCCTGACATTGCTACGTAGGCGCTCGAGCACGTGCTGGTCGACCAGCAGGCCTCGCTCATCCGGGAGATCGGCTCGCACGTGCTGCAGTGTGTCAAAGACCAGAACGGCAATCACGTGGTGCAGAAGGCGATCGAACGGATTCCTCTGCAGCACATCCAGTTCATCATCGACGCCTTCACCGGACAGGTTCACGTTCTCGCGACGCACCCCTACGGCTGCCGCGTCATCCAGCGCATGCTCGAACACTGTGGCGAGGGCGCTCAGAGGCGGATCCTCGACGAGCTCTTCGCCGCCGGCACGGCCTTGGTCCTCAACGAATACGGCAACTACGTCTCGCAGCACGTGATCGAGCACGGCAGAGAGCATGACCGAGAACGGCTCATCAAGATGGTGACGGCGCAGCTGCTGCACTTCTCCAAGCACAAGTACGCCTCGAACGTGGTCGAGAAGACGATCGAGTTCGGGACGGACGCGCAGCGCAAGGAGTTCCTGGCCGTCTTCACGACGGTGCCGCTGGGTGGCGTGTCGCCGTTGCAGTCCCTCATCAGGGACCAATTTGGGAACTACGTCGTCCGTGAGTCAAACGCGCCCGGCCGTTCTTGGTATCGGTCGCGTACGAGTTTTGATTCTGACTCTTCGGGGTCTCTAGAGAAACTCCTCGCGCGACTCAACGGCGCCGATCACGACCGACTCGTGGACGAGATCCAACCGCAACTCGGCCTGCTCAAGAGGTGTAGCTACGGCAAGCCTTACAGCAAGCAGATCACGGCTGTAGGTGGCCTCTCAGCCCACTCCAACCCCCCCGCCTCTTCCTCGACAATTGCACTTGTACTTGTCCCTGTCTGCTACTCTACGCTCAACTGACCGCGGTGGGAATCCCGCCACAGATTGAGAAACTTGTTCAAAGGCCGTCGGGCTATCCATCGTCCTCTGCGACGCCTCCAGCTTCAGCGACAGACACCGTCGCGAGCCAGTCTCTCCCCCCACCACCAACCATACCCGAGCCGGACCGCCATCGCACAGGCAGACCGCTGGACAGCACAACCTTGGCCCCATCCGAGCATACCAGAACGGGACCATCCATCTTGGAAACATGACCGTGCTCATGACCCGACATGCCCGTGAAGAAGTAAACACCGATCATAATACATGCATTTATTCTGATATATTCGTTCGATGCCTTGATCAGAGATGTGTACGACAAGATTTGTTTCTCTCTTCAAAACACTTTACTTTACTTATCCTATTCCTCCTATGCAACTTCTACCCCTCCCTCCTCCTTCCCTCCGACTTTTTTTCTCTAGGGCTCCTCTTGTTTTCTTTCTCTCCTCCAAGCTTCTACCAAAACAATGAAGCCATGATGTTTTACCACACTATCTGATTTCCGTCATGACCGCCGCTATGTTTCTCAGTGTCTCCATCTTTTCAATATCCTCTTTCCCAACATCTACTTGCTTCGGTATTTGGAACACTTGAATGTATCAAAACAGGGATGAAGACAGGGCTAGATAAGACAGCAAAAGTATCCGAGAAATACATGATGTCGAATCTTTGCTGGAACTTTCAGTGGTGGAAAGACATTCGGTGCGCACTCAGCTGGGCAGCTGTTGATGCTGCTTCACTGCTGCATGAAGTATGAGCGTGTGAGGAGAAAAAGAACGCTCCTGTGTGATGAGAAGGCTGGAATATTCTTCTTCGTTTTCTTGTTCTGATCGCAATCTGCTTTCATAGCTTTTCCAGAAGTGAGCGTTGTGGCCCGTACTTGTAGGCCGGGCTGGGCCGAGGCCATGTTTAGTTATTAGGGTACCAGCTTAGTCGGTAGTCGTGGCATACAGGCCCCGAACCTTAGAAGGGCTTCAACGAGTAGCCTCCCCCCTCACCCAGTCGCCTTGTAACTGGGCTACACTGCCATCGAAAGGCGTAGGCCGGAGACGCGAAGCAGGGGAGTCGATGTCTGTGGAGGGAGGCCGCTGGACTGATTTTGCCCGTGCATCTTTGTGTCAGAACTGCTGTGTGTCTTCGAAATTGAATTCGGCACACTGTGGAGGTGGATAGCTTCTCTTATAAGAAAGTGAGCGGATCGTAAGAGCGTTGGTTTCCTCTCCTCCAGTGGGTCTTTTTGGTGTAGTAGTGCATGGTTTCTATGCTATGGAGTGCCTGGTATCCGTCTTCTGAGAGGATCTGTTGAACAGCTGCTTGGCCGTGTACCTTCATAGGTGCTGTCATCATACGGAAGAGTTTCAAGTACGGGAAGGCGTGCTGGGCATGCTAAGGCTAGGAGACTGTCTAAAAAGCCTTATCTCACGTGACCTCTGCTCTACGGTACCGTACCCGTGCCACGGGGGGCTACACCCCCTCCTCCCGCACCTCCGGTACATCCGGAACACCTCTCTATCCAGAGAGGTGTCTAACACCGGAATGAAAGTATCAGCGGTATGAAAGGTTTTCAGTTGCAAGTCAGCTGCAACATCTATAACTTCACAACACAACCACTGAATTGAAATGTAACCGGCTTATTTAATTCTCCTACTTCTCTACTATCATCCTTGAGGATATAGACTTCTCTAGATTTTTGTGGTGTTGTTGAGAAGTCATGATAGTCGTCACTCACAGAACAGGCTCTTGACAACATCAATTTGAAATACCTACAACTCCACAACTAGATAGACAAATGATAATTTTTGTGTGCCTATCTGATTCGCCTACTCTTCTACTATCATCCCTGATGCTTCAGGCTCTCCCAGATTCTGCTGGTATTGTTGAGTAACTACTGTAGCTACCCCAGCCACGTTAGCTACCATAGAAACTTGAGTCGTCCGCTTCGCTTCTCTCAGACATGCGATCTTTTGGTCACTCTTCCTTGTTTTGTAGATATATTACTTTCATGGCTTGTAAAAAGGCCTGCAACCTCAGAAACGATAGTGTAGAAGTAGAGGAATCAAATGGGCCAGTTACATTTTCATGTAGTCATTGTGTTGTGGAATTATAGGCGTTGCGGTTGATTCTATCAAGAAAACCTTTCATACCGCTGATACTTTCATTCCGGTGTTAGACACCTCTCTGGATGGAGAGGTGTTCCGGACGTACCGAAGGTGTGGGAGGAGGGGGTGTAGCCCCCCGTGGCACGGGTATCAGCGAGCGAGCGAGGGAGAACATGTGACTTTGGCGCTGCGGAAACAAGACACCGCGCCAGAGATTTCCCCAGCCACAGTTCTACACAAGATGTAGAACACCAAGCCTTTGTGCTTGGTGGGTCTATATCACGGGAATCTTTGATGCACTCAAAGAGACTCGAAGGACGCAGCGGAGGACTGTGACGATGAAACCACTGCGCCGTTCAGCTGAGCCCCGGGGAGAAATTTCGCTCCATGGGGCGGCCTCGCTTCAAGGCCTGGATAGTTCCCCTATTGCATATCGACGTACGAAGCAATGGGCTGGTGAGGCACTTCATGCATGATGCCGGAGTAGCCCAATGTGTTTCGTCCACTGCAATATCATGGC
The DNA here is from genome assembly GCA_963422465.1 of Lichina pygmaea. Lineage (NCBI taxonomy): Eukaryota > Fungi > Ascomycota > Lichinomycetes > Lichinales > Lichinaceae > Lichina > Lichina pygmaea. The sequence goes on from OY730171.1 coordinate 4,290,835, forward strand.
GGTGCTGTGCCTGTTCAGTACGGAAGTACGTATGTACGTCGTACACAAATGCTGTACACACACGCACACACAAATACACAAACCAATTACACTGCACTGTACGTTACGTATATGCTGACAGCATGGGTGTGTTACTCTCTAAGAATATCCGCTACAAGTGCCATGCGTACGATGTCTGTGAAGCAACATTGTACAGCACGTCCTGCTATTTCCGTGATGTTGGTGTTCTGGTCAGAGCTATGAGCATTGCCCCATCTGCGGCGGTGCTGCAGTTCCTTGAACGATGATCGTTCATCTTGCCTCTGGGACTGGATTCGCAATGACTATCGTCATGGCCAACGATCTTTCATATAATGGCCTTCGCCCTGGTCCCACATGCCGCTGGGCAAGGAACCACCGACCCTGGCCGACACGTCGATGGACGTTGGAGTTGGACACTACGACGTTTGAGCGTAGCTTGACCCGTTCTGCTGAGCTGCGATGTCGTCTACAACACACAGAGAGGGCCGCTCGTCATCTGACGCCAAGAAAAAGCAGCGTTCGTAGACCGATTTCTTTCCCTGCAAGTCTTTACGTTCCCTTGTATCTAACGGAGACGAACAGCAGGCGGCACATATCGTCCGTTCATCTTCCGGTTGCCTGTCACCGCGCTCTTGTTGGCCGCCATCCTCGCTCTTATTGGTCTGGTCGAGTATGCCTGTCGCAGTCTTCCGACAGACAATTGGACTCCTAGATCATTTTCCAAGAGAGACGTGCCAGTTCGCATCTTGACGAGTCCCCTGCAGCGAAGATCGCGCTACTCGAACACCACTTCCACGGTAGAGAACAGGTCTCCCCTTGCGACAATTGCTGGTGCTTCTGAGCTTCCAACGAGTCTTTCGAGCGCGATATCTTCGGTTATGGTTCAGCTTCATACGGCGCCAACGGGCTCGTCACCAAACTCGGTATCCTCGCCGGAGATAGAGATCCACAGCGGGGAGCGTGTGTCTCCTCCGCATCGTCAGGCCGTGGAGGAGAGCGAAGTCAGCTCCACGAATGCATCTATTCCAGCCGCAGTTTCCAGCCCTGGTACATCTCAGCCGCCTTTAACGGCCGCAGCGCTTGCGAATGTCGCGTTCTCTTCCGTCTTGAATCGAAGTGGAGATGCTCTGGCAGCGGCAAGTCTCACGCCGGGCAACTCCACTTTACCGTCTTCGATGCCGGCCTCCCTCCTGAACGATACCCTCTCCTTCGGCTCTACATCAACAAGCACAAAAAACTTCACATCCACCTCGACCATACACGTAGTTGTGACTGTCACAGGTAGGCGCGGAGACTCCGATAGCGCGACTGGAAATTGACGTCTGTCGAAGCGCAGGGTCCTCGCCCCAGCGGGGTTCCAGACCGCTCGCTATACGCCAACCGGAACGTGACTATCAAAGGTAGGCTCCAAAGGCCAGGCTTGATCAACGTCAAGCTGACGAAGGCGGCAGATCCAGCTCCGACGCCAGCCGCCACTGTTGGGTCGGAAAGCATAAATATGTCTGATTGGAGTTTCATCACAATGTCACAAACGACGCTGAATGCCTGGACCTATGACCACACCAGCAGAGCCTGCGAAAAGTCCACTAGGTGCTGCGAGCCTTGGTATGTAGGCACCCGACTAAGTGGTAAAATGTGTTTCGACGTTCCTCTCGGTGAGTCATCGTGTCAGCTGAAATACAAGGATCCGTGACTAATTGGCTTAGCCAATGGCGATATGGTTCAATTTGAGGGGGATGCACGGAACGAAACCTACTGTATGTCAGTGGATCGCCTTGGCTCGATAGACAGCTCAATGTCGCAGATTATCTACTACCGGACAACTCGACCGCCACCGTCTACAGTGTTATCGGTGGTGTTATGATCAGTACGTAGTACACCCTTGACACGATAGTGACCGTACTGCTGACAATTTTGAAGGTGAATACTTGGACGGTGCTGTGTACTCGTACACTTCGACTGGCAGCGATGGTCCCAATACAGCAGTGGCGGGACAACCGGTTACAGCCGATGCTGCAACCACTGCAAAAGCCGTCGGTGCGGCAACCGAGGAAGTTTCGGTGGTCTTTACGGTCGTTGCTACTCCACCGCCTGACTCGCAGTCGCCTCGCCAAGACGTCAGAGAGCAGAATCTTGTTCGCGCCATCGGCGGGGCCGCTCCGCGAGCCAAACCGGCTTCAAGCCGCGACACCCAGCCCACTTCACATGGTCCTCCGAATGGTCCAAACACCGGTAGCTCTACCAATGAAGACGGTACGTCGAATCAGAGACAGGGCTCGGCTAGGGATGACCTCACAGACCGCCCTATAAATGGCGCTGCGACTGTATCTGATCCAGGGACCGCTTCTGCTGGAGACGGAACTTCTCAGCAGGACGCGCTAGAGCCTGTGAAACAAGATGCACCTACGGACGGTGTACGAGGGCAGTCGGAAGGATTGTCCCAGCAACGTCCCGACTCTAGCTCCACCAGTGAAGAGGGTCCACCGAATCAGGGACAGAGCTTCGCTGCTGATGATCTCAGAGATCGTCCTATAAATGGCGCTGCGGTCGTGTTCGATCCCAAGGCCACTTCGGCTGGAGACAGCACTTCTCAGCAGGACGCCGGAGAGCCTGTGAAACAAGATGCAAGTATGGACAGTGTGCGAGGACAGTCGTCAAGACCGTCTCAGCCGCCTCCTGAGTCTAGCCCGCAGGTCGCAGAAAAGCCTCCCGGTCTGACATTAGGCCAGCTTCTCGGACTTGAAAAATCAGACCGACGGGCTAGCGGCAGCTCTCCCCCACAAGATCGACCTCGTTCCGATCCCAACACGGGGCAGTCGGAGAGCAAGGCGCCTGGTGGTGACACTCCGAGTTCGCCTAGGGACAGCTCGACTCCGCCCAAGGGCGAAACCGGTCCCGGGCCTCAGGGCAATGGTCTCAGCACAGGGCGAGCGGAAGGCCAGCCTTCTGTTGACAACAGCCCGACTCAACCTGGGGGCAGCTCAAGCCAGTTTAAGGGCGAAAGTGTTTCTGGACCACAGGGTGTCGATTCTAACACGGAACGGGTGGGGGCGCAGCCTCCCGTTGACGGTAAACCAAATCAAACAGATGGCAGCTCCGCTCCCCCAACGAGCGAGATCGAGTCTGAGTCCCAGAACGCAGATTCAGGTAGCAGATTACCGCAGAGCAGGACCTCGGCTCAGAACGAGAGCGAAGACCGGCAGGCCTCGGACGCTAGCAGTCACGAAGCAAAGAGCGGCCAGAGCAGCCTAGGCGCCATCTTTAGCAACAACGTGAACATTATACTGCAGCTTCTCTCGGGTGACAGCACGAAAAAAGGCCCCAGACGGTCCTCGAGGCCTTCTGGATCTGTCCAGGGTGGGAAAACTGCCCAACCAGCCCCAGGCCCTGACAACGGCGGATCGGATCCTGCTGTGAGACCAGCTGCACAAGGGCCCCCCGGACAAGCTGAAGGCTCAGGCTCCGGACTCGTTGCTCCTCCGTCAGCTGATAACACCGGCAAGAGCTCGAACCAGAACAGAGCAGATCCGACGCCATCTCCTGGCGCCGACTATCTGCAGTTATCGACCTCTTCTCAAGCAAGAAGTACAACTGTGAGCTTGGTTGCAGATTCGGCACCTGCGGCACTGGATCCGGATGCGAATCCCTCGATCATTGCGAGTTCTGGTTCAGGCCCGTTGGAAACCGTGCCTGCTCCGCTCGTGCCTCTAGTTGTTGCCATCGCAGGCTCTATGTTCACGACGTCATTGCCCAGCTCGATCGTCACCACGTCGTTGTCAAGGTCGCGAGCGACCTTGACCATTCCAGGCTCGGTTGTCCGCACGTCCGTCCCCGGGACGCTCACCACTTTACCTCTGCCTGATCCCCAAGTCGTGGCATCCGCGACCGGGGTGGCTCTTGTCGTGTCCGAACCGGGTTCATCGGCATCTTCTGGCCGGTTTCGTACGCTGACAACAATCCCGCTACCTGCTGTCACCGGTGGGGCGACTCTCCCCGACATGCTCAACGCAATCTCATCTTTCGACACTGACATCGATCAATCGGTGGCTGAAGTAGCCTTGGTTGCCCTTGTCCCTGAGTCCCCTAGTTTGTCCGGTTTGGTCTCCAATATTCCCACGCCTTATACGTTCGCAACCATCCCTCTGGCTAGCTCTCTCATTCCAACGTCCGTGGTTGTGACGAAGACAGTCTCTGAGTTGAGACTCGTCTCCACGATGCCTGGCCTAGCCATCGCTTCGTCTGCCGCTCGCGAATCGACAAGTCCACCGATCATTGCGCGCATCTCCACCAATGGAGCACCCGGTTCAGCCGTCACGCTCTCCATCCCTTCCTCGACCATGACGACCTCTGTCTCTGGTCGTCTGGTGACTACGGTGCTTCCTGGATTCCTCCTCACCACAACCTTCCCTGGCTCGCCCAGCTCCAGCTTCGTCTCGGTCACATGCACCGACAGCACGCCTGCAACGTCGGCGGATGCCGTCGGTGGTTCCGGTCGCAACCGTCCCGACCGACCCCTCCAGATCATGACAGTATCGCGCTACTTCACCGGGTCCTACCTGAGCACGTTTCTCGCTGTCATCATCCGCAACTTGGTGGGCATGGTATATGCTGCGACTAAGATGATCGAGCCGTTCCACTTCTTGACGAGGCCCAACGGGGCGGTGGCAAAGGACTTTGTCAACCTCAACTACCTATCGACGAACGATTCGTCAGATCCGTTTGTTGCCATGGTCAAGGGACACTGGCTCATGCTTTCGGTGTCTATACTCTACTTCTGGATCGGCCTGCTGACACCCTTTGCGTCGGAGCTGCTCGTCCCCGCCAAGTTCTGCAACATCCATGATGTCTGTGGAGCGGAAGTGCGCGTCATTCCTGGGATCGCGCGAGTTCTCGAAAGCTTGCTGGGAGTCTCAGCACTCATACTGATAGTCTTTGGAATTCTTCAGTGGAAGTATCGGAGCGGGCTGTATCAAGATCCGTCAAGCATCGCCGCTATGGCGTCGTTGCTCCACAATCAGTCGGTCGTGGACGACTTCCGCGGCGTGCACCCAGACGCAACCCAGAAAGAGATGGAAGCCGTTCTCGTGGATAAGCGGTACCATTTGACGTCGTACGCGGCGGACGGTGACGGCGGATCCACCCGCTATGGTCTTGTCCATCCCAACAACGACGGCGACGAGGCTCAAGGATCCAGCACAGGCCATAGAGAGTTCTACGCGCCCCATCATGCCAATGACGGTAAGGAAAATGCTAGACGGCTGAACTATCGACGGTCCCGACAGCGGATTCGGATCATTCGCGACGTGGCCTTTGCATTGCTTGTCGTCGGTACGATGTCCCTCGTCATCGCCGACCATCGAACTCTGAGCACAAAGGGTTTCTGGGGCTTTTTCAACGGGGAGGGATTCGGACCGCGCTTTTTCCTATCGTGCATCGGCATGCTCATCCAGATGCAGTGGAAGCGACTCGAACGAGGTCAGAGTCTATTTACTGCCCTTATCCGAATATTGTTGTTTTAGCCTCGTGGCTACGTCATGCTTACCAGAAGTCCATGAGCAGCGACTTGCATCCTCGAGCCGTTCCGAGAGCTCGCCAGGGGCCATGCTCCTGCCCGGAAAAGCATTCTTGTGACGCGCACTCTGCATCCGATCACGACGCTGTTCACGTCTCTGTGGCGACGGCAATTTTTTCCTGGCTTGCTGGCCTTCACCGCGCTGCTCTCCGAAATCCTGATCGTTGCCCTTCCCGGCGTGCCCTTCCGCAGCAACCAAATGTACGGCTCTTACCTGTTCTCGTTCTGGACCAGCATCGCAATCATGTCGTTCATGCTCGCCGTTCTCGCCATCCTCCAGCTCCGGCCGCGAGGCCCGGCTCTGCCGCGGACCCCGAACACACTCGGCAGCGTCTTTTCGTACCTTTGCGAGTCCCGCCTCGTGGCTGATCTCGCCGACCTCGGCACCGCCGATGCCAAGACCCAGAGAGCTCACATCAAGCAAGGCTCGAGGACGTTCGTCCTGAAGCAGAAATCCACCGCGGCTGACGGCCTTCTTCGGTGGACCATCGACTACGACGACGAAGATGACGATGATAGTGACGATAACATTAACGTCCCTGAATATTATCGGCCCAATCACGGCGCTGCTCATGCTATCTAATAACGATCGCACTGGAAAATAGAGGGGTATCTTTTTCTTCTGTCCTTGGCGCTTGCTAGTCATCAGACACAGAGTCGGAAAGACCCATAATGTTGATTTGATATGGTGGGCATAACCTAATACACGGGGACTTGCTACCTGTTCTTGCTGTGCTTCGTCGTGCTGTCCTGTACTGTAGCACCCATACTTAGCTAACTTGATCTTACCATGGACAGCTAGCTGATGACAAGTTCTATAATCTCTCCGACAGGAGCCCAAAAAAAATTCCTCTTCCTCGTCGGAAGAAAAAAGGAGAACAACGAACAAATCATGACGATCAGCAAATCAGTCACACCAGCTCTACTTGTCATGTATTCTTTCAACCTCCACGACTAAACCTACCCACACAGCACGGCGAGTACAACGCCTCCAGCTTGGCATACTTAGGATTCTAGAAATGCCGCCCCGACCGGGACGAGGATGAGGGAGGGGCTCCGGGCCCGGGAGTCTCAGGACCGGGAGTCTCAGGACCGGGAGTCTCAGGACCGGGAGTCTCAGGACCGGGAGTCTCAGGACCGGGGAGGACAAGAGAAGAAGATTGATGACTCCCTTTTAGACCCCGACGACCAGGTGAAGGTCGGTCGGTTCTTACCCCTGAAGTACGTATCATACTGAGCGCACAGTACTGTAGGGCAATGACCCACGTGACAACGTTCATGTCATTAAGTCACGCCCAGAACATACTGTAGGCAATTGGCTAGAATAGGACTCGTCAATGGACCTGATCAGTCCCGTCCGTCCCATCGTCTTCTGATTAGTTTAGCGGTATTTCCACGCACTGTGTTCCTTCTTCTTTGTTTCCGAGTAGGTGATTGAGCCCTCAGTCCACCTCCCCCACCCCACCTCCCTCACGTGTCACTTTTGCGGGATGTGGTAGAATGTCATTAGCTTCAAAGTGAGACGGTCGTAGCTGCTGTGGCTGTGTCAAGATCACTGTACAGTACAGTACACAGTACGTTACGTACAGCTTCTGGCTTGAATCAAAGTTGTGTCAGAGACGGGCGTTGGCCGGTTGAGAGCCAGTTGGACAGCTGTCAGTCGCAGCAAATTGACTCGCTCATGTTGTTAAATTTTGTTCGATTTTTGATTCTTTGCCTGGCACAATTTCGCCTGGTCGCGCCTGGCCGCACCTGGTCTGGCTGCGCCGGCGCCGTGGCACTCGCTTCCGTCGGCTTGATGTACTGTACAAGGCAGAAAAGAGATGGTGAGATGCGAGAGTAGAGAGTACCGCAGAGAGAGGGGACCAAGCTGCTGGACAAGGAAAGGGGAAAGGTAGGTTCGAGGAGAATGCTCCCGCGAGGATTTTCGGGAATGTTCAGCAAGCCGCCCGCTTTTGCTCTTTTTTTTAAGAAAGAAAAAAAGGAAGAAAGGGAGAGGGTTGTGAAAGTGTAGTGTCACGCAGCTTTTTTGCTTCTTTGGAAGGTGGGAGAATATTCAGTGTCGTGTGGTGGAAAGGTTGAGGACTTTGGGTGGTCCGGAGTCTCGAGAGAGAATCCCAGAGGATGTGTCGCCCAGCTGTGTCGCGACTGGCGCAGTCCGCGCGATCGCCTTCACACTAGGCAGCCCACTTGGAGAAATCGTACCTAGATTTGTGGGTGACCCGATTAGCAAATGTTCTCCAGCTAGATGGAATAGCGCGATGGAAGAAGATGGAAGCACCGAGTGCAAGCCAAATGCCGTGAAAAAAGACTTTACGTACCCATCTGCCAGCGACTCCCCCTCGACAAACCCGCCGGGGTCCGTCTCCGTGGCCGTAGTGGCAGTGGAGAAGATACTGGACCGCTGGCTCGTCAGCCCGTCGCCGCTGCTAGCAAAGAAACCCGGTCCACTGGTCCGCCTAAAACCAAGGCTTTCGCGCTGCCCGCCCATTCCGCCACCGGCGCTGATACCACCGGCGCTCGCAGGCGTAGGGCCGGGTGATGTGACGTTGCTGGGCGTGGTCGGAGTATGTTTCTCGCGGAGCCTGGTGATCTCCCGAAGCCGGTTCCGCCAGCTCGAAACGTGCTCGCCGCCTTCCCGGTTGGCCCAGACCAAGCAGAAGACCGAGGCGTGAAGGGCGATCTGTCGGACGAAGGCCGGTAGGCTCCTGCCCGACAGGACTTTGGTCTCCGCCGCCGGCGAGATCTGCGGGAAATCCGGTTGGCTCACGACCTGCACCTTGTAGAACCGCTGGTGGGGCTCCGTGACCACCGGCTCCGCAACGCGTGCGGTAGAAGCTCGGGCTTCAGGAGCGATGACAATGTTGACGTAGTTGAATTCGGACGGGAAGGTGTCGAAGCGAAATGGCAAGCCGGAGTTGTTAAAGATGATGTTGACAAAATCATTGCCAGTATGACGTTTCTTGTTCACGCACCGCGGATCCCGCTCCTTGTCGGTCGGCATCATCACCGGAATGTGGAACACCATCTCGGTGACCCGGTCCCGCCAAGCAAAGGTAAACTCGCCGTCGCTGTCCATCTCGCGGTCGAGACCCTGCGTGTTGAAGCGTGCTCCCTTGAGCCGCGTCAGAATGCCCAGCTCGGTCAGGAATTCTGTGAAGTCGTTGCTGCCGTGCGTGTTTGCAAGGATCTCGGCTTCGTCGGTCTGGCCTTCGGCGACATAGATGACTCCGACCTTGTGACCGTCCACCGTCGAGTTGCGATCGAACATGCTGATGGCACGCTGGGTCGCGTCATCATCTGGCAGGGGGATAGATCGCATTGAAGCGGGTGTCCTCCACGACGACGAGGCCATCTGCAGCAGTATGTGGTTGGGCAGGACCGCCACCAGCGATGCCTCCTCATGAGCGTCCGTGATGGTGTTTGAGCTGATTGGGATCTGATGCAGAGGCCGTTGAGCGATCCGAGAAAGGTAGGTCCAATGTGTCGTTGCGGACTACGACGTCATCAGGTTAGCCTATATCCCAAAGAATGAACCAGCATTCCATTCTACCTACCGGCTGACGCTTAGTGATCTGTGACTTGCCCGACCGCAGCGCAGTCTCGATGGTCACGATACTCATGCCGAGCAGCCACGACTTCTTCGCTATCGTCTCCTCGGCCGGGCCTGCAAATCGAGGATCAGGCAGGGTCTCGTCGTGATCCGAGTAAGCGACTCGCTGCATCAGGTCGATGGTGACCAAGCTCTGCTCATCGATCACCTCTCGCCCGGTGGCGTCTGTCAGAACGAGGTTCTTGGTGATCCAGCTCGTATACTTTGGGCGGTCGACCAACTTCACCGACAGAAACCAGAACGTGATGACCTGGTAAGCCAGCGCATAGACGTACTGGGGCAGATCGTTCGCGGCGCTGGAGGTGAGACTAGCCTCGGCAGGCACCCCGGATTCCCGTCTGATACCGCTGGCAGGGTCCGGGCCGACGCTGGATCGGATCAATGCAGACTCCGCACCCTTCTCGCGTTGGTCGCGTACGTATTGTAGGTATCTGAAGGAGACGCCAAAGACGGTCCGATAATCCTCTTCCCGAAAGTTGACGTACACCTCCGGCAGCCTCGCCAAGCCGGCTAGGAACTCGAGGATGTGGATCGCGATTTGCGATTGCGTGATCACCTGCGACATCTTCTGCAAGATGCCGTTCAAGGATTTGCTGATCGACAGGGGGAGCTCGTGGCAGCAGACGGCGAGAGCATGGATGCAGTATCTCGTTGTCCGTTCGCCAGAGCCGATGCCTGCCAGGAACGTTCGAACAATCTCGTCCTGCTCGTTCTTGGAAAACGATTGATGGTAGGTCAGGAGAATCGCAAGCGCTTGGAACAAGCAGGCCAAGATATCGGACTTCTTGATTCCGGCCGAAGCTGGTGGTTCACGAACGCTACCATTTCTCAGCTGCTCACAGAGCACGCTCCTCAACATCTGGATTTGTGGCACAGCTTCCATGAAGAGTGAGTGATTGGTGAGCTGCGAGGGCAAGTGTACAACAACATAGCTGTACACCTCCCAGTCATCCTCTTGCTGGAGGATCGATATCAGTGTCTCCAGCCAAAGCTTAATTTTTAGCGTAAGCCCAGTGTCCGTCCCTGATGCAGAGCTGGAGCTGCCACCACCGGTGGAACTTGAGCCAACGACATTTCCGATTCCGCGCGGAGCTTCATCTGGCTTGGCAAATTCCTCCTGATAGACCCAAAAGATACGGCGTCTGGAGGATCGAAGAGTGGACCCGCTTGACCGGCTTGTGGTGGAGCTTCCCGTAGGCTGCGGAGCAAAAGGCGGGCTCTTGCTCGATGGATTTATCATCCTGGGCTCTTGCCTGGACTGCCGGCTTCGAGGGCAGTCCTGAGTTCCTTTTGAATTGTCTCGAAACTCAGCCGTGCGTCCGAGAGCGGCCGCGAGACACTCGGAGTCGAATACCGGGGCAAGATATATCGCGTTGGCGGCGTCGCTTCGAAGGCGGAAAAGCAACTGGAGCGCAGCAATGCGAGTGGGACTATCGCTCTGACGTGAATGCGCCGCTCGTAAGACGTGGAAGAAGCCCTCCTTGACCTTCAGCGCAGATGAGTCCAAGGCTCGTATGAATATAGAGGTGAGAGTGGCTACCGCAGCTTCCGAGGCGAGGGGGCCGGCGTATGAAGCATGCGGCGCAGGACCGGATCCGACTGGGTCTGTCTCCGCGGAAGGGATCGTCGAGTTCGGCGAGAACTCAGGCGATATACACCTTGCCAGCGCCCCTATCGCAAGATCGGACGCCTGCTTGTCCGGGTGGTCCGCAACTTTCAAAGCAAAGGCTTTGAGACTCTCCAGAACCTGTCCATCTGTTTCGTCTTGGAAATGTGCCAATATAGGGTTTACGAACTGGCAGGTCAGAGCTGGCGAGAGATGAGGCTCGACCAGATCGTACACCCTAGACATTTCCTCCAAAACCTGCATGCGAACGGAGACTGGTCGGGCCTGGTCTGCCATGAAGCACTTGATCAGATGCTTCGAATCCGCCAGCCATCCAGGGCTAGACGGGTAGCAGAGATGCTCGTCCACGTAGAACTTGACGAGCAGCTCCGCGGTCGTATTAGGCAAGCGATGAGAAACGACCAAGAAGAAGTCCATCAGCGTCTGCCTGTGACTAAAGTTGCTACGCAAGCAGCAATCCTCCAGAACAAGCACGATCTTGTTGAGACATTCAGCGCTCTTGGATGCGGTCTCTCGAGTCTTCGGATCATTATCCGCGCTGCCGCTCGACGTCGCCTTCATTTTCTCCGTGGTCTTCTGCGAACATTCGGCGAGGACGTTGGCTAGGATGGACCAGCTGTCCTCTTGGTCGAGCGCGCCCGTGAAGCTGGTCTCGCGTAGCAGATTGAGAATGGTCTCCAGGATTTCTAGCTCCAACCTTGCGCTGTTGGCGGCCAATACCAGTTGCAGGGCACTCAGTAACGCCGTCGTTGAGAAGGTTGCCAACCCATGTGCCCCGTTCGCTTGCCACAACCGTTTGAGAAGAATAAATGCGCCGCGGAGAGTATTTGTGTTTCGGTCGCAGTGGCCTGACGGTGATCGGAGGATGTCCAGCAAAGCCGTCACCGTGTTCTGCGCCGAGTGGGATTTGCACAGGTTGTTGATCGTACTCCACACCGGCTCGGATAGGTCTTTCAAAGTGCCGTAGGCGCCGCAGAGCACATCGAGACACCGTTCCAGCATAGGCCGAGGTATGTCCCCATACGTGACCAAGGCGTCCACCATCTGCACCGAGTTCTTGATATCTGAGCTGGCCGTTGTCTTCTTGCATATGTACAAGAGCTGCTCCAGCAGCGTGCAGACGTCTTGCTCTCGAAATGCATTGAAGTTGAAGCGGAGGAGGTTGGTCGTGTACTCGTAAACATGGTTCAGGCAGAGTTCTTCCTTGGGTAGCTCGTGCGCCTTGGCCCCTCTCTCCCTCTCCTTGCCCTTCTTCCGAATCGCGGACGAAGTTCTGAACCAATAATTCAGCCACCTAGCCACGAGAGGCAAGATATCCGACTCAAACGTGGCAACGTCTTTCCCGTCTTTGGTCAACTCCGCCAGGGCGACGATATGGACAAGGAACTGGTCGGCTGGAAAGGGAGACGTGATGGTCTCAAACAGATGACGCCGTTCGAGAGCTGTCAATCCTGGTCGATATATCTTCGTCCTGATCGAATCCAAGTCCAGCCCCGGCTCGACCGAAGGCTCGCCGCGTATGAGCTCCTTTGCCGATGACCAGAGGGCCATCTCGGCCTTTCACGGAGGCGTCCTCGCGAACAGAGCAGAGATTTTCCTCTGCCTCCACTTTCTGCGGGAGGGGTTAAATCGATCGTAGACATTCATGAGGGTGAATCTGCTGGATCTAAAGGTTTAAGCAACGCCGTCAGTACACTCGACATGGATGACCCGATCTGGATTCTTACGCAGCGGTGCGGATAACCCATCGGAGCTTCGGAGTAACTTATAATCCGGTGCGTCATCGCAGTTTCGGTTTTTGGAGCTTGGGGTTCAATTTCTTCTTTCGGATTAGCGCTGAACTCTCTACGGCGGTGCGCGTTTCATACCGGAGCCGCATGTCGTTTCAATCGTGATACCCTCGTACCTGGTACTGGTAGGTATCCTTGTTCTCGAAATACAGACACCTCCGTGCAAACCTGGCGGTCTATCGTGTATCGTTGCAACTCGTTACTTGCTGTACGTTCTGCTGTACGAGTATTCACGTAGTACCAGTAATGCGGTGATTCAACTTTCAAAGCCGACCAAGTTCCTCCTTCTCAAATTGCTGAACCAAGGCAGCCACTGCACGAGAAACAGCGAGCCGCTGGGCTGGTGAAGCTTCAACGGTCAATATCCACCCGTTGCCAACATGACGGCGGATCCAAGAGCCATAGCTGATCTACTGGACGGGACCTTCGATCCGCAGCGAAATAAAGAAGGTGAGCTGTTCTCCACAGAGACTGCTTTCCCACGTGTCTAATTACTCAACTGGAGCTGGTGCTGATTGTCGGCAGCGGAGATCGCTTTGCGGAGGGCGGAGAGGTCGACCCAGTTCTCTCTGATACTCCTCCAGATAGCAAGTGACGGTTCCTACTCGTATGCCACCCGCCTAGCGGGCGCTCTCTGCTTCAAAAACTACATCAAACGCAACTGGGTCGTGAGTGCCTCTCTTCCAGCGCCATCTGGTGGTCTGATCGCGTGCGTTTTTAACACGCATGGCCAGGACGAAGATGGGAACCACAAGCTTCCTCCGGACGAGGTGGCTGCGGTCAAGCAAGAGATTGTTGGGATAATGATCTCAGTCCCCTCAAAGATCCAGTCGCAGCTTGGAGACGCAATCAGCCTGATTGCGGAGAGTGACTTCTGGAGGCGCTGGGATACCCTCATTGATGTGAGAATCTTCGCCCAATTGGAAGGCCACCTTGACGCCTAAAGAAAATTGACCCTCTCTCCAGGATCTGGTGGCGCGGCTGACGCTTGACAACGCGGTTGTCAACAACGGCGTTCTGCAAGTTGCACACTCGATATTCAAGCGTTGGCGGCCTTTGTATCGGTCGGACGAGCTATTCACGGAGATCAACCATGTCCTAACCAAGTTTGGACTGCCTTTCCTGACGCTTTTCGAGGTAGACACCCTTCGCAGCAGCGCCGGACTGTCAGCAACCTGACGGGGAGATAGAGTACGGATCGGATGATCGAAGAGAATAAGGACAACAGGGATGGCCTCCAGGCCGCATTCGGAACACTCATCCTTCTCGTCAAGCTCTTCTATGATCTCTCATGTCAGGATCTGCCACCCATCTTTGAGGATCACCTTCAGGCCATCACCAAACTCCTGCAGAAATATCTCGATTATGACAATCCGCTGCTTCGGACCACGGACGACGCAGAACCGGGCCCTCTAGAGTTCGTAAAAGCGGGCATCTGCGAGGTCCTAACCCTCTACGCCCAGAAATTCGAAGAGGAGTTTGGCCAATTTCTCGGGGAATTCATTGCGAGCGTTTGGAACGTGCTCACGACCACCGGCGCGGAAGCGAAGTACGACATCCTCGTCAGCAAGGCGCTACAGTTCCTGACGACCGTTGCCCGTATCCGCCAACATGCGGAAAAATTCAACAATGACGGTGTGCTAGGACACGTGGTCGATAACGTCATTTTGCCCAACGTCAGCCTGCGGGACGCTGATATTGAAATGCTCGAAGATGAGCCAATCGAGTTCATCCGAAGGGACCTCGAGGGCTCCGACGCCGACACGCGACGCCGAGCGGCCACGGACTTCCTTCGGCAGCTCTTGGAACACTTCGAGAAGCTTGTCACCCAGGTAGTGATGGTCTACGTCGATCGATACATCTCGCAGTACAGGAAGGACCCCGCGAGAAACTGGAGATCAAAAGACACGGCCGTGTATCTCTTCTGCGCGATTGCGGCAAAGGGGGTGGTGACAGCTAGCCGGGGGGTGAAGGGCACAAATTCGCTCGTCAACATCATCGAGTTCTTCGAAGCGTACGTGGCCGAGGACTTGGTCAAGGAACAGGGTGGAGAGTATCTGCCAACCGTGGATGCCATCAAATATCTCTACGTCTTCCGAAGCCAGATGACAAAGGCGCAGTTACAGGTTTCCTTGCCTCTGCTGATGAAGCATCTATCGACCACGAACTACGTCGTGCACACATACGCCGCCATCGCGATCGAGCGTATATTATTTCTCAGCGACGGGCTGGGAAAGCCAATGTTCACGAAGGAAGACGTGCTGCCGATGGGGAAGGATATGCTCGGGCAGCTATTCAGACTGATCCAGGAGCAGGGCGCGCCAGAGAAGGTCCAAGAAAACGAGTTTCTGATGCGTTGCGTCATGCGCATCCTGATCGTCGTAAGAGACGGTGTACTGCCGATGGCAGATACGGTCCTCAACCAACTCAACAGCATCACGGGGACAATCAGCCGTAACCCGAGCAATCCGCGTTTCTACTACTACCACTTTGAAGCTCTTGGAGCAGTCATCAGGTGGGGGTCTCCTCGCCGCATACGCCGAATTGGAGCTGATGTGTTCTGTCCAGATTTGTTGGCCCTTCGCAGCCCGAGAAGATCGATAATATCCTGTACCCGCAGTTTGCTGCGGTTCTTCAGGACGATGTTCAGGGTATGCAGTGTACGAAGAGGCCTCAATGACGCAGAGGACAGCTAACAGGAACGATCTAGAGTTCATCCCATACGTTTTCCAGCTCTTCGCGGCAATCCTCGAAACGAACCCGTCGGGCGCTCTAACGGAGCGTCACCAGTCCTTGATTCCGCCTATCCTCATGCCAGCCCTCTGGGAATCGAAGGGGAACATCCCGGCTCTCGTGCGACTGCTGTCGGCAGTCATCGCTCGCGGGCCTAGCTACCTCGTCGCCAACAGTCAAGTGGAGCCCGTCCTCGGCATCTTCCAAAAGCTCATCTCGACCAAGGCAAACGAGAGCCATGCCTTTGATGTCATCGAAGCTGTCATCACCCATATCCCTGTGTAAGTGTTGGGAGTATGCAGACCGCGACGGGCTTCTCGTGCTGATACACATGCAGCTCCGCTCTGCAGCCGTACTTCGTCCCGATGCTCAATATGATGCTGATGCGCTTGCACAAGTCGCGGACGGAGACTTTTGCGGTGCGGTTCGTCCGCTTCTACCATTTCATGTCCGCTCGAGACAAGCAAGGGCTTGGTGCCGACTTTGTCATCCATGCCGTGGATCAGGTTCAGGAAGGGTAGGTCGAGCGTCGATGGGTTCACTTTCGTCGATCGGGGCCGCTGACAGCTGGGCTGAAGGGTCTTCGCGCCGCTCTACACATCCGTCATTCTGCCCGAGTCCCAGAAGCTCGCCAGACCGGCGGACCGCAAGATGGCCGTCATATCCTTTTGCAAGACCCTGGCCGACTCGGCCGCTTTCTCGGAGAAGTACAAAAAGGGCTGGGCCTACACGTGCGACACGATGCTCAAGCTCCTCGAAACCCCACCCGTTCCTCTCACGGCGGCGGACGACATCCAGGAGCAGGACGTCGACGATCTCAGCTTTGGGATCGGCTTCACGGCGCTCAGCACCTGTCGAAGACCGCCGCAGGATCCATGGCCGGAGATTACAGACCCGAAGAGGTGGGTCGGCGAGACGTTGAAGGAAGCCAACGTGAGGCACGGGAGTAAGGTGAGTGCACACGGCCGATTCTCTTGCGTTCTCCAAACTTTGCTCTCGTTCCTTTTGACAGTGTCTTGAACGAACATCCTGCTCTCGGATAAAAGACTAAAGAGGATATCGGGCGACAATGTAGATCCAAGGATACATGCAAGAACGGCTCTCGGACGAAGCTCGATCGGTGTTGCTGTCCTACATGCAAACTTAGACAAGAAAGGTCCCTCAGACGGACACCCGTCTTCCCCTTCTCCTCATCTCTCCATCTCTCTCTCACACAAACCCCCCGACCCCCACCCCCAAAAAACCCCCCAAATCGAAGAACCAAAACGTCCACAAACCCCTGGGTACAGTTCCGTCCTACCGTTAGATACTCAATCACGATGATCGTCATCATCATCGCCATCGTCAAAAGTATCACTGTTCCACAAAGAAGACATGGTTGTCTGCTTTGCTGAAAACCCCTTCCAATCTAGATCTTCAATCTTCCTTCCTTTCTGGCTTTTTTGTCTTTCTCTTCTTTCCAGCCGTCCTTGCTCAAGTGTCCTTGGCTAAAGAGTTTGTCGTAGGATGGATACTCTATTCTATTGGTGGTGATGGGCTGGATATGGAATGGTTGAGATGAGAGGAAGGATGACTATCGAGAGATGGGAATGGAAAGAGAAGCTGCCCCGTCGTTACGTGATCGTCGTGAGATTTTGAGTACGGTCAAATGAGATGGATATGATGTGAGTTTCACGAAAGGACAAGATGTTATGAAGACAAGTTGACAAAGATGAGATGCAAATAGGTTCTAGAGTACGGAAGTACCTTTGCTGCAGTCTACAGGTATTCGCTGGTCCGTGATGGTAGAGATACAGTACGTCAGATGCCGCTCTGTACCGCCTCCATTGCTGGAGCTAAAAGGCAATGGCCTGCTCTGAGCGGGGAGAAGATGATGATCATTGATGCCCTCCCAGACCCGAGAGCTATATGGCCCCCTATCTAGCTGACTAACACTACTACTGACTAATCCTCGCTGGTCGCTGGCACTACAGTCGCAACATCACCCGCAACACCCATGGTCGCCTTTCTGTTCTCCTTGATCCTCCTCATGGTATCCCACGCGGTCAAAAGACAGACGAGGTCGTCGACCTTGCTGGCGTCCAAGATGACGGTGGCGCCGGTCGACGTCGACAGGCCCTGGACGCCATGAGCGCAGACGACGTCGTCAGCAGCCTGGCCGGCTCCGCCGCCACCGCCACCGCCACCGCCACCGCCACCGCCACCGCCTTTGCCGCCTTTGCAGAGGGTGAAGCGTTTGGAATGCCAGCGCGAGTCCATCTCCCACCGATACGGAGTGGAATCGACGAAAAAGGACGTGCTGCGCGAGAAGAAGGATCGCGGCGTCACGATCACGGGTGGGCGCTGCTGTCTCGTCGGCGGCGGCGTCTGCGACGGGCCCCCGCGGAAGGTGATCTTCGTGCTGCCGTACCACGCTGGGACCTTGATGTCGGCGAAGGCGCGTGCGGCCGCCGACGACGACACGACGAAGCGCGTCAACCAGAGGTTCTCGGTCTTCATCGTAAGGTACAGCGTCGGCGACGCTCTCTTGCAGATGTCCTTGGTCTCCTTGTGCAGCGCGTCTAGAAGACGGCCGTCGTCGGTGAGCACGCTCACGTCCCGACCGAGCTGCGGGCTGACGTGCGCCGTGACGTCGACGATGTCGATCGTCGAGCTCCTCATGTTATGCGTCGATATGTGGAAGATGCGCGTCGTCGGGGGGGGGCTCCTCATCGCCTCCTGTGCATACATTGCGGCAGGTCGGTGTCTGGGCTATCTGGTCGGAGACTTGGACACGACGGCGTCCGGACGGCTACCGCATGATAAAAACACGCTCGATGTCCCTGGTCCCACCAGGACCTGGGCAGTGAGCGGTCAGCGTCATCCATACTTGGCCCAGCCTGTTTGATACGGTACTAGTGCTGACCCTGCCAAAGCCCGAGTGTCCGGTACCAGTAGTGATGATCAGCCACGTTACATGGACCGTGTCACTGCGTGTCAAGGCGTACGCGTTGACGTCGGCGTCGGCGTAAGCGTACCCGTACTGGCAGCCGCAGGGCTGTGTCACATTGTGTCTCGGTGGAACGGTGTCAGAGAGAGGGGCTCGTCTCGAAGACCTTCCAGACGCAGGGTACTTTGCTGTCCGCGGCTTCACTGTCGTCTGGTGCGGTCTATAGGGTTCGTACCTTGTACGTACGTACATAAGTAGATAATTATGGCGATACCTCATCCTCCGTCCAGCGCTCTCTGAGCTCCAGGGGCATTACCGTCGGGAACGCAGCCATGCCAGCCTTACAGAAAGCAACGGATCCTGACTATGGTACGTAATCAATCGAGTACTCGTACGTATGTACGTAACGTACCGGCATGGTAGTATAAAGAACCTCAAGCTGCCCGGCTACTTTTGTAGTCCTGCGTGTTGTGCGAAGCTTGTCTTAATTACTCACCTTCACGTTGGTAGAGGTGCATGCCGTACGTATGTACGTACGTACGATGCACGGAGAATGTCACTACTTATGCAGCTACACAATCTCGGCCCAAGATCTACTGAGTACCGGTACCTACGTACACTGTAGTACGGAGTACAGGAGTACGTACTCGTAAACCAGACATCAACGTCGGACGTCAGACGTCCGGAAGCCGGAGCATGTCATCAAAGCCAAGCAGTGGCGCGACCGGCAAGCGCCTTGAATGACGAGTGGCACGCATTGGCGCGCTGAATCAACTAGGTAGCCGCGGCGCCGTAGCCTGGAGAAAGAGCTGATTTATCAGCCGGTGTAGATACAGACTCTTACATACGGTACCGTACATAGCACAACATCCTGTCCTGTCGTGACCTGTCCTTTCCGGTACTGTTCCGTCGGCATCACCAACACCAACATCGTCACCTACACTGTCACCAGCATCATCACCAACACCATCATCAACACGGAACAGTGCATTCCCCCAACCCTCCAACCCCCTAACAACAACAACAAAACTATGGCGGCGTCCATGTCCGGGCGCGGGAAGAGCAACGTCGAGACGGTGATGCCGGCCATCCTGGCGACCGTCGGCGAGAAGCTCGGACTACCGGCGTCGGCGATCGACATGCTGACGGCGGAGAACTGGCTCGTACGGCGCGAGTTGCTGGACATCTACACGCAAGGCCTCCAGAAGGAGCTTGTGGGCAGGGTGAATATGTTTAATCTTTTCCCATCTCCTCTCTCCTCTCTCTCCTCCTCCTCTTCTTCTTCTTCTTCTTCTTCTTCTTCTTCTTCTTCTTCTTCTTCTTCTTGTTTTAATGGGTTGCTTGCTTTCCCGTGCTCTGAGCTGAGATGCGGAATCGATCGGGACTTGAAGACTTGAAGACTTGAAGACTTGAAGACCCGAAGACTCGAAGACTTGAAGACTTGAGTATGGAGAGTACACGGTAACCATCATGCATATATGCACCTTCTGTTATGCATCGACCACCGGTAGAGAGAGATGACGAGCATCGATGGCTCACTGGAAGACACTCGTCCTTTTAGCATCTCTCCTACCCGGACAGCTTCTCCGGGGACAAGGCGCTGCTGGATGCCTTTGCCGCTTTCTTCAACACGTACTTCGGCCCGCGCGTCCCGGTGGAGAGAGCACACCTCTCGACGGCGCCCGGCGCGGCCAGCGCGCTGGATGCGTTGCTGTACAACATCTGTGAAGCTGGCGATAGGGTCTTGGTGCCTGGGCCATATTGGAGTGAACCATCCCGAAAAGAAACCCCCCCCCTCCCCTTTTTTTTCTTCCCTTGTCCGATTCATGCTGTGACATCTCGGAGCGCCTCTTTTTTATATTAAGAAAAAGACAAGGACCTTCCGTTCATCGAGATACGGTTCCCACCCACAGAAGGCTAAGCAAAACTCCCCCCGGGTCGCGCCTCTAGATGGCTTCGATTTCGTGTTCCGCGTGCGGTCTCAGGTCGAGCCGGTGCTGGTCAACGTAGACGGCCTGCGGCATACCTTGACCGACGGCGCCGCCTTGATCGCGGCCTTGTCCCGCGCCGTCGACGCGTCCGACGCGGCCGTCAAGGCCGTCGTTCTGACCAACCCGCACAACCCCATCGGCCAGTGCTACCCGCGCTCCGTCATCGAGTCGTGCATGCGCTTCTGCCAGGACCGCGACATCCACTTCGTCTCCGACGAGGTGTACGCTCTGTCCGTCTTCGCGTCGCCCGACCTCCCGCGTCCGACGCCGTTTGTGTCCGCGCTCCACCTGGATCCGCAGGCGGTCGGATGCCATCCTTCTCGCGTGCATGTCGTGTGGAGCACCAGCAAAGACTTTGGGTCCAGCGGCGTTCGCATGGTTGGTGTTTCTGTCTCCGATGCACCCCTTCGGCACTCTCCACTCCGTTCTGTCCCTTGTTGCTGGGCTTGGCTGAACGCCGGCGCACGCACCGGATGCGCCCAAACGTAGGGGGTAGTGATCTCTCAACACAACCCGTCGTTCATGAGCGGCGTCACGCTGGCCTGCAACACGCAGACCTCGGCGTTCAGCGCCGTGGCCACCGCCGCTCTGCTCACGTCCCCGGGTCTGGCCGACCTCATCGCGCTCAACTCGAGCCGCCTCGCGGAGACGTACGGTCTCCTCACGTCTTTCTTCAAGCGACGGCGGATCGAGTACATCCCGGCCAACGCCGGCGTCTTCCTCCTCGCCAAGCTCGCGCCGGACGCAAAGACCCGGGAGGACGAGACAAGGGTCTTCAGGAAGCTGAAGGACGCCGGCGTCCTGGTCGGCCCCGGCCGCATCTACCACGTGCAGGAAAAGGAACGTGGCTGGGCCCGATTGACCTTTGCCATCGATCCGCCGATGTTGAAGGAGGCGATCGCGAGGCTGGAGACCGTCCTGCAGGACTCACAGCCGGCGGCGAGTGAGACGATGGCAAGGCTCGCTGTCAGCGAGCAGGGCGAGCGGCAACAGCCGCATGTTGCTTGGACAGATCATTTGTTGTCCACGGCCCAGCCCGATCTGGAGTAGAGCAACCCTTTCTGGCTTGGATAGGTCCTCGATGCTGGAAAAAGCAATGGGTGGTCAAGGTTTCTTCTGGAGCAGAGCACGTTCTCAGACTTGGATAGCGCCTCAGAACCGAGAAAGATCATAGACCCCTGGCATTGTGTAGCCGTTGGAATATCGTTCGAGATGCTGAGGAGACCATGGTGAAGCCCGTTCTGGCTCGGAAGAGCACTCTTGTAATGGCCCCTGGCATGGCTCGGCATACTTCTCAGAAAAACAACAGCCCGGCCCGCTTCCGGAACAGATGCGGGCCATTTGCAACACTCTTGGCCACTGCTTCAGAGGTACCGTGTGAGACAGAGAAAGTAGCTACTAGGATTTCCCCGGTCGATAGGATACCAGTGCTCCGATCAACGGAGCATGGAATCATGCTCGTTCGACAGACAAGAACCGTGCTTGAAAGTCAAGTTGCCTCCTCCCTCGTGCCTCATTTCCGTCCGGGTTGGCTTCTATCATTCGAAAGATGTGGACAGGATGACGAAGGAGCACATGTCTGTCAATGGGCCATGTGTGAGACAATGCAGTCTGCTTGAGAACAGATCTAATGTATCTCTCTTTCCATCGAGGATAGATGTCTCTTTTTCGCGAATAAGCTCTGGCCTTGATATCCGACAGGAGAGAGTGGTTCAGAAGCTGGTTCTCAATGATAGATAGTGGTCTTCTGCACGAGGCAGTGTATGGTAGAGGCTTGATTTTATAAATCGGCCAGTAGCCATCAAGCTTCTAAACTCAGCCAGGCCATCATCAGAAGAAGGTCCTGATCTCTGGTCTTTCGAGGTCATCATCGCAAAATTCGTGATATGATGAACGCCCGGGTGGAAAAGCCCTCTCGGCGAGCACTAGTCAATGACTCCTCGAGAACCAACGTCATGTTGGGTGAAGTAACATTCAACTGGAAGGATGACAGCGGCAGGAGAGTCAGAATCCCGTTGCGAATCCTTTTTTCAGCGTTGCGCTGAGGTCGTCGCCAAGATACGTATGTGCGTACCAATACGTACTGTATGGCAATACGTACGCCATCTTTGATGCGGTCCAGATGCCTTGCGGGCCGTGTCGTACGTTGCGTTCTTATTCCCAGAAAGCCTTGGGGATAGCTTTATCATGCTCTTGTTCAACTTAGCACACCAACTCTTGTCAGAAAACCTATCATCTCTGTGATTTTCATTTTCTCCAGACACTACATATCCTTCCAGATATTTTCCTAGTCTTACCCAAGTCTCGGTTTTTATTTCAAAGGTTTTCTGAGAAAATAAGCATGTATCTAGAAGTTCTGCATGGCTCACCAGCCAAATCAGAGTAAGAATAAAATAAAAATAAAATCATGCTCTTGCGCGATACTGGACAGCTTGTTGCTTCTGCACACATTCGGGGGCATCTTTGCCGTGGCTGCTGTATAGGATTTGGCCATGACCAGCGGTACGAGGCCCTGGAGCTGTATGGAAGTGCTTCTGGTGACTCGGAACCGTCGTTACCTGGTGCCTCGACATCCAACGCATTCCTTCAGCCGGGCAAGCTGAATGCTGTCTTGGATGGGAACCTCTCCTGGATGTCACGGTCTCGCAAGGACACAGTTTCCAGCCAAGCGCTCGTGTCCCCTTTGGCGATTCTCCATGGTCCCAACTCCAAGTCTCTGTTTCAATTCAGCGAGCCGGTCATGCGACGAATGCCTGGCTGAAAACGCCGGCGATGATGGCCCTCTTGTTTCCCTTGGTGGCCAGCTGCGGCCACAGTATAAGTAGTGGATGAGCCCCACCCAAGGTGAGGCGCTCAAGCCGCTCCAAAGTGTACCTGGTTCTTCTCTCATCAGAAACCGCCCTTCTCGCCACGAGAACTGCTCCATTCAGCGTACTGTACAAGCAGCAAAGACACATCTTGACCCAGGCAGCATGCCTTTACTCCTACTGTCAGCGCTGGCGATCAGTCTCACGACTGTCTTCGCTGGTGACGCAGTTAGCTGTCAGAAACGCCTCGAGTCGTGTGTAAGTGCTGACGCTCGACTGGCCTTGCTTGCGACCCCAACCACGACGATGTGGATGTCATGCTGACAACTAGAGTATATCATCGGTCTGAAGATCTCTCGGAAAGTCGTGAGTGTCTGTCCCGATCGTGTAGAGCAGTGTGGAGTTGCGGGCTCTCCCCCTCAGATCCCACCACGAAATTCTCAGCGCTCGCGAAGCCCTTTCATCAGAGGCGAGGGAGGACTTGCGATCTCGAAAAGCCCACAGGATCCGAGGAAAATCTATTGGTCAGGCTGGGGAAAACGTTCTGTTCAACCTCAAGCCAATTACGTCATCACAAAGCGAGGGGGAGGGGAACGGTCAAATGCAGGAAGTCTCTGCACCAGCCCCAAACATGCACCTGATTCAGACTCATTTGATAAGAAGCCACCGTTGCCTTGACTGCTACTTCATATTTATCAGAGGTGGGCATAACCTCCGGCGTCCACCAACGACGGACCAGAGGGACGGCAGAGACTGGTCACTGGCCCCGGTTCATCGACGGGTAGGAGCGGACGAGCGCGAGAGGGAGAGGGGGACGAAGACGGAAAGGAAGGGAGGGAGAGAGAGAGAGAGAGAGAGAGAGAGAGAGAGAGAGAGAGAGAGAGAGAGAGAGAGAGAGGCAAACGCATGAGGGGAGGTCGCTGGCATACACACGGGAAAAGAGAAAAGGGGGCCTTCCCGATCATTTCTATTCGATGGTCGTTTTCTCTCCACGTCCGATTTCCCATCCCGCTTCCGTCCAAGTCATTATCCTCGAGCCCCGGCCGGTTTCCTGTGGAGAGCGCGCGCGCGCCACCGTGGTCGCCTAGAAGCACTTGCGGTGGACGATGGACGGGCCGTTCTCGTCGTACTCCTGCTTCGAGATCCACATCTGCTGGAAGGTAGACAGGGAGGCCAGAATCGAGCCGCCGATCCAGACCGAGTATTTCCGCTCGGGCGGCGCGATGATCTTGACCCGCATCGAAGAGGGCGCGAGCGCGACCATCTCCTTCTGCATGCGGTCCGAGATACCCGGGTACATGGTCGTGCCACCGGACTGGAGAGAGGTCAGTCCGTCGGTCCCCATCGGTTCGTGCGTGCCGGCGCGCCTCGACCTACCATGACGATGTTGCCGTAGAGGTCCTTTCGGACGTCGACGTCGCACTTCATGATCGAGTTGAAGGTGGTCACGTGGATGCCGCCGGTCTCGCGTCCGAGCACGCTGGGCTGGAAGAGCGCCTCGGGACAGCGGAAGCGCTCGTTGCCGACGGTGATGACCTGGCCGTCGGGAAGCTCGTACGACTTCTCGAGGCTCGAGCTCTGGCTGGCGGTCTGGATCTCCTGCTCGAAGTCGAGGGCGACGTAACAGAGCTTCTCCTTGATGTCGCGGACGATCTCACGCTCGGCAGTGGTCGAGAAGGGGTAGCCCCGCTCGGCCAGGATGCGCATGAGGTAGTCGGTCAGATCACGGCCGGCCATGTCGATACGCTGGATGGCGTGAGGAAGCGAGAAGCCCTCGTAGATGGGGACGACGTGGGTGACGCCGTCGCCGGAGTCGAGCACGATGCCGGTCGTACGACCGGACGCATACAGGGACAGGACCGCCTGGATGGAGACGTAGAAGGCCGGGGCGTTGAAGGTCTCGAAGACGATCTGGGTCATCTTCTCTCGGTTCGACTTCGGGTTGATGGGAGCCTCGGTGAGCAGGACCGGGTGCTCCTCGGGCGCGACACGGAGCTCGTTGTAGAATGTGTGATGCCAGATCTTCTCCATGTCGTCCCAGTTGGTGACGACGCCATGCTCGATGGGGTATCTGAGCGTCAAGATACCACGCTTCGACTGTGCCTCGTCTCCGACGTACGAGTCCTTCTGGCCCATTCCGATCATGATGCTGCGTGCACGTCAGCAGAGAATCCCATCGTCGGCAGCGTGCAGTCGGCCCGAAGCGTGTCGATCCAATCGACGGAATAACGTACCCGTGATGGCGGGGTCGACCCACAACAGAGGCTGGAGAGGGGCGTCAGCAACACCGGCCGGCCACACATTCGCCTTGGCGATCCCGGTCCATCGACCACGTTCGCTAAGCACTTACGGAAGACAGCCCGTGGCGCATCATCGCCGGCAAAGCCAGCCTTGCACATACCCGAGCTGGCACGTCGTCAGCCCAGGTTCGACCAAGCACCCGTCTCACACGATGCGTTCCACGGGGCAAGGTTCTGCGGCGGAGCGTTGCCGGGGAGCCAGGAGGCATACCCATTGTCAATGACGAGGGCAGCTACTTCGTCTGCAGTTGAAAAGAGAGTCAGGCAAGATCCACGCAGACGCTAGGTAAGAGAAGTACGTTGAGATAGGGGAAAGGCTTCCCACCTTCCATCGTGACGGATTGACGGCAACCTCAACTCGGCGAGCTCTAGATAGCCGCGCCGACTGGTGGACAGCAGTTCCAAAGACACAGGCCGAAGTGAAAGAGACGGAGGCCGACGACTTTTCGAGACTGGAATATCAGTCGCGGTTTGGATGTTAGAGGGAGAAGAGGAAGTATCAGGTCAACTAAGTCGGGGTGGAGAGCTTGAGGGGGGAATTTTTAAGGTTGTGGGACAAGGGATTGGGGGCACACCGCTATGGAGGGGAGAACTGCCCGATTGGGAAGTATCGGCCGTGATGCAGAGTTTCCTAATCGAGTAAGGATTCAGCCCGATATGGCAATTAATTCATCGCTCAGTCGAATCCACCTTGGCAGGTACGTTGACCGTCCGACTGGCCCGATCGCAGCCGTTATATAGTCGTAAGTACTCTTTGCAGGCAACCAACCCGGACCACGACGGCCTCCAGCGGAGCATCCAACGATACTCGTACGTACGTATGTATTACTGTACGCTTCTACTTACGTACACGCGTCCCACGGATACGTACGATACGTACGTATCTACACTACAGTTTTAGGCAGAGAGAATTTGGACTTTTGAATACGCCGCAGCCAAAGCTGGGCAGTGACAGAAGTGGCGAACAGAGCAGCCTGAGCCTCCACGCCTACGAGTACGCACGCCCCTTACTAGTCCACACTGTATGTAAGGTACGGTCCTCTACACCGTCACCACACGTCTTTGTACGCCCGTACATGCGGTTGGTCGCAATGGTCATAAGTAGTACGACGATATCGGCATATCTTCGCGATACCGGCGTCGCATTACTAACTACCGGATGGACGTACCCAAAGACAACTGTGTATGGGTCTGTACACAGACTTTTGTCGTGCCGCTGTAGCTCAAGAAGGGCTCGGTGAGGCTTCAACCACTCGACGGTTATCAGTTCAAAGGAGCCCCCCCCCCCCCCCCCCGGTTCGGTTCATCTCCATCATGGATCCAAGATTGAACCAGCTTCTGAAATGGAGTGTCGAGAAGTCCGAAAATACCCAGGCCACGCCAAGGCCCGACAATGACCAGGCATCAACCCCATCATCCGGTGGACCGCCCAAGTCTGAGGTGCTCGAGGCGCTCTTTGGCGGCCCGTCCGACGCGGAGCTGATGAAAGCAGCGATGGCAGCCATAAAGTCGCCCACGACCACCGTCCAGGACAAGTTGGTGGCATTTGACAACTTGGAGCAGCTGGTCGAGGGTGTCGACAATGCCAACAACCTCGCCGCGCTCAACCTGTGGGATCCGCTGATCCAAGAGCTGCGCAACGAGGACCGATCTGACATCCGATACATGGCAGCCTGGTGTGTCGGCACGGCGGTTCAGAACAATCGGACGGTGCAAGAGCAGGCCCGGTCACGTGACGTCGTGCCGTTGCTGCTCGACATCGCCCTTACGGACGTCGACGCCAAGGTGCGGAAGAAAGCATCGTACGCCTTGAGCAGCGTCGTGCGGAACTATCAGCCGGCTCTAGACGCCATGATCGCAGAACTGCCCGCTGGCATCATGGGGACCTCGGGCGGGGGCGCGCACGATGCCGGAGACATGGAGGCAGTCAACGACATACTGGCCAGGATCAGGGACAAGGCTCAGAGCAGCCCAGAGCAGCAGCCGCTTTCTTCCGACCAGCCCTCATAGACCAATCGAGTTTTAGTTGGGCCGGTGACGATAGTATAGAACCGCAATTGGCGGAGAGTTCAGACTGCTAGGCATTGTCGTGTGGCCATGTAAGCTCCAAAGCTGCTATCGTGATCGATCCGTGCTCCTCAAGTCGTACACGAGACGTGAGGAATGTGGACGTCTCTCTGGTCTTGGTGTACGGTCGAGAGTGAACATTGATAACACCGACAATTCCCGGCCTTGTACATAGACGAAGCGGTAGCCCACCGGAGGCGACGCCATCATGGCCTCGGGTGAGATGGTCCTCAGACTCTCAGGCATGTTGTCGTCGGCAAGCTAAGAACGATGCAGAACCCAGCGACGACGAGGACGAGGTGCGACGTGCCCTGACGGAGCTCACGGACGGTATCTCACCACTTCTGACAACGACGCGCGATCGGCGAGCTGAAATCGGAAACGATAGGACTCGAAGGCGGCGCCAAAGACAGGCGGATCGCCGCCGAAGCACCCGTCGAGCAGATATGCGGCGCGGCATGCAGGCGAGGCCTGTCCGAAGGATCGTTGAGCGGCGTCGTCGACTTCGTCGTCCGAGACAAAACACTGCGCGGATCGGCCGTCGAGAGGCTCGTTGAGAATCTGTACCCGGCCGAGGCCGTGTCGGACGACGTCGTGATCAAAGTCGTCGTCGGTCTCGGCCAGGGGGCGGGCAAGGCTACGCCGTGGGTCCAGCGGCACCTGCTGAGATGGCTCGTCATGGTCTACGACGTGCTCGAGCACCGCGCCGTTCTGTCGACCCTGTACGGCACGCTCTTCAACTTGCTGGACACGCTCAGCCTGCGGTAAGTCTGACCTGCTCCGTGAATATGGCTCAAGAAGGAAGACTGGCGCCTGATCGAGGCCGGGACAGGGACTGGCTCTGTCAGCTGTTGGCCGTCATCACGCGCCGAAGACACGTGAGGCCGTTCAGGATACAGGCTCTGTACGTGAGGGCTTGGCTCGGCCCCAGAGCTTGGTGTCTGATCTCTCCCTTCAGACTGGCCTTGCTGCGAAAGGCCGGCAACGAGCCGGCTTTGCTTCGCCTCATCCATGTCTACAACGACCACGCGCCAAATCTCGTTTCTGCGGCTGGCATATCTGGGAAGCCCGCGGCGTTCTCGGTGGGTCCTTGAGCCGGTGCTCGTCTTTGCGGATGGCGCTGAGTGACGATAGCATCCCGATCCGGACTGGCGAGCACACCTGCTAGCCTTGCGGCGTCCTGACAACTCTCGTACCGGAAGGGCCAATGAGACCGACACGCACTTCAGAATTGTCCGTCGGGGCGCCAAGAGGGGCAAAGTGGACTTCCAGCCTTACATGTCCGCGTCTCCGTCCAGCGAAGTCAGACCACCACACCTGTGCTCTCGGCGTGTGGGCGCGCTAAAGCTAGCGGCAGTCACCACGTCCGGACGACCTCGACAAGGTCGACGAACTGGTCAAGAACCTGGAGAGGCTCGAGCTGCCGAGCCAAACCGTCTCCGCCCTCGGCGACCCGGCCACGCAGAAGTACCTGGGCTTGAGGCCCTCGGACAAAGTGGCCAAGCGGATCCATCACTGGCTGTGCAACTTCTTCGACGACACGTTGCAGTGTGCGAGATCGGGGAAGGGCCACGTCGAAGAGCTGCCGCACGTTCTTCAGGCGGTGCTCAAGTACTCGCAGTCCACAAAGGTAAGCCTCCTTTGACCGAGCGAATGCGACTCGGCCGTCCTGAAACGCATGATCAGGTGCTCCCGCCAGCCTGCGAGAGATTTCTGGAGCACCATCTCGGCGACTGGGATGGTCTCCAGTGCCGAAAGGCCATCCTCGGTCTGCTAGCGCACGTGCCAGTGCGACCGTTTGAAGGTGAGCTCAGATCTACTCGACGTTCTCCGATGGAGGCATTCGGTGCCGACAGCGTCCAGAGCTCCGATCTAGGTTCTTGGACCCCCTCGAGACGGCTCTTCTCGACGACACCGCCTCGTCTAAAGCTGCCGTTCTGGACGTCTACACTGCCATCCTGCGCAACTGGATCGTGCACGTCGCAGCAGGTGACGTGAGAGAGCCCGCTCAGGCACAGTCCGCCGCATCGCCGCTCCCCGGCCATGCCCGCTTCGCACAGTACACCGACACGCTCTGCCTGTCCCTTCTCGAGTCGGCCGAGAACCCGAGCATCGCGTCCCTGTCGGCGGTCCTCGGTTTCTACGAGTTGCTGGCGACGTCGCACGACTTGGCCAGGCCGAACACAGGGCAACCATCGTCGTTCATCCTTCCTTCACCGTTCGTCGTTTACCACTGCCTCTTGGCACCTTCGCCGAGCATCGTGTCGCGCCTCTGCTCGCTTGTCGTGGCGTACAAGCGTGCTTTCGACGAGCTGGACCGGGCCAGGTCGAGCAGACAAGCGCCTGGCGCGACCTCTTCTCGAGGCGCCAAAGCCAGCGGGATCCCTCCCTCGACCGTCGACCGGTTCAATCGCATGCTCCAAACCGTGCAGAGCTGTGTTCTTCTCGACAGGGAGCCCAGCCCCAACCCTATCCCTATCCCGATGCTGGTGCCACAAGCCACCACATCGCGTCTCTCGTCGCACGCCGAGACCCTCGACAGCGATTGGCTCTCGTCCCTTTCCCCTCTTCTCTCGGGCCCCTCCTCCTCCCCGTCGTCATGGTCATCGCTCTCGTCATTCTTCAAGGTCCCTTGTCTCCCAGCGTTCGTCTCCTTGGCGCAGCAATATCTCCGCGAGCGTCGTGCTAGTCAGCAGCAGCAGCAGCAGCAGCAGCAGGAGCAGTTGTCCGGACAGAACAATCGGACCGACGCGGCGTCTTCATCGCAACCCAAGGACGCCGGCGCACTCGATCTGGAGTCGGGCGTCTCACACGCTGCTTTCCTCGCGTGGCTGGCTCAAAGGGGGTTCGTCGGGCTGCAGCAGTTGCACGGCGTTCGGCCGTGATCTTGCTCTGGCTCCTGCTCTCGGCTGGCCTTTGGCGGGCTTTTGGGCTGGTCTGTGATTCGGACTGGTCTCTATCTTGGGCTGGGCTGGTCTGTGTTTTGCGCCGGTCTGGTCTGGTCTGGTCTGGTCTGGTCTAGCTTGGTCTAGTCTGGTCTGGTCTGGGCAGGGCTGGTCTATACTGTATTTTGCACCGGTCCGTGAAACGGGCTGGGCTGGGCTGGGCTGAGCGAGACGATCGGCTCATCTCGGGGAGTTTCAACAAAGATCGTTCCATCATCACGAAGCGATGAGTTCCGAGCCCTGTCGACGACCGAGTCTGTGGGAACTAAATCCTACAGTGCCTGCCATGTTACGTCATCCCCATAGTCCGCGGACAAAATCTTTTCTTTTTTTTTCATCTATTTTTTGGGAAATGAAATGAATAGGAAGAGACATGCTCATCACCTCTCTCATCCAAAGCAAAGACAGCTGCCCTTCTCCTCGACCGTACGAAGTACGGTACGGTACATGACCACCCATCGTCATTCGTACTGGTACAGTACCGTACCACGGTCTCGACGAAAAAAAGGCAGGAAAATCTTTTCGATGCCGTGCCATTTTTGTGTAGGATTGGCCCTGACGTGCTGGAGATGGGTAGGTACGATATGACACGCTGGGGACGGTCTGCTGGAGCTACAGTACAAGGCAATGGCCTGCTCTGAGCGGGGAGAAGATGATTATCATTGACGCCCCGATCCAGCTGACTAACACTGCGGTACCGGTAGCCCAGCCTCGGCCCGTACCCGTGCCCATGGGGGGGCAATAACCCCTCCTCTGTAGGGGGTGTCTATCACCAGTACAATACTATCACCAGTCCAATACATTTTCTGGATAGAGTCAACTGTAATACACATAACTCCACAACAAAGTGACTAAATAGAAATGTAAGTGGCTAGTTTGATTCCTCTACATCTCTTCTACAATCTGTGAAGATCTAGGCTTCTCTAGATTTTTGTGGCATTACTGAGAAGTTACAGTAGTTATCGCTCAAGGATAGATTCCCAGCAACATCAATTTTATAACTCCACAACCAGATAGGCAACCCATGATTTTTATGTACCCATCTGATTCTCCTGCTCTTTTACTATCATCCCTGAGGCTAGAAGCCTTTCTTGATCTTGCTGGCATTGTGGAGTAGCTGCTGTAGCTAATGTAACTACCTTAGCTACCATAGAAACTTGAGTTGCTCACTTCACTTCTCTCAGATATGTGCACTTTTCATCACTCCTTCTTGGTTTGTAGTTCTTCCACTACCATGGCTTGAGAAAAGACCTACAACTTCAGAGATTATAGTGCAGAAGCAGGTGAATCAAATAAGCCACTTACATTTCTGTTCAGTGGCTGTGGTGTGGAGTTATATACATTGCAGTTGACCCTATCTACAAAATGGATTAGACCGGTGATAGTATCGTACCGGTGATAGACACCCCCTACAGAGGAGGGGGTGTTCCGGACGTACCGAAGGGGTGGGAGGACGGGGTATTGCCCCCCCCCCCCCCCCCAATAGGCACGGGTACATACGTACATACGTACATACTGTACGTAGATAAATAGCAACGGACGGAGCCAACAAGAGTCAACTCGGGCCTTGATTATACTGTACGTGCAGTACTGTGGTCACCTGTATCCTACAGTACTTCCCCGTCTGTTGTATCGTACATTGTATCTCGTCCTACGGTATAATGTAGCCCCCCCAGACGACATGGAAGGGCCAATGTCCTCTTCGTTGGAGGATGTTCATCGCCGACTTGTTGCTTCCTCGATTTTAGTTACGGTGGTACTTCTCCGTTGGGACGGTGCTTCGGAAGTGCTTTCCTCACACTGTGACAATGGCTTCGAGCATGAGCGTGCTCGAGAGTGGGTGGACGGGCAGGCATCGAATCACGATACTCGTACTTCCGCACAATTACGTATTGAAGTATTGATGTGGAATTTCGCTCTTGGAAAGATGGTAGTGTGTAAGCTATGTATCGGCTCATGGCATTTCGTTCGTTCATCGTTCGTCTGGTCGTGAGCGAGATGGAAGGCTTGCGAGGGAGGGAGATGGAGGGTCGGAGGAGAGTGAAGTGGGAGGCGTAGGAGAGTAGGTGGGTTCGAGTGCGGTAAGGTGGGGGGTTAGGCGGCTTCGTAGAAGGATGGAGGAAGGAAGGGAGGAGGGAGAGGAGTGAGGAGCCCGATGGGCAAGTAGATGAGTGGGAGGCAGGAAGCTGTTGTATGCAGGTCGTACGGCGAACGTACGTCGCTAGGAGGAACTTATGTATCAAGGATGAGTGTTGGAGACAGACATTCAAGAGACAAGGTCGACGGAGACCGCGCCGAAGATGGACATCGACAAGAGGTATGGAATGGTGGCACCAGGCAGACGTACGCGCGCCATCGCCGGCGCTCCCCCAGACTTGGAGCGTAACGAGACAGCGGCAGCCAGAGAAGATGCAGGTATGGTGTGAGGGAGAGCAGTTCCCGTCGTTGGGTAAGCACCGTGAGATCCAGGCTAGCCAGTAACTTTTGGTGTCGACCGCTCCCCTCCCCTCCCCATCGAGGATCGGTAGATGAGTGATGCCTCCGAACAGGGAAAGAGTTCGAAGATCCCCTGTTCGATGCAGAGGAATTCGGAGTGGGGAGCAGTGGACAGTGCGACGCCATGTGGCTCGGCTGGATCGGGAGGGTTCATGCTAGGCAGGAAGACGGACGGACGGACGTTGCTTCACACCCCGATGGCGCTTCCGCTCAATCGATGATGGTGACGATGGTGGTGATGACTGGACACGTTGCCCGTGATCCTGCTCCCGCCAGCGGTGCCACCACCACCACCACCACCGCCACCTCTCGTGCTTGGCGTCGACGTCGACATTGTCGTTCGTCGTGGCATGCCACCGCCGCCGTCGCCACCGGCCACGACGAGCATGTCACCCCATGAGGAATCGTCCTCGCCGACGCAATGGAAACTGACGTCGCTGATGCCCGAGCTGCGGCTCGACGTCGTCGTCGTCGTGCGCGCCATGATGACCGACGAACTGCTGCTGAAGCGCCGAGTGAAGTCGGCGAGGCTGAGGCGTTTGCTTGATGTCGACGTCGTCGTCGTCGCCGCCGCCGTCGTGGGCGGGTTGGTGGTCGACATTGTGCGATGGTGGTGAGGAGGGTGGTGGTGGTGGTGGTGGTGGTGGTGGTGGTGGTGATGATGTTGGTGGGGGTTGTTGTTGTTGTTGCTGTTGCCGTTGGTATTTTGATGGTTGGTCGTGAGGATCGTGGTCGGATGGCTCATCATCGACGACGTCGCCAGCGACGACGGCGTCGTGCTGACGCTGCTCCTTCGTCGATCCGTCGGCTGGCCATCGAGGATCGGGCTCCGCAGAGAGTTGGACGGCAGGGCCAGCGACGCCGGCCGCGGCCGTCGCGACGGTCTGACCGAAGACGTCGTCGACGACGATGCCGCTCCGCCGGGGCTTCGACCTCCTCCGCCCCCGGCGCTGTCGATCGTGGAGCAAGAGGTACGTTGCCCGGACGCGATGTACTCCAGCGCGCGTTGGGCGGCGGCAGGGATGACGTCCTTCTCGTCGGAGTCGTGCGCGCGTCCGTCGACGCCGGCCGGCCGTGCGTCGGCGGCGGCGCGCCTCGCTTCGATGTCCTGCATCAGCGCCTCGAAGCGAGCGATCGAGTTCATCGCCGGCTCGCCCTCGAGCGCCGGCGCCGCGCCCGGTATGCAGTTCATCTTGAAGGCGCGGTCGAGGATGGTCTCTCGGACGACGGCGGCCGGAGGCGGCGGCGGCGGGAACGGGGGCGACACGGTCCGATAGGGCGACGGGGACCCGAAACGGTCGGAGCGCGGCGACGAAGAGCTCTCGAGGCCGTGCGCGGCGTTCTGCGGGGAGGACGAGATCGGGCTCGAGAGGGCCGTGTGCGAGGTGCGAATGGACAGGGCCGAGCCGGGGTGGCTGCCGCCGGCCGACACGTAGCTCTCCTGCGACGGAGGCAAGGTCGGCCGAGCGGTCGAGGTCGAGGGCCGGTTGCTCGAGTACGGGAGCGCGGCGTCGGCGCGATGCTGATCCGGGGGCGCGTCGAGAAGGTCCTGCAGCGCTTCCTGCCAGCCGCGGATCGAGTCCGGCGCCGACTGGACGGCGCGGAAGAGGATCGTCGCGGTGTGCGACGCCGACAGACCACCGGTCTGGCTCAGCCGCCGCGCCTGACGGTTCTTCTTCTTCGGGCCGCCGGCCTGGACGGTGACGATCAACGTAGGCTGGGCCGAGTGGGTCTTCCGGTGGGTGTAGTCCTGGACGGTGCACGACACGATGGACGACGCAGCGTACAAGGCCACCGGTTCGTGATCGCCCTGAAGATGCTCCGTTCAGACCGGGCCGACGCCTCTCGACCGAGGCCACGACGGGTCTCACCTTGTGCTTGTAGACGCACAGCCATCGGTCGTTGGCCGGATAGGCCTGCTCGACGCTGATCTGAGACGCGTTCCGCGAGCCGAGCTTCAGCTGCTTGAGCGACGAGTTGAGGCGCGACGAGGACGAGGACGACGACGTCGAACGCGGCCCGTTCGACCGCATCGACGGAGCGGCCGCCGGCGGAGCCGGACCCAGGCTCACGAATCGGGTCTGGTCTCGGCCACGGCGTCAGCGTCTGCGGCCTTCGCCGTGCCGGGGAGAGCACGCATCGACGACGGCCATACCTTCCACAAGGACTTGCCGATGATGGAAGCCTTCTCCGGAGGCACGAGCAAGAGACCCTCCATCCTGGCGACGTCGAGATCAAGCGCCGTCGCGACCGCAACATCGAGAGAGACCAGGAGCAGTCGATATCGCGGCGGACGAGCTCTGCCTCGGCCCTTGTTCCTCGCAGCCTGGGATACCGGAGCCGGGTCTGATGGGAAAGCGGGCGTCGGACAATGGACTTCGATCGATCATCCATCCATCTCTCCGTTTGCGGGTTCAGCCCTTGTGGTGCGAGCGACCGGACGCCGTCGTGGCGTTGTATCCGCTAAGGTTGCACCCTCGAGTTCTGATCTCGATGTGGAAATGTTTTCATCAGCGTCGTCGTGGTTTCTGGTGTTGTTTTTGCCGTCTGTAAGGTGTCGTCGGCGGTCGAAGCTGCCGGGGCAGATCGCCGACGTCCAGTGCTCCTACGTACCGTGCGTACGGACGAGTACAGTAGTCGTATGTACGACGTACGTATTCACACAGAGTCTATTCGAGATCTAGAAGGGGCCGACGGACCCAGTACCGTTTCATAAGATGCAAGGCGCGGCCAGCAGCACGACCACGACCGTCGTGTCAACCATCTTTACAGTTCTACGGCGACAGCAGCAGCAGCAGCAGCAGCAGCAGCAGCAGCAGCAGCAGCAGAAAATTGCCGCTCTACACCGCCCGCTGGCTTGAAAACCAGAACGGCGTACGAATTGCCAGGGACCGTCGTACGAACCGTCGTCCCCGGCGAAATGCAGACGAGTCCGGAATCACATGATGAGATCACGACTAGGTCATCGCGTCTGCCCGTTAAGCTCATGCCCGGGCTCTGCTGACTCTGAGTGTCGGCCTCGTTCCGTAGTCGGCGCCACCACCCGGCCGTGCCGGGGACGGCTCGCAAGGGGATCACAAGATCACGATCTGGATCGAAGGGGGAGGACGTCTCTTGGTCCGACCTGATGTCGTTTGCCCGAGAAGGGCGCCCCATCGACCCCTCGGACGGCTTCATTCTGCAGAAGTACGTACGTACCCCCGTACGTCGAGCGTGAAACACCAGCCATCTTGCTCTTCTTCATCAGGTCCAGGGGATGCGATATGTGCCCAGGCCGGTCTGGGGCACGGGAAGGCTGGAATTGTCCAGACGGTGCGGCGTCGACTGCCGACCCGACCAAGGCCGATCAAGCGGCCACCACCACGACCGTTCTCGGGAACTCAGGTCCGAGGAAGCCTTGAGGGAGGGCTGTCCTGGTGCCGCGACGCTCGCTACGATGGCTTCAGTACGGGCGGGATCACTCTCGAAGCTATACTGAAAGCGTCAGGGCGGTAATAGCGCGACGCGGGAACGACCTCCTCGTCCGGAAGATCCGCAGGCTTGCAAATGCGACGGGGGAGAAGGTCGTGAGGGACCAAACAGCTCCCTGATACGCGACAAGCTACGATGGTGGTCCATCCGTTGGTCGGCGGGATGGTGAAGATCCCGATCGCCCCTCTCTCGGATGCGTCTGTCAAGGGTCACATACATACAACCGTTCCGACCGTGCCACAAGCGCGGACACAGCCAGTTTCGAACAGCAAACCTGGCACGCCTGGCACGCCTGGCAGGGTCAGTCTTCGGGCGTTCGACCCGGCCAAGAAAGGATCTCCGTGGGGCAAGACAGGCTGGGTCCGCTTACGAGCCACCGTGACGGTTTCGGCGCGGACGGAGGGCGTGCGTCAAGAACGATCGCTAAGGCGCTACCGCCGTTTGCCTGCGTCCACTTGGGGCATCGTCGGGACCTCGCAGCAGGAGCAGCAGCGGCAGGTGTAGCAGCGGCGTCAACGCCTCGACACGCGGCTTCGACGCCGCTCAGGTCGCCTGCTTCCGCCTATGGCAAGCAAGTGCGTCTTTTACCCCTGTGGACATGGACGAGGATGGCTAAGGCCTCCAACGTGCGAAGTTTGCGTGCTGCATCAAGCACCCACGTCCATCTTCCGACATGTTTCGTCGATGACGCCGCGCGACTGGTCACTCCTCGCGAGACATGTATGGACGGTAAGTTCCCCTCCCATTGTCTACTGCTTCAAACCGTAATTACGGCTACTTGAAGAGGAAGCACGCCTTGTGCAAAGCTGCGGCATTTGCAAGGTCCTCGGAAGCAACAAAGCGCGGCGAAATGACCGACTCGAGAGGACAGCAAGGAGTGCCTGTGTGGTTCTCTGTGCGGGACAGGCGCGACGGGGCAAAGAGGGTCGCGGACACCAACAGATAGGCCCTTGCGAAAAGACCGCCTTGGCCGTGGACAGTTTCATGGGTCTGCGGCCGGGGAATGGAGGGTCCCACTGGCGGTGTTAATGCGTCGGTGGCCGAAACGAGACGGGCGTCTCGTCCACTCAGACAGGCATCGCAGAAGCGCCCGGGGGGGGGGGGGGGGGCGTGCCTCCTGTCAGGACCGACTCGCAGGCGACATGGAGGGGGCGAGCAGACGAGGCCGACCATCGAATCGGGTTGAAGGAGTCTGGCACTGGTGTATGCACGTACTCCCGTACAGCACTTCCGTACCTCGACCTTATCTTCCTGCGTCAGGTAGTTCATGCGCGAGCGTCAACCCCCCAAGAAGAATTCCACAATGTTGCCAAACACGATGATGTATCAAGTGCAGAAACATCTTTGACACTTTCATCAAACCCTTCTGGAGATCTCTGGCCGGCCGCAGGCCGTACGTATTACCGTAGGGACTCTCTGGCATTGCTCATCGACCCACGTTACTTTCTCGGAAGAGTCTCTGTTCGTGATATCGGCAAGGAAGAGCGTTGCAAGTTCGGTGCCGAAGTCGTAAGTTTTACCCTTGATCTGCGTACGGTCCATCAGTACGGAAGTACGTATGGGTACACTTTCTACCTGTTTTGTCCAGCTTTTCCTTCCGTCCTGTGTCTCTTTTACTCTCATCTCTCTCTCTCTCTCTCTCTCTCATATTGCATCTCTCTCTCTGATACGGTACTGCGTGTTCGCGGTCAGAGAACCCGCGACATTATTGAAATTCGAGAGATGCACAGTATGGAGGGTGGGAATGATGCGAGTTGCCGTGAACCTCTCCCTCTGGTCTAGATTGTCCGACTGCGTGACTAGATAGCTGGTGAGCCTTTAGCCTTCCCTTCTCCTTCTTCCTCCTCCTCCTCCCCTTTGTGTCCACTCCTGCACGTGGAGATGGGCTAGAATTGTCGCAGGTATTGTGCTGTCATTCAGACCAGATATCTGCTTCTGCTGTCTCCTCACGCGCACTTTCCGATGCCAAAAACCTCGACCCAGCCTCCGACCCCCCGACCCCCCGACCCCCCCCCCATCTCCTGCACCGCCATTCCGCGCTTCTTCCTTTCTCCCCCATTGACGACCAAGAGGAACAGAAGCAGAGTGGTGTCTACCACCCGCGGGGAACACGTCTCTCATAGGTAAATTGGTAGTCGAAATAATCCGCCGGGCAATACGTCCCCCACTTGTTTTTGGCGCGACATTGGCGCCGCACGCATCTGTAAGCGTCCTATAGCGACGTTAAATACAGTCCACGGTCGGTGATGCCGGTCTTCTGATTTGCAAATGGCTTCGTTTTGCGTTCGGTCGGGAGAGGAAGGGGGCAGGCAAGAACTGACCTCGTCTCTAACGTTGTCGGGCATACATTTGGTCCAGCAGGCTGTGGCCCTTGAGTGATGTATGCAGGCGTGAATATAGAATTTCTTTACTTTAAGCAATCGATCCCTGGTCGTCGGTTTTTCGCGTTTCTCGAGCACTGGTCCGCGTCTTTTGTCAGCTTTGATCCGAGTTCGATTGTCCCGGCCCGTGTTGAAGGCTCACCGGGATATTGAACGGTCTCCAAGTCGTTCGGCGGTGGAAGTCCGGCTGCGGCGACGGCCACGGGAGTAGCACTCGTCGGCGTGCTGTTGAGAAGGACGACGAGGACGGCGGCGAGGACCGAGAACAGGACGCGTGATCCCATGACTCGCAACATGATGGTGGAGACGGATCGTGGAGGGAAATCCTTGGTTACGTGATTCTTATATGGTCCACAGATGACATCCTTTCAGCTGTCCGCGGAGCCCGGCCTCGATCTTTATAGATGTGGCGCATCTACGAGCGTAGCAGAGCATGATCGAGGTCTCATTTGAAAGGGGGACAGCATTGATGGATACTCGTATGCCAACACAAGCGCGACCAGCTCGTGCATCTTGGGAAGTGTTGAAGTGGCATCTACCAGCACTTCGCAGTCGGAGTGGTACCCGACCGGGAGAAGAACACGAGATGCATAGTGGACAACAGTCGACGTTTCATTTCAAACGGGGACGGCAAAACCGGATAGGGTCACGATACACGCACACCCTCTTGCCTTTTCCGGAACAACTGATCCGATATCCCTCTACTCCGCACGCGAACTTTTGACCTACGATGCCCCGTCACTCAGGAGTACCTTTCTAGATACCGTCGAGCTTGCCGTAGTTCAGTGGGAGAACAGGTATGACGGAACTAATGACAAGTCAGCCTTCTGCGCCTCACAGCTGACGACATCCCCACCACCGAAAATACTATACATGACATTGAAACTAAGGTCCAACTATACTGACGTAGAGCTACTGTAGCCATCTGATGTGACTAGTAAAAAACTCGACCGAAACATTTACGGGCTCTATGATATCTGCAGGACTTCTGACACTCACAGCACGCTCATACTGAAGGAATACCTGGCTTTATGCGCGATAGCCCGGCAAAGTCAATGTCTCTACCTAAGCGACGGTGGCACCAAAGTAAGAAGGGGGCGTGGGGGGGCACGGTACGGAAGTACACAGGTACGTACTCCGTACAGGGTAAAAAGTTGTATGGAGGGGCATCGGATCAACCGTTCCGGAAGAAGCAAAAGGGTGTGCGTTTAACATAGATGGGTGTGCCTGTATCGCGACCCGTGGCGAGCTCATGCATCGTCTTGTGCTCCGAGTACGAAGTGTCGACTTTACCGGTGGCTACGTATGTACGGAAGTATGTAGTCGTAACTGGTAATCAGACAACGTGAAGTGGCGTTCTGGGGTAGTACCCGACCGGGAGAGGAATACGAGATGCGTGCGCGTACGACGTCGTATTTCCTTGTAGAAGCGGCCAACGTCGATCAATCCTCGCTTTATATGACAAGTTCTGCGAGATGGAGTGGCAGTGACAAAAGTCCTTTGCAGATATATGCGGCCACCGCTTCGGTACGTATGTACTGCACCCCATGAGATTTCTGAGCTCCGACCTCCATCAGCCCTGAAACTCCGGAGCCCTGGCGCCTTCATGCCTGCATCGCTGAATTCTGGACCCCAACATGACCGCCCCGGCCCTTGCTTCCGACGGTAACAGACAAGGGCAAAATCCAGAAGTTGTGCGATTGATATGTGGAAGTCGTTGGTGCCGAGACTCGATAGCGCCGGTGAAGCATCCGATTTTCGCGCGAGACTTTCAAATAGCAGTTTCGAAGTGGGCCTTGTACGTAGCTCGTGACAGTAGGATGATGATCCCATCTTGCGACTTACCGCGCTGTCGAGACCTGCAGGGCTGGAATTCCTGCCGAGGGCTTCGTCGTCAGAAGCCGGTAGGTGCCGTCGGTGGAACACTCACCGAACTGGGTTAGCTTGGAGAATGCGCTGAAGCTCCTTTGCGTCGTCGGAGACATGGTCATGCGTGGCGCGGGACTACGTCGTAAATTGCGGGTATAGCTTCAGTCGAAGATTGCGTAGGACCCTGTGTCTTTACGCGGCCAGGCTCTTTCCGGTCTTTGTATCGTCCTAGCGGTCGGCTTGCGCGGCTTGCTCCTGTTCTTGTCGGCCCAAGACGGCCTTCCACTGATCGGCGAACTCGCGCAACGGGCCCGGTCCAGCTAGAGACGCATCGACCACGTCCTTGGGCAACTTGTGCGCGCTGTACTGCGGCGTCGTGAAGCTGTACGCCTCTGGGTCGTCTCTCTTGACCAGTCGAAACTCGGGACTGAAGGGAACGACGTCGACGTCGGGATCGCGGGAGGGCGATCCGTGCTCGGGAAGCTCCATGCGTAGCAGTCCGAGCCACGAGAAAAGTAGCGGATCGGTGCTCGGCGCCCAAGGGTTGATGTCGATCAGCCACACGCGCTTGTGCGGTGGTGGCATGTACACGTCGAACACAAAGTCCTCGTCCGGGAAGGTGTCCTTGAGATGTCTCTCGAAGAAGTCCTGTATCCGTTCGCGCAACGAGTCCACCATCGCAAAGAGAAAGTCAAAGTGGTTGAGATCGCGCTGGCAGATGGCGAGAATCTCGCGCGACCGGACGAAGCAGCGGAACTCGACGGACGGGTTCATCTCGACCCACTTTCTCAGCACCAACACGAACGGTATGCCTATGGCGGCAGAAGGTGCTTCTGCTTCTGCCTCGGCGGAGATGACGGCGGTCTCGCCTCGCTCCGGCTCGCTATCGTCGTCCTCACAAGGATCAAAGGGCATCGTCAAATCATGCGTGATGAAGTCCGAGCTTTTCAGCAAGAGGTAAACGTCACTGGGCGTCCGACACTCCATCGAGTTGGTGGCGGATATCCAGGTGGCATCCTTGGGAGCAGACCAGTTGAGCTTGGGCGCGACGCTGCCGCCGAGCTCGGCGATCGTGTCTTTGATCTGTCTATGCACGTCGCGGAAAAGCTCAGATGGGTCCAGCAGAGTATCGGCGTCGTCATCGTCCTCGTAATCCGATCGGGCTGATGGATCGTCCGAGAAGACGCCACTATCTTGGTCCGCCCACGTCGGCTGCGGGTCATCGTCGTCGTCGGGAAGCACGATACCATCCTCGAGGAGGTACTCCACGAAAGGTATTGAAAGCTCGACGATACGGGCTTTGGGAGTGATAGATCGATAGCTGTGACGATCATCCACATTGTCAGCTGCGGCATGCTTCACCTGCAAGGGGGGGGGGGGGGGGGGGGGGGGTCACTAGATTCTTCAGACGTACAGGTCATGCCAGTGTGAATATGAGCAATGCCGTATGTGTGATTTTCGGATGGGCTTGAAGGGCAGTCTCTCCAAACGAGTCTCCATCTTGGAAGTCTCTCATCCGAATGTTCGGCGGTGAGCTTGACGACTGTCGCGTCAATACACAAGCGCGATAGCCGCCACCTCACTACCGTACGGTACGGTACTCGTACGCCCGCCAGTGGGCGGCTATTTGGATTACGTAAGTGAAGATCGTTCTTAATGTAGGTGTCTCCCACGTCTCTCAACGCTCTCAAGGGTATCTCCTCCAACATGTCGTCTAACGTCGGTCTTTCAACGCCGCGCGGCTCTGGCACGAGTGGCTATGTCCAGCGCAATCTATCTTACTTGAAGCCTCGTGATAACGTGGCGCCGTACCCAACCAAGGATCTCGACCGTTTCAAGCAGCAGCATCGGCAGCGCCAACCTGACAAAGACATCCTTGAACATGAGCGGAGGAGGCTAGTGGAGGTGAAGGTCCTTGAGCTGAGGGACAAGCTTGAGGACGACGGGTCAGTCTCCGTTTCCTTCCATCGTGCCCTCTCATTCATGGATCCCGGCGAGGATTGGTTGGTGTCATCGCGTCGACCGAAACTAAATCATCTTGCCCCAAGCTCTAGGGTTGATGAAGAGGAGATTGAGAAGCAAACGTCCGAGCTGAGGGAGAAGCTACTGGCAGAGAGAGCGGGTAGCCGTGACAGGAACGCCAACCAAAGGAAGCAGTTCAAGGTCCATGAGGTCCATGAACAAGCACGTGCCAAGATCGAGGAGAGTGAGAAGCTCAGAAAGGCTCTCGGAATCAGCGAAAACTACGAGGAAGGAGGCCATTGGCGCAGACAGGAGGAACGGCTGCGGAACTCGGTGCGCGACCAATGAGCTGACCAGCGACGACCCGGGCTCGGATTACTGCCGTGGATGCTCTGGGCAGCTGCAATGATCACCATAAAGACATTCACGGTCTTTTACACCAGGAGTTCCGCGAGATAAGGTCGGAGGCGGATCAACACCTATGATTACCCAAAGCGCGAATCATTCGATGAATATTTCCGAGTTATAGCTTGTGCTTCTTCTCCCGTTTGGCGATCTTGTCCAGCTCCTTCCCGGGCGTACCGGTTGTGAATCGCTCCAATCCCTCGAAGACTTCTTCCATGTTCTGTCGATCGAGGATAGCTCTGTCCGGCTGCCGGATGAGCGCCTTTGTCTTCAAGAGGCTATCCGGGTGGAGATGGTCACTCAGAAGACGGTTCTGGATCTCGCCAATGACCTTGTCCCGGAATCTGGCCTCGTCACCACCAGTGTCGAATATCCTGTTCACGAACCCGGCCTGCAACAGCTCTTCCGCGGGGATACGCTTGCTCATGATCAGGGCTTCATTCGCCCTCGCGATGCCCAGCCGCTGCGCAAATGCATGGCTCGAACCGCCTTCTGCTACCAGGCCAAGGGAAGTGAATGGCGTCAAAATGAAGGCGTCGGGTGTCGCATAGATAAAGTCCGAGAAGGCACTCAAGGCGGCCGAAAGCCCAACGGCGGGGCCGTTCATGCCCGTCACCAAGATTTTGGGATGGGCATAGAAGGCTCTTGTGAGGTCCATATTATGGGCGAGGAAACTCCGGAGCCAACTGCGGCGGGCATCGGGTCCGTCCGACACGCCGCGATGAGCAGCAACGTCCGCGCCTCTACACAGAGCCGACATTTCTCAGGACTTAGCTGCTACGTGGGCTCGAGAAGTTTGGCTTGGTGGAGGAGACAGAGCCGCTAATCAGTTGAGGAGAAATGCAGGAGACCTCACGCTGAGAAATACCGTCCCGTGCCAATCAGCAACGTGACGTAGACGTCTTTGCGCTCAGCAACCTCCCGCAGGCAATCGCCTAGGCGGTAGTAGAGGTCGCCGTCAAGAGCGTTCAGTTTTTCGGCGTTGTTCAGAGTGATGATCGCCAGCGCGCCTTGATACTCCAATGCCACGCGCTTCTCTGTGGAAGTGACCATCTTAAATATCTTTTCTGATGACCTTTGACGATCTTACGTTAGGGTAGTCATCAATGGTGCTTAGTCATCAGATCTGCTTACTCATTCAGATACCGTACGAACTTTTAGAGCTCCATCGGAAGGTCGTCCATGCGTCGGGATGTCAAACAAGACGGCACTTCCAACAACAGGGCCTTGACCGGTCTCATACAAG
The DNA here is from genome assembly GCA_963422465.1 of Lichina pygmaea. Lineage (NCBI taxonomy): Eukaryota > Fungi > Ascomycota > Lichinomycetes > Lichinales > Lichinaceae > Lichina > Lichina pygmaea. The sequence continues at coordinate 4,335,060 of OY730171.1, forward strand.
GTCTAAAAGTCATCAAGATGGGTGGCCCGAACCTCGAGATCTTCAAGGTCAGTAAAAACGTCTCCTCTCCTACGATGTCCGCCTCGTCCATCGGCACAGAGAAAGAGCGACGATCTGCAACGACGCGGCCGGCGGACCATAAGCCAAGGAGGATACGTCGAGCACGGGGGGAAATATGTTAGCTACGCAACATCAAGACGAGATCAAAGCTAACCTCACCCTCGCCTCTCCCCCTCCCTCCGCAGTTCGGCATGTACATCATGTTCCCCATCGGGATCATGTACTACTTCGGCACGAACCTCGAGAACCGTTTCTCCGTGCCGGATTTCTGGCCCAAGGCCAGCGAATGCAACCGTATCCCCTTCGACAGAGACGAGCTCCGTGAGGAGCTTCATCGCATGAAGACGCAACGACTGCACCGACGCGCGAGGAGATTGCAGAGGGAGAAGGCCGAAGCCGAGGCCCTCGTCGATGCCGAAGGTCACGGCCGGGCACAGGCGCCGAATGCGGTGCGCGTGGAGGCGGCGAGTAGAGGGATAGGTGGTTCTTGACAAGGTGCTTGGTCTTGTCACGAGATTCTCTTGGCTTTTTGGGGCGACTGGGGAGTTCTGAACGGGGTTCTCGGAGAGTGGAGTTACGGCATCATGTTTCCACGGGGCCGTTCGGGGTCGATCTGCCCGTGGCGCTCGTCGGTTGGGGCATAGATTGCATGCTTGTCTTCCTCAAAGGGCGATTTTGCTCTTGAAGTTTGCCCAGGCATCGTCGTCGACGCTACCTTGTGTAATGTTCATAAAGACGCTCTGCACGCCCTGCTCCTTTTGCAAGTCGTCTACAAAGTCGCCAAGCTGCTTCACCGTCCCTTCGGACGGGGCTTCCACCATCGTGTCGCTCGCAGGGAACCATAATATCTCTGATGAGTGCAACTTCAGCCCGAGAGAAGTGGTGAGCTCGGTCGCCACGGATGCCGTTCGCGATGGTTCGGTGTACACCTGCCAGGTCCCATCGGCAACGCATGTCTCAGTTTGCAAACTCGAGAGAGACGTAGAAAGAGAGAGAGGACGGCTTACGACGATGTTTCCATCATTCGTAGTCTCGATATCCTCGGCCCCAGCCTCCAACGCTTCGTCCAGCACGTCATCCGCCGTTCGACCACGTTCGTCCGGCTCGAAAGTGATCCGGCCTCTTTTGTTGAACATGTACCCTATCGGGGAGAGTGCTCCCTCGTGGTACTTGATCGTCGCCCGCACCTCCTGTAGCGTGCGAAGCTTGCTGTCCGTCTGGCAGTCGATGACCACAGCGACCGAGGGCGGAACCACCGCCTCGATCAGCATCGACTCCAACGGCTTTCCTGTAGCCGTGACGCCTTGGCCCCGCGCGATGGCTACTTCGATGGATGCTTTCGGGAACCCGGCTAGTCGCATCATGTGAGCGTCCGCGCAGCTGGGTGACCGGACTCCGGGCGACTCACCTTGCTTGGCTTCCGAGATGGCCGCGACCAGACGAGGGTTGTCCGCCGGATCTGCGCCGAAGGCTGATGGGATATGACGATGATTAGCCAGTCCGCTCTGGCTCGCTCGAGTGGTAGCAGCCTCTCGATGCTGACCTTTGGTGGCATACGCTATCTCTTTCGATAAGAGGGACCGCTGGCTGTTCTTTTGCGCGTCGTTCTTTCCTTTGTCATTCTTGATCTTCGACCAGCGATTGTGTCCCGAGGACAGCCTGGTGGTGTCCGATAGATGCCTGCAGAAGAGACATCGACCTATCAAGCCGCTGGTGCTTCGTGACGAGCGCTGATAGAGTGCTGTTGACATCATGCCCATACCATGCTGATGTTGCGGCAGCTGTGTAAATCACCGTACAAACGGCGCAGGTGGGATGATGGAAAGTGACCCCTAGTCTATGGGCCCGTTGACCCTACTGGTAGGTGAAGCCTAACGTGTGCGATCGAGTTTCTGCACTAAAGAGTCTAATTCTAGGCTTTGTAGGCCTGCAACTCGCCTAGCGCATAGTGCTTTTTCCCGGGTATTGTCGGTAGGCGCTCGCTGCCCGGAGCCGTAGCACTGCAACCACACGACTGCCCCTAACGACCGTTTTTCACCGAGGGCGCGAGCTGGGCAATGTCGGAAAGAAAGTCGTTGAGCAAGACCCCTGGCGCAGCATCAGGTCCGGAGCTCGACATATCCAAGCTTCATTCCCTTTCCTCGGAGCAGCAAGAACTCTACATACTAACCTTCTCGGCCGCCCTTGTTCGAGACATCGAAGGCGCCGACGCCAAGGACATTTCTGCACGACACCCTCAACTCAAGAAGGAGCTGTTCAACATCCTGACGCTGTCATCACCCGCGGTCACGAGGGTCGTCAGAAACAACATCGGCAGATCTTTTGCGTGCCTGTTCAGTTCAGGTGATGGAAAAGGACTCTACGAGACCGTGAAGGAGCTTCTGGACATACTTAGCGCCGGCAAGGCCGAGAGCGAGTTACGAACCAAGCATGCAGCCGCTCACTGCTTGGGAGAGATCTTCCGCGCTACGGGGGAGGGTGCTCGATCACAGTCCACCCTTGCCGTTCTTGCCATATACCGCTTGATCAAGCCTGCTCAGAACAATGCCGGTCTCAGAAGCTCGCTCTTCAGAGCTCTTGGAAAGATAGCTGGCCGTCTAGGAGACTCTCTGGACGAAGCACTCCTTCGAGATGTCTGGAAGTCTGCTCGAGTGGCGGCGTCCACTGACAAATCTCTTCTTGCTCAGAAAAGCGCTCTCTGGTGCTTGGAGCAGCTGATAAGGACGACATCCTCTTTTGACGACCTCCACGACTTTGAAAGTCTGAAGACCGCAACGTTCAAAGCCCTGGATAGTCCGGCGGCGTCGGTGAGGCATGCCGCCGCATCTACGTTTGCCGCTGCCCTGGTCAAATACTTCTCGGGAGAGACCTCCGTACACACCGTGTCCAAGCAGAGGAAGGCCAAGAAAACAAGTAGAAAGGAGCCTGCCGAGTTCGAAGAGAGCCAAGACGCCAAGAGATCCGAGTCACCAGGTCCGAAGAAGCAGGCTACGCGCACAACTTTGAGTCTTCTTGAGCTGCTCAGGCAGCTGGCTGCTCAGTACACACGCAGTTCCACGTCGAACAGGACCAGGGCTGGTCTGGCTGCGTGTTACTGCTGCTTGTTTAAGACTCTCGGTCGAGAGATCGTCGAGGGCCAGTACATGAGAATCGCGGACCATCTCTTCAATGACATCCTCAGTCATCCGGTGGTCACATCAAACAGATATCGCTTGCTCATATCCAGGAAGTTCGTGCGTGTCATTCTCGAGAATATCGTCGGACAGGAGGTCTTGGGAGAGACAGCGCAGCTGAACGCGGCGAGGGCTTTGGTCAACGACGTTTTGAAGAACTACCCCCAGGTCATCAAAGAGAGGCCGGAGCCCACCAAACACGCCATCGCGGCGGCTCTTAGCGCGTTGACCACGTTGCTAAAGGATCTGGGCTCCGCGGCCAACGGCCTTGCCGATGCCTGCAGGGACGGTCTCCTGCAGGTGCTGGAGCATCCCAGCTACACAGTACAGATATGCACGTCCTATTGCCTCCGGACTTTTGTGTTGGTGTGTCCACAGGAGCTCTTGTCGTGCGTCACTGTCTGCATAAACAGTGTCAAACGCGAGGTCGGCCTTCTCAAGTCACCTCGACACTCGCATAGGAAGTGCGTTGGCTACGCGAATGGATTGGCTTCGATGCTCAGTACTGGTCCAGAGCGTCCGGTCTATTGTTCCATGGACGTGAATCTGGGTGTTCTGTCCTTGGCCAACGAGCTTCTCAAGTCAAGTGGCGGGTCCGAGCTCCGAGTCTCGGCCACACAGATACAGGTGGCCTGGATTCTCATGGGTGGATTGATGTCTTTTGGGCCCGTCTTTGTGAAGAAAATACTTCCACGGCTCTTTTTCCTCTGGAAGAATGCCCTTCCTCGACCACTGTCGAAGGCTGAGATTGCACAGCGGAGCCCTTTGGAGCTGAGTTTTCTCGCCCACGTTCGCGAATGCGCGCTTGGCTGTCTGCTGGCCTTTCTGGAGTGCAACAGCAAACTGCTCACGGCAGATCTTGTGAGGCGGATAGCCGGTCTTCTACAGAACACTACGCTTTTTCTCAACCATCTCCCGTCGAAGAAGAACGTCGACGACATCTTGCAGAGATTGTCGCCGTCTCTGCAATTGTGTGACTACGAGCTCATGGTCCGCCGGCGGGTTCTACAATCATACATACGGCTGTTGCGTCTGAGCTCATCGAACACGAGAGATACCCTCCTGCAACCCGACATCCTGACTCTGACGGCATCCTTGTTTGCGCATCCAGACGACTATACGTCCGGCTCGCTCAGCACATCCATCGCAAGCTCTGCTGGGAATTTCGATAGCGTCTGGGAAATCGGAGACAACCACGGCTTTGGTGTGACTGGCATGCTGAGGGGCTTCGAGTTGAGAAGCATGCCCAAAGAGGATCGAACGGAGAGTCGCCATTGGCTTACCAAACAAGGCGCAGAGGCTACCATTGATGAAACGGTTTGTCCATCCACCAATCCTGGCGATGGAGATGACGACAATCTGACTTTCCAAGCTACGCTCACCCACGTCTGGCGCAAGGGAACACGACTCCGTGTCTCTGTATGTCAGCTCGGTGGAGAAGTGGGATGGTCTTCCAGACCCTCCATCGACAGAAACCGTCAATGCTGCCATCTCCCTCTTCGCGGTGTCTCTTCCGCTACAATCCACCAGGATCCAAGAAAGCATCTTGGAGCAGTTGGCAACTTTCATATCGTCTTCAATTCTCAACCGAGATCCTGGTAGGAAGGCCGCCGTAACCGCGAACGTCGCCGTCGCGTTGCTAGCGACTCTGAAAGTTGCCTCGAGGGAGACCGACTCGGCTCCGGGCGATCTGACTGACGGAAGGGTGCAGAGAACTCTACAAAATCTGCTTGAGGTAAGTCATCTCGTGAGTTGGCAACGTCCGATGCTGAAAAGAGCAGGGGCTCGTTGTACATCCGGATGTATTGGTACGAAACGTGGCGAGCGAGGCGCTAGGTCGCCTCTGTAGTATCGCGGGCAATTCTTTTACGGCCAATGTGATCAAGCAGCTCATTGATACTATCGTCTCGAACAGAGAACCAAACGCGCGAGCTGGATGTGCGGCGGCTCTTGGGTGCATCCATGCTCAAGTCGGTGGTATGGCCGCAGGTTATCATCTCAAAACAATCTTCGGAGTTCTGCTGTCCCTTAGCGACGACCCACATCCATTGGTGCATTTCTGGGCTTTGGATGGCCTCTCGAAGGTCGCCGATTCTGCAGGCCTGACCTTTTCCGGGTTCGTATCGAGTGCGCTGGGCATGCTAGCTCAACGGTACGTCAGCGATACTCACAATGCAGAGATACCTCCATCGGCGGCATCAAACATGGAAGTCGAGTTCTCAGCAACTGCAGCCATTGCAAGATGTCTCGACTCACTTATAAACGTCCTCGGTCCCGACCTACAAGACGTTCACAAAGTTTGCGACTTGATCATCACGCTAGCTTCACAGCTGCAAGATGAGGACGATGCGCAGGTTGTCATCGGGACCTTGCGTTGCTTTGAGCACATCTCGACATATGCTGCGGAACGCATGGATTTTACTGGTTACGTGCGCAAGCTGCAAACCTTTTTGAAAGCATCGCCGATTGATACCCGCGAAGCCGCTATTGACGGACTCTATAGCTTGGTGAAGCGCGACGCGGAACACGTTCTCGAGGCGACCAACGCAGGCTTTGAAGATCAAATATGGATGGCCCTGGACCAATCACCCACAAGCTGGGGCCTGCGGAGGATTGTCAGCAGCTGGCTGCAGCAGACCTGTCTCTCATCCATTGGCTACTGGATAGAGCAGTGTCAAAGATTGATGAAGCAGAGCAGGTCCGAGCCGGAGCCGGGTCTCAGAGAAAAGGCAGATACTTTCAACACACAAGCAGACATGCAAGATGAAGAGGTGGCTGGTTTTGCCGCAGCTTCGGCCAACGACCGAGACGCCTCCTCGACCACGGCCGCCACAGAGCAAGAGTTGCTGAAATGGCAGGTGCGAGCTTTTGCGCTAGACTGCCTGAGCGAGCTTCTTGGCGCCGTTGGCAAAGCCATGGTCTCATCGGACGAGGACATATCTGCAGGCACAGAACTGCAGTTGAGGGTTGGAGAAGTCATTCGCATCGCTTTCTCGGCGTCGACCTCCCACGTAGTTGACTTGCGCATCCGAGGCGTACGCATAATCGATCAGATACTCAAGGCAAGTTCATGTAGCCTCCATGCGAGACCTGGCTTACGAATAACGATGACCAGATTTTTGGGAAATCGTCGGATCCAGACTTCCCCGAGGCGTCGCTGCTGGACCAGTATCAAGCGCAGATCAGCTCGGCACTGACGCCGGCGTTTGCTGCGGACTCTTCTCCAGAACTGGCTGCCGACGCCATCGAAGTGTGCGCAGGGTTTATCGGAACTGGCATCATCACGAGAATCGATCGAATGGGCCGCATTCTTCGTCTCTTGGTTTCTGCGTTGGCAGACTTTACAGGTTGGTAAGCGATGCACGAGCCATCTCTTCGACAGCTAAGACGTTCTACAGGTCCGTCTGACACGGCTGCCATCGGTGACTTGAAGGGCCTCGGTCCCAATGCACAAGTCATGGTTAGGACGGCGGTCATATCAGCGTGGGCCGGTCTCCAGGTAGCCCGCAAAGAGCAGCAGTACTTGGACGACGTTGTCAAGCCCCATATCAATCTTCTGGCGCCTCTCTGGCTTTCCTCGCTGAAAGAATTCGCCCGCATTCGCTTTGCCCCGGACGACTCGCTCACCAGCAGCTCGTCTCCATTGTCCAGCGACGGCGACTTTGCGAATGGGGATCTAGATCGACAGACCCTCATACAGGTCAGAAAATTGAACATCTCGGTTTGGCGCGACTAACGAGAGACATAGTTCTATAAGAACTCTTGGCTCGAGATTCTGGACGCCATCGCCAGTCTTATAAGAGAAGACATTGGTTTTGTCTTCGATGCGCTAGACGACAAGGCCGGGCCTGAACCATCCAAAGCCATCAGGCACGGGAATGGCATCAACTACCGGGATGAGCCCGTCGCATTCTTCTTTGTCTTATTTGGCATCACCGTGGAAGCTCTGCTTACCAAGTCCACGAGGGATGCCGACACCGTGGAAGATGAAATTCTTCGCCTGCTGGCAATCCTCCGAATCATCATCCGCCCCTCGGTGTCCGGACACGCGATCTACCAGGAAGCTGTCTTCTCAGAGACCATAGACCTCATGAATCGGCTTGTTATGACGCAAGGGTTGGAAGTACAGACCATCGTCGTGGACATTGCAAGCGATCTGTGCGGATCGCATCCGTCGTCCAGAAGCCAGGAGGGGTGAGCTGATAGCGGCAAACCCCTAAATGTGTCACATGCTGATGACGAGTGATACAGTCAAGATGGCGATGCCGAGTCGCTATCGGAAGACATTGAGCAGCTGTTCGAACTTACGCGAATCGTTGTGACAGTCCTGACGAGCCGGCTGCCCACCCTGGCGGACTCAGGTGCCAAAGGTCTGTCAATCTCGGGCATTGGAATCTCGAGCCTACGCTGACAGTAGGTTCAGGCCGCCCGGAGATTTCTGAGGACGAGGTTTCTCTTTTGCGAGCGTCGCTCGGATCGCTCGTCGGCTCCGCCCAGGTCTTTCCTTCCGTAATCAAGACGGACTTGTATGCCTGCATCTTCCACATCTTCACGAGTGAGTTTCCGAGACCGGTTCGTCACGAGCAAGACTGATGTTCATGTAGCGATGCTTGGAACGGCAGCTTGTCAGCCGGCGATGATACCGCAGGCGTTGCCCATTCTGAAACAATTCGTCCAAGACATAACGACTCGATCCGGCGAGGCGTCCGTCGATGACTTTGTGGTCGCCCAACTGCGCTGCTGTTTGAGGCGATTCCTCGCCATCTACGCCAATGCGCAAAAGCGGGAGACGACGGCGAGCCTCGCTTGCGTCAAGAACACGCTGCTAGCCTCTACGATCCTGCTGACTGGGAGCACGAACGTCATACCAGCGGAAGATGCATCGGTTCAGAGACTCTTGGACGACCTTGTCGAATGTCTAGATGATAGAATGGTACCGCGTCTCGTTCATCCTGTGACCTGCATAGAGCGTTGCCATGCAATCAGCATCGAATTGTGTTCTAACCGGTTCCGATTCAGACCACGTCGATCGCAGTTCACTGCATCCGTTCTCTCTTACTCGGTGGTCCTCGAATACCTGCCGACGAGAACATCGTACGCACGTTCGTGCCAAGGCTGGCCAGATACATGACCTCAGCACCAGACCACGAAGACCCGGCGAACGCCCGGGGGCGCGTCTGTCAAGCAATGACCTCTTTCGTGGGGACGCTATCGGCAGCCCGAATCCCTCTCGGTCTGCGATTCGTCGTACCGGCGCTCATACAGAACGCTTCGTTCGCCGCGGGCGTCGATCAGAGGAAGACGCACCAGCAGGCCGCCGCACGGCTCCTGGAGCTCGCAGCGCTCGATCAGACGTCGTTCAAAAGTATCGTGGGCGGCATGGACCGCGATCAGCGGGGGAAGATGGAGGCCATCGTCCGCCAGGGAAGCGGGAGAGGCCGCCGAAGACGGGCCGCTGACGGTCACGACGACGATGAAGACGATGAAGACGATGACGACGAAGGTGACGACGATGACGATGATGATGACAACGACGAAGACGAGCGTGTCGATGGCATCGGCCCACGGAAGAGACGACAAGCCGAAGGTAGTCAACCCAGCATCGCACTGAAGATGAACTTTGGCGGTTGATCGTCGGGCGGAGGGCCTTTTCCTTTGTACTTCCGTATGCTCGCTCGATTTGAAAAGTCCTATCGCAGAAAATAGCCATGGGTTACGTGCATCCATCAGACCTGCTTTTATTTGGGGAGGGGAGGTAGTCCGAGCGCCCCCCCCCCCCCCCCCCCCCCCCCGGAGGTGTTTAAAACTCGATAATATCGATAGATCAGTTATCCCTCCTTCTTTCCAACGTAATCCGTTCGGTTGCGAAGGGGTACGTACGTTACGTACATGCAGCCGCAAGGAGAAAAGCGATGTCTTAATTCCGAACAGCTGTGTTTTTCAGCCAAGATACCACTGATCAGGTGGTGGAGGATAGGTGGCAGGCCCCCTCTGGCCGCTACTGCGGCCATCTAACGTATCGGTTCTTTGCGTGGAGTTTACTGACCAGTACTGCTGCTCGGTCATTGCTGCCTCTTCCACTCTTCCTTCGTAGCTTTCTACTCCTACTCCTGTCTGTCTGTCTGTCTGTCTGTCTGTCTGTCTGTCTGTCCGTCTGTCTGTCTGCTTATACCGTCACTGTGGCCTGCCTACCTGTCTGTCTGTCCGTCCGTCCGTCTGTTTGTGGGAAACTTGGCTGGTACGTAGCTCTGCTTGGCCTCGGGAAAAGAGAGGAGGAAGGAGGGGAGTGGGTGGCAGATGGAGGGGAGAGAGAGACAGAGAAAGGAATGGAAGCCGCTTTAATTATTGCTGGGAATTGAAAGACATTACTGCTGGACTCGAAACCAAGAACTCGAGACCCATAGGGGCACCAAGGGTCAGCCATGTCACCACTCGTACGGAGTACAGTGAGCAAGCAATCCCCAAGCAAAAACGTCCCGTCTCGAGACTGACCCCCGAGTCTCCCTCCGACCTCCTCCTCAGCCCCTTGCCTACGGCCGCAACAAGAGAACTTCAACTTCTACGTGCTGTACGTGAGAGGCCCAATCGTTCCGCCGAGCAGGTCGAGTAAGCATATCAACAGATTCCTTCCGTGCCATGTGTCCAGTGCTTGTTCGGCGTCAGAAGATCGATTGTTGTCGTGTCGGGTCCGGCCTTCATCGTTCGAGATTCTGGCGTAAGTTTATTGAGATGTTGGTGCGAGGAGAGATGTGATCTTTTGGTCACTTCAAGGGTTCGTATGGAATACTTCCGCACAGCTGGGAAACATCTTGGGCCTGCGATGAAGATTGGAAAAGCCCCTAGGGGGCTGGGAGGGGGGGGGGGTGCAGCAATATTTGCATTGCTGCAACTCTGTGATTCTCTCTGTCAGTTCGCTGGTTCTATGCGCCGTGTCTGTCTATGATGATAGCTTGTGGAACTGCTCAATGAGCTACGCTCGCGCTGAAAGACAGTCAATTTGTGGGAGCTGTCAAAGTACGTGGCATAAGAGTTTTCATGCCAATGATTGACGCTTGTTCCATGACTGCAGACAGGCCGCCTTTCATTCTCAACTGGACGCTCGAGTCGCTGGGAGCTCATAGCAGGATCCACCGGGCTTGAGCCGCGGCATTGCTCATCCCCTTGTGTCGGACGCAGTCAGCGCCACTTGCGCCGTCGGTAAGAAAGTGTGCGCGTTGAGGATAAGTATCATATTCGTCATCCTGTAGAAGCAGAAGACATGTCAGCGTCATCTTTTAAAGAATGACAGTAGGGCGGCTGACCACTGCGGCTCAGAGTGCTGAGGATGAAGCCGGCATCGGCTTGCTATCGATTGCTTAATCAACCCGCATTTTCGGAGGCATTAATAGCCGACGCTCTGGGTGTATGCCTGCTACGGTAAAATCACATCATGTCCGCAAGAACGGCAGGCTAGCCTAGCGATTCATAAGTTGGATCTTGCCGTTGAGATGGGCCTCCCGTATGCGGTGCGTCTTGTCCTTGACCCAGTGCTGCCAAGGATGAAGATCCAGCCACTCCCAAGCTTCCAGAATCCGATGATGCTGTGGTGCGGGAGTTCGTGCCTGCAGAGCCAAACTCCAGCCCTGGGGGAAACGAGGTGGGCGACACGTCGGATGGGCGAGCAGCGCCGGAAGCAACTTGTCCAGCGGCTTTCGCTGCATGTGTCTGGTATGAGTTGTACCGTAGCGATCCCAAGATGAGGACTGTTCTAACGTCAGACGACGGGATCCAAAGCAGGCGGTTCCGCATGCCGAGGACGGGCATGCGACAAAATCTAGGTTGGATGACGATATCCAGAGTGGACGAGCCAGGTCGGGTTTGGAATGTGGGCTTACCAGCCATGCTCGCAATTGCTATGGCCGCACGTCGGGCAAGTAGCCAGCGCAGACCCTCCACCTCGGACTTGGCATCGGAGTTGAGTAGCACCGTGATCTTGTAGTTGAGCTCTTGAATCTAGATGGTCGCCACTCAGCAGCTCGCTGCAGTAACGCCAACCCAGTCTCTATCGTCCTGCTCATTCCAGCAGCGAGGCGACGGTTCTGAGGTACATCAAGCCCCCTCAAATCGCGAAGAGGAAAACACATACCAAGCTGTCTGCGGACCTTTGCTCCATCCTGACCTCCATTTTCCGGTCGTTGAACATGCCCTTCAAGTCGTCCTTGAGCGCAAGAAGCTCCTGGCTGAGTCGCTGACTGAGAACATCGACTTCCTGTTGGAGCTGTGCGCGGTCGGTGCGCATTCTTTCCGTCTCAACTTTTCGGTTTCGTTGGATCTCGGTGGCGAGCTCGCTACACGCGGCTCGGAAGAGGTATCTTGCCTGCAGAGTGGCAGCTTCCTCGTCAGCGGAGCTCCTTCTGCAACGCAACGGGCGGAGAGAGACGAAGAGCATACATTTTCGACGTCACTTTTCGATATGAGCCCCTCGCCGGCCCGCACTAGATTCTCCTCGAGCAATTCACGGACCGTCTTCATGACTGCAACGCTTTGCTCCTCCGTGAAGCCTTTTTGCTGAAGATCGCGGACCAGACTATACATATCAAAATGATGCAGTTGAAGTGGCTGCGGCGTGCTCAGCTGGCCCTGGGCTTGATCGTCAGGGGCCGATGGCGGATCCATATACAGGACTGTGTCGGGCGACTTCTCTGTAAGCCTCGAACCCCTAGTCGTCGACTCGGCCAAATTCGCGGTGACCGTGTTTGGGGACAGCATCGTAGTGGGTTGGCCCGCATACGTACTCTCACTCGGTGGCTCAACGCCGGTCCCGTCATCCGACCTGGTAGCGCCGGGCTTCGACGCCGTGTCGACAGCAGCAGTGTCTGGGCTGTTTTCGATAGCCTTGGCGGCCTCATTGGACGTCTTCGGCACATCCTTAGAGACTTCAGCTGGGGCCCTGCCAAGTCCAGAGGGTGGCGGTGGAGGCTGGACGTTGGGGTCTTGACGATGTCGCAGAGGTTGTAGCAATCGATTCGGGCTTGTGTGGAAACAGTCTCGTCGCACACGAGGCCGTTGCGTAATATCGATGCCTTCTTGCGCGGCACTAGGTCTGAGTGTGCGGCACGACCTCGAAAGAGAGGGATACAAGAACAGAAGTCGTGATGAGGCCATGGATCGTAGCTTGTGGGTGGAAGCCTGACGAACTGTCCGGGACGAGGGGTTTTGAAGGGTTGGTGGATCTAGCCAATGGGAGCCAGCCCGGCCCTGACGTCGTCGGAACAGCCACGCCGAAGTCGCGTCCTTGGCCGAATGTTGTCTGCTGCAATCCGCGCCACGTTGCTACTTTCCGGCTGTATCGTTGGTAGCAAGCAGTTGGCATTGTTCTAAGCAGACCGGTCATGCATCAATCCAAGTCGATGGTGAGAACCAGATTGCCGCCTCTTGTCGATTGGCAATGGCTTCCTGTGCTCTACCGTACAAGTGATGGGCTCTTGTTTCCTCGTTCCTAGGCCACTACATCGACCCTTCTGGACAAGGATGTTTCTTAATCCGGCAAGGGCTTTCGGCTTCTTTCATTGACGTGCCCGAGTCAACGGCAAGCTGTGGGGGAGAGGTTCCAACTCGACCCGTGGCTCAACGACCTTCATAAGCTGAACTCTAGGTCATGGTGCCACCTGAACAATCACCACTGCAGGCCCAAAGATAGAGGCAACCAGCCTAGAACTAGCGTCTTTGGGAAGCTCGGCCTAATTCTAAAAACACAACCACGTTTTCTACAACGATCCGACGGCTCTGTGGTATGGGCCTGCCAGTACTCCCGTGCAGACTTGCGGAAGGCGCAGTGCTGACTGTCCATGAGCCTTCATATCCGTGCTTTACCGTACCACATACGGGTGCCCGCTCAGAGCGGTGATGAGAGTTGTGTCTGCAATGTATTGTAGGGTGCTCATCTTTTCCGGCGCCTGTATAAAAGGTGATTTGTGAGACACTTCTCTTGCTAGGGCCCGCTCTGCTAGCACATGGCAGGGGCAGGTGAACTGGCGGACACCTGCTGAGGGTAGCAGACGAACGGCAACTGCGTCATGTCGCCGACGACTTCCAGTCGGGCAATGTTCATCTGCAACCCTCCTCGGTGGCATTTTCCCTTTCATTGCGGAAGATCCTATTAACAAGGCTTGCTGCTGGATCGCCCGCCAGCTCTGATTGGCCTCGCTGGTGGTCATGCTTCTCTCTGTCGGCCCCCTGGAATGTCATCTTCTATCTGTCAGTTGAGCATGCACCACACCGCACCGCCGTGTGCGTCTCCTGGGTACACCTGAAGCGGATCCGAAAAGAGACCTCCGAGACTCGTAGAGCACAGCACAAGAGGATGTTTGACCGAAGAGCGAAGTCACGCTGATCTCGTGGTGTCATACCACCCACTGACATACTCGAGGACATAAACCCATTGCAACGTCCTGGGTTTCATCCACAACGATACCCTCCAAACCAAGGCTGTGGAGTTCACGACGAGTTTGTTTCATCGACGGCGACCTGGAGACAAATCGCGCACACGCAGGTGGCGGTAAGACCCTCCAGGAAGAATATCAACTGCTCAGACCCGCCCGATATCCAGAGCTCTTTCTCTCTTGCAACGACAAGATGGCCCAACGCTGAGGACAACCTCATTGGGTGGGTCTGGGATACCCTCTTGCATGGCATCTCTTGGCAATGGAGCCGCGTACGCTTTAAGCCAACCCGCGGGCCTCATGAAGCCATCAATGAGAACAGCTGGCTCGTTCTCTTCCAGTAATCTTGTACATTTTGACCGAGGCGGTCCGACGAGGAGAGGTGCTTGTCAACATCCATCAATGCCTTCTCGAGCACCTCGTCCATTTGCTCGTGGCTTTTGTCACTGGAGACGCGCAGTGCTTCCTGAAGCAGCATCAGGTCAAACACCCTTTGGATCTCGCGCCTCCGGTCGTCAGGGATTGGCTCCACCGCTGCCATGTTCTCGCTCTCCTCGGTATTCTCGTGCTCGATGGCGGCCGGTTCAACACTGCGATCGAAAATGGCCGGAACACGCGCCTGCAGATATTCCCTGACCCGCCTCGTCGCAGCCGCAGTCCACAGATCGCTGCCCATCTCTGCCATCGCGCTCACGACACTGTAAAGAAAGGCGAAGACCATCGGCGTTGGTTGAGTTGGTAGAGGAGGCGACCCTTCCCACAATTCAAACACAGGATCGGAGATGCTCCTTTGCTCTTTGGCCACTCCCTCCTCGAGACGTTCTAGCGCTTTTTTCGAGACGGACTCTGCAAGCACCTGATGAAGTTTCGGCACCAGCGAGAGGCCGAAGGAGTCTAGGCCACCGTATTGTGGTAGCTGCTGCCTTACGTCTCGCAAGATTCGAATCGCGCAGCATGCGCGTGCCACTTGTTGCCTGGACGCAATATGCGTCACGGTCCCGGCTAGGAGTCCCTGGAAGCAGCTGAAAGCTGTATTGATTGCCTTGCTAAAATGTTCTTCGATCGCTGCTGCGCCATCTTCAGGCTGCTGGATCCCCGTAGTTGCATCATTCTCGTCCATTTCAAGGTCCAGCTCTTCGTCCCACGTTTGAGTTTTCAGCTGCTTGATGATCGAGTCAAGATCTTCGGTGCATATTCGCCAATCGGAGTACTTCTGCATCGCTCGCCGATGTTGCACGCTGCTTCCATGGAGTCGATCGTGTACCAGCGATTTCAGTCTGGCTCCTCCAAAACCTATATCTATCAGCGCTTGAGATGCGGCCCAGAGCCCGTTCCGCGGCACCAAATGTTCTTCTTTGGAGTCCTGCACGATCTTGCAGATTTCGCGACCGACGTCCTCGAGATGCATCGTGCGGCTCCAAATGACCTGCTTCAGTCGAGCCACGATAGCCATCCTAAGCCTCATCAGATGTGTGACGGCCGGCCGCCTCGTTCCCATGTCCGTCGGGCTAGACCATATCCGCATCACGTCACGGCGCAGCTGCATCAGGCAAGGTGCATCTGCCACCGTCTGAAGTGCCTCCTCCACACCTTGGAGAAAGGCTTCGAACGTGGCCTTTGTCCAGCTCTCGACAATCGAGTCCACCGCAGTCTTTTGGAGGAGGTCATGCCGCAACCAGGGAGTGAAGTTACGTATTTCTTCTGGTAGCATCGAAATATTCAGGTCAAAGTCGTATTCAAGCAAGGACCCGAGCTGGTCGTCTTTGATCAACGGTCGAGAACGAAGACTGAGGAGAGCAGTCGCCAATCGGTTGACCATCAGAGTCCGGGAGTCTTGAACTGTTTGAAGATACAGGCGTAATGCACTCCCGATCCTGTTCAGCTCGTCGTCCTCACGGCCTAGTAGACCTTTGACAGCCTCGAGACGAACGTGGAGGAAGTGCTTCAGCACGTCGATAGGGGTAGAGCTGGTGGCGAGTAAGAAAGCGCACATGTTTTCGAGTATCACCGAGCCTGGCGGTCTCTCGTTGCAAAACATTGAGTCGATTCGTCGCAACAACTTCCCTCGTAGCGACGCCAGACGGTCTCGAACTCGGTCGACGATAGCGGACTTCTGCTCGTGCTGCGATAAGACCTTGTAGAGCAGACGACATATGACCAGGAGCTTCGCCACAAGTAGATTCGAGCCGCCTTTCCGCAGCAAGCGACCGATGACCGCTGGGCAGCCATGGAAAAAGGCCAGCCAAGAGGCAAAGGCATGGCGTTCGTCTTCTGCCCTCGAGATGAGCTTCGTGTCCACGAGATAGGGCATGTTCAGTGCCAACCTGATGCTCGAATTCTCCGTTCAAAATCGGCATAGTTCCGCATCGCACCCTCCAACACCCTAGAGTTACAGCCTCGGGACACATAGCTAAGGTTGACCTCCACATGCCGCATGTCCTCGTCCATCTTGATGATTCTCTCGGCCGTTCCTAGCAGGTCTCGATAGCTTCCGCTGTCACAACGGCCAGGTTAGCATCGTCAGAGCAAAGCACGGAGGGGTCAAAGCAGACCCTACGAGTCGTTTTAGCTTGTCTCCATTCGCAGCCAGCTCAGCACGAAGCTGCTGTTCGATGCGGCGGGTCGCCGGAACCGGAAACTGGAAAGCGTCCTCCCATGACTCCAGCTCTTTGACTTCAGGAATCTTATCGGACATTTTCGCTGTGTTGTTATAAGATTTGATTGTCGAGATGCATCAGCTGAGATCTTCCTGCTATGCCATGCGTGCTCACAGTACGTCACGTACATTCATACCAGCGATGATGATTGTGGCTACTTGCTGTACGTAGCCGAGAGCTATCTACGGATGGAATTTAGTAGTGCGGTCAGGAGCCTAATTTTACGGGCTAATGCAGGCCCAAATTAAGCTTGCCTGCAGCCTGCACGAACAGGTTGTCTGACCGTCTGCTGGCTATCGTGACCAACCGAGCATTGGAGGACCAAGAGCACAACCCAGCACTCTTCAGCGTTATATCATCATCGGTACCCGAATCGTGCAGTCCAATAGACGTAAATTCCTGCACTATCTACTTCTCCTCGACCCAAGCGCCATTTCGCATTCGCTGGACGACCTTACGGGCGGGCAAAGGCCACCCTTGGCTGCCAGGACCTCCTCTGAGCGAGGGCACGACCCAACACACCCTCTTGATGCCATCAGCTTCGTTCGTGATGACCTCCTTGATAGGCTTGCCATCCTGCTGGAGGGTCGTGCCCTTCGTGAGCGTAGCCAGCTGGGCGGCATTGACGGCAGTCAGCGGGTGCATTCGAACCTTGGAAGCGTTCGCAGAGCGCTGCAACCTGGAGTAGATGACGTAGGGGGGAAGGTTCCCTGCGGAAGCTCGTGCCAGCACAGACGATGGATGTATGTAGACCGCCCTTTCTTCTTCGCCGTGGAGGCTGCGAGGGAACAGTGGAAGGTACGGCACGTTGATCGCTCGCTTTGACTGGCGGGCCTGCTCCACATTAGTCGGTGCCAAATCAGCCCGAATCGCAACTTGGTCGATGAATCCGGCGGCCACAATCTGCTCGAGATACCTGAGCTGCTTGTCCGATGGCGCAGGTAGAGAGCCGGTGCTTGACGGTAAAGCGGCTCTGCGCGGAGGGTCTGCTCGCAGTAGATGGCATAGTTGGCCACGCAGCATCTGAACTTCCCGCATTGCCTTGGGGCGAAGAAAGTTTTCGGCGCAGAAAACGGCTGAGCTGGGGGCCGCGGCTTCAGCCAGAGCTGCTGCAACGAGCTTGAGGGCATCGCTATCTCTTCCTAGCCGGGAGAACCGTGCATGTGCCTTGTTATAGGCTTTGATTCGGGCTTCTCGCCGTTCTCGCTCTTCAGTGGTCATGTCTGTCGAAGGGTTGCTCGGGATGTGCACCATGGCTGATTCCTCAGTGATGAACAGATCTGGAACAGACAAGGCGGCTACCAGCGCAATGGTGTATGGGAGACACCCACGCCCATCGCCCTCTAGTAGTATCTTGCTGAAACGAGGCATGAGTGGAAGGGCTGCCATCTTCTGCCCGAGCTTCGTGAGCTGGTTTGTGGGAGACAGGGCGCCTAGGTAGCTGAGGAGCTGCGTGTCGACAAGATTAGGCAACCGATTCGAATATCTGCTGGCTACAGCACTCACATTCTTGGCCTTTGTCAGTCGTGTCCGGTCTGGCTGAGCCGGAAACGGAAACGTATCCAGTATGTTGGGCACGCCCAAGCCCATGAGCTGAAGGACAACACCTTATATGGCATTAGTTGATCACCGGGTAGATCTGATTGCGGAGGGAGCCAACCTTCGAGAGGCGTTCTCTGTAGCTCCGGCTGAGGGCGTTCCTCAAAATCCCTTTCATATACAGCGGAAGAGTAGAGCCGGTAACAATGACCGGGGCCAGTTCTCCCCGCACGACCTGCGCGCTGAACGGCGCTGGCTTTGCTAACCCAGTCAACTTCAAAGCTCTGCACTCCAGTCTCGTCGTTGTATCTTCGCTCTTTGACGCGGCCGCAGTCGAAGACGTAGCTTATCCCGGGGATTGTTAGGCTCGTTTCAGCAATGTTGGTAGCAAGCACGATGAGCCGAGAGCCCTCCGGAGGAGACTCAAAGACCCGCAGCTGCTCACTTGTCGGGAGCAAGGAGTACAAAGGGAGGATGTGGACGGGCGTAGCTTCTCCCAGCGATTCACCAATCGTCACATCGTCATCCTCATCATCATCCTGTTCATCAGCGCTATCCTCAGAATAGGGGACGTCGAGATCCGGCCGTGACCTGACGCGTGAATGACCGAGCTCGACGTCCTCAGCTTCGACAGGGGCTTCTTCCCCCGACAACTGCACCGTGGGTCCACCCGTCGCTGACCTGCCTTTTGATACCGGGAAAGTCTTCTTCAACCTCTCTGCGAGACCAATGATCTCGCTCCTGCCCGTCAAGAAAACGAGCATGCCGCCGGACGGCAAAGTTCGGTGCCCTTTCCTAATCTTCCGGTATGCTTCCTCGACGTAATCGTAATTCGTTTTCCGGGCCCAATGAATAGTGACAGGGTATTGTCTGCCTTCGACATCTATGATCGGTGGGGGAGTGGGGAAAAGAGTCTTGTTCTCGGTGATATCTGCCACCCCAAGGGTCGCAGACATTACAATAAGCTTCAAAGGCTTGATGCTGGAGTCCTCTTTCGATAGCGTGTCTCGAAGTCTGACGATTCTGCTCATCATACCAATCAAGATCGAAGTGTCCTTGCTCATTTCGTGAGCCTCGTCGACCACGATCGCAGAGTAATTCAGCAACGCAATATCTTCTGCTGCTTCGCGTAAGAGAA
Organism: Lichina pygmaea; assembly: GCA_963422465.1. NCBI lineage: Eukaryota > Fungi > Ascomycota > Lichinomycetes > Lichinales > Lichinaceae > Lichina > Lichina pygmaea. The sequence goes on from OY730171.1 coordinate 4,354,048, forward strand.
TTCCGTCGGTCATGAACTTGATGGCCGTCTTCGCGCTGACCGACCCTTCGAACCGAATCTAGGAGTAGTTTAGAGAGGGGAAATATTACGCCGCGTGAGGAACAAACCTTGTATGCTACCCGATCGGCCTCCTGGCATAATTCGGCAGCAACTCGCCGAGCCATGCTCACGGCCGCAACTCTTCTAGGCTGAGTGATGCCAATCACCCCCGGGTTCGGACCGCTGATGTCTCCATACCCGGATTCGAATAGAAATTGCGGTATCTGAGTGGTCTTGCCACTTCCTGTGGTGCCACAGATCAGAACTGCAGGATTATTGTGAATCGCCTCCATGATCTTGTGTTCTTCCATGGTGACTGGTAACGCAAGCCTGTGCTTTTGAATGTCCTGATTGCGCTCCACCTCGACCGCGAATGCTTTTCGGTAGACCCCTTTGCTCTGTAGCTCAGCAGGTAAGGGGTCCTCATCTCTCTCTCGCCTCGGGCGCGGAGCGTTCTGAATCTGATTGGGCCCTGAATCCGCCAATTGTTCCATTGGCACGCTGGGCACAAAGCCATGAGCTTGGTTCCGCTGCTGGTCTGCCCAAGCCTTGAAGGCTGTGATACGGGTTTTCTTGCCCTCTGGAAGCTCGTCCTCGCTGGTATCCGTTGAGCCTTCTGAGGCTGCAGCGTCCCCATCATCGTCGGCAAGAAATCCTTTCTGGCCAGTGCTCTCGTCATCCCTCAGAGATGATCCCGTTGATCCGTTCTCGTTCTTTCCAGACCCGATATCGCTCCCTGCATCAGAGCCAGCCTCTTCCGATGAAGTCTGCTCCAAAGACGCTTTAATGAGCTCGGGAGTAGGTATCGTTTTCTTGTATCTTTTTCTCCTCTTGATAATGACCGGTTTCCCTTCCTGATCGAGCTCTAGGGGCCGCTTGAGACCGCTTCCCAAGGCCGGAACGACCGCGGGTGCTTTCGACCTGACGCTTCCATCGTTCGCCAACCCCTGGAACACTTGACGAGAATCCTCTTGCTGCTCCTCTTCTATGTCGCTGCTGGCATCTGAACTAGACGATCCAGATTCGTCGAGATCTGCACCATCCGGCGCGCTGGTCCTCAGTCCAGCCTCTATCTCCTTCTGATGACGATCCAAAACATCTTGTCTGGTCTCTCTGGCCCTCCCCAGCGATTTTGAGCTTTGGAACAGACTTGTATCCACTTTCGTCAGAGCGAGCTTCTTCACAAGATGCAAGTTCTCATCTTTCCTGAGCTTCTTTGCCTAAGCGAAATGTTAGGCCCTGGGTCAGCATCAATGCCAACACTTGATGCTCACTATGTAAGTCTCAAGCCGCTTCTGTTTCTTCCTGGACATCTTTGGTTGGTGCGCCCGCCTTTCCTCATCGCGCTGCCGTCGTTTCTCGTCTTTGTCTTCCTTGGACATTGGTAGTATTTCAACGACATTTGAATCCTGCCCCACCATGGCCGCCTCGCGTTTGGAAGCATTCCTATGCTTACTCTTCCGGTCCCGCGGTTTGCGAATAGGTCCCGTCATGTCGAGTTGGGAGACGTGGACTTTTCCTGACGCAGTGCGAGCCTTGTCGAGGTCAATGTTCTATGTGGAGCTCTACTGGAATATTGGGGAGGGGAGCTTGCCAAAGAATATCGGGTTGTCAAAAGTTGTAGCACCTCGAGCTCAGCCACGCGAGCCAGAGAGGAACGACATCCACGAAAAACCTCCCTATGTACATATCCGCCAGGATGGCCGATGGATCAGAAGCAGCCGTCGCAGACCGTATCGGTCGATATCCAGCACATACGAAGCAAGTAGCAGGAACAATAGACGGGGTGCACACGGACGTCATGTCCGTCGCATTCTCCGACAAGATTATGATTACCGTCTCACAAGAGGGACGACTGGCTCAATGGGTACGAGTGTTCACAGCTCTGGGGGATATATCTCGTTCTGACAAAAAGCCACGATAGATCCAGGTTCCGCTGACAGGCTCAGAGACCAACTTTGCTGGAACGCATCTTGAGAACGACGATATCGATGGTCTCCTACCAAGGTCTGATCTGACCGCGTCTACGCTCTTGGGAAACACCGTCTCTGAGAGGCAGACGATGGGCCAGCTTCTGGCTACTCAGGTGGCAACGGCCATCATGACGAAAGGCCCAGAAGAGAATAGAATGCTATTGTTGGGACTCGGGTTGAAACACCTACATCAAGATCGACAGGCCTTCTTTGGTATGATCGACTTGATTCTAGATTGTATCTAAATGGCGAGCATGAGTGACCGTCAACGGATGCTAGCCACTAGATGAACGAACTTAGACACTTGATATAGACAGACGTCAATACCCAGCTCTCAGCTCGTGACGCACTGTCCAGAACCCTTGGTATCTGGTATGAATATTTCAGATCTCTTTCCTCATCATGGCTCAATGGTAAGAGCAGTCATTTCAATCCAACCGACCCGACAAGACTCCACGCGCGCCGTCTTAAACTGATGATGATCTTCTGCCCAAACACTGGCCACAGTATCGAGAGTTTCTAGTATGCTCTTTATCCCTATGCATCCGTCGCCGACAGCTTGTGGCTGTGCCATAGTCTAGAGTCGGGCGACTCGGCTTGAAGTAGAGCTTAAGCAATTTTCGGACGAACGAGATGAGTCTGTAATTTTTTGATGGGGTATAAGTGGAGACAAGGAATTCAGAAGCCTCAAGACGTTGTGGGCTGCCAGTCATGGCGTAGGTCTATCAGGTCTTCGCGGTCCTTCAACTAATTAATACCGTCTCCCAACTCTTCGTCCTGTGCTGAAACAGTGCAAGGAGTTTGAGCATGCCACGTCCTCCTGTTCTTCTCCTCGAGCGGTCGGTCGTCGCCGACTGCATGTGGCGCTACTTTGGCGCCCGCGGTCTTCGTCTGGGCAAGCTGGATCTCTTCAACGGATGCATTGAACTCATACTCGCCCCGGCAGAGAACGCATACGCTCAAAGCAACCTCCGTGGTTGCTCCCGGGGCGAGAAGAGGCAAGGGTTGCTGCAGAAGGCCATTCCACAGCAGTCGTCCAGCAAGGTCTAAGGCACTGTGGCTTTGCTGGTTGCGTAGACTGGGCTGCATTCGAAACGTGGCGTGAACACTCGCCTGGGTACGGTTCGAGATCCGCGTTGTGAGTTTGACGAAGGAGTTTGTTTGAATGTCATATGCGGCGGGCCCGATTTGGGACACAGATCTGCTCCCATCGCCGGAGTTTGTTGATTCGACAACTGTCCGGACATCCACCTCGTCCAGCTTGATGGCATCCATCATCTCGTGGCTGAGTCTGATACGTCGAAGCTCGATAGCCCCAGACCGTCCAGATATAGGTTCGTTCCAATGGCCCGATAAGAGCTTGAGAATCTCGTGTCGATACCAGAACTCTCGCCTCGACTGTCGCTCGGACTTGGATGATAGCCGCTCCGAGTTCAGAACGAACTGGCGCCTGTTTGCGGGGTCAAGGATGGGTATTGGTGCCAGGGAATTCAAGAGCAGGACTCGTGGAAACGGGAGCATGAACCGAGCCGTGCGGCCGGGAGATACGGTATCCGAGGTGGTGTATACATCCCCATCTGACCCGTGGTGATCATCTGCGGCGGAGGAGGCCACTTGAAGCGTCATTTGGAGTGGGTTGCGCCACGAGTTCCGCAGATCGAGTACCAGGATGCTGTGGGATTTCCCGTCGTTGTGCTCCCGCAACGCACGAAAAAGACGGCCGAATGGGGAGGGCGGAAGCGCAGTCTCTCCCGGCGGGCTAGAGGCCGTCAAGGGCCCTTGCTGATGAGCTCCGGAACAGAAGGGCAAGACGTCAGTCCAGACAAGCTCTACAGAGGCATTGACGCTCACGGTCAAAGGCACTCTGAGCTGGCGCGTATAAAATCGACCCTCGATGTCTTCTCTCGCCTGGCCAAGATGAGAATAGTCAAACTGCAGAACACCGCCCGTAAGACCAGCTTTGCCCAGCACCTCCAGATCGACGGTAGCGCAATGCTCCGGATCGATGCGAAAATCGGCAACATTGCCTCCAGTCCATCTGAAGGCTCGCCTCCGAAATTGAAGCTCCAGCTCATGCATCTGTGCTGGCGTGGTGTCCTTGTCGCGCATGTGGGCCCGTATGGGTGAAAGGGTTGAATCTTCAAAAGAGAAGAGCACGGTATCGACCGGCGTCGTACCAGAGATATTCCGAAGTGTGACAGATAGCGATTTGGTTTCTCCCTCGAGCATCATCATGGCCGCCTGAGGCAAGCCGGTGTCTTCCACTTCCACCAATGGTAGCGAATCAATGACTCCAAGCTCTAGAATCGAGGTCTTTGGCCCGATCGCAGTGTTGGTTAGCTTGGAAGCTGCAGATGCTTCGGATGGCGAACGGTGATGCTGATTGATCGTCACATCCGGCCTGAGTCCTTGCAGTTTGTTGTCATGGACCCGGTACCATGGCTCGCTGAAGATGGGGAACCTCCGAGGCCAGCAGCCGCTGATCTGCACGACGCATCCAGTGACCTTCAGTTGACCGGCAGTCCGCGGCACTCCTGTGACAACCATAGTCTGCTTGCGGTACGACCCCACGATGGTAGTGTGTTCCATGCAGGCGAAATCGACCCCCTCGGTGTCAAGGCTGAGCCGCTCGATCTCGATCTCGAATTCGAAGAGATTCTGGAGGGTAACTCGAAAGTCCACTTCCTCTCCGGCGATCAAGAGTCTGTCGGTCCTTGCATTTTCCACCGCTTTCCGCTTGGGGTCAAAGATGAAGGGTGTCTTCTCGGCCTTCTCTGCCAGATCTATCGAAGCCTTGAGCTCGTCCTTTCCGTGCGGGAAGGCTCGCTTCAGCGGATCGGGTTCTAGATGCTCGACGCCTCGGATAAGGAACTCGTCCCAGTAGTCCGCCGCTACATGGGGTAGCCCGACCTTTCTTGCCGCAATGATTGTCCGGGAGATGTTCGTCGCAAGGCGTATTTGCTCTTCGCGCGAGAGAGTCGCGGACGCCTCGTGACTGCCAGCATCAGGCGCGATGCCACTTCCTGCTGTCCGGAGCATTTCCGAGGTGAACCGGAGCACTCCTCGGAAGTCCGGAAGGGCCTCGCAAACATTGATGCAGCACCTGAGAACCTGAAGTTTGAGGTTCTGATTTCCAAAGGACCGACAAAAGGCATGGCGTAACGCCCGGGCGACTGTTGCGTCGCTGGAGTCGTCCAGGCGAGGATTCCTTTGCTCGGGCTTTGGAGATGCATGAGGTGTCGATCGAGGCTGTCTGCTACGAACGTCCTGGGCAAGGAAGTCGGATCCGAAGATGCCGTAGGCTCGGCACAGCAGTGCCAGCAGCTCTTCGACGCCACCCTCTTTGTCATTCTCACTGAGGTCAAATGATCCCGAAGCGACGGCGTCGCTGCCAACGGCATTGAGCACCGTCAAGCCGGCCGCCGGGTGGACACCCAGCTCCGCCGCCCCAACTTTTCGTGCCTGGATCAGACTGGGGACCAGGGTGGCCACAAGCTCCCTCATGATGAAGGCCTTCTTCCTCTGGAAGCCCAAGCTTGAGAGAACCGAGGCAATACCGGCATAGATGGTGACCCGATCGACTGCTGCCAACGCATCATCGGACGGAGGAGGCATGGCTCGAAACGTCATCGTGGCGATCCATACTTTCGACGGCGAGAAGGCATCATCAGCCGGTTGCAATCCCAGCCTCGGAGGAAGCGGGCGATTCAGCACGAAATGTTCCAGTGCATCGTCATCAAGCCTGCCAGCACGATGGTAGGCTGCCGCCAGAATCTTCCCGTACCTGATCAAGAACTCGGAATAAGCTAGCTGCGGCAGCGACTCTCCGGCGTTGCTAGACGCTCGATTGTAGAGGGCAAGGATCAAGTTTAGCAGATCAGGTAGGAGGTTGGCCAGGTCCTGTAGGGAGGCCAAGCGATGCGAGACGGTCGAGGCAGAGTCGGCGTCCTTCGAGTTGGAGGCATTGGCATGATTGCTCGGTTTCAGTGACAGCGATGAGGACTTGTCCGCGGTAGGATAGCAGATCCCGGGCACCTACGACAGCCGATCAGACTTCCACGGCTCACGATGGCGCCTTGCATGTGATAGCGGCTAGAATGGGGCAAATTGGGAAGGGCTTACTTGAAAATCTAGTCCGGCCCATGCAAGCATTATAAGACATACGGTTATGGTCTCCAGGGCCTTGGCGTGCCACAAGTGATCACCATTTGCCTTTGCGATAACTGCGCTCTCGACAAGCTCGCCGACGGCATCTTCCCAGCGACCAGCAAGCAGGAACAGTGTCCCAACGACCAGGCCCACTCGACCTCTGCCTTTGTTCCTGGCTCGTTCGCTGAGACTGCCTGATCCAAAGCCATGGACAAGAACTTTGTCCCTTGCTGTACCGGTTGAGGGACCACCTCCAGATAGCTTTTGTGAGCTGTTGGCCGCCGGTCGGCCAGCCGGAGCTTTTCCGGCTCCCGTCATGTCTTCCGAGGCCGTCAGCGGAGTACTCGTCCCATTCGCAGGTAATATAGTCGCTACTCCATCTGCCGTCCCAGCAGCAGCAGCAGCCGGCGACAAGGCATGTGCGGGCATCGACATCCGTTGCTGATTCTGGTTCGTCGCCGACGGGGAGCCCGATCTTGACCTCGACGCCGATCCAGATATAGAAGCGCGATGCTGTGATAGGTGACCCAATCTATGCGCATCCCATGACAGATGACCGTTGGGCCCCCTTTGGGCGAAAGAAGAAGATGCAGGAGAGTCTATCGACGGGAGAGCTTGAAGAGATTTCGCATAGGTGGTCAGTTCAGCCAAAAACAAAGAGCTCACATCGCACATGACCGTCTTCATTGTCGTCGCCCTCGACAGCCTTCTCGGTGGAACAGGAATGATGCCTTGGGGCAATGCCCTTGCCGGCAACGAACAGTCGAACAACAGCACGACGTGCACCAATGCCCTCGAGTATTGCTCCTGGAGGTCTCGCAGCGTCTCCAACAGCTCATCGAGCTCTTGCTCTTTACTTCGTCCCGCTCCAGTGCGATCATTTGCTAGACCTGCATCATCTAACCCATCGCCGTGGGCCAACCCTGGATGCTCCGAGCAGTCCGCCAGCCCCAGAACGATTAGGGGCTCTCTGAACAGCTCGAACGGCGATAGGGCCAGATGTGAATGAGGCGGCAGCGCTATGGATAAGTTGTATATCATGGAGCCCATGGGAAATGCCAGGGGGGAGAACATGGCTACGCAATCAGAGGTATTAGCCATAGATCTGGTCGTCTTGGGTAGCGCGGGGCGAATTCTACAGGCGTACTTCTGTTGGGACGTGCGTCAGGGCTCACATCACCAAGACGGACAACGCTGACCGACTTCATCCGCTCCGCAAATGCCATGAAGCTGGCATGCGTAATCTTTCCAGTAGGCAGCAACAACGCTCGTGGCCGCGCCGGGGCTATGGGTGACAGTGGATCTGACCCCATCATCACGATAGTCCAGTCCACACCGGGCCCGTGCAGCCTATGCACTCGAGGAGGATTGCGGCTCTCAAAACTTCGACCAACCACGGGGCATGAGGCGATCCCGCCCACAAGACCTTCTGACTATGTATACGCTCTAAGAATACACGAGCAAAGGAGAATCTCGGGTCAGGAAGGGGCGGAGAGGGATCTAGGCCACGTCAGTTCCAGCAACATCATCGGCATCACCCAGCGGAAGCCACTAACGCCTACATGAACAGGCTGTGATGACAGTCGCAATCCCTGGTGTCCTCTCTGTCCGGGGCTCCTATTCCCTCAAGTCTTCTTGGCTCGTAATTCATCCGACCATCAGACTCTTCCGGCATTCTCAGCGGAGAAGGAGATCTGTGAGGCATGAAGGACCAGAAGATGCAACAATCACCGAACGAGGACGACTGAGGAAGCAGAGAGTCTGAACAAGACTCTGGCATTCATTTGGGTGAGCTGGACTGCTAGGGAGAACTCCCCGCCCCTGTCTATCGTGCCTATCAACTTGGACCGTCGATGATGTACATATGTACTGTACGTATGTACGTAAGCACGGTAAGTACCGTACGGAGTACGTATTGCCGAGTGCCGATCATAGCTTTATTGCGTCCTGTACAAATAGTACCGGTACCGTACTATAGCGGACCACAGTGAACTTTGTTGCTGATCTGTCATGTCCCGTGCGTGTCTGCTTTGTCTGCTTACGTTGAGAGTACAGTACGTTATCATGGAGGCTGACTTTGTAGGCTGACTTTTTAGTTACTGACGAGGCTCTGTTGCCTGAAATTCAACACCAGAGCTCATCCGCACGTGTCTGTGCCCCTCATTCTCTTTCGTGGTTCATTTACTTTTGATACTCCTGGAGATGGAACAGAGTTCACGCTGGCGCCTACCGTATTGAGTTCTGTGTCTACTCCCCGCTTCGCCCCCCAATTCCACACGTTCATTGATGACGATGAATGAGACTCAGACACGCCACCCCTTCGTTTCCGAGCTTCCCACCCCACTGTTGGATACGTTTATAAATTGGCTTTGGTCTAGTACTAGATAGACTTAATCAAGCATCGAGATATAGGACGAAGCATCCAGATCAAGAGCCTTCGCTTCTTGGTCAAGTCATGTCTTCAGGTCCTGATTACAATGCTCTACGGGCTTTGGCACTGGACTCGGGCGCCGATGAGGAAGCCGTGACGGTGAACACGAGAGCACTGATAGACAAGATCCTTGCAAGATACTCTGGAGAATGGTATGTGCAGGGCATCCAACAGCATGTTGACGACGGTACTGATATCCGTTCCTAGGACCACCCTCCGGGAGATGATCCAAAATGCCGCGGATGCCTCCGCCAGTCGCGTGACCATACGCTACGAGACTCGTCCGTCTCCGACCGTGGCGGCGCCTAGATCGACAGACCCTTCCGCCATTCTCAAGCATGTCTTGCTTCACCATTCCCTCCAGCGTCTGGTGGTGTCGAACGACGGCCATCCCTTCCAACCGAGTGACTGGTCACGCTTGAAACGGATCGCAGAGGGAAACCCTGATGAAACCAAAATTGGCACTTACGGGGTTGGCGTCTACAGTGTCTTCGCAGACTGTGAAGAGCCGTTGATTCGTTCGGGAGACACCGCACTGGCCTTCTACTGGAAGGGAAACTCGCTATTCACCAAACACGTGGAGATCCCATCGTCTCAGTCCCAAAGATTGGGTCAGCAGTCAGACACGACCTTCATCCTTGACTACAGGAACACGACCACGCCGCTACCAGGGCTCGTTTCGCTCAGTCGATTTCTCGCCACGAGCCTGACGTTCGTCAACCTGCAGACTGTGGACCTATGGCTGGACGATTGGAATCTTCTGACGTTGACCAAGAAGGTCGCCCCGGGCGTCACGATTTCGATCCCGAAAAACATCGAAACGAAGACCGCAGAAGGTATCATGAAGGTCGCGGCCGTCCAAAGGGAAATGTCGCAGATCGATGCCAGGTGGCTCAAGATCGTTGGCTGGGTACCGCCTCAGCCAACCGCATCGTGGACTTCACCCAGCACTGGAAGCTCGGACTCGATTCGAGGCTTTTTCTCTCGCCTCGCTGGAGGTCCTTCCGATGCCAAGGGCACGAGGAACCATTCTTCACGGAATACTAAGGCGGAAGAGCCGCAGTCGGAGGAACTAACTAAACCCGAAAGGGCGACGATTTTCTTGCGCATGACCACGGCCGAGGTCCGCGCGACGGTCAGCGGATCTTTTGCGGGGGAGCTCGAGCGGGCCACGAAGAAGCCTCCGCCGAAACAAACCAAGGTCTCTGTTCTGACCTCTCTGCACGAAGATCCGTCCCCGGAGCCTAGGGAGGCTTCTGTTGATGTCTTCAAGACGGTGCTACCAAAGACCTCGGGAAAAGTGTTCATCGGATTCCCTACGGCTCAGACGACTGGGCTCCTGGCCCACGTATCCGCTCCCTCTGTCATTCCGACGGTCGAGCGAGAGTCTATCGACCTTAATGCTCGGCATGTGAGAACCTGGAATATGGAGCTCCTCCGCGCAACAGGGATACTCTTGAGAATTGCGTGGGCGTGCGACATGGACAGCATCAAATCGAAGCTCTCTCGCCTGCAGAGCCAGAATAAGTCGATTGGTGTGGCGGTCGCGACTTTGTTACCAGAGGCGATTCATATCTTTAGACAGTTTACCTTCCGCGAATCCACACCGTCCTCCAGGATTGGTGAGCTGCTCGAGGAGTCTTTTTGGATGTCGGACAAGCTGGCCTCGATCGAGCTGTTCAGCTCACTGGGCGTCTACCCCAACGAGAAAGTGCGCCTTCCTACATCGGAGGTTAGCGATTTCGTCCACGAGCTACCAATCATACCTCGGCAGATCGTGGAAGGGGCAGGCGAGTTCGTCCAGAAACTGAAGACATATGGTCTCGTGACGGACATCACCGTCGCAGACGTGCGTGACCAACTTGGCAAGAAGACACTGGATGAGAATCAGTTGCAAGGTTTCCTCGTTTGGTGCGCTCAGAAGAAGCTTCAGAACACAATGTCTCCCGACCTTCTACGATCTCTTACGGATATTGCCATAGCCTGGGTGGGCGAGAAGGTCGTCAAGATCAAAGATTTGAAGTACTTCGTGAACGGATCCCCGGTTCCGGGGGATTTGCCGCACTCGCCGGAAACAGCTTCGTTCAACGTCACCAAGAGTCTGTCTAAGGAGCAATTGGCGGCTCTCGGCTGGGAGGAGCTCCAGATTGTGCCCTGGCTTAAATACTTGGTTGAACAATCGGGTGCTGAAGGAGCGCTTCCGGCGGCAAATGATCTCACCCAGTCCCTGGTTTTCAGCGCGCAGGTCCTTCCCGTAATATCGAAGCATTGGGAAGGGCTTAGCCCGTCGTCAAAGTCGACGGTCCTGTGTCTGCTGATGGATCGAACCGTGATCCCAACCAGACTTGGGATGAGGAAACCTGCCGAGTCCTACTTTCCATCGGTCAAGCTCTTTTCGGATCTTGCTGTCATCAAAGGCGTCACGAACGTCAAAGACAAGTTTCTCACCGCCCTCGGCGTACGCAAAACGGTCGCGCTCGAGATCATCTTCGACCGCCTTCTCTCCTGGGACGAGAAGTCGGATGGCAAAGCAGCTGCTCAGCCGGGCAAATGGAACCATGTGGACCTGATCCGATATCTAGCCTCTATCGCCGATGATATCCCCGCCGCGGATCTTGTACGCCTGAGGCTCGCAGCGATATGCACAGCGGAGGATGCGCAGCACCAGACCAAGCCGACAACCACGCGATACCGCCCTGGCCAACTCTACGAGCCAAGGGATGACGTGAGGAAGCTGGGCTTCACTCTGCTCCACTGGCCGGGCGTGTATAAGCCGGGCTCTGCGGAGGGGCGCTTTCTGACGACCCTGGGTCTGTTAGCCTACCCTTCTTCCTCTGACCTGATCGCTTCCATGGCGAAGGCTCCCAGTACTGGCGAAATCGAGCTGCACCACCGCTTGCTCACCTTTTTCATCGCTAATTTCGACAAGCACCGCTATGGAGCACTCACACATCCGACCGAAATCTCGGCGCGATATCTTCCTCTAGAAGGCCGGGATTTCAAGGAGCTTGCAGCGCCGGTTGACTGTTTCGTGAACGAAAAAAGTGCAGTCTTGGGTTTTCCTGTGCTGCGGAAAGACTTGCATCCGCACGCGTCCAAATTCGGCGTATTGGCAAACCCGTCGGTCGCCGAGTGCATCTCGCGGTTGATCAAGATGCCGCCTCGCACTCAGCGGGAGGCGAGTAGCAAGTTTGGCTACTTGAGCACTCGTATCGGCGATTTCTCGCAGACCCTTTATCGGACCCTGGGCGAGTCTTCGATTGTGCCCGTAGTGGCAAGGGCTGCCGCCAACGCGTCTTCTGGGACTCGGCAGACTCGTCTTCAACGGCCGAGTCTGTGCTTCATAGGGGATGGCAGCACCTTCGGCGACATCTTCGACTTTGTTGATTTTGGGGCCGATGCCAACGCCTTCCTCTTCGCCTGCGGTTCAAAGCATGCACCGAGCGAGATGGAGGTGGCTGCGCTCATTGCGCGTGAACCTGCTCGGGTGCTGGGAACCCTGCAGTCCGTTGAGAAGTATCTCAGGTTGCTACGATCCTTGGCCAACAGCTTCGCGAGCCTCAAGAAGGATAGATCGCTTTTCCAGTCCTTAAGCAAGGCACCCTGTCTGCTGGCGAGCAAAGATGCCCCTCCGGAGCTGGGACCCGCCGGGAGTGAGAGGCCGGGAGGTGTCGACGATGATTTGAACGAAATCGACGAAGATCAAGGCGTGGTCAGGGATTTCTTGCTGGCGACGGCCGGGCAGGTTGTCATCATGGACGACTTCATTAGCTACTCTCTGTTTAAAGACAAGCTCCTCCTGGCACCACAAGAGGAAGCCATAGAAGATTTCTACATTGCCCTGGGATCACCGCTCCTCAGTTCCCTCGTGGTGGAGGAACCTCGGATTGGCAAGATTGTAACGGAAAATGCAGCGGCGAAGAAGCTGCAGAAGATTGTGTACGAACGATCGCGCCTTTTCCTGTACGACTACCCCCGCGACATGATCAGGCACGACAGTCGGTGGCTGGAGCAGAACCTGCAGGTGCAGACTGTCAAGTCGATCTCTCTACGGCGAAGCCTCCGGAACACGGACTGGAGCCACTCCGAGGCACGCACCGCGGCCATCACATCCAGTCAGAAGCGTTGGACTCTGTGGATCACGGAGGATGCCTGTGACTTGTTCCAGGTCAGCCAAGCTCTCGTGAACTTGCTGCTCATCCGACCGAAACCTCATTCAACCATGACCCTCGAGGTGCTGCTGGAATCGAATCTCATGAAGCTCCGGTCGCGTGGCTACAACGTGGATCGGATTCTTCGAGCCAGGGCAGCCGAGGCTCGCATCGCGGAGGAGCAGCGGCGGAAGAACCTGGAGGAAGAACAGGAAAGTCTACAGAAAGGAGGGGACGAGAAGAAGGAGCTGGCGGTAAAGGGTCAGGAGGTGGCGGCGAAGGTTGGGCCGAGCCATCAGAGGCAGCCTTCGGCGGACAATCTCGTTCCAGCCCCGCTCAACGTGTCGCCCACCGCCAAGGAACGTGCCCCCGACTCGAGCCAGTCGAGAAGAGCAAAGGAGCTGTTCCATTCCTTCTCCAGACGACTCGGCCTCGGAGACAACAACAGCAGCAACAACAGCAATAACAATGCTGCTTCGCCCACTACTCAAGGCAACGGCAACAGCGTTCCCGACCCCCAGGCCCTGGCAACCGCGCTCTCCAGCGCCATCCAGGCCTCGCGACCGCACAACTCGGCGACCATCTTCTCGCTCTCGGACACATCGCAGGTTCAAGATACGAGCACGTACTGCGACTCTCGACCGGGGCACGACATCTCGTTCATGGGCGCGACGAGCCAAGGGATCAGGATCTTCCTCGCGAACGGCCTGCCGACGCGGGGCACTTTTCTGATATCTCACTTCGACGGGCTCAACCTCTTCGGAGGTTTGCTTCGCGAAGTCGGGGACATCTTCGGTCTCGCGCACGGCAATCTGCACATCTTTTACGAGGAACACGGGCGCTCGGTCGCATTCAACCGCCAGGGTAGCATGTTCTTCAACTACGACGTCTTCTCGAAGAAGCACCTGGACCGCGGACAGAAGTGGTTGTTAACGTCGGAGCCCCGCGTTGGCGAGCCCCGGCAGCAGCTGTCTGAGCACAGCAGCAGGGGCAGCGCGCTCGTCTATTGGTTCGTCGTCATGTGCCACGAGCTAGCTCACAATATCGTGTTGGAGCACAGCTCGCGGCACAGCTACTGGACGTGAGTCTTGTCTTTTTTCTTTTGCTCGGTTCCATGCCGTCTCTCGTCTTGACCTCGTCCCCTTGCCCTTCCTCACGCTTGTTTGTTTTCTTAGGTCTAGTTCGACCCGACCCTTCAAGCACAGATTGTTGAACCCCACTAACCTACGTCCCAGAGAAACCTTTGTCACGCAATACTTTTCCAGAGCCGTCGCGGCAACCTCATCTAACAACCCACAACAACAACCGCAAAAGCAGCTCCAACAACCGAATCAGCAGCAACAGGATCGCCCAACAGATGACACTCCCCCGCCGTATTCGACAGGATGATGCAAGCTCATCGAGATGATACAAGCATTCTCAGTCCTTTGTTGGATATTGTAATTCTACTACATCTTGTCTCCTCTTCACTCTGTTTGTTTTATTATAGGCTGCGTTGCATATGTTTGCGCTACAGTCCAGTATGCTTTCGACTGGACTGTCCTTCCGATTAGATTATCCTCGCCGGCCAAGCTGCAAGTGTTATGCAGTACAATCGTGTGCCTCGTGAAGTGTTGTCACGTCTACCAGTGATCAAAAACAGGTCATGTAAGTACAAGCAGCAGCTTCACCACCACCACCGCCGCCACCCTCAACAACATCCTGGCGCATCACAGCCGTGGATCCTATTTTTCTAAACCAGTCTACCATCGTATCGTGCGTATCTACCTACCTACCCACCTACAGCACGATTTATACGAAAGAGAAGGGTTTGTGCTTGTCGAAGGATTTCAAGGAAGAGGAAAGGTTCGAGAAAGGAGAGAAAGAGGAGGGAAGACAAGGGAAGACAAGAGAAGAGGAGAGAAGGGGAAGCTATTGTAACTCAAAGGGGAGCTTCCTTGGATGCTGTTCCCCTCGTTCATGGCTGAACGTACTTGCGTACAGCTCACGACTGAGGACGGATCACGGAGTACAGAAGAGGAAGAGAGACAAAAGAACGAAGGAAGGAAGGAAGAAAGGAAGGAAAGTGAATTCATGATCGTAGCAGGATGCTCCGTTTCTATGTCATGACGTGGGTTAAGCACTTGGATGTAAGGTGCGTAGATGATTCTTGAAGAGAGGTTGAGGCTGAAAGGGGGATGACTGTAGAGCTGCGAGCTACAAGGCATCGGGCCTGCTCGGAGTTGGGAGAAGAAGCTGTCGATTGAAGCCCTCTCGGACTCAGGAGCTGTCTTATATTGACCCCCGTTAGCTGTCTGACTAAGCGACCCCTTTCCCCCGGGCCTGGCCCGGGCTGCGGCCGCAACATGTACAGTAGGCCAGCTACAGTATTGGACAGATTTTTCATCGGTCATCCTTGGGACTTGGAATTCGTTGCCTTACATCTGCGTTTGCCAGGAGGAGGAGGAGGAGGAGGAGGAGAATTATGGTTGCCTGTTCGGTCGTGGCGTCGCCCGGTCTCACAGGTCTACTAGTGGTACAGTACGTGTGGGACCGACTATCCCAGAGGATACTTTGGTCGAGGTGACGACGGCGGCGAGTCGTTGGCGGTGGTGATCAAGATCGACGGAGGCGCGCGACGGGGGTCAGACTTGCCGTGGCCGCGTGTGCTGGCGGCGCGCGCGCTCAGGATCGTGCTGGGTCCGCCGTACATCTGGCTTTCCGGTTGCGATCCGTCGATCGAGGGGTCGTCCTTGAGTTGAATCCCCCGCGTCGACAGCCTGTTGGCCCTTCTCCGCCGACAATACCAGATGCAGACGGCGGTGCTGCCGACGATCAACGCGAGCAGGACACCGCCGATGATGCCGCCTACCGTCACAACCGAGACAGGGGCCTTGTGGTTAGGCTTGTCGGTCTGGATGGCGTTGCGGGTCGGATCGGCAACGAGCAGCGGCGCAGCCACGACTGGGCTGGCCGCCGGAGTGGATGACGGTGCCGATGCGGCGTAGTGATCTCGGACCAGCTGGACGGTGGCCGAAACCGGCGCCCCGGTGGCGCACTGGTACTTGACAAAGTCGTGAGCGAACCTGTAGGTGCCGCAGTAGAGGTTGTCTTCGCCGCGGCTGTAGCGACAGACGTCAAGTCAGCTATGGAGGCACCGGCAAATGCGCTTCGCGGCGATCCATTCCCGAAGTTGACCCACCATTTCAGGATCTTGGAATTCGCGCTGCAGGCCTCATCGCATGCTACCGAGTCGTCGACGCAGGACGTGTACAGATCGGGGCAGTCCTCCAGCGGACCCCCGTCACAGCATCCAACCGTCGTGCCTGCAATCGAGACATGTCAGTCTCCACGTCCATGATCGCTCTGTTGAGCTCATCAAGGGGACGGCCCTTACCGTAGTATACACAAGTCGTCGACTGCGCACAGGAGAGCACGTCGTCTGTCGGCATTCTTGGTCAGTATGGTCGCTAGCACTTCTGCTGCTATCGATAACTCACCAGGAGACCCTCCAATGAATCCACACCAGTTTGATGGGAACTGCTGCTGCTCCTGTCGGCGGCGCAGACCCAGAGGGAATGCGCCGCGCCGGATTCCCGGTGCTGCAGCGGGCTTCGCCGATTTCCCGGCCATGGCCACCAACCCGGCCGACGTCTGCGCCGGCTCCAGCCAGGGAAGCGCCTGAACAGCTGTCGCGTAGGCAAAGGCTAGCGCGGCCCATCGACCGGCGAACCTCATGGCGCTGTGAGTTGAAAATGAATGACGCTGACGATGCTCACTCGAGATGGCTCGACATTCGAATCAATGAGCGGACACTGTGAGATCACAGCAGAATCAACGAGCGACGAGAGGAACGAGAAGAGTCGGAACGAATATTGGGCCAAGGGAAGTACGAAGTACTATCGCACGGGGCAAAGCACCACTCTGCAATCCTCGGCAGAAGCGGCGCCACCGGTCCCCCACGGGACAATGGTTCTTGCAGCGCACAGACATATCGCCAAAAGTACGAAGGCGTCTTTCGCGAGAGAGTTTGAAATACGAGGTCCGGTCCGGCTACTACTCGTACGGTACTGTATCCAAATTCTCCTCTCAAGCCGTTCTTCCCGCCGGAGGAGGAGCGGCCGGCGGGCCATGAGGATCTTATCGGATGCGGGATAGTGACTTCGCCATCTCGTCGACCTAGGGCCGCAATGAGACAAGTGTAGATCTAGTTTATTTTTTTGGTCCTCTCCTGTTCGAGCGCGGATAATTGGACGGGGAAGTTGCCGTGATTGCCAGGGGTCAAGGCGGGAAGCTTGATCTGAAACACTGCGTGGCTTCTGACGCTAGTGACGTACCGTACTGTAGCGGCTAACTACTGTACTGTAGCGCAGCTGCTTCTTCGGTTGCTCGATGCTTCTACACCAGCCCTACGAGATAAGCGCGCCCCCCTGATGCGGGCTAACCTTAACGCTTGTTACATCATGATCGTTAGATGACTAAGCTGATCTGACTATCAAAGTCGAGATACGTACGGAAGTTGGGAACGTATGTACGTACAGTATGTACGTTCGTAGTTGTACGAGGTCGGCGGCACGGGCGGGCAGGAATGACGGGAAGTTTCCCGTACAAGATACTCACGGCCGATCCATCTTATCGACAAGATCTATCGAGATATTTTCTACCGCAAAATCTTTCCGTCATCTCTGCACGCCGACCTCGCGCGTTCGGTACTCCGGTACGTATAGGCCGTACGTGACGAAATCACATTGTACGGAATCGTACGGAGTACAAAGTACCTTCAATACTCCTACGTTACGTCGGAGCACACGTACACGATATCGACGAGCGGCAGTAGGTCAGCAGCATAGCATCTACAGTGTAGACATGCTTTCCCCATCGGTGTCTCTGTGCGAGCTCCCAAGCGGCCAACTGTTCTTGTTCAATCGATGTTGACAGTGTTCCCTTCCTCGGCGATCTTGTAGTAGCTCGACTTGGCAATTACTTCGAACTTCGGCTCCTACCCTGTCGTGCCGGTCTCTTTGACTCGGGCGCGGGTGTGATGATGACGGATGGATGCATGGGCGCATGGGTCGGTGGACGGTGGCGCAATCAAAATGTTCAAGGAAAAGAGAAGAGCTGGATTTGGGAATGAAGTTATCAGGTTCCATGGGAGGAGGGTCCTTACGAGCACATAATTGCGGGTACGGGCGTCGAACCCGCCATCCTAGTATATGACTAGATAGTCACTTCAACCCCAATAGTTCTCTACTTATGTGGTTCAAGTCGTACTCTATATTTCGAGCTCTATCCCAGTCCTACTACGTGGCCCCAACTCGCCACAAGGGGCCCGCGAGGGAGAGCCTTGCATGAATTGTGAGATCCGGTGTCGAGTGTTCGTTGTTTGGCTCGAGGTCATGATCTCATTGGTGCTTGCTCTGATTTTGTGTGCTTCTTGATGAAGATTTCTGTCAGCCAGACATAAGCCCAGAGGGCATCGTCGCGGATGATGCCCTGCTCTTTCCCCTCTTGGCCTTTGAGCCGGCCATGAACGCGTCAGTGCCCGGGTCTACGGCATTGGTCGGGCTTGTTCGGTCAGCTTCCTTACCGTTGCCAGCAGTAGCATCACCGACGGCGCCAACAGGCCCTCCCTTTCCAGCCATGGGCGATCCTGCTGCCGTTGCTGCCGTTGCGGCTATCGGGACGTCGTTGCTGGAGGCAGCTGGGGACGCGGTTCTCTCTCTTCCGACACTGACGGCGGTCTTGGCCGCGACGACCGCTTTTGGCTGAATTGCAGCAGCACCCGCCTGGGCGGTACCGCGGTTGGACGAGGAGAGAATGAACGACCCTGGCTCGCCCACTAGTGGGTTGTCGTCCATGTACTCCGACTCGTGCCGAAGCGTCATGTTGAACGACTCGGCGAGCATCCGTGATTCTTGCGTCGAATCCATTCTGGACCTAGCTGAGGAGACAGATGTCACCCCACCCTGCTGTGATCCTTCCAGCGCTGGCGTGCTCTCTTTGCTGCTTCTTGATCGCGTCTGTGCCGTGGCCGCGGTGGGAGGTTTCGGCATCGGTCGGATGTACACGTTCCCTAGCGCCGGCGAGAATATGGGGAGGGTTGAGACGGTCGAGAGGTATTTCGTCAAACTCGCGACGGTCGAGAGCTACCGAGAGACGAGCCAACATTAGCAACGAAGCAATCAGCGAGCCAGTCAACTCCAACACCCCTCGCGTGCGCTCACCAATCGACTTCCAAGCACGTTCGCAACAGAGGGAGCCATGTATATGTTCTCGCCGACCACAAAGTACACGCCGAGGACGGTGATCTGGTCGTCGGCGCCGGGCACTTTCCGGCGATACTGTTTATGGATGACCCAGATGCCGGAACGCTGGTCCGGAGGGATATGGGCACCTTGCCTAGCCGGCTGCGACGACGAAGCGAGGGACGTCGGCTCATGCGCGACCATGAACTCGAGCCCTTGCATGGTGCGCAGCCGGCCCTCGAACGCTTCGCGTGTCTGGACGATGTGGTACATGGCGGCATTGTAGTTAGCTTGCGTTGTCAACGTCGCGTTGTTGGACGTGACGTCGAAGAAGGGCGAGTTGCCAAAGTAGTGCAGGACTGGGGTCGCAGTCGTCAGTAAGATTGATCCTTATGTCGAGCGCGAACCAACCACCAATCCATCCGTCTGATGTTGACGACCAGGACGTGGAAGAGGCATCGCAGAAACTCGTACATACCGGAGTTGGAATGCACGCCGCCCATCGAGTGGGCTATCTGCGGTGACCGCCATTGGACCTCGTCCAGGGGGGGCTCGCGCGTGGCAGACATATCTAGCCGTACCCCTGCCGAGTGGGTCCCGTCATTGTTCTATCGAGCCATCGTCGCGAGAAGGCGGTGATGACTCGGGCGTGCCCGATTGACGTTTATGACGAATGGGGACAATCGACAATGGGTAGCGGTTACCGGTACCTACGGTACATGAGTCTTGCTTGCATAATCTCTGAGTAAGCACGTGCTCACAGGGCTTTTGACCTCACTGCCCCTTGGGCAAGCCTCTTTTTGACCATTGATCAGCTGAGAGCAGTTAACTACAAGTAGCATAGAGAAATCTTCCTGGGTTCTCTTCTATGTAAAGTTTTTGATTGTGTATTTTCTGCACTGCCATTCTTTCGTCTCGACTCCGTACGGAGCTTACAGTGAGTCGCTAGTGACCGATGAAGCAAAAGAAGGTAGGAAGTACGGAAGTACCATACGGCCATACTTCTCTTCAGCTCGCATGACCAGTAGTCGATATCTGCTTCACGTCGACTCTTTCGTGTACAACCAGTCCTAGCCACTGAAGCCGCATGGCTGCCCAATAGACAAAAGACAGGTAAGAGACTATTCTGGCATCCTTTCAAGTCCTCATCTCATCCTTTCAAGCGTATCATCTTTTCCTGACGTTCTTCCCAGTGCCGGATTCTCTCCCCGTCGCTGCTACTGTCTGTTTGTTTGCCGCCCCAGCTCCCTTATCATCCAGACGAGATTCTGACGCGACCGAGCTCTTGTCACCACTGGTGACAGCCTTCGGACTCGACTGGTCGTCGTCGCTGTCGTCACCCCCTTGGCCGAATTCGTTTATGCGAGTGTAGTCTGTCTTGTACTTGTAGCTCTGGTATAGGTAGATGAAGAAGATCCTAGAGCCGAGGGTAAGCAGCTGCTTGTTTATCTTGGTCGAATAAGGTTGAACTTCACGTACACATCGTCCCGAAGTGTGGCAAGGCGGTGTAGGGTAGGCATTTTGATCGTCCAGGCAAAGAGATCATCCTGTTTGGGTCAGAGAAGTTGGCTCATTCGACCAGAGACGTCAAGGCCGAGGGGGCTCACGATGAAGGTGTTGAGAAACTTGTACGTCATCGCTCTCGCAGGCATGTGCGCAACACTCTGTTGCTCCTCGTCAGCCAACGATATGTACCTGACGAGATGGCGTGTATACTTACCCCGAGCCGGTAGTTGATGTACAGACTCGGCACCATCATGAGAAAACCATAAGCGTAGACGCTACCGACGAGGGCTGCGATGATGAAGCTATACCAGCTCTTGTGCGTTTCGTACACCAGGCTGTAGGCAGCGTAGGCAAGCAGTAAAGGAACGGCGACGACATATAGATATTTGAATGCTATCTCGTCGTATTCCTTGGTTTTCTTCTCCGTCTCAGAGAGTTTGTGCTTGTCCTCGAAGGTGATGCGATACGGCAAAAAGGAGCCCGCCGGTGCAGGCCGTACGCGGACGTCGACGGTCTTCGTGATCTTCCACGCCTCGAGAACGATACCGAGGCCTTGGCCGAACAGAATCATCCAGGACGTGCCCTCACTATTGTCGACAAGGTACAGGAAGATGACGGTCTGCATGAACACGTTTGCGAGGATGGTGCGGACGGAGACGCCCACGTTGTCCTTCTTGTTTTTCCAGTGGGACTGCGGATGGGGTTAGCGGAGCAAAGCCAGCACCGTGAAAGCCTCCCGCACGTACAATATCATTTTTGAAGGCGAGCATCTCAAAGATCATGTGCAGCACGCTGACGACGCCCGTCGTCGCGAGCAGATAGACGTTGGTGTCCACGAGGATACGCTTGAACTCCTCGAGCTCGCTGCCGTCCCCGGCCGCCGGCATCGAGCCGCCGCTCGCAATCTGCCTTCGATTCTGTCTCATGCTCTCGTCGAGGCTCGCGTAGATGCCGAATTTCCAGTTGCTCAGGTGGTTCAACTCGAGATGCAGCGGCAGCGTCTCGACGGTCGAATTGAGTTCGGTCATGTGTTCGCGCAGCTGCCAGAACGTGTTGACGAACAGTATCGGATAGTACCAGCCGTTCTTGCCCGACGCATCGCGGGCCCGGCTGGTCTCGAGATTGACGTACTGGCGCATCGCGGGATGCATGTTGGGGTAGGCAATGTTGCCGGAATCAGGGATCACAGAGATGGTGCAGTTGGGGTGATAGAAGGAAGCAACCACCGGGCCTTTGGACCCGACGTCGTCCGATCCGTCCGTGGTCTCGTTCGACGACCCCAGCAGCTTCTTCGTTTTGATCGCCTTCTTCTTCGGGACATACTGTGTCAGCGGCCTGACGAAATGATACGCCTTCGACTGGTCATAGGAGCTCTCGGTGGGATCCAGAGCGGACCCCGACAACGCCACGAAAACATGGGCCCACAGGGTCCCGTTGTTCTGGACCTCCTTCGGTACAGTGAAGCTGGTATCTATCTGGCGTCGGTCCTTCCAGTCATCTATTCTGAAGTCCTTCTCATCGACCACCAGGTTCCCCCGAGGGCCTGACCGGAGGTTCGGGATGACCAACGACGGCGAGATGTAGATGGCGATATCGATAGGCGCACTTGACGGCCATATCGGCGCTACGCTCTGCGGGACCTTACTGAAGGACGGGTCTCGTTCCGATGCCTGAGGCCTCTGATCGAAGCTGGGAATGCTGCTCTTCGATTTCGACGATCCTCCTCCTCCTAGAAACTGCCTCAGCAAGAACTGGGCGGCAGCAAATATCAGGATCCCTTGGATGATAGAGCGGATGCCAGACTGGGTTCCTGTCAGTCGCCATACTATTTATGATGTTGCACAATTCAGCGTGACTTACTCCACCTCCAGTTCCAGCCTCCTCCGGCTCTGCCTGTCTGTGTCGAGGCATAGTCTTAGCAGTACATACGTACTTGGCCGCGAGGTGAGGCTGCGTAGTCCCTCGCTTGCTGGACGGTGGCGAGGACGGTTAGACGAGGCGGGACCGCGGTCGGTTCAGGCTCGTGGCATCTTCCACTGCTGTGCTGTCCTGGGCTGGTCGCACGATGGTGATGCTCGTCCGAAAGAACGACCAGCTCTGTGGAGGGGAGCAACACAATGAGACGGCTACCTCTTCGAATACGGGCACAATGGCCGTGGAACCACCGTCACCCACTTACAGTTTCTGACTAATCACATACTGGTATGAGTACCTACAGTATGATGCTGTCGTGACGGCCGAGGAGACTGCCTGAAGGCACTTTGCAAGGCCGCAGAGCCGCAAGGCCGTGAGGCCGTACCGTAAGGCTGCAACCCACAAAAAGATATTGGTGATTATTGACCAGGCGACTTGAAGAAGCTACGAGTACGGCTCGTGCGTCCTAAATTCGATGAGCTGCTCCTTGGGTTTCGCTTGAACATTCCCGAACTTCAGGAAGTCCATCACATCGTGATCAGTGTTACTAGTACTAGCAGTCACCTTATGCTGCTAGTACTACCGTCGTTTCACTCCTTGCCACTCGCCACGTTGTGCGCCGTCTGCAACATCAAGTTGGCTGCTATTGCCCGTTCGTGGTCGGCAATCACCTTGTTGCCCGGTTTCCACACTCCGAGGAGAGCGTTACCATCGGAAGCGTTGCTACCATCCTTTCCCCGTCATGTCTTCGGAGGTCACTTCTGAGGCCGTGAAGCCGCCCCGTGCAGAGCGAGCTGGCAACAGTCAAGTTACGGTCTGTGTCTTGTGAGTGCAAGCTACCGGTCGACGCAACGTTGTCGCTTCTAGGTGGCTGAGACGCACACCGGTGGTCTGTAGCTGCGGCGCTTCTCCTGGACAGTCACCTGCACATATGCAAGCTGCGCGCTCGCTCGCCAAGGCCATGTACGCTCGTGGGTTGAGGCTGGTCTACGGCGGCGGCACGATAGGGCTCATGGGCGAACTCGCTCGGACGCTGGTCTCGCTCGCCGGCCCAGATGCGGTCCACGGCATCATCCCTGCGCCGCTGGTGAAGCACGAACAGGCGGTCAGCAGCAGCAGCAGCAGCGCGGAGAAGGCGAGCGCAGACAGCTTGCCCGACGAGGCCATCTACGGCCGGACGACGGTGGTGGCGGACATGCACACGCGGAAGAAGCTGATGGCACGTGAGGTCATCGACGGCGGGCCCGGCGGCGGCTTCGTCGCCTTGGGCGGCGGCTACGGCACGCTCGAGGAGCTGATGGAGATCGTGACGTGGAACCAGCTGGGCATCCACGACCGCGGCATCGCCGTCTACAACGTCGAGGGCTACTGGGACGGCTTGCTCAAGTGGGTGCGCGATGCCGTCACGGCCGGCTTCGTCGGCCAAGGCAGCGCAAACATCATCGCGGAAGCGACCACGGCCGAGGACGCCCTCGGAGCCCTGGTCGCGTATCGTAACGCCGAAGGTCGGTATCAGCTCGAGTGGGGACGGCAGTGAGTGGTGCAGCCGCGGCATCCGCTCGGGCGCCGCTGCCGCTGCTACCGCCACCGCCACCGCTGTGGCCTGCCCCCCTCCGACAGTGCCAGTCCTCTCCGTCGTAGACACGGACGGCCAGGGAGACGATCGACGTACGGTACGTGTTGTAGTACGACCGCACCTGGCGAGACGGGCAAGCAAGGGGAAGCGTAGGCGGGGAATCGAGGAAGCATCTAAGATAGGTAGCCTACATGGGAGACAAAAAAAGTTCTTGCGTTCACGGTTTCTACGTATCGACGTCCATGGCCGCGCCGGCGTCTGGCTCTGCCGTCGAGTCCGCCTGGTCGGTGCCCTCGTCCGACTGCCGAAGAGTCTCTAGCAGGCTGGCCACGTTCGGTCCGTCGAAGAGGCGGAAGGGCTGGCCCTTTCTCTTCTCCGCCGTCGCGGCACCGATCACGGCGACGCTCGTGTTCTCGACCGTGAGCTCCTTGTCCTGCGCCAGGCTCTCCTTCAGCGCCTTGAGCCCGTGGTGCACGAGCTCTCGCTCGGACGCGTCCTTGAAGCGGTCGAGGTGCCTCTCGAGGTATGTCCGGGCCATCTGGCTCCGGGCCCCGATGGCGCACGCGATCATCTCCTGCGTCATGCCGCTCGGCTGGAACTCGAACAGATGCGTGCCGTCGTCGTCGACTCCCGCCACCAGAAGGCCGACGCCGTATGGTCGCTTGCCGTAGTGTTGCGTGTTCGTCTGCGCTCGATCGCCGATCTGAGACACGATGCGGTCGAGCGGTATGGGTCGGCCGTACGTCATCTTGGACGCCAGCGACTGCTGCTTCATGAAGTTCGAGAGCACGCGCGCGTCCGAGGCTAGGCCGGCCAGAGCGATGCCCAGGTGCTCGTCGATGCCGATGACCTTCTTTTGGTACGACGAGAGCTCTTCCGCGTTTCTCTGGAGACGCATAGCATCGGTCAACGGACCTCAGGCTCGTGGCTTTGACTGCTCGCCTACCTTGAGGGCCACCAAGACCACGTGAGTCTTGCTCACCAGGCCCACCACCACCGAGCCCTGCTTGACTGCCTCTTGCGCATACTCGACCTGGAATATTCGCCCCTGCGGCGAGCTGTTGCGATCGTCAGCAACGGCTTCCATCTCCCTTCTGTACGAAGCGAAACATACAAGGTCACAGAATCGTTGTCGTAGTTATTTCGAAACATGATGGCGGATCAGGAAGAGGGAGACGGCGTAGAACGAACGACTGGAGCCGTGCGAAAACAATTCAGAAGATCTTCAAGACATGCTTGTACTCGTACAGCGACGGACAGCTCCAGGCAGTTGTCGGACTCATAGTGCAGGGTATGTGTTACGTAAGCACGGTACCGTAAGTATGCGGTACGATACGTCCTGGTAGGAGCTCCGCTGGAGACGGAACTTACCGTTGAGCCGCATCGAGCATGGGCCAGGGACGCGGCCCACCGGTACGCGGGTGACGGCAGGCATCTCCATGCCGGCGCTTGAAGGATAGGATCATCGTCGACAGTCAAAGTGGAAACAGTCTTCCTGGCGTGTCTGGCTTTTCCCGTGCACCTGCCGTAGGTGTCTTGGGGACGGACAGGATCTTATTCGGCGGGAGCCAGAACCGACACGTCTCCACGAAATAAGGCCCCCGGCGGTCGTCCCAGAGGAGGACCAAATGGCCATGGCCGGGCTCAAGACCATCATCGCGCTCTCGTTCGTAGGTGTCCGCTTGATGTTATTGCCGTCGTCTTTTACAGGCCACCCCGATCGCTTTGGCTAAGCCCGACGATCGCAGGTCCTCGCCATCGGCTTCCTCCTTGTCATCCTCTCGTCCGCCTTATGGAAGAACTACTTCCCGCTGCTCGTCGTCGCTACGTACATCGTGGCCCCGATTCCAAACTGGATCTGTGGGCGATGCTCGAATCCGGATGACTTTATCGAGTCTCCCGGGAGTGCGCTGATCGATTTTGGACGTTTCTTCACCGGTTTCCTCGTCGTCATGGGCGTTGGTATGTTGTTTTCTTCGCTACTCTGCTTCCTTTCGAACGAGTGGGTCCGTACACAAGAACGGCTCGTATGCAGGTCACTCTTTTGGGATGTAGAGCTAAAGCGTTCACTGTCATCTCTTAGCTTTGCCCGTACTGCTGGCACATTGTGGGATCATCGTCTACCCGGCCATGATCATGTCCATCCTCGGCGGTCTTCTCATTTACGGAACCATCATCAGCTTCACCATGTTTTTCCAGGAGGAGCAAGAATTCTGAGGAGCTTATGTCTTGGGTCGTTCTGGTTTCATGTATCGAATTGCGGTCTCGCTAGATGTTCATACTGGCAGTTTGGCGTTTTGGGAATCCAGCATTCTGTTTCGTCCTCTTGATTCCTGGGTTTTTTCAAAGTCAGCCCAAGAATCTACTCAAGTGACTGCGCTCTCCACTGCCTTCAACCTCTCAAGGTCGTCGATTTGTAGCCGAGGATCGACCAGTCTGACGGCAACGCGCACCGTGGACGGGATGACATCCAGTCGAAACGCCTCACAGATCCAGACAGGCCTGTCCGCTGTCGGCATACCAACCCTTGCTGAGCATGCCAATCGTCCTCGATATCACAGATGCCACGTTCTTTATCTTGGTAATAGCCAGAACAGGGGACTTGAAACGAGCTGCAGGCTTGAGTTCCGTAATGATGATTCTACGACGACTGTTGGTCTACGGAGAGGCTGCGTACAGCATGTCTTTTCGATGGTTTGGTGGCTCCATGATCCCTTTTTCTGACGAAGAGTCAGAGGTACTGTAGACAGTGCTGTAAGTACCTGCGTAGAGCTTTCAGTCGATCACGTGCCGCA
The DNA here is from genome assembly GCA_963422465.1 of Lichina pygmaea. NCBI lineage: Eukaryota > Fungi > Ascomycota > Lichinomycetes > Lichinales > Lichinaceae > Lichina > Lichina pygmaea. The sequence continues at coordinate 4,380,806 of OY730171.1, forward strand.
GAAATAACACACAGTAGTTGCGGCGTTCAGAGGGAGGCTGAAGCCCTACGTAGTCGTCCCTCCGGTCAAGGTTGACGTATCATCAGGCGTACTGTTGAAGTTCAGTAGCACCAGCAGTACTAGCAGTGGAGCATTACTGGTAGAAGACTCCGATGGCTGAGCTCGGAGACTCGTACAGCCACGTACTAAACAGCATGTTTAGAGCCTTCATTCTGCCGGAGAGAACCTCTATGTGAAAACTCCCGGGTGTAGGTACTCTCCTACTTACACGGGCCAGAAGGCTGAACGCCGCGTGAGGAGTGACAATTAGCACGGCCGGGAGAGCCCAGCCGGGAAGACCAAGTACCATAGAATGCGTCGCTAGGCTTGATACAGCCCTACGAAGAAAAAGTCTTCGTCTCAGAAAAATCGCCACCAGATGAAGATGATCATGATCAAAGCAACTGCACCGATGGGGCCGTACTGTTTCCAGGAAGAGTCAGGCCTCGTTCCACCGAGGGAGTCGGACCCGGCGGGGGATTCAAAAAGACGCCAGATCTTGGAGAGCGTACCTGCTTGAGCAGCAGCTCCCAGTTGATGCGAACGGCCGCTCTTCGATACTTTTTCGAGTCCTCGCGCAACCGCCCGCTCATCTCCCCCATCCTCTCGAGGCTGCCGCCGCGGTAGAGTAGATCCTCGATGTTCTTGGTCATGACCTTGGTGACGTCCCGCAGCTCGTCGTTGAGCTTGTCCAAGTTCTGGCTGGCTCGGCTGTCCTGATACGTCTTCTTGGTCCGCTGGATAAAGGTGTCGAACTCCATAAAGGCATATGGCCGTAGCGAGGGCGACATGAACTGCGATGGCTGGTATGTCGTGGTGAACTCGCGTGCCAAGTCCGCGAGATAGGTGAACGCGAGCTTTCTGGGATATGATCGATCGCAGATACATGTGAAGCAGAGGTTGTCGTTGATGAGATAGCTGGACGCGGTCGAATAGCACATGAGCCCTTCTACCTTTAGCAATGTTTGGCCTCGACACATACTGTATTATGTAGTTGCCAGTCTCGATACTGGCTTGGGGCTCGGAGTTCCTGTCGAGTCTCATGAATATCATCTTCACATGCTTCTTGGCTTCTGCGAGCTCGATTTCGGACTGGAGCAGATCAGATCGTCAGCACAGTCATATCTCAGCAACGGGCGGCAGTTGAGATCCGGACTTGCTCATCGTCTACCGATGCTACTAGCATCAGGCCTGCCCACGGTCAGCGAGGTGGTGATGTCAGGAAGCTTCCAGCTTACGATCAAGCCTTTCGATCAGTGTTGACCGGATCATACTGTCTGACCAGGGTGGTAGCTACAGTACTCTTCTAGCGGTCGATGGAGCAATGTAATGCACAGCCAGAATAATGTACTTTGTACGGAGTACACCAAGGCGCTTGAAGCTTCGAGCTGCTTTCGCCTTGTCAGCCTAGCTGTTCATAGATACGAGGATACCTGAGGGTACGTAGTACTGGTACGTACGTAACCATACTGTACCGGTACGGTACGGAGAGTATACTTGAGCGTACCGTATAGATTACCGTATCGGTATCTCATCGGTGTCTAGTTACGTAATCTGAGCGCTACGTACGGAGTACTGTACGACGCTGTGGTGAGTCTTTTTAGGTAATGGCATCAAAGTCCCCCAGCATACAGACTCCGTACGAGGACGCAGAACACGCAGGACTCAGGAATCTGCATAGAGACGGGTACGAGATGCGAAGCAACTGTCTGTTGTCCGGAGAATATGGAGTATCTGTCATTCTGTTCTCGCCAAGTGCCAACCGACATCGTATGGCTATATATGGAATCCATAGACCAAGGTCGATATCTGGGACTGCTCGGGCTAGATCAAAGCGTCCTTCACACGACATCCGCCCACCGCCTCGCACTGTACTCATCGCGATGCTGATGCTCAAAGGTCTCATAAATACCTTTGACGACCCCTCTTGATCCCACCACAACAAGCAATGCAATCAGGCTGACACTCACTCTCGTCTTCGATACCCACAATCTCTAACAACATCATACACTACTACTCGAAATCATGAGGGTTGATGTCGTTCTATTGGCTTCCGCTCTTTGCTTCTCGCTAGCTACAGCGGCCTCGATTGAACGTGGCGGCGGCAGCCGCTCTTCTGTGCTTTTGATTCGTGGAGATGGTCTTCCTCTCCGGACTTTCACGCCTCGACCCAGCCGAGTGACTCGGAAACCCGCTGTCGGCAGCCAAGGTCGAGCTCTAGACAAGGGGACGATCATGGAGGACAGGGTCACCGGTGTAAGATACAGCGCCGACACACTAAAGCAAGGCAAGCCAGCAAGACGGGACAGGGTGAATCCCCAACCAACTCCCGGAGTTTATCCACAAAGGGCATCCACTCAGAGCGTTGTGATCATGTACCTACACGGCTCACCACGTTACAAGCTGGTCGACGACGACATCGTCCAAGACGAGGACGACGGCGCCCCGGGCGCCCTACCAGGGGTTCTTCCCCACGATGACGAAGTCGTGTATAGGGGTGGCCTAAAAGCCCTTCGAGAAGGGGCCGCCTCATCTTTCTCAGTGGAAGCCAGATCATTCGAATGTGGGAAGCTGAACCTGAGTCCGAAAGGAAACTTTGCCCTGGTTTCGCGCGAGCTGCTTGGCGAGAAGACCAACCCTAATGGCCCTCACAAGCCACATTTTGAGAACTGCGGCCGGCGAGTGTATGCGTGGTGGGAGAATGCGCATACGTCTGCTTGGATCATTGGGTCTGCCGAAAACTCGGTGAGTCGTCCCTTGCGCCTTCTCCATATCTCCTTGTTGATGTCGATGAAGTTCTTCATCATCCGTCCCCATGCAGATGTCAGGATCCCTCTTCGTTCTCCTGCACTCCTCTCTGACTTCAGCCGTAGGAAGACACTCAACTCTACCTCAGCGAGCATACTTGGGAAGATCTCGGCGTCACTAAAACCTATCTGGCGGATGGTCCGGTTCATTTGAGATGGGTCATCGAATGAACGGCTCTCGTCCAGTACCGTATGGTACGGTAATCTAGAGTTCAGAGGAGACAGCCTGGGTTTCCCAGGGGAGTGATCCAGAACTCTTGTACGGAGTAATTATACATGTGCTACATTGCCTGTGTTTGGTAGTCGAGGGTGAGGGTATACCGGTAGTACAGGACATACAGTAGTTACGTAGATGGCGCTTACATAGCTCTACGTCAAATATTCACTGGCTTCTGGCGTTCCACGCTTCTCTTTCGTCGGGCCGATAGAGGCCGAGCACCGATGTCCATGCTCACGTGATTTCTGCCAAGGCGTCGCCGGTGACAAAACCTTCCTGTCGAAAAAGGGGCCTGGCGCCACCGTGTCCGCTCGTCGCAGAGGCAAAATGGATGTTTACTCGATTGATGCCTTCCGACAAGAATCTTCTGCACGCCCATTCCTTCAGGAGTCAATCCTCCGGCACTTTGCGATAATGCTATGCTGCATCAGGAGGCAATGCAACGATAGTCTCTATGAGGCGAGCTCCTTGAGAACCAGCCAAGGATGGTCAGGCCCGAGTCTCTTTGGTGGAAAAGACGACGACGACAGAACTCGGTTCGAAACCGGCTGGTCGCACGAAAAGGGGTGGCTGAGATCAGACTTTCAAGGTCTATGCTGTACGTACGTATAGGACCGTACGTGCAGTGAATAGCACCGGGTAAGCTCCGCTGGTTAGTATCATCTGACCGGCAATATACTTGGGGCTTCTTGCCCTCCTTGATCTGGTCAATTGAACAAATTTCAACGTTCCCATTGGTAGTTTTCCTTTTGGCCTATTGATCTTCCCATCGACCTACATGGGAAAACTCAACGTCGGGCAGACGACAGTATATAAAGGCAACCAGTTCCCCCCGAGAATTTCTCCACCGTTCTTCCTGACAAACTACAAGCCTTCTGATCTCACCCAACTCGACACAGCTCTCATACCAATTAACATACGTTGTCAACGGCCACTTTCATAAAGTCATTCTAAGACACTTGCGAGCCACGTCAAGTCAGTCCAGTAGTCCATCACCATGTCGACACGCATTACCAGGTCGGTAACCCGCAGACTCGAAGCTGCAGCCGCAGTCTCCAAGAAAAAGGCGGTGCAGGGCACTCCTCAAAACCTCACCGGTCAGGCCCCTTCTTATTCTTCATGCGCCCTCTGGCAGCCGATTTCAAGCCCGGTTCATTCGTGCTGACGCTGGGGCTCGCAGCGGCCGGAACATCGATCGTCCATACAAAGGACTCCGTGAAAGTGGCCAAGATATCTGAGTATATCCGCCCATGTATCTCTTTCCCGCCATCCGTCTAACATTTGATAGCCACAAGACATCTGTCACGAAAAATGCTCCTTCGAAGTCAGCGGCGGTGAGATCCACCAGCCATGCAAAGAGGTCTGTCAAAGGCGCCAAGGCTCCCACGTATATACCCCTGTTTCTATCCCTTTCCATCCGTCTTGCTGACAATCGACAGCGACGAAGCGCGTGTTTCGACAAAAATTCCCTCGAAGGCGGCCGTGGCCAAACCGACTGTCCATGCAAAGAAGTCCGTCAAGGATACTAAGGCCTCTAGGTATATCCACCCGTATATCTTGTTCTGTTTGTCTTTCTAACACTTGGTAGCCGCAAGGAGCCCGCGACCAAAAAAGCTCCCTCTAACTCAGCGGCGGTCAAATTGATCCTCCATGTAAGGGAGTCTGACAAAGGCACCAAGACTTCCAGGTATGTCCGACCATATATGTCTTTCCTTATGCATCTCTGACACTTGGTAGCCACGAAAAGCCCGGGGCTCAAAAGCCTCTCTCAGAGTCAGCAGCAGTCAAATCAGCTGCCTACAGGAAGAAGTCCGTCAAAGTCACCAAGCCTTCCAGGTATATCCGCCCACTTGTCTCTTTCCGTTTGTCTCTCTAACACTTGGTAGCCGCAAGAAACGCGCGACCAAAAAGGCTCTCTCTAAGCCAGCGGCAGTCAAATCAACTGTCCATGCAAGGAATTCCGGTCACGATGCCAAGGCGTCCAGGTGAGTTCACTCCCATCTCCTCTTTGCCCATCTTTGTAACTTTGTGTTAGCCACGAGGAACCTATTGCGACAAGCACTCCCTCGGAGTCTTCTTCCAGGGGATCCTCCCGGAAGCGCTCAGCTCCGGATCAAGCCGCAGAGGAGGATGCAGCTTTGTCCCAGACCTCAGGCCGAGCCAACAGTCCCAAGAGGCAGAGAACCAAGTATGTCCACCCCTGTGCGTCTTTTGTTTATCTTTCTAACATATAGTAGCCACGAGGCGTCTGCGGCCACAAAAAGTCCCTCTGAGTCTTCTTCCAAGGGATTCTTCCATACGCGTTCTGCTTCAGACCAACGCGCAGACGACGATGCAGCTTTATCTCACAACTCAGGCCGAGCCAACAGCCCCAAAAAGCAGAGGACCTTAAAGAGAACCATCTTTTGGCCCGAGGATGCCCTATTCCAATACCCGGCGTCGATCTTGGCCAATTCCGATCTTCAGGTGATACTCCTTCCTCCGTTTCGTTTTTGCAGTAACTTCCAGGTAGCTGACTGAGGCAGCCTCTTTTCACGGATCCGCGCTACTTCTGCGATCTTCCTCCCGAGAGGCAGCAAGACTTGGTTAAATTGCTCCCAAAGCACGTCGAAGTGCCCCAAGCACTAGACGCAGAGCCCACTTACGGCGTCAGCGTTCTGATGCATATGGCAGACTTCCGCAGAGCCCTTCGCTACTTCCAGGACAACATAAGGTTCGGCCGGTACGATGAGGCTTGGCTTCGAGACGCCGCTGAAGCCATTGAGGAGCGTGCTCGGGGCGAGTTTGATGAACATGAAATGCAAATATTTGAGGATCGGTGGCAGTATCCGCTGCAAAGGGAGATGTTCGTGCAGAACCATCCTGAGAAATCCCGCGGAGGTGGCTTGGGCGAGCACGCCGGAGCCGGCTCGGAAAGCAGCATCCATATCCCGTCGGGTGACAATTGGAGCAGCCTGAGACTCGGAATTTCCGACGACGATCTCACCAGCCTCGAATCAGGCAACTCCGATGACGATAACGTCGAAGAAAGTTAGGGATCGGGCAAGACGGATGACGGCGACAACGTCTTGGGGAATAAGACCTCGGGCGATGTTTACAGAGGTCTGGGAGTGGGCGAAATGCACGGAGAGTATGTTGCACAGCTTATCAAGGAGATGGAAGAAGCGTCGGAGGGTAGAGAGGGCTGACCCTGATGCGTTCATACCGGCGCGTGAGGTGGTCTACGTATCAGAGGAGGAGGGCAACTTTAATCAAAGTGGCCACAGGCCATAAGCTCCAAGCATAAAAGTCATTAATGTCGATGCGTCGTTGGTTTCCAACGCCAACAGCTTTTACCCGCGACGTAGTCATAACTTTATTCAACGTCTTAACCCTTGACACCAATCGAGAACGAGTCTCTGCACAATGACATCTAGCATTGTCCATCGGCGGAGGCAAGACCTCCTTTTGATATCCCGACTGTTCAACATACGTCATCACGTATCGCCTTTCACCCTTATCCTTGACTCTCTGGAACAGTCTGGAAAAGCGCTGCTGAGCAAGGTCATAGATGGCGCGAAAGTATGCTAGGAATTGCCAAGGTCCCAATAACCTCCTGACGCAGGCGCTCTAGCTGATTTGTCCGTATCAGTCCGGGAAGGTCAAGGGACGAGTTCTCTTCCTTTCGTTTGAGACCATCAAGAAAGGCAAAAACGTCGATGTCTTCATCAAGAGTGGTCGCCAGGCTCCGGATGGCCTGCTCAAAGGCATCTCGGGACAAAGGTCTCCTGGCGAAGGTTCGATCGCTACAGACCACCCCTCAAACCACTAGCTACTGAACTATTCGTAGATACGCTCATAGTGATTGATTCCCTGAACGGTCTGGCTCGACTCGTCGAGGATTCTTTTGGAGCATTCTTGTCGGCACTGGCAGACTCAAGGACCTCCATCGTCGGCGTATACCACGTCGACGTTCCCCTGTCCACATCTTGGCGGTCACCATCAACGCCTTACGCCCCTCATCCGCTGACGTTACTTAAATATCTATCTACCTCAATCTTCGTCGTGCATTCGTTGCCACAGCAAATTGCTCGGAAGCGCGCGCGAGATCGATCACTAGCGGAGCCTACGTTCGGTCTAGCTGAGCCCGATGAGGGGACCGTGGCGGGTCTCGGCGCGAACGACGATACAGGTGTGGTGGTGGAGCTCGAAAGTCGACGAAAGAGTGGCAGAAGCGTCACTGGGTGGTTCGTCATGCGGTACGACCTGAACTGTTCTACGATCAAAGAGCTGGAGCCAGACATGACGTCGGATGGATTCATACGTCTGCAGGACTACCCGCCATACCGGGCCTCGGAGATGGCATGTGCGAGTATCGCCCATGACAGACAGGACGAGCTGGTGGAGACGACTTTCAATCTCGGCCTCAGCAGCAAGCAAAGGACGGACAGAGACAATGTCGTCCTTCCGTACTTTGATGCGCAGCGGGCCGAAGGTGGCGCCGCAGAAGGTGGCCGTATCCTGTACGAGATGGGAGTCGAGGACGACTTTGACGACGAAGAAGATGAGATATAGCGGTATCTGCATGGATTGAATGCTGCTCCAACGGAGCTCAACTGCGTTGCATCGTTGGTGGTCGGGGAGAGGTGGCGTACGAAAGCATCTTGTTTGAGGTACCGTATAGGGTGATTAATTACCAGTACCGGTACGATACATCATACTTGTACAATGGTCAGTGTGGTCCGCTACTCGTGACTTGTCCAGTGAAGATATCTCCTTGTCAAGAGAACGGAAGTATGCCTGGGCACATATGTGCGGCAGACTTGAAGTGATTTGACGTTGCGCTGTTGGTCTTACTGGTACGCGGCCACGGCGCCTAAGATCTTATCTTATCAAGAGACGTGGCGTTTGTATCACATGTACGTATCGTACGAAGGGTATCTACCGGGTACGCTACCGGTACGTACTCTGTACATCCCGGGACAGGTACGTACGTACAAACAAAGTCTCGTACCAACCACCAAGGATTGCCCTGGGCCATGGGTGCAGGCACGGGGAGAAGATCGCGTCGACCAGACAGCAGAGAACGACGAGACCGAGACCGGCCAGCAGATTCGAGGCATTCCGAACGGCCCGGCCGTGACGACGACCAGCAGCGCCGAGACAGAGACCGAGACAGAGACCGAGACAGAGACCGAGACCGAGATAGAGACAGAGACAGAGACCGGGACCGAGACCGAAGATATCGTCCAAGGTCCAGGGACCGATACGAGCGGCGAACAAGCAGAAGCCGGTCGCGGGAACGAGAAAGAGACCGCGAGCGGAAGCCACAGAAGGAGGGTGAACATGATCGGGAAAGAACTCACTATCGTCAACGGGATGACCACCGCCGCCCAGGCGGGCGTCGGGACGATCGAGACCCGGATAACAAACATGGTCCTCGAAGAAGAGATCGCAGCTGGTCCAGAGATCGGCACCGGGGAAGAAAAGGTAGTGCGAACGATGCTAAACCGGTGTTGCATAGCCGACGCTGACATCTCAACGTTGTCAGGTCAAGATGGAGCTTCGCTCTCCCCGCGACCGCGTCGGACTCGGTCTCCATCGCCACGCTCGCGAAGGAGGTCACGATCGCCGGCCCGACATCGAAGGGCTGACCAAAAAGATATTCCCATGCGAAGTGTCGAATCTGCGTCCCCTCCAGATGCTCGCGACCGTCCTGAGCTCTCGGGGAGCGCTTTAGACGCAACAGACGACAATAAAGACGCAGGGGACGAGGGCGATGGTATGGGCGAGCAGATGGAAGCTATGCTAGGCTTTGGCGGCTTTGGCACGACGAAGCAGAAGAAGATTGCCGGAAACGATGTCTACGCCGTCAGGAAGGAGAAGAAGACGGAGTATCGCCAGTACATGTCGGTGATCTCGTTTCCGAAGAAGAGGAGCTTATACGCGTTTGTTTGTATTGTTCACTGATATTCATTTGTCACAGGAACCGTCTTGGAGGATTCAACCGGCCGCTGAGTCCGTCCTAATACTCCGGCCTAGGTGTTTCAATGTCAATATACTCAGGACAGCATCTACACTCTGGGACACGAGGATCGTTAGCCTGTGAAGCCTCCCATCAACTACCCGTCTCCTGCGGGGGCTGTTCTTGTCAGTCGACTCCCTGGCTCCACACGGAGGAAACAGATAGCAATCGTGGAACTCGCCAAACGTGACTGGCAGGCAGTCAGCCCGGTCGCACGCTGCTCAGCCACCGCAGTCGCGGCCTTGGCCTGGACCAACTCGGTTCTTCTCTGTCCACAGTCGACGAGATACCCCGAGAAGCCCCTCCGACGACGTCCAACCTTCGCGGGCAGAGACCTGACGGCTAGCAAAGAGCAGACGACCACCCTCCAGATCTCAGCACTGCCTATGACTCGGATTTCAGACGGATTTTTGACGGGGGATGATAGATGCCGGTACTGAGCAACTGCAGAACGGCTGGCTCCGGAGAGAATATATACCTCGTCACGGGTCATATCATCCCCCAATGTATCCCAATATGATACTCATCCGTATTCTCAGTATCACGTACGAAGTAGCACTGCTGATATGCCTAGCGCCAAGTAAATTACCCAAGAAGCTTCTTCCGAACACAATTCGGATGGTGAGGACAGAATAGAGCTATCAGTTCATGGGTCCATCCAGACGAATGCTCTCCAGTAGCGCTTGCAATCCACTAACACGACACATGAGCATTATGGGTTCAATGCAGTCGTTATAAGGTTGATGCATTATCTTCAGCATGGATCACGGCTTCCTTGCAGCGCTGGTGTGGTACAGTATGCACGTGCGAGCTCTCTGCCATCCCGTAAAATAGTTGGGTGCCCGTTTACTTTTCCTTGGGCTATTCAATAGGCTCCGAACGCACTGTGTGGGGTGTTTGAAAGCCGATAGATAGTGGTAACAGCTCCAATGATGCACCTACTGGTGAAACCATTCAAGTTTCTTCCAGCAACGTAGCCACTCTCCAAGCTCGGGTAGCTCTCGGCCTCAGAGCGAGAGGTGACACTCTTTTGTATTTTTGCACAGTCCTCCTCATCAGTGTCATGAGGATACTGCGTTCATCCTTTGCGATGCTCACTCACACAATATGGATCACGTCACTCATGCTCTTTGGTTGCAACGCGCAAGCTTCTGGAGATGCTTCCATCATCATCGACGAGGTTGCTAAGAAGACTAACCATTCTCTACTATGGGGTCCCTACAGACCCAATCTTTACTTTGGCATCAGGCCACGGATACCAAAATCCCTGACAACTGGCTTGTTATGGGCCAAGGTGGACAGCTTTCAATCAGTGCAGAACAGTTAGTATCATGCGCCAGCGGGAAGAACAGAGTGGAGCTTTGCGGAAAGCCCGCTAATCTCCGTCGTCTAGATTTTCGATATACATGTGAACAGCATGAGGGCATGGACGGATATGGCTGGGACGAATATGATGTTCGCAATGGAGGACGTCAGACGATCCATGACTCCGGCAACCAGATTGATCTGCAGACCGAGTTCGTCAAGGTGCCGGGAGGGACGCACGGAGGCAGCTGGGCCGTACGGATTAGGGGAACGCCGAGAGAAGATGCGCCGTCCGATCTAAAGTCGACCGTCATATTTGCAGTTGCTCTAGATGGCAGCGGAAGCTTGGATGTCGCCAGCGGAGGAGACACCTTAGGCTACGATGGTACTGTGGAGCTACAGGGTAATTCGCCCGAGCTGGGAGAATTCAGTGTCAGCGTCACCCAAGGGCCAACGTCCAACTCTCATCCGATCCACAAGCATCCGTCATACAAAGATAAGCCTCTAGACAAGACGCTGGTCCAATCGTACCAGCTTCCTGGGGAAGCCCTATGGCAGATGAAGGGTACGTCAACGCCTAAAAGGCTTGCGGTCGTCGGCTGTCACTGACCGGATCCATCGCCAAAGCCGTCGTCTTCACCGGCTTGAAGCAAGTCATAGACAAGTACGTCGAGAAATATGGCGCCGAAAATAGTCCTCCGCCGTGGCAGACCTTTACGATCGATCACAAACCCAGCCAAGGGAACATGCACGTGGTCCAGAAAGTCTTTGAAGGCTCTTTCGAGGTCAGCTTGACGGTCCATGAACGCTGTGTTGCTCGTCACACTAAAGTCACAGCCAGTTTGATGTCTTGTTCTCTTCGGGCTCCGCTCCTGAGAAACTCACTTGTATGTTAAGAGCTGCAGCTGCATCCGAGATATTTCGACGCTGACGCTGATGCCAGCCGAGACGCTATCCAAGAAGATCGCGACCGTGGCTACATCTTTCCGGGAGAGGTTCACTCGCATTTTCACTCCGTCAAGCCCGTTCGGGGGCGAGAAATACGAACGCTTCGCGCAGTCGCTCTTCTCGAACCTCGTGGGCGGCATTGGCTATTTCGACGGGGACGCCATTGTAGATCGGTCATACGCGCCCGAGTACGAAGAGGAAAACGAAGGCTTCTGGGAAGATGCCGCCGAAGCCCGCGCCCGAGGCCAGCAGCGGGATGAGGGGCCCTACGAGCTCTTCACCAGCATCCCCTCAAGACCGTTCTTTCCGAGAGGCTTCCTCTGGGACGAAGGCTTTCATCTCATGCCAGTCTTGGATTGGGATGTAGACCTAACGTAAGCCATCCGCGATGGATTCTTGGATTGGCTCTGAACTCTGTTGCAGGCTGGAGATCGTACAGAGCTGGTTCGCTCTCGTGGACGACGATGGCTGGATAGCGCGAGAGCAGATTCTTGGAGCAGAAGCCCGGAGCAAGGTACCGGCAGAGTTCCAAGTGCAGTACCCGCACTACGCGAATCCGCCCACTCTCTTTCTCACTCTACAGGCCTTTGTGGATCGACTCAAGGCTAGCAACGGGACTGCCAATTCAGGCCGCGAGGTTTTCGGCTCCAACGACGTGTCCGGCACATACGCGGCCCACCTGGATAATGCCGAGGTCGCATTGCAATACTTGAAACGGTTATACCCACTCTTGAAGCGGCATTACTTCTGGTTCCGGAAGACGCAATGGGGGGACATCAGATCCTACGATCGCCAGGCATTCTCCACAAAGGAGGCGTACCGCTGGCGGGGACGTACACCGCGCCACATCCTGCCCTCGGGTCTCGACGACTATCCCCGCCCGCAACCACCGCACCCCGGCGAGCTACACCTCGACCTGATCTCGTGGATGGGCATGATGAGCCGGAGTATCAAAGACGTCGCCGAGGTCATTGGCGAGAAGGATGATGTGGCCGAGTTTGCCGGCTACGAGTTGGCCATCACACGCAACATCGACGACCTTCATTGGAGCGACGCCCATCGAACGTACTGTGACGCCACGATCGACGACTACGAGGAGAATGTACACGCGTGTCACAAGGGCTACGTTTCGATCTTCCCGTTCATGCTCGGGCTGTTGCCACCGGACAGTCGGCGACTAGAACCGATCTTGGACCTGATCGAAGACCCGGAAGAGTTGTGGAGCGACTACGGCATCCGCAGCCTGAGCAAGAAGGACGGAGTGTACGGTACGGACGAGAACTACTGGCGTAGTCCTATCTGGATCAACATGAACTATCTCATCATCCAGCAACTACTGGTAAGCACCGCCACCAACTTTCCATTTCTCGACTCTCCCGCTCTCACACATTGCTGCGTGCGTGACCTCTACTCCTCTAATCAACTTCCTGCAATCAGACCGTCGCCCAAACCCAAGGCCCGCATCAAGAGCGAGCGCGAGACATGTACACTCGGCTGCGCGTCAACGTTGTCGAAAACGTCTACCGCGAATGGGACCGCACCGGCTTCGCCTGGGAGCAGTACAACCCGGAAACCGGCGCCGGCCAACGCACGCAGCATTTCACCGGCTGGACCTCGCTCGTCGTCAAGATTATGACCTTTCCAGATCTACCTGCCGGTGGTGCTTCTTCTTCTTCTTCTTCTTCTTCTTCTTCTTCTTCTTCCTCTCCTTCCAAACATCAGGCGGCCAAGGATGAGCTATAGATCTTGCAAAAGTCTTGAATTGCGACGTCTTTCAAAGCGGTGGAAAACTGTCTCGAGTCTCGAAGCAGGACCTGATGGTCTTGAAAGCTAGAGGTGAGAGAAAATTACCGGGTGGCGGAAGAGCGAGGATGATTCGTGGACGAGGAGGCTTTGTTCTTTTCTACTTTGGGGGGAGAGAGAGAGAGAGAGAGAGGTCTCTTCGCGTGTGAATGAGTCACCGGGCCCTCATCGGCTGAGAATTTTTACTTTTCTGACGGTAGGTGAACGTTGATATAGGATGTGTATAATTAGTTTCAGTCAATGACGACTCCTGCTCCGGCTCCTGCTCCGGCTCCTGCTCCGACGAGCCTGGTGATGATGTCTACTCTGATACTGCTGCTGACGGTCCTGACGATGATGATGATGATGATGATGATGATAGTCCTGATGATGGTCCTGACGATGGTCCTCATGGCGGTGGTGGTCCTGATGATAATGACGATGACGATGATGATGATCGGTGACGGCTAAGGAACGTCGTCGACGGGAATACTCTGCCTCGCGGTCGTCTGACGCGTGGTGCGGCCCCCCTCCTCTTCTCCCTCTTCTTCTTCGACGGTCGTTATCGCTGGGATGGTCGTCGGCGTATTCGTCATCGTACCGTCGTCGGCCTCTATCGTCTTCGGGCCGCCCCTCGTTCACACGTCTTCTTCGCTCTCCGTCGCCCCAACGCTTCTGATCGTCGACATACCTCCGATCCTCATCATGTATGTCATCACGAAGAAGAGCCGTATCGGGCCGAGGAGCACTATCTCGGCGTTGTGTCGGTCGTCGATCTCGGCGGTGATCGTCATCGGTCTTGCTGTCCTGAGAGAGCGAACTGGACAGGCTGCGCCCCTCTGTTCTTCTCGTCCTCGCACTTCTCCGCACCCGAGGCGAGTGGTCTCGCGGGCTTCTCGACCTGGATCGAGGTTTCGATCTTGTTCGATGGCTGTGCCGTCGTTGCTCAAAGTCGAATCCATTCTCTCGGTGACGGCGGCGCCCGTAGCGACGGCGTCGGTCGTCCTCCGCGCTCGGGCTCCTCGAGTGGTCATGCCTCTTGCGGCCTCTTCCTATTCTCTCTTCACTCCGTCCACGCTTGTATCGGGCGTCTCGCTCGAGGCTGCGGCCATCGCGGCGGGAGCGATATGACCGCTGTGTTCTTCTCCTGTCATCGTCGTCTGCGTCCCTGTGTCTTCGAGGCTTCTGGTCGTCGACTCCGTCACTCATGAGTCTCTTCTCGCCAGAGGTAAAGGGTTTCAACCCGGACGGCGCTCCGTTCGCGGAAACTGCCTCCGCATCTCTGGCACCGCGGTAGCCGCCGTAGCCCACGCCTCGACCGTCTCCAACGCCGTCTCCGTCGCCGTCGGCTCCTCCTGTAGTCTCATCGATGGCCTTTTGGACCTCCTTAGCACTGACCCCTGGGGCTACGCGGTGCTCGACAGCAAAGCCCAAGGCGGCGCTAAGGGCATCCTGCTCGGCCTCTTTGATTCGTCGTATCTCTTCGGCCCGCATCTTCTGCTCACTCTGGGCATCATCATCGTCCCCTTTGGCATACCAAGACAGATCCCGTCCCTTTTGCCAGCGGCCCACCGCTAACACGGGATATGGTCAGTCCGTCTGATCCTAGCACAAAGGGCACTTCAAGATTGATGGGAAAGCTCCAACATACGTGCCATGAGGCTGTGACCGAGGTAATTCTCGCGATGTTGATCATCCTTGACATCGTCCCACTTGAAGTTGGCTCTACCGCCACTGATGGAAGAGTCAGACGTCGATCAAAACAGGAACATGCTCGTTCTGCACTCACCGACTGCCCTCCTTGCGGATCGTCGCGAGGAGATCCATTGTGCTATGTGCGAGATAGATGCTGAGGGACGTTCAAAGCGAAGCTAATGTTCCAGTGAAACCCAGTCTTGGAGGCTTGAACAGCCTAGGTCTGACCCAGAAAAAGAGAAGTACACTTCAGCTATCAGGACCAGCGCCGAGGATTCAAAGACCTTGCACAGTCCCTATCAAACACCATCGCCATTCGCTGTGTACTTGGTCCTTACCGTAGTCGTCTAGCAGGCGAGCGAACTGGCTTTACGGCACTTTTTACTACGGCTGGTAGTCTATGTGTCATGTGATAAGATACGCCTATGAGCTGGCTCACTCTGGACTTCACGTGGTGCCAGCACTGGCGGGTGGGTTGCAAAAACCTTCATGCTAAAGTACGTAACGTACATGAACATGTCTTGACAAAGACAAGTTCTTCGACTACATCTCAGTGGATCGGTACACTGAAGGTGTCCTTTGGGAATGGATCACGATACCTCGACTCCTTTTCTGGCTGCTAAATTTCGAGCATTGTATCTTCACAGTCGTTGTTATTCTCCTTCAGCAACAGTCGAGACGACAGCCAGGTTGATTGCCTGACTGGCGCATGATGGCTCGCTCCCCAGCAATGGGAGGTCATTGAAGTCAAGTTGATCTTGCCTTGCTGCAAGATGCTCAGTTCCGGCACACTGTCGGATCCTGACGTGCCTGTGGCGTAGGCCGCGCTGAGGATCTGAGAGCGGACCGACTCTCAAGCGGCTGATCTTGCGTACGCTCTCATGTTGTTTGCGCGTCTGCCCTCGGAAAGATGTGATAGATTGGGGGCATCAGGTATTCGCTGGGCTCTCCTTGACATACGAAAGCGATTGGACCCATGGCCTGCATGCTGGCCCGGTCACACTCCGCCCTTGCGCCTGATTCATGTTCGATGGTCTCTTATGTGCGAAAGGTGGGATGTCGAGTTGATATTTCAGGTTGTCTGTCGGGATCACTACAGATATCTGACGCTAGACGGCGACCGCGGCGGTAAGGTCCGTTAGAAGGGTATCCCTCAGATGAGCCACGTACCTCCACGGCTTCTCTTGGAAGCGCTTTCTCTCTCAGGATCTTTATTCACTCAGGTCTGTTGTGGTTTATTGTTGGCTACGCCTTCTATCCGGGTCAACCTCCCGTCATAGTTCTGACCGGGCTCGCTATTCTCTTGATAGGGCCTTGGATGCTTCAACACGTTTCACGGCGGTGGATGGTGGGGTCAGACAACGTAATCCATGGGTCTCGAAGGCACGTTGCCGGTGGAGCGGGTTGGAGAGTTGATATTCGACAGCTGTGCCGGATGCCTGCGAGCTGACCCCTGCAGCTCCATCTACCCTGCTCCTGCGGAGTAGTCGGAGGCACCTATCCACAGTGTACGGTTATATTCTGCCTTCGGCTGGTTGAAGGTGGTCTGAGGCAGAGGTTGTGGATCGTATGGTGTTACGACCCAGGAGGGACACGGTCTTTATACTTACAAAAGCAGCAGACAGAGCACTGGAGGAAGTACCAAGCAGCAAGACACGGGAGACAATCACGTGACTGTCGAGACTGACCAGGGGTTGCTCGACACAGTGTGCATATGCATTGAGCATGGCGAGCCCAACTCGACCAGCTCGACGCAGCGTGCATATGCAGTGAGCCTGGCGAGCACAGCTCGACCAGCTCGACGCCGCATGCATATGCATCGAGCCCTGCGAGCTCAGCTCGACAGGCTCGACAGTGAGCAGAGTGAGCACAGCTCGCCCAGCTCGAAAACTGAGCACTATATAGTCAGGCGATAGTTCCCTTATGGAACGATCGTCTTCAACTCATGTTGTGATCCAGACAACTAGATCTACTTCAATACAAACCTCAGTCTTGTACGAAGCCACTGATCAGGTGTCATCACCACCACGTTCCACCAAACCCCTTCGCGCTCCTTGACACTCCTCTCCTGCGAGAACCAACCCGCCTTCCGTATCTCGCCCTAATCCTACACTCGGGTAGGACGGTACGGTACGGACCGCATTCCTTGCGACTCCTGTGTTCTTCGTGGCCAATCGTGTTTCCAAATGCCGGAAGAAAACAGCAAGTTGAAGTGTGCTGAATGCACTCGTCGTGGGAAGCCTTGTGTCTCCCTCTCCTGGGGTTCCCTGAATGTGGCCCGGGATAACCTTCGTGAAGGCCTGGCTGCTGATGAGGCAGAGCGGGATGCACTCTTCGAGCAGCTTGTGAAGTTGCAGGCCTGTGTTTCTCAAAAGCGGAAGGTGTTGGAAGAGACTGAGGGTCGTGCGAAGCAGAAGCTTCAGTGTCTGGTGAAAGAGATGGAGTCGGATGGTGAGGATTTGACTGCAACAGTCATTGACACATCCCTCCTGCAGGCCGAGCTTTTCAGTCCTGCCCCTACTGGTACTACCTCAGAAGAAGCTGGCAGTTCCCGAGGTTCTTGAGTGGTTCCCAGGTATTTTCCAAGTCTGGGTATCCTTTCCACTTGATGAGGTATTGCTGACCTTTTTTAGCCAGAATTTGTTTGACTTTGAATTCTTGTTCCTCTTCAGGTTGGGAATGAAATGTCTCCCGCAAGGGTGTGCTCTGGTCAGCAGGTTTGATCATTAAGATATGAAAGCTTGGATAGACTCTGGCATCCCTTGGTAGTCATATCTTGACATTGACTGGTCCTGTTCTCTCCTCAACCAAAAATAATCCAACTTTGATGTTGTCAAGTTTCTTTGTCTTTAGCTTTCTTGTTTTCCAATTTTTTGTGAGGAGGTACACTTTATCCCTCTTCTTCAGCTGAGGTGCCATTTTTGATTTTTTGTCTATTTGGCACTGTATCATGTTCAAGGTCTGTTGAAGGTAGTGCTTCATCATTGTGTGTGTTCACCACAATAGCTTGTCATGTTGGAGTGCCCTTTCCACACTTGGTGAAGCTCTGCTTGGCATTCTGATGTTTGTGTGTTGTCCAAAGTTGGCAAAGAATAGTGATTTCTTTGTTGAATCTGATCTGTGCTGGTTGATTGCCAGCTGTGCCACAGGTAGTAGTTGTATCCAATTGCTGTGGGTCTGATTGATGTAGTACCACAAGTAAGTCTCCAGGACTTGATTAGCTTACTCTGTCTGGCTGTCTGTTTGTGGGTGGTAGGCTGTAGACATCTTGGGTTTTGTCCCCATGGCTGCACTGATTGTTTTCCAGTAGTTAGGTGTGAAGAGCTTGTCTCTGTCAGTAATGATCATGATTGGTAATTGGTAATTGGTATTCCTACTCCATTCTAGTGCTAGTTATCTAGACTATGCTGGGTCAGCTATGAAAAATTAAGCAAGGAAAACCCTAGGCCTGCTAGGGTGAAAACCCTCCTTCTGCAGTGCCTGGCCAGCACTATCCTGTCGAGATGCTGTAGAACATGGGGGGTTGGCTGGCTAGCAGCCAGCTTCCAGCTGCTCCTGAGCCCAGGAGAACTGGGGGAGAATGCCTTGTCGGAGGATCCACGCTGTGAGGGCGGCGGCGGGCCGTGGTCGGGATGTCAAAGCCTGGTAGTCAGTGGTAGCAGCTGCTAGATACAGGCTTCACCGCGCTCGGAGAAGGCGTGGACAGTCTAGAACCACGTGTTTGGCTGTCTCCCACGGCGCTCCACAGCTGCACGCCGGTGTGGGGAAGCCAGGCACCCGTCACTTGCAGAGGAATGCCGCCAGTCCAATCTTGCCTGTGCGGACCTGCGTCAGAATACTGCTCTGCGCCTTCGACAGGCCGGCGTGTAGCCGGAGGGCCGACCGGTACGGCATCTTGCTGGGCTTCCAGTTGTCTCCGCCTCCGGGGTCCGGGTCCAGTGTCTGTGTTGTTGGCGGGGGGCCTCCGTGCAGTTGGTGCCAGCGCTCCCAGCACCATTGCTCTGCCAGCTGGTATGCCTGCCAAACTGACCGCGGAAGGGGGGTGTTCGGCGTGGTGACAGCGGGGGGCGGGGGTGGTCCATCAGACCACGGGGGGATGCCGAGCCTCGCCGTCGAGTCCTCCATGGTTCTTCGTGGCCACAGGATTGTTTTGGCCCACTGTTGGCGGTGCTGGCCTGGAGTGATGCCAGGGCGGCGCCGGCGGCCTCGCCTCGGGGCAAGCTGACGCTGGATTCTGGCACAGGCCTGCTGGATCTCGGCTTGTACCCCGGAGGCCTCCATCCGGGCGCACGCCTGTAGCTGTAAACGTGCGATGTGTGCGCGGAGAGGTGGGACTGCCGCTTCGGCTTCCAGCTGTTGCCGGCTGGTCGCCTTGTAGCCGCCGGTGATAATGATCATGATTAGAACTCTGTGGTCTCTGACTAATCTGTCCAGTAGGAGGTGTCCCAATTGTTCTGCTGTGTGGGTCTTCTTGAATAGTACCACTATTAGGTTGATTGATTGATTGATTGAATTCCTACACTATTCTAGCACTAGTGTGTCTAGGCTACACTGGGTCAACTATAGAATTAGGCTAGGAAAACTCAACCAAGTAAAAAACCTCTCCCTGCAGCATCTCAGGCAGTGCTATCCTCTCAAGTAATCTACAGAACATGGGGGGTGACTGGTTAGTAACCAGTATCCAGCTGCTCCTGAGCCCAGGAGAACTGGGGGAGAACTCTATGGTGTAGGATCCACAAGGTGAGGGTGGTGGCAGGCTGTGGGCACAAGATCATCACCTGGTAGTCAGTAGTAGCAGTCACAGTGTAAACTGTGGTGTACTCACTGCAGGTGTGGGCACTCTAGAACAACATGCTTGGCAGTCTCCCACTGCACTCCACAGCAACAAGCCAGTGTCAGGAAGCTGGGGACTTGTCGCCTGCGGAGGAAGGCTGCCAGCCCAATCTTACCTGTGCGCATCTGCGAAGCCGGAGAGACGCCCGGTACGGCATCTTGTCCGGCTTCCAGTTGTCTCCCCTTCCAGGATCTGGGTCCAGCAGCCGGGCTTGAGGTGGGGGCCCGCCGTGGAGCTCGTGCCATCGCTCCCAGCACCATTGCTCCGATAGCAAGCGGGCCTGCCAGACTGTTCGTGGGGGAGTGCCTAGGGGTGGAGTGACTGCGGGGTGGCTGTCGGCCCACTGGGGCAGGCCCGGAGACCCCTTGGTGGATTCCAGTGGCCGCTGAGGCGAGAGGATTGACTCTGCCCAGCGGTGTCGCGCCTGGCCTGGTGAGATGTAGGTGCCGCGACGTCGGCCCGGTCGTCGGGCCAGCTGACGCTTGAGTCGTTCGCAGGCCTCTTGAATCTACACTCGTGTCTTAGCACACCATAACTGCTCCTGAAAACAGCACCTTGACTCTCAAAGCCATGATGGTATAGTCAGCAGTTGAGCCTTGTTTAGATCTCACGTGATACCGCATTTACCTACCGCGGTAGATACCGCGCCGACCTGCCGAACGTAGGAAGGTTTGAATAGGTTGTCAGCAAGCGAAATCTGTTTGACCGAATATTTTAATGTCAATGGCATTTCCTATTTGGGACAGGTCTCTCTTTGAGTTGATGCCTGGTGGTCGCCACTCAAGGAAAGCCCCCGAATCCCCCTCTCCTGACTCCCTCAAATCTCTCCACTACAATAGTCTCGACTCTCGATTCTAAGTACGAGCGAGCGATTGAGTATTGACTACTGGACGCTCCTGGTAAGTGGAAACTGGCAAATGATAAGTGCCTGACTGCTGAGTGCTGACCTGCTCTGATGCTCTCTGCGAGCTCCAAGAAATGCAGACTACCGGGATCTTTCAAGTTTCAATGCCTCTGCTTCAATTGTTCAGTCATGCTGGTATCTCTCTCGACGCTAACATTTGAGCCGTATCCGATGCCCGTTGAAGCGGTGCGATGCTCAGTACCTGCTCCAGACTCCAGTCGATACTCGATAATAGAACCGTAGGTACGTATACAAGGTATTTGATATAGACAAATGAGAGTCCGCTCTTCTCGTCAAGCGAGCGCCACCAGGGCTCGTGGGATCTCATCATCTTCATTGGCATCGTCATCGTATTTCAGTCGCTCTTCATAATCTGGGTCGCTCGTCATCGGAAGGGAGATGAAAGGCGGCATGGGCTAAAGCGTGTAGGTTCACCGTCAATGTGTCATATCTTCATGCCCGGCATCACCCCTGGCCACGATCGAAAAGGACTGGATAAAGGCCGAGTTGCGACGAGGTTCGTACGATCACGGAAATCCCAGACCAGGTCTCTTGGCCGGACCGCCGTACCGGTTTCCGGCGCCACCGCTGCTGCCACTTCCACCTCCGTCATCGCCCGAGCTTCCCCAGCGATGTCTGGCGTAGCCGTCCGGGGCTTTCGGCTCTTCTTGACGCGGGGTCCGACCGTCGGCGGGCATGCCGTAGCCTGCTGCTGGATAGCCACCAGCTGGGTAACCCGCCGCTCGAGCTTGGGACGAGGGGTACTGACGCGCGTTGTAGCTTCCCTGGCCGGCCGCCGCGTAGCCAGTGTTACCTCCACCGTTACTCTGACCGCTGCTCTGTGTGCTCTGCGAGCCCGAGGTCCCGTAGCGATTGTGACTCCTCCCGTCGTAGTAGTCCGCTTGCTGTTGGCCCAGTGTTGGAGTCGCCTGCGGTGGCGGTGGTGATGATATCGACGACGTCTGTGTCGGACTCGGCGACCTCGCCGAGCCGCCGAGAAGCCGCGCCTTCAGTCTCTGCTGCGCACTGATACCCGAGGCCGACGACGCGGCCGAAGGAGGAAGCGGTGGCCGGGGTGGGGAAGCACTGGAGCCGCCGCTGGGTTGTCTCGTACCCGTGAGGCTGCTCTGATAGCTATCGGCCCTCTGCGTCGGGTAGGGTTGCCGAGCAGCGCCGCGGACACCGCGAGCAGCGTAGACATCCAAGAGCGCTCCATCGGACCCTTGCCGCTCCGCAAAGGGCCCGCCGGCCATGGCCAGACTCGGTCTTGCATGGCCCACGCCCGGCCCGGCTCGCCTCAGCGACAAGGGCTCCTGTTGCGCGGCGGATTGGCCCGGTGCATCCCACAGGTCGCTGAGACCACCGCCGCGGCCGGCGGCAAGTGATGATTGGCCTTGACCGGGTCGACCGGCCGTCGACGTGAAGTGCGTCAACGGAGGCCTCTGAGGTGCCCTGGGATCCGGCGGTAGCCAAGGCGGAAACGGTCGGCCTTTCTCGACGTAGTAGGCGCGTAGCACCCGTGAGATGTGCGTGTCGTCTTCCGTATCGCCGTCCGTCTCATCCGACAGTATCGTTCGACGGATGGAGTTGTACCGCGACGTCGTCGTCGTCAGGATTGACGACAGATAGGACGACATCCTTTGCGTGTGTAGCCGTTAACTTGGGCGGCAGCGTTCGTATTAGTCGCTCGTGATGGGGCTATCTGGAGGGAGTAGAGCCTACGCAGAACTTACTCAGCTCCTCCAAGATGTTCGTTCTTACCGGGTGTCCTTTGTTCGCCAGGACGACGCGAGGCTTCTACCCGTAGAACGGTAGAGAAGACGAGGCCCAAGGCTCCTGCCGTCTGAACAAGACTTGCTTCACGTGTTCTCATATCATGCACGACGGAACAGGACCATGAGAAATCTACCACACCATCCCTGCTGTTTTCTAGACCAACATCGGCCGCAACGGCGTGACATCTACTGGTAAAGACTGGCTGCTCGGTAGCCAGAGCCGCATCATCGTCCATCCGTCCATGCAAGTCACCGTCACCGAGCCGCAACACCCTGCCGTTGCGGCTGCTCAACTTCATACTCGTACTCGATCTCGATCTTTTTGGCACCTGTGAAATGAAGGTCAGTACAGTGCCATCTGAGACTGTCCGACAAGATCATCTGGAATGCCCTACCTTTCCGTCTCACCGGCGGGGGAGAGCGCGTTGCCCGCTTCCTCTTCAGATCGGGTCCTGCCCTCCTCGGTGGTGTTGGGTCCTGGCCATCCTCACCGCTACCCGAGCTGTGACCGTCGTCTTCTTCTTCGCCACTCGCGACGTCGTCGGCGGACTCGCCACCGCTTTCACCCTCGAGCAAGGACTGGAAGTCCTCCATGTCACTCTCCTCTTCCTCGAGGTCGCTGACATATTCCACTTGACCAGGACCCTCGTCTTCGACTTCCCGCTCCAACTCTTCTTCGATGCCTTCGTCCAGATCCTCGTCTCTCATACCCTCACCATCCCGTTCAAGGCCCCGTAAGACCTTCTTCCAGATGGCCTCCTCAACGTTCAGGGGCCTATCCCCATACGCTCCGCTCCGCAATCGGTCGACGAGCTCCCTCTCAATCTCCCTCTCGACCTTCGCGGCAGCCTCAGCTCTCCTTTCTCGCGTCTCCTCCCTCCGCCGAACCTTCGAAGCCAACTTCGGAACGAGCTTCTCGCCTAGCCGCTCGTCTTCCTTGGCTATCCGCCTGGCCCTGATGGCGACCTGGGTCAGCCGAGTGAGACGCTGCTTGCATTTGTGGATGAGAAACTTCGGCCAATAGATCAGCCGCTCGTCGATCTGCGCAAGCGCCTTGGAGTAGTCCCGGGATAGCCTGATTCGCTCCCATAGCTTAGAGGGCATGTGCGAGCGTTCGATCGTCTTGACGTAGAGATAGAGGGTAGAGGAGCCGGGTGGAGCTCGTATGGTGGCGTATCGGGAATTGGCCAGCGGGCATGATTGACGGTTGCACAAGCCGGTGACGTTGTGTTCATTCCGGCAGAAATTCTGTCCCTTTGGCGTCCTGAGGAGATACGGTGAAACTAATCAGCGTCTGTCCCCGGCAGCTTCCCAACTTCGTGGCGGACGTACTTGAGCTTGTAGGAGCAGAACTGTTGATTGATTATCTGCCACACTATCTCGTCCGAGGACATTGTGGCGAGGCTCAAAGGAGTTTGCGAGCCAGACTTGGGCGACTGATGATCACCGTCCAAGTCGAACCTGCAATTCTAGTGTGCGCTGCCGAGAGACTCGGACGACGGAATTCGAAATCAAATTGATGTTTGCGCACCTGGACCTCGAATGGAAATCCCACAGTGAATTTGTTCGAAAATTGAACACGTGCTCCGCTTACTAATGTGACAAGCTTACATAACATTTCATGTCACCTCGCTCTCTTCCAAAGCGTGTGAACATCGATTTAGACTCCAGCCGCGACAAAAGTAGTGCAGCATATCGACGCACAGCGTCGCGGGACAGCACTTCACATCTTCTGAGATGAACCTTCTCTCATTCATTTGGATGCAAAATCGACAACCTGATCTGTCTCAGCTCGGAACGACCCATATTTTCGGCTGAGCCCCTGACACGCTCGAACGAATCCTTCTCGTCGACTCACGGACACACACGACGCCAACCACGACTCTGTCGTGTCTTTCTGTTAGACCGGCCGGCCTGCAGCTGCGAAGATTTTTCCGCATCTATTCTGGGCACAGCGCCTCCTTCCTCGAGGCCTCGAAAGGATAGTGGTGGCGTCGGCGGTCGTTGAACGACTGCAGCCTTTTGCGGCTGTAGCCTTCCGAGCGACTGCTTAAGCTGCCGTACCTGCATTTACTTTCCGACCTTAGGCACGGTCATCTGAATACATTCTCAGATACCAAGCCCGAAGCCGTGCAATTCGATTTTGTTTTCCCAGCTGTTCTGTCCTACTAGGGCTGAAAGCCAATGCAAGCAGTCGAGCATCCGTCCCGGTTAGCAGTCGCACAGAGACTGCTAGGCCTAGGTCTGACGGAATCCTCGGTTCTTTCTCGCCTATGTCCTCAGCTGAAGAGGCTAGGCCCAGCTGCGGTGCCTTCGTTGATCCGACGTAGCCACATACAACAAAACGGGCATCACGTTGTAAGACGTCGGCTCAGCTACGAGCGCCACCCCGCATCTCGTCCGCATGCTGCTGCTGGAGCCCATCACGATGCATCGATCTATGCCTTATCCTCGGCCCCTGGAGTTGCTGCAATCGCAGTGATCAGAATATCCGGCGAGGCGGCCGTGGAAGTAGGCCCTCCTCCGTGGACCGTGGCTTGTCTGCTTTTCCACCTGGACCTGACACAGCCTTGCGTTGCAGGTCTTCCGGGCCCTGTGCCCCGCCAAGGCTCTACCCGGAGCGCGGTCCGCCGTGGTGCGGACCCTGTACGACCCAGCCAAGGCTGCCGCCGTCGATGCCGTCCTGGACCCTGGTGCTCTGGTGCTATTCTTTCCAAAGCCGCATTCGGTGACGGGCGAAGATGTGCTCGAGCTCCATGTCCATGGTGGCCGTGCCGTGGTACAAGCCGTGCTGGCAGCCATCCCTCGAGCGTGCACGCCGCCGTCGTCTGGACGCATTCGGTATGCCGAACCGGGCGAGTTCACAAGGCGTGCATTCCTCAACGGTCGTCTGGACCTCACTCAGGTCGAGGCGCTCGGGGATACCTTGGCCGCCGTGACGGAGCAGCAGCGGCGCTTGTCCGTCCGAGGCACGGCCAGTAAGCTCGGCAAGACCTACGAGGCGTGGCGCCAGCTTCTGCTGGAAGCCCGAGGCGAGTTGGAAGCCCTGATCGACTTCTCTGAAGATCAGCACTTTGACGAGTCGCCAGCTGCGTTGGTCTCCTCCGTCGCTGCACTCGTAGGGAGCCTCAGGAGCCAGATCGGGGCGTACAGCGACAACGCAGTCAGAGGCGAGCTCCTACGGAACGGCTTGGCGCTGTCTCTCCTCGGCGCACCCAACGTTGGCAAGAGCTCCCTGCTGAACCTGGTCCTCGGCAGGGAGGCGGCCATCGTGAGCGGCGAAGAGGGTACGACGCGGGATGTGATTGAGGTCGGGGTCGACATCGGTGGGTGGTACTGCAGACTCGTCGACATGGCCGGTCTTCGACGTGGCCGGCACAGCCACGACGGCCGACGCAAAGAAGCAGCCACCGGGGAAGGGAAGGCGATCGGCGAGGTCGAATTGGAGGGCATCAGGCGCGCCCGCCAGAAGGCGCTAGATTCCGATGTCGTCATCGTCGTCCTGTCGGTCGAACACGCCGGGTCAGGTGACGGTCAGACGTTCTTGCCCGTGAGTCGCGAAGTCATGGAAACGGCTGCCCGGTGCAGCGAGCGACCTGGACAGGCTGTCGTCGTCGTCGTCGTCAACAAGCTGGATCGGATGTCGTGCGAGGCACAGAAGCTGCCCGACCAGTGGATGCAGCAGATCCAAGAGAGCCTCCCTAACCTGAGCCGAGACCGGATCTTTGGGGTGTCATGCAAAAGAGCGCACGAAGCCAGCTCCGACGACGCGGACGCGGGTCGAATCCAGTCGTTCCTGAGCGGCCTTGTCCGGGTCTTCAAGGATCTGACCTCGCCCGCGACGCTGCAGGACGGCGAGAGGGCTGCCCATCCGCTCATGGCGGATGCCTGGGAAGAGTCGCTCGGGGCCAGCAAGCGGCAGAAGATGCTCTTGGACGGGTGCCTCGGGCACCTGGACGGCTTCCTCCGTCACGTGACGCGGTCCGCTGACGGCGAGCCAAGCGTCGACGTCGTCGTCGCCGCGGAAAGTCTACGAGCGGCGGCCGAGTCACTGGGGAAGATCACAGGCAAAGGAGAGGCCGGTGACGTAGAAGAGGTTTTGGGTGTCATTTTTGAGAGGTGAGCGAGCGCGCATCGACGTGCGATTGGAAACGCCAGAGGAAAACGACAGCTGAGATGGCCGGCACCAGATACTGCGTCGGCAAATGAACTCCAACCCAATGCAAAAGCAGACATGCAAAGACCAAGATCCAACGCCCTGGAGCACACCCCCCGGGTGGTCTCCGTATGCAATGCCGAGGCTCCTGTCGCTCGCGCGATGCTCTGAACTCTATAGTGTCGAACCTTTTGTCTATCCCCACAAACGCCAAGACCGAGCACGCTATGCTTCCTTTCCATTCCCTTCCCCTTCCCCCGACGCTCAACGCAAGATTATTTCAGGATTGTTCGGCCGGCGAACAGTTGGCCGCCCTCGCAAGTCGCAATGCATCGCTATGCCCGGAAAAGAAGAAGGCGCTCAGAAGACCGTTGAAGAAACGCCGCAAATGCAGTTGGATGCACCGAGCCGGGGCGCATCTTTCGACTTCAGTTGTATCCGCCACGGCCCATGGCAACGAGCGCCGGCCCGCTGTATCCGTCTCGGCCCATGGCGACGAGGGCGGGTCCGTTGTATCCGTCTCGACCGCTGGCGGCCAGGACCGGTGCGCTGTATCCGTCTCGGCCCATGGCGACGAGCATCGGGGCGTTGTATCCGTCTCGGCCCATGGCGACCAGCATCGGGGCGTTGTATCCGTCTCGGCCCGCGCAGGCGACCATCGTGTGTCTTGAGGAGGGCTCCCGGTGTGGTCTGGAGCGGATCTCTGGCGGCTCGACGGCGCAAAGCTCTGGGCTGAAAGTTACTCGGCGAGCGGGTCAGGAGGCGCGCCACGTGGAAGCAGGTCTCGACGAATTGAGTTTGCGCCTACCTCGAGGACGGGACAGAGAAGCAAGAGCCAAGAAGCAGCGGACGAGAACGTGTGCTGCGCCGGTGAGCGGTGTGGTGCGTGTCTCGGTGACCTGTTCGCAGATGCGCGGGTACGAAGATGAGTATTATACGTTCGAGTCTCCTCGGCCCTGATGAACGACTTGGGACTAAAGTATGGAGAGGCGCGAAGAGCAAGTCGAGCTGGTTGCGATGGTGTGATGGTGTGATGGAGTGATGGTGTGATGGGTTGATGGCCTTTCCAACGGTGTGGACGAGGGCCTGTTTTATATCCAGAAGCGCATCCAGGACGGTCGAAGACCGGCTGTGGCACAACCCTCTCCGCCGAACACTCCGAAACGGCGGAAAGCAGAAAGCCATGACGCGATCAGAGTCCTGTCATCAGCGCGTGCCTGGACGCAGATGCCTGCGCACCTTGGGCTCGGGGCGTCAAGGCTACACCGGCGACCACGCTATGACTCTTCCGAGAGGGGACATGTCATTCAGCCTTGGGAGAGGAGGCGGGTGTGAGTGTGTGTGATACCGAATGTCCGGGCTGGCTCAGCGCCGGTCCATCCTTGTCTGACGGAGCTAGTCCTCGATGCGATTTGTCCCCTTGTCGTGCGCCAGGGGTCATCGTCGTGGCTCGAGCCTGGCACTGCCGCGATAAGATTCGGCCTCGCGTCAGACCGTCTAACTCGACCAGGCCATGCACTAGTCGCGGCACGGCCGCTTTTGGAATTCTACAGTCCAAGAAAAGAATGCTTTGGGAAGTCGACGAGACCGAAGCGAGCGACGCTACGGCCCGTCAGGGCTAACGTCCCAGAAAAGGGACCTTTCGCTCTACGTACCGTCGCACAAGCTCCCAGTCTTCGAAGACAATGTTGGACACAATAGGGCTAGGCGGCCACCGTCCTTTCGGACCGGCACCGCTCGAGTGCTGCAGCCGGTTCTACGGCCGCCGCGGCTGCGGCTGCGGCTGCGGCGGCGTGGTGGTGGTGGCGGCGGTCACCGTCGCCGGCGTCGGGCCCTACAGACGTGCACGAATACGGCAAGGACGGTGACCGGACTGTTGGGTTCCACAAACCACGCGCGATCGATGGTGCCTGAATGCGCAAGCCACTCATCACCTCCCCCTTCCCCCCCGGCCCCACACCCCCCTCCCATCCACACTGAGACCCACAAGGCGGGGTGGGACGAAGTCAGAGCCACAAACATCTTTAGCTTCTAGCGCGCTTCGATCGCAGAACCGGGCCATTCACCGTCGACGAGGCGACATAATCAGCAAGCATCGGCGCTGGGAGGCTCGAGACGGGCAGCACAGCCCGGTCTGATGAGAGATCGAGATGCGACAAAGAGTTCCCAGGTCTCGGTAGCGGACGACCGATGCCGCACGCGGGGGCGGAGAGAAAGTGAACCCGAAACGCGCAAAACTCTCCGGACGACGGTCCGTGCTCAGGTCCGGTCTTCTCCCTCTCGCGGCGACGACCCGAAGCGGTCGCAGCACGGTCAGACCATCGAGGTAGCAGCTGAGAACACAGCTACTCCGTAACTGTGTGCTGGGGCTAGATCCAGTATCGGCATTGGCCCGCCGATGACGCAACGAAGCCTCGCACCGTTGTCATCCCGCACGGCCGTCAAGGCCAATGGATGGAACCATTGGACAAGGCGAGGAGGGTCCAGCGCAGGAGATGCCAGTCGACCGTGGCGGTGCACCGGCCAAACCAAACGAAAAGAAAGCCAACTGTACTGGCGTACCGGTACGGAGTACGACCATGTCCACTCGTACTGCCCGAACGACCTAGTGTGCTGCATCAGCGCCGACATGAACACACGCCGCAGCGTCATCGTCGGAAAAGAAGCGCAGGCGCGGTACGTAGGTACGTGTCTACGTCTCGAACTCGTACGTACCGAGTCTCCGACAAGCAAAAAGCAGCGGCGTAATTCTGACATTCTCACACCGAAAGCCTGGTCGGACAAGACGACCGCATCTCTCATCTGTCCACGTCGGTTGGCAGGCCGTGAGCGCAACGACCAAGGCAATGCGATTAGAAAATCGGTGACAGCGTTGGTGGCACCTTTGCTCGAACAGAGCTACGACTCCAACGACGAAGGCACCGAGTCAAGGCCTTCAGGCAGTCATTTGGTGCTATGCCGCGCCACGATTCATCTCCAGGTCAGCTATGCACGGGCATGACTCAGTCAGGCCACTCGACTTGGGGGGGGGGGGGGGGGGAAGAAGGGGGGTGAACTCCTCTACAGTACCACGACAGACGTGTCAATCCTTTGCCCTACAGTACGTATCTCACGGACTGATTAAGATACAGGTATCTGTCCGGCAGAGCCATCTTATTTTTAGGAAATTTGCAGGTTCAAAAATATACCGGACAATTACTGCGGTACCCCCCACTATGCAGATTTCTTACTCCAGTGCCCCCTTATAATTTCGATGCCCCCTCGGTACATGTATTTTGGCGAGACCCTCGATATAAAGCTAGGTATCTCTTCAACCGACACAGCTCATGGCTGTCATAAGTCCTCAAGGTATCACGCACCACATGATATCAAGTCAGATTTTTTTCTCAGTCGCATCAAATGCTTAGCTCTACGCTCATCAAGTCAGAACTCATCTTTGAAGTCACAAGTGGTATTTTTGGGGGGGTGGGGACTTGTCAGTGGTGTAAGGTTGCTCGGTCGGGTGGCTGATGCCTCAAAAGTTTAGGAGTACTTAACATTACAAGGGTCTGCCACGAACTTATAAGTACCTTGCTAAGCGAGGGGGGCAATTGAAGTAAGAGGGAACCTGCATACTGGGGGGTACGGCAGTAATTGTCCGAAATATACGGAAGAGACGACGGTAATCTTTTTCCGGTGTGCGAGTACGTACCGTCTTCTCTCCGATGCTTACGTACGTAACGTACTCACTCGCCCAGCTTGCAGATAGCTGACTCACCAAGCCAAATCCCTGATGGGAGCCTAGCACTGCCCATCCACCAGGGAGTCGGTCATTCTTCCAGGACATGGGCCTCCTCAGCAGGATCTGAGCGGGCAAGATGCTTGTGAGGGCATCATCATCATCATCAGTCGGCCCCCGGTGACGACATTTGATATTTCGGACGGTCTGTCGGTTGGACCGTCACACAACTAACTTTTCGTGACAGATGTGTGGGCCCCCCCTCCCTTCCCTTTCCT
Source organism: Lichina pygmaea (assembly GCA_963422465.1). NCBI lineage: Eukaryota > Fungi > Ascomycota > Lichinomycetes > Lichinales > Lichinaceae > Lichina > Lichina pygmaea. The sequence goes on from OY730171.1 coordinate 4,411,268, forward strand.
CCTAAGTGGTCTTCGAAAGATGATGAACAGGCCGCCGTGGCCGCCGTGGCCGCCGGCGGCAACACCTCGAGAAGTGTCGCACAGGGATGCCCAGCCGCGGCGGCAGGGGGTCTCGCCACCAACCAACATGCACGTGGCAGCCACTCTCCTGTTTAATCCCTTCTTGTACTAGCTAGCTACTGCAGCTAGCTGTGAAATTCTGCCATGCCAGCTGCGACCAAAAAAAAAAAGGGGAGAGGGGGGGGGGGGGGGAAGGACAGGGAAGCTGCAGAACATGACTATTTTGTTCTGTGGCAGTGCACAGCGGTCATAGTCCCGGTTGTGATCATGTTCACGGCCAGGGTCGTTACTAGGTGGATGAATCGAGTCTTTGTTCTCACTTGTTGGTATTACTATGTCACGGTACGGAACAGCATGCGAAGCTGATGAATGGCTTTGCACAAGGCACAAGTCGCCGGCCGACAGGGGTGGCGGGGATGAGTCACCTGACTGAGAACCAGGGAATGTTTGATGCGTGCAGCAGCGTCTTCCGACAGTCGCACCCCACGATGTTGGGTTGGGTTGGGGTTGAGTTGGGTTTGAGTTGGGTTGGGCTGGGTTGGCAACTCGCCTTCACGCAGCATCGTCGTTGGGTTGGCGGCGTTGAGGACGACCAGCGCCGTCGTGCACGGAATTACAATGACGGCGTCGAGGGCCCCCTGGGGGCGTGGAACTTCAAGGTGAGTGCCCTCGACAGATCTGAGCCGTCAACATACGTCGCAGACGAGCCCGATGCCCTGGTCTCTCGTGTCCCTTTGCTCCTCGATCGCCGGTGAGACCCGAGAGGTCTCGCCACCAAGAACGGGACATGCTCAACGCCTGTTAGGTCAGCAGTCCAGGGTAGGACGGCGGAATCCTTCAGAAGGGCCTTGAAACGAAACACAGGCGCCGCGTGCGCCATGGCCACACCTTGTTCGATCCCCCCCCCCCAGGGGTCGTCGGTGCCTTGCGATACCCCGATTCCCTTGCGCCCACTGCAAATTGCTCTGACCGTTATTGGAGACTGGATCGCAACTGCAGACGATCGACAAGGTTGAAACGCCGCTGCCCCTCCCCGTTTGCGTCAACTTCCTCGTCGTCGTCGCCATCGTCGTCGTCGTCGCTGTCATCACGGAACCCTTCCTCGAGATCCCGACTTAGCCGGCGCTCGGTCTCGCCGAGATTGCTGCGTCGTCGCTCCAGCGCTTCTCGACGATCGGAGTCGATGTCGAGTCCCATCATGTGCTCTCCCTCCTCGTCACCGAACGCAACACCACCACCGCCGCCGCCTCTTCCTCGAGCCCGACCGACATGACGATGATAATCATCGTCATCATCATCCTCGTCATCGTCGACCGACATCGTTGCCCCTCCGTCGAATCTCGCTCCGGCCCGGCCGTGGTTGGTCCATGCCGACGGTAAGATCAACAGTCTCAGCGCTTCACCGACGCGCTGCCGCAGCGACGTCGTGTCGACCGCCAGGCTCTGCAGAGGCAGGTATTGGTGGTAGCGGCTGCGGTATCGGCGGATCACCGGCACGATGACGTAGGAGAGTACGACGTAGAGCGTCAAGGAGATGACGGCCGGTATGAGTATAGTCTAACAGTTGTGAATTCGAGCAGATGTTACATACAAAAGTTAGTCGTGCACGTTGGTCTTCCTTCCGTCTTTCGCGCCTCGTGACAATAGTTGCTCGACGATGGAGATTATGATTGTCATGATTGGTTCGAGCACAGGGCCTGCCTTGTGGCTTCTCCCCCTCCTCCTACTCCTCCTCCTTTTCTTGTCCTTTTTCTTGTTCTCCTCGTTGCTATGTCTGAGATGCTCGCGACGCAACGCGAAAGGATAAAAACAAAGAAAAATACATATTCATGATCGTACCTTCAGAAGGTCCACGAGTCGACTCATGGCCGTCGTCGTCGTTGTCGTCAACGATGAAGAGGAGGAGGAGGAGGCGGTGCTGATGGTAAGATGGCCGGATGGGTGATGACAAAGTCGACCTATTTCGTCAGTCGTCAATTATCGGCTGGTCAACATGTCGATATGGCGCGACCAAAACTACCGAGCAATGGCAGTTGGTGATACTGGCAATTTCGACGCCGGCGTAGGCCATTCAGAAGAAGAAAGAAGGTGAAGAAGGAGGAGGAGGAGCAAAGACGAGGGGAGGCGCTTTGATGGCTTACTTGTCTTACTCGTTCGTGCGCATTACGTAAGACATACCGTGCTGTATCTGAAACACTGATACGTAGGATGGAGAACGAAGGGGGGAATTAAAAAAAGATTTGATGTCGAAGTTGATTGGTACATCTTATAAGATGGTGTTTGTGGATGTCATAAGTGATGGTGCCGAAGGTGGTGTACCGTAGCAGAAGTGCCGACGAGGGAAAGTCACGTGATACCTGAATGAATGTCACTTTTGGAGAAATCACGACACCCAATCTGATATTGCCAAATGTGATAGTGTAGGCATGCTGGGGTAGTTACCTTCATAGTCACAGATCAGTCAGCCAACAAGCAGTATTACTTGAACGTAATATGTAATACGTACTTCGTACAAGCAGACGTTCATCGGTCCTCAGATCATCCCCATCGACAACTTTCGGCTGAGTGAGAAGCCTAGCCAAAGATTAATCTTGATATTGAGCCAATGAAAAAGGGTTCTTCTGGCGAATTACAGAAAAAGAATTAGAACTTTTGATGATCAAGTGACATCCGAGTCGAGGTTGGAAAACCCTGACCGTTGACCAGTGGGCACTCAAGGGAAAGTGGGTCAGGAACAGTACTTTTAGTAGTGTTCGAAAATTCTGGGCCAATCAACGCTGTGTCGCCGCGTGGTGTGGTTCTTGACTTATGGCAATGATTTGAACTCCTTTCAACCATCGACCAATCAGAACACGACACAGCCATGGTCGACCAATCCTTTGCCGTTCACGCTGTCGGCCCCCACGCGCCACGCATCACATCACAGGGGAAAAACAGATCAGGTGACCCCGGTCAGATCTCGAGGGCCGCTGGATCATGATCCCCTTTTGTCCTCTTGGTTGCTTTTTTACCCGCCGCGTACGGCTCACGGCAACGAATGTTCACGCTCGTTCGTTCCTGGACGAGATCCGGAAGACCAGGGAAAGGAGAGAGGGAAGATACAGCTCCGAGCGGACAGGGAGAAGAGAGGCAGAAAGAGGGACGGAGAGAGAGGCACGGATCAAAGTCGGCCGATATCCCCAGATATCCGAAAGCCGTCCCACGAGAGCGGGGAAGAAGACCGATACGAACGAGAAAGGGAGAAGCCACGAGAGCGCTTGTTACCCGAGTCGCTGTCAAGCTCAGAATCGGCATTTGCGTGGTGAGTTGCGGCTGTGGGAGGGAATCGATATGGTCAGATGCGAGCGGCTTTTATGTGCCTTCCTCAAGCGGGCATCTTCGGAGCACCTGAACCCTCGTTTGCACGCGTGGCCGTGGGCCCTGCCTGTGCGTCGTCGTTGTCGAGTTGTCACGGCCGCTGATGGATGATGGTGTAACAATGTACAGGACCCTGCGTTCCCTGACGCATCAGGACGTTGTTGTCGTTCTTCAGGGCGTGTCGCGTCGACAGCTCCATCGAGCATGAGGCTCGAGTGGCTCGGGACTGCAGGAGCGGCCAGGCCATGAAGAGACTCGTGTCTCGACGACGGTCACACTCATCGTCATCACGTTCGTTGCCAGCGTTGTCGTTATTTCCCCTCGATATCACTGCTGCCCCCACCGACCGCCGTCGTCGTCGGCCAAGCAGACCTAGACGGTACCGCTGGTCGGACGGCATTGGCTGAGACGTCGTCGAGCTTGGTCGCAGCAGGATGCCGGTTTCCATCCCCTTCGACAATGGCAAGGCCCGTCAGTCGTCCGCCGGGAAGTTCTTCTCCCGCGCGAAGCTGCACATGGATCGGTCCTCGGATCGGAAGAGCTCCAACGACCAGGGCCTCACGCCGGACTCGGCCAGCGTCGGCGGCAGCAGCATCGGCTCCAAGGGTTCTCGACGGACCCACCGCTCCTCCATCACCTCCATCTCGGACCCGGACCGGCCCGGCTCGCCCGAGCACGACCAGTCGGGGCCGTCCGCGACCGCCGGCGTCATCGCCTCGATCCCCTACGACAGCGTCCCCGAGCATGGCCGCACCCCCATCCCGGTCGACTACCTCCACCGCGGAGATCAGAAGCCGTGGCGGGAACCGCTGCCGCACCGCCTGAACAGCGGCCCTACGGACTATCATCAGTACCCCGCCATCGGTACGCACCCGACCGGCCCTCGACCGCCACCGCCGCCCTCGACCGCCAGCGCGCCACCACCGCCGGGGTACCGCGTCGGCAACGGCGCACCCTCCGGCGCCGTGAGCTCGGCGCCGACCGTCGACTCGTACCCGTCGTACTTCGTCCCGCGTACCTCCTTCGACCAGGCCAGCATCCATTCGTCTCGGTCCTCCGCGACGCGCGAGTCGAGCGTCTTCCCCTCGGGCAACTCGTCCCACACCGCCGTCGCGTCGTCGTCCCATCTCGATCCCAACGCCCTCGCGCCCACGACGTCGCGCTCGTCGGTCGCGTCTAGGCATTCGCAGTATCCACCGGCCTTTGCCGCCGCCGCCGCCGCCGCCGCCGCCGCCTCCTCCTCCTTCTCCTTCTCGTCCTCCGGCCCAAACTCCTCGACCGCCTCTTTCCACGCCGATGGCTTCTACCTGCCGCGACCGGCCGACGACCGCGTCGTCGAGGAGCAGTTCCTGGCCCTCATGCAGAAACGAGGCTCGCAGAACATCCCCGAGCAGGCTCGCCGCCAGATGCTGGCCTACCCGGCCGCGAAGAAGTGGACCCTGATCTACCAGGACCGCCTGACCGAGTGGCAGAGCGAACGGAAGCGACGCACGCACGCCCGCCAGACCGTCATCGGCGCCGACGGCCTCCCCGTGTTCCTCGGCCGAGCCGACGAGGACGGCAGCCCGGAGTGGTACGTGCGCAAGGTCCTCGACGACACCATCACGGCCAAGCAGCTGTCCAGCCTGGGCGTCAGCCTGCGGACCCAGCCCATCGGCTGGGTCAAGAGCTTCGTCGAGGCTCAGGGCCAGATCGCCCTGAGCACCTTGCTGACCAAGATCGGCCGCCGCCAGGCTCGAGGGCCGGCGCCGGTGCCGATGCCGCCGCCGCCGCCGTCGTCGTCGTCGTCGTCGACGGCGACCGCGTCCGAGGCCCCGACGGCGACCGACAAGGAGCTCGAGCGCGAGTACGACGTCGTCAAGTGCCTCAAGGCCCTCATGAACAACAAGTACGGCGCCGACGACGCCCTGATCCACCAGCAGGTCATCGTCGCCCTCGCGAACTCGCTCGTCTCGCCGCGCCTGTCGACGCGCAAGACCGTGAGCGAGGTGCTCACCTTCCTCTGCCACTGGGCCGACGGCCAGGGCCACGTCCGGGTCCTGCAGGCGATGGACCACGTCAAGAACACCCAGGGCGAGAACGGCCGGTTCGACGCCTGGATGCGCATCGTCGAGGTCTCCATCGACGGCCGCGGCAAGATGGGGAGCCTCGTCGGCGCCAGCGAGGAGGTCCGCAGCGGCGGCATCGGCATGGAGAACTTCCTGATGGAGTACGCCGTGACGACGCTGCTGCTGGTCAACATGGTCGTCGACGCCCCCGGCGCCGACCTGCAGCTGCGCTGCCACCTGCGCGCCCGGTTCACGGCCTGCGGCATCCGGCGCATCCTGACCAAGATGGAGGGCTTCCAGTACGACGTCATCGACAAGCAGATCGAGCGCTACCGGACCAACGAGGCCATCGACTACGAAGACCTGCTCGAGCGCGAGGGCGGTAGCATCAAGGACGGCGTCGAGGGCGAGGGCAAGGATCTCGACGACCCCGCCCAGATCGTCGAGGTGCTCATGTCGAAGCTGCAGGGAAGCCGGACGCAGGACTACTTCCGCTCCGCCATGCAGCACCTGCTCCTGATCCGCGACGCCGACGGCGAGGATCGCCTGCGCATGTTCCAGCTCGTCGACGCCATGCTGAGCTACGTCGCCATGGATCGGCGCCTGCCCGACATGGACCTGACCCGGAGCCTCAACTTCTCCGTCCAGAGCCTCCTCGACGGGCTGCACACCGACGCCGAGGCGCGCCAGGCCCGGGACGACGCCCTCCAGTCGAGGCAGATCGCCGACTCGGCCATGGCCGAGCGCGACGAGCTGAGCGCCCAGGTGCGCATGGGCGCCGACGGCCTGATCGCCAAGCTCCAGAAGCGGCTCGACGAGCAGGAATCGATCATCGAGATCCAGAGGCGCCAGAACGAGGTGGTCAAGAGCGAGCTCACCGAGGCCCAGCGGCTGCGCACGCAGGAGCTGCAGCGCAACGAGCTCGAGACGCGCGAGCTGTACCTCATGCTTCGCGACGCCCAGGACGTGGCCGCGGCGTCGGCCTCGGCCGCGGCGGCCAAGCGCGGGCCCAAGGAGGGCGGTGCCGGCGCTGGCCTCGCCATCGCGGACGACCCCGCCCGCATGAACGGCATCCTCGACCGCGAGAAGCTCATGGACCGGCTCGAGATGCAGCTCGAGCGCCAGAAGACGCAGTTCAAGCTGGAAGGCCGAGCCTGGCAACAGGTCGGCCCGTCCGACAAGTTGCGGGACCTGCGCGAGCGGATGGAGGGAGAGTCCGGCAGGCGCACCGCCTTCGAGGAGAGCACCCGCCGGACGCTCGGCTCGACGACGCTCGGGAGCGTATCCCGCGCCCGTGGCATCGCGCCGTCGGTCTCGATCAAGTCGTCGTCGTCGTCGTCGTCGTCGTCGTCGTCGTCGTCGTCGTCGTCGTCGTCGCATCCCGCCACCGTGCCGGAGGAGCCCGAAGACGGTGCGCCGGCGGGCCGCGTCGACGGTGCCACATCCGACGCCGCCGCCGTCTCCGAGAAGCCTCGACTCGTGGAGACGAAGCGGCCACGCATGAACCCGAAGCAAGCGACCGGGTTGCTGAGCGAGATCGCGGCCAAGGTACGGAGGACCGACGCCAGCGACGACGAGGACGAAGAGAGCGAAGGCGTCACCACGGGACCGTCGCACCCGAGCCTCGAGGCCGACAGCCCCAAGACCCCTGTGGACGGAGAGGCTCCAAAGATCGTGTCCAAGTCGAGCCCGGCTCTCCAGGAGCCCCGACAGGCCGAAGAGTCCGCATCTCCGGCAGCCCCGGCACCTCCGCCCACCGCCGATCGACCCTCCTCCTCCTCCGAATTGTCCCCGCTGTCCTCACCTCGGCCGTCGACGGTTATGCCCGGCCTCGAGGGCGGGCCCCCTCCACCACCTTCGTCGCCGCTACCCCCGAGCTCGAAGACCTCGTCAGTCGCGTCGATCATGCCCGGCTTCGCCGATGGTCCGCCGCCGCCGCCGCCGCCGCCGCCGCCGCCGCCGCCGCCCTTGCCCACGTCCATCCCAGGTGTTCCGCCACCACCTCCGCCTCCGCCGCCACCTCCGCCTCCGCCGCCACCTCCGCCGCCGCCGCCGCCGCCGCCGCCGCCGCCGCCGCCATCATCACGCCTCGGTGGCTTCTCGAACGCGATCCCCCTGACATCTACCCCCGCTACGCCGTCCCTCTCCTTCGCGCGGCCCAAGAAGAAGCTGAAGGCGCTGCACTGGGAGAAGGTGGATGCGTCCCAGGTAACGCTGTGGGCCACGCACGCGCCCACGCTCCAGGCTCGAGAGGACAAGTACCTGGAACTCTCTCGCAAGGGCGTCCTCGACGAGGTCGAGAAGCTGTTCCTGGCCAAAGAGATCAAGATGGTCGGCAAGGCCGGCGGTCGCAAGAACGACAAGCGGCAGATCATCTCCAGCGACCTCATGCGCAAGTTCCACATCGCCCTGGCCAAGTTCTCGCACACGTCCACCGATCGGGTCGTCCAGATGATCATCCACTGCGACATCGACGTCCTCGACAACGACGTCGTCATGGACTTCCTGCAGCACGACGACCTCTGCACCGTGCCCGAGACGGTGTCGAAGCTCATGGCCCCGTACGGCAAGGACTGGACCATCCCGGACGCGGTCCGGATCGGCAGCGAGCAGGACCCATCCGAGCTCACGCGGGAGGATCAGATCTACCTGCACACCGCCTTCGAGCTGCACCACTACTGGAAGTCGAGGATGCGGGCCTTGTCCCTGACGAGGACGTACGAGCACGATCACGATCACATCTCGGGGAAGCTGAGGATGGTCGTCCACGTGTCGCAGGCGCTCAAGCATTCGGACGCGCTGGCCCACGTGCTCGGCCTCATCCTCGACCTGGGGAACTTCATGAACGACTCGACCAAGCAGGCCAGCGGCTTCAAACTCAGCTCGCTGTCACGGCTCACGATGGTCAAGGACGAGAAGAACGAATCGACCTTTGCCGACCTCGTCGAGCGTATCGTGCGAACGCAGTACCCGGAGTGGGAGCGCTTCGTCGACGATATCGGCGACGTCGTGGCGGCGCAGAACCTCCACGTCGACCAGATCAAGCAGGATGCGAATCGATACGTCGACAACGTCAAGAACGTGCAGGCGTCGCTCGACTCGGGAAACCTCAGCGACCCGACCAAGTTCCACCCGCAGGATCGCGTCAGCCAGGTCGTGCAGCGATCCATGAAAGACGCTCGACGGAAGGCCGAACAGATGCAACTCTACCTCGACGAGATGTTGCGGACCTACGACGACATCATGGCCTTCTACGGCGAGGATACCACCGACGAGTACGCCCGACGAGATTTCTTCTCCAAGCTGGCGGCGTTCGTCACGGACTGGAAGGTAAGACACACGCTCTCGTAGTACCAGATTTTCCTTTGGTTCCCCTTCTTTTCGCTCTTTCATCAGTTGACGCTTGGGCGATCAGAAATCCAAAGAGAAGAACATCGCCACGGAAGACAATCGACGACGCTTAGAAGCATCCATGCGCCGGAAGCACAATCCTGGTCCTCAGGTCAACGGCGTCGCAAGCGACGATTCGGGCCCGTCTTCCCCGACCTCGACCGGAGCCATGGACTCGCTGTTGGAGAGGCTGCGGGCAGCGGCGCCCCAAGCACGTGACCAGCGAGACCGACGTCGTCGGGCGCGGCTAAAGGAACGGCATCAGGTGCGGGTCGCGTCGGGACAACGCATGCCCGAAATCGGCGAGGGCCCAACACCCCTCGACATGAACGGCGCGGCCGTGAGCACCGACGGCGCCGCGGTCGACGTTGGGCCCATGTCATCGACCCACATCGAGGACGTCGCCGATCGGGCTGCCAGCATGCTGCAAGGTTTGCGACGAGACGGCGGCGGCGGCGGCGGCGGCGGCGGCGGCGGCGGCGGGGACGCGAACGGGGATCTAGAAGACTCTAGCCTCGGCCTCGGTATCGGCGGCGGCGATAGAGGTGGCGGAGAAGGGGACCAAGACGCCACACCCCGGGCCAGCAGCATGCGAGTTCGTCGACGGCGCGAGAGCGCCGACGACGAACGACGAGCACGGCGGACCCGGCGCGGCGTCGCCAACAGAGGCGGCGCCTCGACCGCATCCGCGCAGGAAGAGGCACGGGGAAGCGTAAGCAGCGAGCCCATCGCGGAAGTGTCTCCGAGCGAGGAGAAGCAGGCCGGTCCCGTCGCCGAGCCCGAACCGGGTAACGGCAGCGGCAGCGGCAACGACAACGGTGTTGGTGGTAGTCGTGAGGCTGAGATGGACCATCGCGTCGACTGATCCTTGGCCGAGCAGGAGGCTGCCGGCAGCCAACAACCCCTTCTTGACGGCCCTCTCATCTTCTTTGTCGAACGCTCGTCCCGATCCTTCTCCCACCACGATCGCCTCCTTCTCTGATCCCCAACACATCCTCTCCTCCTGACGCCAGGTGCGAAGCGTCCCTCCTGCTTCTTCCACCGTCACAGGCGCTCTCTTACCGAATCGTTCCCCTCCACCTCTCCAATGTTCATCCTCGTTTTACACCTTCATCCCTCTAACGCATTATCATTTTTTTTCAGCGCTTGCAATGCTGCTAATCACCTCGGCTCGTCTTCTTCATCCTCTTGTGTTCACTCGGAACCCCAACTTTCTCGATCCTGGGGTAAAGTGCTACAACCTCTGATGGAAGTTGATGTTTACTCTGGCTACATCTACGACGATAAGAGCGATCCTGTCCTCAGTGAGACCGTCCCGTTGCCTTCCATATGTCGCAATACCCTCGTCCTCGTCTTCTGTTCCCTGATTCCCTTCCACAAACCCCGCCACACTATTCTAACCGACATGCTCTTCCCATGTGCAAAAGCTACCCACCCCTCACCTAGGAATGGCTAGATGAGCTGAGGATATAGAAAGGAGTGGAGCTGTCAGCATCTACATGTAATACTAGGCTCCGTCCGTTTCTTGTCACGTACCAGTATGATAAGTACCTGATAGGGAGAACCCATCCACTCATTGCCATATCGTCACTCTGATTGTTATTTTCCTGTGCCGTGTGCTTGCTCTTTGGACCGAACACTACACGGCATTAGCGTGTCCAACCCATCATACCTGAGGACCCAACTACTGGTAAGACTGCCAAGTCCTAAGCATGATCACAGGTCACAGGCCACAGAAGTGAGCAGCTAAATACATGTCAACTATTCAACAGATAATCGTAGAGCTGGTATTACGCATCAGCATCATGATTGCTCTGCATGATCCTTTGCTTTACCGTACGGTGCAGCGACTCCGTTCTAGCTCCAACCCCGCATACCCCGCACCGTGACCCCTTACCCCACCCTGTAATACAGTACGCACAATACGTACCATACAGTGTCGGACAGCACCTGTAGAGGGACAGAACCGAGTTTTCTGGTGCGTGAGGTGCTTCCTCTACTACTCGTAATACCGGTAAAGCCCCAGGACCTCTCTTCAGCACCGTGGTGACTTTCCTGGCGAGGCACTCCTGATCCTGAGGTCCCCACCACAGTACGATACCGCAGGATGCCTAGATCTCGCAGTCCGTGGTCTGAGTACACAGCTCTAGAGCCATGACCGCTGACTTGCTGGATAAGATATCTCCAGATAGAGGGCCCAGCGCACGCACGCGATACAAAGGGAAAGACTCGAGAGAACATTGTGGTGAGGGGCCGGTTTCCGATGTGAGAAAACTGGCAGAAACGGACATGGAGCTGACGGACGCTTCCAGTTTCGGTGATCTCTGCCCGATCCTGCCGCAAGCGGAGGCAGGAGGGAGGAGAACATCTCGAAATAGCCAATCGCCCCTCACGGTTGGACCCTGCTCTGTCCAGAGACCAGTCCCTCAAGATGGTAGGAGCAGCAGTCTCCTTGACAAATGCATCGTCTCTTGAGCATGACTTTTCCCTACCACACCAGGCCATGTCCTTGGTGTTGCTTTTCCATACACACCAGATCCACCAAAGTGGACGGTAGCCCACCCGGCCGTGCCTGTGGTCGCGAGAGGACGGCAGTCTTCTGGGCAGTGCGAATTCATCATCAACGTCAGATACGATCTTGTCACCGATGGGTCCAAGTTGACGATACTCGCCATCATCCGCATGAGCTGGGTCGACGACGCTGTGATGATTGTTGTCGCACTCGATTGCAACTTCAACGAGGGTGTCTATGTCAGCTGCTACACAGCGGCTGCCTTCAACCGTCGGTCTTGGACTGTCGCACTCGGCGGATTCGTCGGCTTCATTCCCCTTGTCCGACACGGCCACGAGGGCGTTTCGGATGATGCTAGGACGCTTGAAGAACCCGGTGCGACTGACCTCCGCTTTGGCCGTACAGACGCGACCCGTTAAAGTGCTGGCGATCCTTTACGAGGTATATACGCTCCCCAAAATCTCTGCTCAGCCCCGTCCGAACCGTCGACCGACTTCAAATTCTACCGAAGCTTCGCAAAGCGTGTCCGTCGAGAACACATCAGAGACCGACTCGGCGGGCATCTCATGCTAACGTGATCACACGCTCAGGGCGGCGAACATGCACGCCACCAACCTCGGCTGCTGGGGACAACGGAGAACGAGCTGGGCTTGAGAAAATGGCTGGAGGACCAAGGGCACACGTTCGTCACCACGGCGGACAAGGACGGAGGAAACTCGACCTTTGACCGGGAGTTGGTCGACGCCGAAGTTATAATCACCACACCGTATGTATCCCAGTCATCGTTGCGTCCAAGGTTCGAAGAGTCTGTTGGAGCTGTGATCTGATCGGGGTGCACCTGCATCAAACTAGTTTCCACCCAGGATATCTCACGGCCGAACGGCTTGCCAAGGCCAAGAATCTCAAACTGGCCATCACGGCCGGGATTGGATCAGACCATGTCGACCTGAACGCTGCGAATCAGACAAACGGGGGACTCACGGTGGCAGAGGTCACAGGCTCGTAGGTGCCATCCCACGGCGGCTCTCTCTCTCTCTCTCTCTCTCTCTCTCTCTCTCTCTCCCTCTCTCTCTCTGTGTGTGTGTGTGTGTGTGTGTGTGTGTGTGTGTGTGTGTGTGTGTGTGTGTGTGTGTGTGTGTGTGTGCGACGAGAGCACCAGCAGTCGAGCGAGCTGATGGAAGCCCTCTTCAAGCAACGTTGTCAGCGTCGCAGAACATGTCGTCATGACCGCTCTCATCCTCATCCGAAATTTTGTGCCGGCGCACGAGCAGATCGAAGGCGGGGACTGGAACGTGGCCGCCGTCGCCAAGGACAGCTGGGACATTGAGAACAAAGTCGTCGGTACCGTCGGCGTCGGCCGCATCGGCGAGCGTGTTCTGCGGCGCTTCAAGCCGTTCGACTGCAAGGAGCTCCTCTACTTCGACTACCAGCCCCTTAAAGGCGAGGCCGAGAAGGAAATAGGATGTCGACGGGTCGACTCGCTCGAGGAAATGCTGGCCCAGTGTGATATCGTCACGGTCAACTGCCCTTTGCACGAGAAGACGAAGGGCATGTTCAACAAGGAGCTCATCTCCCGGATGAAGAAAGGTAATTTGGGAGACGCCCCGCACTAGATGCTTGTGTCAGCCGTCGTCTCTAAGACCGCATGCCGGTTAGGCTCCTACCTCATCAACACCGCCCGAGGCGGTATTGTCGTCAAGGAAGACGTCGCCGAAGCCCTGCGCACGGGCCATCTCCACGGCTACGGCGGCGACGTGTGGTTCCCACAACCGGCGCCGCCCGACCATCCGCTCCGAACAGCCAAGAACCCTTCGGGCGGGGGCAACGCCATGGTGCCGCACATGTCGGGCACGACGATCGACGCGCAACAACGGTACGCCGACGGCACCAAGCGCATCCTCGACAGCTACCTGTCGGGCCGCCACGACTACCAGCCGGAAGATCTCATCGTCCGCGGCGGCGAGTACGCGACCAAGGCGTACGGCCAGAGAGTCACGGTCGATCCATAGTCCAGAACGGGAGGAGGGGGGGGGGGGAGAAACCTTCGGAAGGGAGACTATGGGCCAAGCATTCGATTCAAGCATGCTTCGTTCCTTGCTTCGACGTCACGATTGCAGGGGTTCCCGTACCCTTCCGGCTACGACGTACATTGCATCATAAGTAGCTCTTTTTGTAACACCGGCTGGTACGGTATCGTTGAATCTACTCGAGCAGTTAGTCTCACCGTCCTATCTACTGGTAAGGCGAGACCATACATAAGTTTGTCGTGTCGTCACTTGAACAGCTCGGCCTTTTCACCTCCTCATAATTGGTTTCTGAAGACATTGACTCTCGAAAGCTAGGTGAAAGTAAGCTTAGCTACTGTCAGCCTTGCAGACTCTGACACGTGCGTGACTAATTTTAGGTTCTCTCGTCAGTCTAAATCTGACCGAATCTGAAAGCCGACAGCCGGTCGACGATGTGGAGAGGTGCTGATAGCTGACAACCGGTCAACTGTGTAGATTCGTCTCTCTTGTCTTGTCCAACTAAAATCTAGGAGCGACAACAAAGAAGAAGGGGAAAACTCTGCACAGCATCACGTGCAGACAAACAATTTAGCCGTCGCTCAGGGGGAGGCTGATCTCGACACCCCTGCAAATCCCCAGGCAACTCTTCCAGAGAGTCCCCGGTCAACAGAATCACACCCTGTCCCCACACGCCCCACCCCTCCCAGTGTGGGAGAGAAGTCCCCCTCGCTTGCAGCTGGCACCACGATCTATACCACTAAGTCTGGTGCGAGACAAGAGAACTCTCTTGTGTCATAGTCTCAGGAGACTTTTTCCTTCTTGAAGCTCATCCGTACAAAGACGATGTCGTAGACAAACACATAACCTGATTCCTGATTCAACCAAACTCGTCTCCCCTGCTTGACTTTTGCTTGCATTCGACCATATCTAAGACCTCGACCTCGACCTCGATTTCTTACCTAATCTATCGGGTCCACATAACAGAGAACATTCACAGGGAGGCCTCAACAATCAAATTACTTCTACCGTAGCCCGTGGTCACCCTTGATCGAATCACCGACTACCTTTCGAGTGTGACATGGTTGGCTCCTTGTTCGTGGCAGTGGTATTTTTAGTGCTGACAGCGCCACGGGTCGACAGTGATGACTTCTAGCCGCAGCCGCACAACAGCAAGGCTGAGCAGTCGCAGGAGGCTTGCGAGTACGTACAGTTCGAGTCGGCTTGCAGCCGGTGGGAGCCTGGAATCTTGCCATCATACCGTACTTAAAGGTTCAATGGATGGCCGCCGTGAACGGAGTCTCACGATGAGTACCACGCTCGAGCCATGTACGTGCATGCTCGAGACTGCTGCCGTTGACCGTCGCGGAAGCGCCCTTTGCCACTCGGCTCGGGTTTCTCGACGGCCCGGTGGTCGAGCCCTGAGCGAGGCATGGCTGGTGTTGGAGAAATCAGCGCGATCATTACTATCGCCGAAGTCGGCTTTGGTCTTTCAACAGCGCTCATCGGCTACGTCGGCGATGTCAAAGACGCCGCGCCGCGCATCCAGGCCGTCGCCGACGAGATCAGATCTGCGTCTGGCCACCTGAAGCAGCTGGGCGAGCTGGTACAGGATAACCCAGAAACCCACCTCTTCAACGACGACGGTCTCCAGCGATCCGTAGAACTCGCCAAGTCCTTCGGAGTTGCGATCACCGAGATCCGCAAACAGCTCAAGAAGGCTGACATTCACATAGAGCCCGAGAGCGTGACCAGCGAAGAGATCGAAGTGTCCCGGCTCACGCGACTGGGCTGGCCGTTCCTGAAGCCGAAGCTGGAGGTACCCCGCGCCGAGCTGAGGTGGCTCAAGGTCGAGCTTCTGCTCCTGTTCCAGGCCGCGAAGATGATTGGCGCGTAAGTCCGGGCCGTATCGATGCCAATGAAATCTCTCTGGGGTGTTGATCGTCGACTGATGGCCGCTTTCCAGGACAACGCCAAAGGATCGCTTGAAGTATTCTAAGGAGATCCCGAGACTTGAGCGCTATCGGAAGAAGGCCGTGCGGTGGCGCGACTCTGCCAAGGAGCATAACAGGACGAAACGTGAAGGCACCGACAATGGCTCGACTACCAACTCGACTGACACTATGGACGACGAGGAAGACTGGCTCGAATTTGTCCAGTACCAGAAGAAACTCGTGGCCGAGAAGAGGGAGCGTCGCTTTCGGGCGCAGCGAGCGCTGCGAGAGGCTGAAGAGAAAAAGGAGGCGGACGAAGAGGAAGTCAAGCGAAAGGCGATTGGCGATGAGGCTGTCAACGTCTGGCTTGCCGAGCAGAGACTGGCTCTGTTGAAGGAGGAGACCGAGCGGGACAGAAGGAATGCGACGATCAAAGAAGCGCTGAGGAAGGAGCTGGAACGGCTCAAAGTCCCACCGGACCGCATCGACAAGGCCGTCGCGCAGGCGGAGTTGGACGGCTCACAAACGACGACCCACCAACTGCTCGAATCCCAGCACATCGGTCCGAAGCAGGAGGCCTCTATACCCGTGTTGAAGGTCGAGTCGACCCCCAAGAAGAACGGGTCGTGGCTTCGTTCACTGCTACGGTGTGTGGCACTATCCTCACGGGGCGAAGACAGGCGTTTTGCTGATGACATGCATCGAACAGGACGCAGAGGAATCAATCGCCAGCGAGCTATCCGGGCAAGATCACTAGAGACGACACGCTACCGTCGCTCCTCGATTCAAGCTTGCTCCACCCGAAACGACCCTGGGACCGTGTCGTGCTGGAGGCGTGGTGTCTCGGCCAGCCGTTCGAACCTCGCACGCGCATTCCCTTGCCCGACGCCTGGCTCGCGAAGCATGTGCTGGAACAGAACCGGGCCCAGGACACCGAGCTGCTCTGGAAGCGCTTCGCCCTTCTCGATCCATCCTACAAGTCCGAGATCCACGACCTCATCGAGGACAAGGATAACCTCGACACAGAATATCGCTGGGTGATCGTGTCGATGGAGACCATCGAGAAGCGCAAGCGGGTTGGCCTGTTCGCAAAGCTGACAGAGCCTGTGTGCATCCAAGTCATCCTCGAGAGAATCACCATTGCGCATTTCTCGTCGTCTGCAGACGCACCCTGTCCGCCCTCGGTCGGTGCTACCGTGACAATTGCGCCGAAAGACCCCACGCAGCCCATAAGTGCGCCCCCGATACCAGCCACACTTCCAGCTGCTGACGAAGGTGAGTTTCTCATCAAACCCCTCTCAATCTCACATCTTCGGGCAATGCCTGTCCTGGTACGGCCTCTGACTTCTTTTTCTGCATAGATGCCGTCATTGTCGATGATGGATCGGAGCCGCTCTCGGAAGATGCAAGCAAGGAGCGTAGCCGTCATCGGCACAGGCGAGTCGAGTTTGATCTTCCACCCGGCCCCGGTGACCGGCCATTTGCCAGAAACCATCGTGTTCCCGCGGACAGGTGGTATGATATTCAAGCAGAAAGGGAAAACCGACCTATCAGTGGCTATGATGGTCCCTCTCAGCATCCGTATGGCGATTATCCGCCAGCACCCACTCACTCGCGTGCACCCATGGGTACCAGATATCGATATCCACCTCATTCACACGTCCCGCCACCGCCGCCTACCAGAAGATACCGTTACAACAACCCCTTTCCTACTCAGGGTCTCCACCCAATCCGTACGTCTAGTGGTCCACCACCCCCTCGGTGGCTGGTACAACCCTATGCCACTGAAAGGTACGATTCCGAATACCTCAATCCAGCCGACTTCCGGGAGAGCAGTCCATATCGTGGTCAGTCGGGAGATACACGGCGTCGGGCGGTGTCACCGGAGACAGACGATCTGAGCAGAGATTATGCCGCCACCCGTAGTCGAATGTCCTTGAGACACAGTACGGATCCTTACGCGGAACTGAATGAGAGAAAAAATGCAGAAGTGGGAGTGGTTAGGAGAAAGAGGGGGGCAGAGGTGGATCTGTTTGAAGCAAGAAGAACAAGGAGAGGGTCACCGGTACGGGAACGATCGAGGGCTACTCACAAAATCCGTACCGGTACAAGCGACAGAGGTTGGAACAGGGATACAGGCAGCGGCGATGGATATCGCTGGAACGATGAATCCATCAGGATCATCCCAAGACTTCCTCCCTTGCTGCGTTTGACAGCCGGGACGAGTGCACGCGATAGGCGAGGCTCGGACTCGTCACAATCGGCACGGCCCGAAGTCGATCACAGAAGCAAATCGAGACGAAAGGAAAGCCTGGCCTTGTTGCGAAGGCGGCCGAAGGCGAAGAGGCAGGGACGGGCGACGTCGAAGCGACGAAAGTCGCGCTTTTACGAAAGCGAAGATGACGTCACGATGAGCAGTGTCGCAGAGTCCTCGTCCGAGCCGGAGGAGCACGAGTCGGAGTCAGAGGTCTTCGAGCGGTTGTCGCGGAATTTCAACTGGTTCGACGAAGCGCGAGCCCGGCCGAGCCGCTCCATCGCCATTGACGCTCTAGCCGCAGACACGGCCGGCCGGCCGGTGTCCATTGCGGCAGGACCGATGGCCAAAGGCGTGTCCGCACGACCAGCCAGTCCTGCGACGGCGACGACGACAGTGGTGGCAACTGCAGCCGCCGCGGCCATTGACGGCGACCGTTTCTTCCCGGCGTTACCGATACACGAAGAGCCCGAGTCGATATGGGACATGGACCGGCGTCGGGCCACTACCGCTGCCACTGCTGCCCTCGCCCCGGGTGGCAGGGGCAGCCCGCTCGAGCAGGGCGAAAACAGCGGCGCTGTTGCACTGGGGGTGCGTATCGAGGAAGCAGGCGACACCGATGGTGACGACGATGCAGAAGGATCGCCCGCATCACCTGATCAACCGACGGCCATTGCTCTCGAACGATTCGTCATCGCTCCGACCGAGCCAGAGGGCGAAGCAGAGGTCAAATCGGGACGAGAGCAGTAAAGCAGCAAGAAGAGCAAGACCATCACTTGCTTCATCTACTACTCATCTGTAGTTACTCATACCCATCATATACATCTCTCACTACTTCATTAAATACCCCATATCATGAAACCAGGTCCAAATGTTCTTTTCTTTGGAGAACAACACTTGCCGACAAGGTAACCAAGAAGAATATAGTTGCGTCGACCGGCCGTGATCCTAGAGCATCGGCCCGGGCAAGCCAAAGCGAGAGCCCCTGGGTGATCAAGCAGCCCCATCATCTTCGTGAACGTACTGCAGGAGGGGCGACGACCTGAAAAAAAAAAAAAAGATAACCCAATTTAGCTTCCCATGCGGCGGCCCGACTGATTGTTTGACGTTGATCCTGCTGCTGCCGCATAGTGCCACCGATGATCCCGATGATCCCACATGGTGCCGCAGACTCCTGCATGGACCCCGCCATGGATCCACCTCGTGCCTTCTAGAGCCTTCTGCCAGCTCTAAGGCAAACATCAGCTTTGTGTCTACATATAGATGATTAGCTAGTTCTCCCTAATCAATCCATCAGTCGTGACACTCATCTTCTTCTCCCCGCTGCTTCGCTGTAGCGTTCACAGTCGAACACTGATATCTCTAGATCTGCCTTATAGTTCGGTACCGTCGGTACCTTCATACAGCACAGTACAAGGTAAGTAGATCAAGACTACCGACGCCTGACAGGGAGATGGGGGGGGGGGGGGGGGGGGAAACAACTTCTCTACAATTATAATTAGTTTCATTGGTTCATGTCCATCTGGGGACAGGAAGTCGCTAATTACCGTAGCGATGTACAGTAGACATCTGGACGGCCACTCTCAGCTTTCCTACTTCTTGGTGAACAGTACGTTACATGGTCGATCACTCATCAAGACAAGAACAAGAAAAGAAAAAAACCCCCCAAAACCAAAACCAAAACCAAAACCAAAAAAGATAAGGAAAAATAGAAAGTTGAGATGAACTTGTTGGAATTGGGGACGTTGTGGGTGTGGAGCCCCAAGCACTGCCCGTGTTTGCCCTTGCCCCATGTATTTCGGGCAGTCGCCGAAACCCTCCCTAGTTCTCTTCAACAACAAAACAAACAACGTCATCGTCTTCTTCTTCTTCTGCTGTGCCTCCAGAATCGATCGGAATTGTGGTCTCTCTGGGGTTATTGTTTTTTGGGCAAGGAAGACGATGGGGGATGATTGGGTTTGGATGGCGGGAGGGGTGGATGGTCTTTCTTTACTATGTGGTGGGGTGATTTTT
Organism: Lichina pygmaea; assembly: GCA_963422465.1. NCBI lineage: Eukaryota > Fungi > Ascomycota > Lichinomycetes > Lichinales > Lichinaceae > Lichina > Lichina pygmaea. The sequence goes on from OY730171.1 coordinate 4,430,839, forward strand.
CTTTTTTGTTGGGGGGGGGGGGGGGGCGCCGTTAGCCACGGTGGGGCGGATTGTTGATGGGTGACTAGGCTGGTCTAGTCTAGACTAGTCTGATCTGGTCCGGTCTGATCCGGTCTGGTCCGGTCTGGCTGATGTGTTGATGTTCTTGCCAATGGTCGTGTTCCTGCTAATGCTGATGCTGGTGCCCATGCTAATGCTGGTGCTGGTGCTGGCGCTGATGCTGATGCTGATGCTGGTACTGATACTCATGCTAACGCTAACGCTGACGCTGATTCTGTTTATCGTCGATGAATATAGCAAGACAGGATAATAAGTGCAGAGTACAGAGTGCTTTGTTGGTTAGGTGCAATTGTCATTGGAACTATCAAGCGTGGCAGGCATTTGGTGTTCTTAAAGAAGAGCGACAAAAGATGAAAAAAAAAGAGAGATGGGAAAGAAGAGAGGGGGAGAGAGGGGGGGCTTTCAAGACGCTGCCTTCGCCTCCCTTCGTCTCCATAGAAAAACAGACCTGCCGTTGCCTGTACCTCGAACGGACATCGGCGTGCTGCTGCTGCTGTCGTGCTCGTCCTCGTTCTTCTCGTCGTGCCCGCGGTCTTCGACCGATCCCTTGCCGTCATCGTCGTCGTCGTCGTCCTGATCGGGCCAGTCGCGCCAGATCTCGATGCCGTCCCAGTGGCTCATGCCGCGACCGAGCCTGGCCACCCGATGAGCCTGTGCGAGATCGGCCATCTCGAGTAGCACGATCCCGGCGTCGACTCCTCTTGCGAGGTCGAGCAGGCACGGATAGAAGTCGTCTCCCGCGTCGAGCGGGGAGCTGCCGCGCCGACCCGTCGGCTCGGGGACGAGCGCCAACCTAGGCTCCCAGTTTCGCACCGTGCGGCACGTCGTGCGGTGGAAGCACGTCGGCGAGATGTACGGCGGGTTCGAGATCAGGACGTCCCATCTGCGCTTCTCGTTGTCGTTGTCGCCTTGAACTCGTTCCGGAGCCTTCTGCTTCTGCGTGCAGTCGCTGAACGCCTCGCGGGAGACCTCAAGCTCGGAGTCATCAATAGACTGGATGTCCTTCTGTAAAAAGCGCACCTGCCGTAGGGCTTTCTCGGGGAGTTGCCCGCGGGTCACGTTCCGTCGTAGATTTGCTTTCGCGAGTCGGATGGCTCCAGGAGATATATCAACGCCGAGAATCTGTAGACCTCTGAATTCGGCTGACAATCGAGCGGCAAGCGCTAGCGGAATGCAACCGGTGCCGGTACAGAGATCCAGTACGCGCAAGGGGGAAGCCGAGGCCACCTCAGCCGCACAAGCAGCTCCATCCTCGTCAAGGTGCTTTATGCGGTGTCCGGCAGAGGTGATCAGATTGGCGAGATGGGTTGTATATGCTTCCGTCTCTGTTCTACAATTGTGAGGAATGGCGTCAGCAGTGCTCCATGTAGCGGGGTGAGCAGACCATGCCATGCCGTGCCATGAGAATGAAGATGGTGCGCTACCGGGGAATGAGAACACCGGGTCGACACAGAATGTTCACGTCCCCAAAAGGTTGATCCCCGATTATGTATTGTAGCGGCCGACCCAGGCGCCTCATACGGCAGTAGAGATGTAACAAGCGTCGCCGTGCTGCCGGTGGACGTGCTTTGCTGCTGCTGCTCCTTGTGACAGGCCCTTGAGAGGCTTGCGCCTTCGATACAGCCGACGCATGTTCACGCAGCCAGCGGAGCTCATGTCTGGCGCCATCGACGCTTCGGCATCCTTGGAAGATCAATGGCAGATGTCTGTCTTCGTGGTACAGTCGCCATAGCTGTGGCCACCGCAGTCGGGGCATGCGCTTGGCCGATGCAGAGGTACAGTACGTTTTGTATCGGATTTGCGACAAGCCCTGCGGGATCTCGGACTATTTTTCACCCGGTCCGCGCCGGTTCGTCCAAGGAAGAATGTTCTTCCGTCTAATTAGAGCTTCAAGCCAGCGATCCTTCCATATCACCGTGCGTCACCTGTTTCGATGCGCCTGGCTATCCAGCAAACCGTTGCGCTCCACATACGCCATCGTCTCGGCAGCTCGTCTGGACATGTACTGCGTCCTGCAAGATGCGATTCTTGTGTGTTTCGTTGCATCTCGAGCGGCGCATCCCCTGGCTCGTCTCGACGCCGAAAGGTGTGGACGCTTGCTGCCTTTGCCACAGGCCTGCTCCTCCCTACCGTCTGGAGGGCGATCAAGAAAGCCGAAGACAGGGGAGGTGACGGGCATGGAAAGCTGAATCCCGTGACATTTACTCCCTACGTACTCGTTTCCAAAGAGCCAGTGTCGTCTACAAATGCCATCTTCACGCTCCGACACGAACGAGGATCGACTTCCGCTCAGCAGCTCCAGGAGACACAGACGCCATGGCCACAACGAGCCATCTGGAGCGTACAGATCAAGCAGCCGCAGTTGCAGATTGCGCGGTCATATACGCCTCTGCCTCCCCTACAGGCCCCGACGTTATCAGAAAGCGCTGATCCAACATCCACCGTGGCACCCTACAACCCCATTGCCGGCACCGGTCTAGATGAGATTCGTCTGCTGATCCGCCGAGAAAAGGAGGGCGAGGTATCAGGCTACCTACATAGCCTCCCGGTGGGGTCGACTGTTGAATTGCGCGGGCCGCACATCGAGTATGAGATCGCAAAGGATGTCGGAGACATTGTTTTTCTAGCCGGAGGGACGGGCATCGCGCCGGCGTTACAAGCTGCGCACTGGATCTTGGGGAATCCAGGGGACACGGCACATGAAAGCGCGATGGAGAAGGCGCGAATACATGTTCTTTGGGCGAATCGCCGCAGGGAGGACTGTCTTGGGGGAGACAATGCCACTTCCATCCTCGACAAAGACGACCTGAGTGCGCACCGTTCCGAGAGCTTCATCGAGACACTCGCATCTTATTTCTGGCGCTCAGACCGACCCTCCCCCCCATCATCCGCAACGAGTACCACGAAAGATCTCAGCGCTCACCACCACTCTCCTTTCGCAGCCGCGGCATCTCGCTCGTCTCCTCCCTCCGATCCTTCTTCCTCGTCGGAGAAGCCGGCTCCCCCGAACCCGATCGTGCAGTCGCTACGATCCCTACGATCGCGGTTTCCGGCGCAAGTCGCAACGACCTACTTCGTGGACGAAGAAGGAAGCTACATCACACGGCATTTTCTTGAACGCTGTATCGGTCGTAGGCCGTCGTCGCCTCCGCCATTGGACGACGAGACGAAGCAGATGGACGATACGGAGCAGAGGCAGATGATGAGGAAAGACCTTGAAGATCCGACGATCCGGCGGAACCCCGAGAAACGCGGCTCTTCTCTCGGAGAGCAGGAGGTCAACAAGAGCACGATGCCCGGAGCAGGAGAAGAAGGAGGAGAAGAAGAACAGAACGACGAAGCCACGAAGAACAAGGAAAAAAGAGGGAGGAGACCAAAAGGGTTAGTCCTCCTTTCCGGCCCAGCCGGCTTCGTCGGCCTGTACGCCGGGCCGAAGGGCATCGACCAACAACACCAACAACACCAACAACACCAACGTCATGAAGATCAACAAAGCCCGCCAGCCCAGAAAGTCTCATCTTCTGTAGGGGGAGGAGGAGGAGGTGGAGCGGAAAAACGGGAAGGAAGAGATGGTGTCGGCGATGGTGCCGGCGATGGTGGTGGTGGTGGTAGTATCGCTGCTGCTGCTACTTGTGGCGGAATACTAGGGGAGATGGATACTCCGCCGTTGACTCGGGAGCGCCGAGGAAAATCTCGCACGAGAAGAGAAAAGGGAGAAGAACAAGAAGAAGAGGAGGAGGGGGAGGGGGAGGGCTGGATCGTTCATCGACTATGACGTCTTTGTCTTACTCCTTCTTCTTCCTCTTTACTCTCTGTCTTTACTCTCTCTTCAAATGATGATTGCTTTTTTTGTCTTTAGAAAATCTCTTCTTTTGTAGCCACCTCTGCTACGCTGGTAGATTCTGTGCTAGGCTCTAATTGTGTCTATCCCACCACACTTCTTATGCTAAATGATTCTCTACTCTAGAACACGGGTTTTGGGAAGGGAGAGAAGGGGAGGGGGGAGCCCTTCCTCCCTTCCAAGAAGAAAGTTGTCCAACCGACAAAGACCCCGTGCTTGTCATGTAATTATACGTCACGCTAGATTAGATCGGAGCTGTTATCAAGAGTTCCAATCCCAGGAGAATGGATGTTTCAAAGAGTCGAGTGACGATGGCCGGTGGTTATGCTCATGAACGAGCAGTTGCTCAGTAAACTGCTCGGCTGTCAGTGTTTCCTCACTTCTGGATGATTGAAAGGTGGCGGTCATGCAGGAGACAGGTCAAAAGGGAAAACGCAGGAGTGGCCCGCCTACCTTCCAGAACATATCGTCCGTCATCTTTCAGCCTCTCAATTTCCTTTCTGGCGTCGACCTTCTTCGCGTGGATCGTCGCGTCCAGGCCGATTGCCTCCTGCAGCACCTCCGTCACGTCCGGCACCGGCCACGTCGGACCGCATAGGTAGAAAGACCCCGTCTTCTTGACGTACGCCTCGATAATGTCCATGATCGTCTGTCGCATGCGATCCTGGATGTAAATCTTCTGCGGCTGGTCGCGCGAGAAGGCGCGTCCGAGAAGGGTGATGACGCCAGCGTCCTGGTACGCCTCCCATTCCTCGCCGTACAGGTACTCTTCGCGCTGGTGCCGCGAGCCCATGTACAGCAACACCGAGCCAATGTCGATCCCTTGCGCCTTTTGCCAGGCGCGGTACTGCACAAAGGCCCGAAAGGGTGCGAGACCCGTGCCGAGACCAGCCATGATCAGCGGTTGCGTCGACGTCGCCGGCAGCTTCATGACGCTCGGCTTGACGCTGACGACCACAGCGTCTCCCACCGCGAGCTTGTTCAGATATCGAGTGGCTTGTCCAAGCCTAGAGCGGCCCTTGGGGTCGATCCAATCGACCGTGACGATCAGCAGGGCCACGCTGTTTGGAGTGACCTTCTGACTCGAGGCAATCGAGTACTCTCGTCGCTTCATCGGGCTCACGATCCGGACGAGGTCGTGGAAGCTGGGTCGCGCCGACGCGAATTCCGCAAGGATGTCGGCGTACGTGATCGTGTCCACCTCCGCCCGTCGCTTGAACTCGGTGGCGCCCATCGGCCCGGCCAGAGCTAGGAGGTCTTGCTGCTCCTTTTCGTCCTGCGCGAATATTGCGAGGGCTTCGTAGAACTTCTTGGGCGGTCGACCGAAGATGTCGACATTCTGCACCAACGACTGGTACACCGTCCGAGACTCGAGGAGCTCGGGATCTTCCCGTGACGGCACTTCGACAACCGCTTCTGGATCCAACCCGTAATACCGAATGAATTCCATGACCTCGGCCTCGTCGTTCTTGGCGTGGATGCCCAGAGCTTCCCCAATGTCGTACTTCAGACCAGAGTCCCCCAGGTCAAACTCAATGTGGAAAACGTTCCGCTCGTACGTCGAGGGGGTCAGTCGTCGATTCTCCCTGACGTGCACCGTCCAGGTCTTGACAGTCAGGTCCGGCCGAAGAGAGATCTCTGTACCGTAGGCTTCTTTGAACGCAAGACCTTGGGCCGCAATCTGCCAGGTCCGTAGCAACGAGGGCGGCTCGTGTTCCAGCTTATCGAATGGTGTGAAGCTCGTAGCTGGCAGACCGTGGTGAGGAGTAGAATCCTTTTCTGGTTCGGGCAGCGTTGACCACGATTCGGGAGTGGATATCTCACGTAGCGCTCCGTCCAACTTGGAGGAGATGTCCCTGAGAAGATTTCCGTTGCCACTGATCTTTGCGAGCCTCGGCAAGGCCGCCTCGAAGACGCCTGGCCTGACAAGCTTCAACATGGCGACCTGAGTGATATAGGTCTCATAACCGTCTTGGTCCTTGAGAGCGTCGGAGGCCTTTGCGTCGATCAGATATAGCTTGATACTCTTTTCCGAGATGAGCCTTCGAACAGCTTCAGGAAGACGTTTGTCGAGATCTGCATCGCTGACACCAGAGAACCGAGCCACCAGAATCCCGTTCGGCTTGACGCTCTCGACGACGTTGATATCCTTGAAGATCTCTCCCAGCCCGACATATCCGACGTCGGCTTCTTCGATTGGGTACGAGTTCTCCATGGACTTTTTGGAGGTGCGAATGTCCGTTCGCCTGATGCCGCCATGCGTGACATTGTTGTACGTTGTCCCAACGGTGACATTCAACGACGAATCGGATGCCATGAGCTCGGACAGCACGAAAGGCACACTCGCAGACGCAGAATCGTCCGCGTCCCAGAAGACCAACTGTTGGATATAAGGATGGCTCAGAACAGACCGGCCACCTGCAAGCCCTTCAGCGCCGTCGTCGGTGGTTTTGGACGCATTCGTCGTCTTGCCTCCAAGCTTGGCCAAGATGGCCTGCATACGAGCAGGCGTCCAGGCAACGTCGCGTGGATACTTGACGTCCGCCACAGCGGGCGCATCTCGCCATTTGTTCGAGAACGTGACGGCGGCTAGGACATCGTCGTACAGTATCGAATGAACAGTGTCATCCGAGACGGTTTGCTCGTCGGATACCTGGCCCAGTACGGTGATACCCTGAACAGAGCCAGGGACGGCGCCGAGGAACTCATCCTCGGCAAAAGGCCGATAGACCCTGACGCTAACAACCCCCACTTTGTGACCGGCCTGCGCCAGCGCTTGAGCAAGGCTGGCAGCGAGGCGTGACTCGACGGTGCCAAAGACCACAAGAACCTGATCGGGGGTTCGATGGCCGTCGTACTCGAACAGGCTGTACGCGGTCCCCAGTTCGCCATTGAAGGTCTGTAGAAGCCTGCGCAGCTTCCCTTCCGGGCTTTCACGCCCGTGGCCTGAGCCCGCGACATCGTCCGATATGGCGACGTACGTCTGATGAAGGGCAGTGGCGTCGAGAGTATCTATAACCCTCGTGGTCTCTCTCCCAGCCACGACGCCGTCGTAGACGTGCACCGTCGGAAGCACCCTCGAGAGTAGTGTAGAGAAGAGCGCCATGTGCTGAGATTCATGTGTGGAGAAGCTGCAGACTAGCCCCAGCCCCAGCTCATCTGCTAGACCGAGCGCAGACGCATAGTCGAGATTCAAGGTGTTTGCCGCGCCCCCGGTGTAGTCAACAGCGGCGACATGCGCCACCAGCGGACTTGCCACATTGTACAAAAGCGACAGTTGGTCAAGAGCTGGGCGTAGGAAGCGTAGAGCGGCCGATGATGCAACGAGCGACTGTGGGACATGGCGTTTTCTGAGATCAAAATCCCTCGAAAACATGTAGCCCAGGGCAATCGAGCCGGCACCAGCCCGGATCTGCATCGGCGACAAGCCTGGCGCATAGCCATGGACGTTCTTGACACCTTGTTCTGACCAGTACAGCAGCGCTGTGTCCAAGCCGAAATCTTCAGGAGAATAGGTAAAGATCTTGTCGGAGAGCGAGTATGCCGTTTGTTGGACGAGGACTTGGGCCGTCACGTAGGCCGGTCCGGAGATGGCCGCGAATGGGATGTGGCGGCCAAAGGGAAGGCTCGACGAGACCTCGTCGACCCGCTTGTGAGATTCGTCGTTATTGCTCTTTGGCAGCACCTCGGCGTCGCCGGGGCTGATCGATTCGATCAGTCCAACGTGCATTGCGTCCTTTATAGAATGAAGACTGATAGGAAATTGAAAAGGCCAGGAGGTCCTCCAACAACGCACGGATGCCAAACCAAACGAAAGCGAGAAGGTTGGAGACGAACGAGAAGAGATGACCCTGATGTCATACGACAAGAAAAAATTCGGAGATGTTTACCCCCTATGAGGTGGTGTGGCGTAGAGTCAAAATAAATGAGATCAATTCAGGAGAGCACGTCGGGTGATCGGTAGCGACAGTTTTGAAGCTTTGTTGTTCAGAGCTTCGCTGATGGAATTGCGTGATTGCCGGATGTTGACGTGGGGTTGATAAGCCAAAGACACGAGGGTACGTATTACAATAGCCACACTCATCAGCTCTCTGTCAGCTGTGGCTGGGGAGCTCGGCTTAGTAAACCACTTCCCCGCAAACGCCGTCTCACGATAAGCTTCGATATTGCACGGCTTCCATGGGAGGCCGCGGCCTCGTCGACTCCGCTCTGGGCACAGCCAAAGCGCAAGTGGAGAGCCCAACACAAGATCGACCACGACTGAACCTTGAGCTGGCCAAAGGCGCAAAAGATGCTGAGACGGACGTCAGGACTGCATAGCCCAGCCACAGCACCGCATGGAGAAACAAAAGTCGTCCGAGGAACCGAGGACCAGAAACATTACCGGATGACTTCTGGTGTTTCAGTCGCGAACGAGGACTCGACAAACACGACCAGAAGCTCAGCTCTCCAGAATGGCTGGAGGAGATTTGACATTCTCCTTGGAGGGTAGACTGCCAAGCTGTGTGGACTCCACGCTGGCAGTGAAGAAAGATGACTGATGTTGTGCTCGGGGTCACATGGACCGGAACTACCATGGGTGATATCGTCAGCTTTGAAGGCTTCTTTCCTGGGGGGGGGTTTCCAGCCCGAGAAGTGATGATGACTCTTTCTGTCCACGATCCCACAGATCCAGCATCTATCTCAAAGCGCTGCGGGAGCTGTTAGAATTCAAATACAAAGAAAGCCTTGTGTTCTCTTTTTTTTTCATACAGGCATGAGGTCAATGAAGACCCGCCGCCCGGAGAAGAAGCTGCCTCTCACTTGACATGCTATGTCAAACAAATCCCGAACGAGTCTCTACCGTTGAGGAGTTTCATCGCAGGACATGCCAACAAGGACCTCCACCTCCGAAAGTCAAGACAACAGCAGGGATGTACCGAAGAACCCAACACACCCTCCCCTCTCCCCTGGAACCCCAGATACTCTAGATCCATCAGAGACTTTGAATTAAATGACAGCAGTGGAGACTGAACAGAGATGCAGTACTTGGGATGTTGGGATGTATGAGGCATCACCTAGTCCTTGTGACTCGATAATTAGTTTTTTCCTTCTCTTGTCTTCTTCTTCTTTTCCGTTCTCCTGTGTCTCCTGCTCATCCTCCTCCGTCGTCTCCTTCTCCTCCCCCATCTTCTTCTCCGCCTTTTCCTTCTTCATCTTCTTCCTCTCGCCTTCTTTTTTTTTTATATTTCTACTTCCCTGCTCGTTGCATCTGAACATCAGCTACTGCATCCGGGATGCAAGCCGCTGCATGTGCGATATAAAGTCAAGGCTCCGAAAAGGAAGGAAGAACGTCGACTTACTGACGTGCGAGTACGAGGCGAACCAAGGTAAATCGAGATAAAAAGCTGTGGGCCACGTAGCCAGCTGTCTATAATGCAATCGGAGAACTGTCAGTATGGTACGGAGCTGGCTTGTTCTATGTGCGTTACGTACATGGAAAACATGTCTCATCTCAGTCGTACTAGTTGTTGTAGCTTGTGGATGGCCTACTTTGATCACATTCACAGATATAAAGAACTGTTTTTCAATGGGTTATACTAGAGATAGGGAGACTTCTCTCTCTCCCCTATCTCTCGGTCGGCTGCTCGAGTGTCATCCCCCCGAGGCCCCCAGCCCCCCTTTTTTACTTCCCCTCCCGGCCCAGCCGACGATGACAGAAGCTGTTTGCTCACAAAGCAACAGCAGATCAAACCCCTCTCGTCGGTTGTAGCAGCTCATGAGTCGATATCGCAAGTCGCCGTATGTTCCGTCATCGTCTGCCGGCCTTCTGACCCGATCCGCCGCCGCTGGTCCTACTTCTGTCACCACCCGCGGCGTGTTCTGCCCCGCCTTCGGTATCTCCTCTCGGTTTCGATACGTCCGGGTTGGCTGGCGATACTTCTAACGGATTTGGTTCGCCCTGGATGATTCGTAGGGATGGATTAGCTTGGGCTCTCCTGTTCGTGAAAGATTGCTGTCTTCGGCGCGTATTCGATCGATGTCAATGTCGACGGCGTCCTCGCTCAAGACGGTCATGCCGACGTTATCCATGACATCGTCACAAGGACGCCCCGTGCAATCGAACCAGTAGAGACAGAAGAACCAATTGTCTGCTGCGTGGATTGATTCTCATCGCTTACCCCCTTCGCTTGACCGGCCTTCTTCTTCTCTCCCGTAGGGTCCGTGACGCTAGGGTCGAAGGCCGCTTGATCTTGCTCGGCTGTACTGTCGTCCGTACCGCTCTTCGAATACTCTGTGGATTCTCTGTCGATGCTGTCCTTGTCCTGGCTTCCCTTGCGTGCATAAGCATTCGACGGGGTCGTATGCATAGAGCGCGTGCGGGTGGATTGTCGCGACGTATATTCGCCACTATGTCTGAAGCATGTTTGCACGGTGGAGAGCGGTCGGGATGTCCGCCGACAACGCGTCGCGAAGGAAAAGACAGAGGAGCGCTGCAGAGGCATTGTTCGCCTTGGGCCAATTGTTCCTGCTAGATGGAGCAGAGATCCTCCTCAACGGGTTCTGAGAGTTGCTGTGAGCGCCCGGTGATGAGAGAGATTGATCAGTCTTGCTAATGTGATTACCCTCGAGGGATTAGCGTGGCTGTTCTCATGTGATTGTCCAGGGTCTGTCGCACTGGTCAAAATATTGCAAGAGAGTCTACAAACGGCGGTTGCCTCTTTGTGCAAGGCATCATCTCCGACGTCATACCAGTGCAACGTGCAAACAGAGTCGGTATCGTACAAAGTACCCCAGCAGAGAGACATAGCTTAGTCAGCAGCGGCAATAGTACAAGTACCTCGATACAAGCACGACCAAGAAGTTAGTCAGCATCACGGAGTGGATCACAACACTACGGACGTGGAACCAGATGCATCCAAACAACATTGATTCATTGACCACATCGACCAAGCCTCGGGATTCCCGAAAGACGCCGTCACGTAATAGCCCTCGGTCATCAATCCGCCGTACCCCGCGGCGCCATTGAAGATCCCTACCATCTCCTTGCGTAGACCGACTCCCCGGCCGTCGCCTTCTCGGACTGTCCCCTCGTAAGGCCGTGGGCCTCGCCAGCCCGAGTCATCCCCATAGCCGAGACAGACGACGGAGGTGCAGCAGAAGCAGCAGCGGCAGAAGTGGAAGAAGAAGAAGAGCCGGAGGGACCCGGCTTGAGGACGGGATTTCGTATGTAAGACCGGATAAAGTCCACATCGACCTCCTCGCCCGGTCTGGTGCCGTCGTGCCGGAAGAGCTCGAGAATGTCCTTGAGGCTCAGTTTGCCGACGTTCTTGCCTTCGACGGCGGCGTTGGCCAACGTGCGTTTCTTCTCCTGCAGCGCCAGGATGCGCTCTTCGACCGTGGCGCGGATGGTGATCTTGTAGACGACGACGTCGACCGTCTGATTCAGGCGGTGGACGCGGTCGATCGCTTGGTCTTCGACAAACTGTACGAGACGAAAAGACTTAGCTTTGACGTCCAACGTTGAGATGCAGACTACGGCGAGCACTCACCGGGTTCCAGAAGGGCTCCAGGATGATGACACGACTCGCTGCCGTGAGGTTCAGTCCGAGAGAGCCGCATTTGAGGCTGCACAGAAGGACGCGCGTCTCGGGCTCATCCCGAAGACGATCCAGGCTTGCTTCGCGCAGGTCGTTGCGCATCTTGCCGTCGTAGCGCGCGTAGACCAGGCCATCGCGGTCCAGAAAGGGCTCGATCAGATCCAGCATCGATGTGAACTGCGAGAACACGATGAATTTGTGCTGGTCCGACTCGGCGTGGAGCAGCTTGAGGACTCGTCGGATCTTCGTGGACGCCGTCAGCGTAGAAATCGGACCATCGTAGTCGCCGTCGTCATCATCGTCGTCGGGCTCGGAGTCGTCATCGGCTCCCGAATCAACGTTTTGCTTGCTCCCCTTCGCCTCTTCCTTCTTCATCGCAAGGCGAACAATATCATCGGTCTTCATCGGTTTGTCGTCGTCATCGTCCTCGTCTGTCTGAGCATCTTCAGCCAACTTGCTCTCCACCGGCTCGCTGTCCCCTTCGTCTTCATCCTCGCTGTCGAGGACCTGTCGGCGGTTGCGTGAACGTGTTGTTCGTCCGTTGCCGGTTGATGCGGATTTGGCCTGGTCGTGCTTCTTTTTCGTACCCTGCTTGGTCTTGCCGGGGTTTCCGTGTTTCAGCTCCCCAAGGTCTGCCTGACAGTCCTCGCATCGAAAGGCTCCGCTGGTCACGGCATCGCGGCCGAGCTCGGCCTGGCAGATCTCACACGACCTGGTCTCCACGGCAAGCCCTCCCAGCAAGTCTGCCATGTCGTCGATGTCCTTGGCATCGGTTGCTTTCTGCTTACCGCTGGCCGCCGTCTTGGATCCCCGGCCGGCAGCATCGACGGCGAGCGCATCCATGTCTCCGCTCAGCTTGCCGGCGACAAGCAGAGCGTGGTTGCACGCCTGCCGAAGACGCAGCAACAGCACAAGGGCGCTGGCGTAGTTCATCTTCTTGCCACCCATCATCTGCTCGAGCCGCTCGTCCGCGCGTTGTTCGAGTCGCTCGTAGAAGTGTCGCTCCCGCGGAGAGAAGTCCGCGACAACTTCCTCGACCCGTCGCTCCGTGATCTTGAACCCGTTGCGTCCGGTGCCGTCGCCCGACTTCGACGCGTCCATGGGGCCAAGCGCGCCTTCCTGCTTCAAGATATCCTTGGTGCGCCGCTTCATGAAGATCTTCAGGTAGTACTGCAGTCGTTTGAGGGCCGCAGCGCCGCGGCCTGCTTTCATCGGGTTCGTGATCTGCTCGCGCCAGATGGAGAGATTGTTATACGGCTTGATGCGTAGAAACCGGATGAGGCTCTGGAGCTCGTCGAGGTGGTTCTGCATCGGCGTCCCCGTGAGGCACCAGCGGTACTGGGCCTGCAGGGCGTAACATGCCAGCGTCGCCTTCGCGTTCCGATTCTTGATCGAGTGGGCCTCGTCGAGGATGACGCGGTACCAGCGGACACCGAAACAGCCCACCTTGAGCCCGTCATCCTCGGCTGACGAGTTCCCATGCTCGGACACCAGCACCTGGTACGTTGTGATGACGACGTCGTACTTCTTCAAGTCCGCATACCGCTTGGTGCGCTGTGGGCCGTGATGCACACAGACTCGCAACCTTCTCGACGATGTCACCTTGTCATGCAGCTCCTTCTCCCATTGCTTGATGAGCGCCAAAGGAGCCACGACCAAAGTCGACCTTTCCGTCCCAGAAGCTAGCTTCAGCTGTTTGAACTCGGCCGAGCCTGGCGCAGGCCGCGAATTGGAAAGGATCAACGAGATTGACTGAAGCGTTTTCCCGAGCCCCATCTGCATTCTGTCAGAGTCCGCAAACAGCAACACACCATCTTGCCGTAGATGCTCACATCATCGGCCAGAATGCCCCCCTTGGGAACCACGCCGTCCTTTCTCTTGCCGATCTCCTTGTTCATCATCCAGCCGAGACCCTCGACCTGATGTGGGAGGAGCTTCACGACTAAGCCATCCACAGAGCCTTCTTCCTCGTCGTCGTCTTCCTCGACCGCTTCTCCTCCTTCTCCTTCTTCTTTTTCTCCCCCTTCTTCTACTACCTCTTTCTCTGGTTGCCCTTTCTGAGAACTGCCCGCCACGGCATCGTCCCGGCTCGCTCCGAGCTGCTCGTCTAGGCCGTCGGATTTGCCCTTTTTGACCCGTCTCTTGGACCTAGTGCGAGGCATCTCATCATCCTCTTCATCGACCGCCCCCTGTAAGAGAGCCTTGATACTCTCGGTAGCCTGAGACGAGTCGACGAACTGGTCGGCTGCGGTTCCTCCATACATCACTTCCGAGCCCGCGGCAGAGGAGTATGTCACTCTCCCGTCCGGGAAGCTTTCCCTGTAACCTATGAGGTCCGGCTCTTTGCTCGGATCAGAGTTGGTCTGGTAGATGGGCTGTTTAGTGGCCGTCGACCCAAACGCGACGAAGGTTGGCGCTGGACGATGAACATGTTTGTAGTTCTTGTCGAGCAAGATTGGCGCCGCAGCACCGCCGGCGGCCGGCCACTTGGGTCCCCCGGGTGGTGGCATTCTCCCAATGCCTGAATTATAGGACGATGCTGGCTGTAAGATGAGCTGCGGATCGCTCGGGGGCGATGTCACCTGTCCGCCACACGTGAGCTTCTAATGCCGAGCCTACAAGTGCGGTCGGGTATCTTACTCGTGTTGCCTCAGAGCTCGACCACTTGGGGGCATCAGGATGCTGTTCCTGCTGCCGGGGGAGCGGTGCAAGGTTCGAGCGCAAAGCGGTTGTGGCTCCGAACACAATATCTGTGCGAGAGGATGCTGTCTCGGGCTGTGGTTTGCTCGTCGATAGCGACGCCTTGGGTGGTTCTCTCTGAGTGACCATTGCGACCGAGACGTCTGATATACTACTGGAGTCTGATCCCTTGATGTTTGTTTCGCTCTGGTCCGGCAGGGTAAATGTTGTCGCGGCTAGTACCCCACCCAAACACTGTATCCCCGACAACGATTGCCTTCGAATCACGTGACTAGTCACGTGGTCCGTTGCTGTCAGTCCCCGATCGGCGCGGATGGATTCTGTCCAAATCTCACGATTTGCTGTCTGAGGTCCAATTCGGGACGACATAAGAGGCGGAAGGGAACACAGCTGTATTGTAGTGATGAGGATCCGCTAAATACGTATGTACGGATATGGCATCTCATATTGAGGGACGGCCAGCGCCTGCAATGGGTGGTTCTACATCTGGCGGTACGATGCATCTGGCAGATTTCAGTAGAAACGTTGCCCCTCAACAGCCATCAAGTCTTGCCCCCCTTGCCCTTGCGGCTTTTGACATCAAAGACTTTCTTTAGCTTCTTCAGCCTCGCCCAGCGTTCCTTGTCCTTGAGGTCACGGGCGGCCGGATCCTCCTCCGCTGGAGGCTCATGGGCAACAGCCACCTCGCCCCCATCAGCCTGAGCATCTGGCTCGGGCACATTGGTGGACGACGATTGTGGTCGTGCAGCCAGCTCCGGTCTAGCTGAGGTCGCACGCATCCGGAAATGATGGTCGGTGTCGAGCACCCGAACGAGAGTCTCCCAGCCAGCTTTGTCCCCGGGACGTGGAGTCGTGTCGACGGCGTCGAGACGGCCGCTCTGGGCTTTGGCGTTTATCCATGGGCAGTAGTCCCTGTGTTCGCTCACGGCATCTAGAACTGTCACCAAGGCTTCGCCACCGTCGTCCTCCGAGTCTGATGTATTGTCTCGGGTCGAAATTCGAGGTCGCTTGGTGAAGAGCCACAGCCCAAGACGCCGGAAGCATGTATTGCATGTAAGCAGCCCGCTGACGTGCCCAGTTTCCTCCTGCCACCCGACCAAGGCCAAGGCGAAGGCGTTTTTGTCGATGGCTCTTGACCTAGATTTGCCGTCTTCGTCTCCAGTAGCGGCGGTAGATGGCTCCGAATGTCCAAAATCCGACGGGAGGGATTGAATGATGCTATTGACGTCTGCTTCTGCCGGGTAGCGAAGGTCGGATGGTATCTCGCTGCCCATGGACAAGACTGAATGATAACGTGACCTGAGGGCAGACATAGCCGTTCGAGGCTGCTGCAACGGGAGACGATATATGTCTTCTGGCACGTGAGTTAGCATGCAACTAGACAAGCTGAATGGGAAGGGGACATACCATTGCATCCACGTCGCCTCCATAGACAATCCTCGTGGTGTTCGGTGGCGATCATGTTGAAGTATCTCTCGACAAGCTGTTCCTCTGCTGCGTGTCAGCGGAGCTCAGCTCACGCAACCCAAGGCTGTGAACTCACCGGCTCCCCTGACCCAGGCGCGATCCCCAGCCTCGTCGTCGTCCTCCGACATGTCCGCCTCTTCCTCCAGTTTGATGCACACTTCTTTCCCGCATCCTCCAACACATCCGACCCTCTCCTTGCCCACGCAGGTCCAACCGCGTCTCGCCCATTGCACCTCGGTGATCTTGGCAGGCTTCGAGCTCCACCTGTCGACGTGTCTGAAAGTCTTCAGCCGCTCGAGGAACTGGCCGCGATCCCAAGGAGAGAAGTTGGGAGCCACAGCGGGTAGAGACGTGTCAGAGGCCGTCCGGTCTTTGGCAGATGTTCTTGGAGGGCTCCGAGTGGTGTTCTTTGGCCGTACTCGACGTTCGGGTGCAAGCAGCGCCGTGTACGGCTCGAGCACACGCCGTTTCTTGGGCTGCGACTCGACTTCCGTCGCGACGATGGATCCCTCCTTGGTCCCACCTTGCGAGGCGAGATTCGTAGAGGATCCGTTCGCGGAGAGCGAACTGAGCAGACCGTGGAACTTGCGTTTGGTGGCGTACATGGTGGTATTGTGTCGTGCAGCGTCGATGGTTGTCATCCGAGGGATATCACGTCGGGTGGCCCGTGAAGTGAGATGTCCTTGAACACGCAGCAGCTCGCAACACGAGCGCTCAGATCGACTGATCTTTCGTTACTTGAGAGGGACTGCTATCGTGAGGCTGTAGATGAGATTGTTTCCGGTACGGCAGAACATCAAGACGCCGTTGCTGGTTGCCACGGGCGCGTCGGCTATCGCTGTGGTTCTTCGAATCTGGTGGTCGTCACACCTCGTGGATTCCTCCCCAGCCGATATTTCAGGGTCGTTCGCCCGGAACGCAACAATGGACGAGCCTTACACCAAAGAACGGCAGATTGCAGAACTAGCCGTACAGAGGGCAACAATCCTGACAAAGACGGTCTTCAACGACTCGGCCAAGGGCACTTTGTCAAAGGCCGATAAGTCCCCCGTCACTATCGCCGACTTCGGCGCCCAAGCTCTCATCAATCACGCGCTACGGAAGAACTTCCCCCACGACGAAATCGTAGCCGAAGAGGATACGGATGCCCTGAGGGAGAACGCACATCTACGCGATCTAGTATGGGACTCGGTCAGAGACACGCATCTGGAGGACCAAGCCGCCGAAGAGCTCCTCGGAGGGCCCGTCGGAGACCAAGACCAGATGCTACGGGCCATAGCCGCTGGTGGCAGCGCTGGTGGTGCCAAGGGCCGATTCTGGGTGCTCGATCCCGTGGATGGGACGAAGGGGTTTCTTCGCGGCGGCCAGTACGCCGTATGTCTCGCCCTCATCGTGGATGGAGAAGTCCAGATCGGCGTGCTGGGATGCCCGAACCTGCCAGTCGACGACACAGCGCCGATACCGAGTACTTCGGCGTCCAGTGTTCCAGAACGCGATGAGGTCGGGGTGCTGTTCTCCGCGACGATGGGCCGTGGAGCGACGAGCCGTGCCCTCGGTCGTGGCTCCCTGGCGGCGCCCAGGGGCATTGAGATGAAAGCCGTCCAGGACACGGCCGAAGCAACATTGTGTGAGGGTGTCGAGGCCGGCCACTCGGCCCTGGACGACCACGAGGCCATCGCGAAGCGGCTGGGGATCACGGGAGAGAGCGTCCGCATCGACTCGCAGGCCAAGTATGGTTCCATCGCACGAGGAGCGG
Source organism: Lichina pygmaea (assembly GCA_963422465.1). Lineage (NCBI taxonomy): Eukaryota > Fungi > Ascomycota > Lichinomycetes > Lichinales > Lichinaceae > Lichina > Lichina pygmaea. The sequence continues at coordinate 4,448,243 of OY730171.1, forward strand.
GAGACATATACCTGCGCTTGCCCGTCAAGAAAGGCTACCAGGAGAAGATATGGGACCATGCCGCGGGCGACCTCATCGCCCGTGAAGCCGGGGGTCGCGTCACCGACGCCCAAGGCAAGCGCCTGGACTTCTCACGAGGACGAACGTTGGCGGACAACCGCGGCGTCGTCGCATCTGCGCAAGAGATCCATCAGCACGTGCTGGAGGCCGTCAGTGCTGTCCTGGACGAAAAGGCCAAGGCAGGGTAAATCGAACAGTTGGAACTTCAGAAGAGCCATCTGGAGCGGGTCAATGCTCTCGCATCGCTACGCCTCGAACGGGCGGCGGTCGACCGGGCTCTAAGTGGAGGGAAGAACCGGATCGCAGAACACATCTGCCGCGGTGAATAGAGCTTCATTTGATCTTCTTGGCCTTTAGCTTGATGGTCTCGCCGTCCACAAAGATCCCCTTGCCCTTGTAAGGTTCTGGTTTCCGCCACATGCGGATCTTGGCCGCGAACTGGTAGATGACCTCCCTCTCGACGCCCTCGAGCAAGATGCGAGTCGGCTGGGGGGTTGAGGCTTTCACGCCCTTCGGCACCCCCAGCTCGATCGGGTGCGAATAACCCAGCTTCAGGTTCACAAACTGCTGGCCCGGGTACTCCGGAGGCACCGTCTCGGCCGTGTCCTCGACCGTGGCGCGGTAACCGACCCCGATCAAGCTTAGGATCGCAATGTGCCCTTCCGACACGCCGATGACGTGGTTCTGGAGGTAGGCGCGAGTGGTTCCTGAGCCGGACCTTAGCTGGGCGCCGAACATGCGACCGAGCGCACGATCGAGATACGCACCCCACATCTCCCGCTGCTTTCTCACGCTGGGATCCTCGATCTTCACCACCGCCCGTCTAGCCTGCAGGTCCTGTTCGACCGTCACGGCCCGAGACAGCAACATCGACACCTTTCCTGACGTGACTGTAAGCTTCCCGTGACAGCCCCCCTGGATGCTGAGCCCACCTAAAGGTCCCTCGACTTCCAGCAGCTCCTTCGGCGGGCTCCTGGCTCTTCGAGCGGCTGCCGACTCGACCGGCTTCACCTGACGCAGAGACACTCCTCCGGGGAGGGAGACGTGAGCACGGCCGATGTGCGATTCCCTCGTTGCAGAGGCAGAGAAGAGCCGTGGACCTGCCCGACCCGAAGGAGCTGCTCCTAGCGGCCCGCATTTTCTTTGGGGTATCACCCCAGCATGGCACCGTGGTAGCCTCATGTATCGTGGCCAAGTCATTGACGGTCAATGGTTCCACGGCATTTGCGCGATGGTGAAGCTATCTTTTTTGGGTAAGCTGGGATACCGGTACCTCCGTACTCCGTACAGTACGAGCGACTTAGTAAGCGGGAAATGTTCACGATACGGTACCGTACAGTATTGTGATGGGCATCACGTGCACACGCGTCTCGTTTCGACGTCCCCTCATCGCCACCTGCGCATAGTGGTGGTTTCGATTCGATGGAACGACAGCTCGACCTGTCGATGTGATTGTACGCATCGTACATGTACGCTTTCTGTCTGGAAGCAGGCTCAGGCTGCACCTTCTTAGTAGGACTACTACTACTGTGTCCATGTCTTTGAGTGAATCTGTCTCGTCCTCCGACCGTGTTCTAATCGTTCTGCACCCACGCTCTTCTGGGGGCTGAGACCGACGATGTCATGATCGCCGGGCCAAATACCATCCGTCGTTCGCTCCTTTCTTTGTCTGGAAACTTATCCACCAGTGATCTCGTTCAGGCTTCACATCGTACAGTATACTGAACTCCTCCTTCTCTTTCCGTCTACTTGAGAGCTCTCTCTCGTCGAGGACACCTTCAAACTCAGGACATCTTCCGGAATACAGGCGTCTTGTCCGGATTTCGAGTGCAAAGACCTTCTTGGCCGCAGCTTACCATGATGGCGTGGCGGATATCTCTAGCTACAGTAGCCGCTACCGCTATTCTGATATCTACGGCCACTGCCAAGGCGAGCCAGTTGTCCGCAGGTAAACTGAAGCCTGCATCTTCAGAGTACCTACGTATGATGCTGACACGTCGCCCTGAGACCGCGGCGAGGACTCATTCACGACAGCGGACATCCGAGATGCAGACTTTACTACGTTGATCAGGGTTCACAGCAAGTATGACTCGGACGTGTTCGATAAGGCTATCGGTTTCATCTCTTCCCTTCGATCCGGCCCCTCGTGTGCTCGCTTCGCTACCGCGACGCTATTGCGGTCCTGTCAGGACGTTGAGGGTGCCACGCAGAGTACACGTGATGACACGGAGAGTTTCGAGGTCACCTTGGATCAGCTGAAATCTACCTATGCCGCAAGGCTCGCAGTCTGCGAGCTAATTGAAGCGGGAGCGGTGGTACCATCGGAGTGCTCGTCGCTTACCCCCGTTGGGCGGCCAAGGCAGGAGAGAAACCTTGCCCGGATATTCATGCGCCCGACGACGAAGAGCCAAGATGGCATGCCTAACCCTGGTGGGCCAAGCCTGAAGCAGTGCTTGACGAGCCTCGAATCGAGGCCCCAGTGGTGGACTAGCTACAGCAACAATCGTCAAAATGCTGTGGTCATGTGTCAAGCGGTCCGCGGTCAGATCGAGCGAGGTCTGTGAGAATCCACGCCGTCCGGAGCAGGATCTTCTGATTGCCGTGCTCTTTAGATGAGCTTCTTGACCTGCATGGCTCGATCACGGAGATGAACTCGAATCTCAGCGAAGCGCTCTCAAAGGCAGTGAACATCTCTACCAGCCGTCTCGTGCACCAAAAGAGCTTTGCGGACTACATCCAGACGCTGCAGACGAAGCTGCAAGAGGATCTAGTGAGAGCCAGCAGCAACGCTCAGAACATCATCTTCAAGGTCGTGACGGACGTGGAGGCCGCGTTCCATCGTGTCACGGGGAGAATGGCCGTCGCAGGGGCAGAAGTCGAAGCACGCTACGCCGACTTGAACCAAGTAAGCAGATTCGGGTTATACAACATTCGAGGCTAAAGCGAGTCAAGAGAGTGGGCGAGACCGACGCAGCACTTGTCTCCGCGCAAGAGAAAGTGGAAGCGCTAGTCCATAGCATGCTCCGCGGGGGCGCCGAGCTTGTGGCCGCACAAGAAGCCGGGTGGGAGCGGAATCAGGAGACGGCCAGGGCGATCATAGATGCCCTTCGCGCTGTACGGCAGCAAGAGATTGGTGGAATCGTTTCCATGCTTAGAGAAGTCGGGACGCAGTTGGTCCGCAGCAGTGCTTCCGGAGACTACGTATCCAAACTCATCGGTCGGCAGGAAACGTCCAAGGGTGTTTTAGATCACGTTCAGTCGAAGCAACAAGCGATCGACGAGGTAGCGTGGCAAGCCCCGAGTTTTGCTCCTGCCGCTGACACGCGATAGCGGTTCAATGATCTCGGCGCCAGTTTCGGTGATCTGGAGGCCAAGGCCGAATCACTTCGATCCAATCAGGATCAGCAGCTGGTATGCAACGGCCCATCGGTCTTGACGAAGATCCTCAAGACCGGCAAGGCGGACGGGACGCTGATGATTGCACGTCAGGAGCTGCAAACTCGGCTGCACGAACTATCCGAGACGGAAATGGACACGGTCCTCCAGTTCATCGAACGGGTGTCGACCAGCGCCATCCGCCTTCGGATTCTCGTCGATGAGACTTCCGCGAAAATCAATCAGATGGGATCCCTCAGAGTCTTTGACACGCTCCTGCTTGCGGCAAGCAAATCGGCCGGCCTTGCAATGGTAGTGTTGGCGCTGGGGACGATCAGGAAGGCTGTGGTGGTTGCGGTCGTCGCGGGAGCCGGTATGGCGTCATCGCCACCAAGATGCCGGGGCGCTCACTCTGACGGGCCCAGGTCTCACTTACACTGCGTGGATGATCGGCTGGTCGACCCTCGCTCAACTCACGCGTGCCGGCGGCTTGCATATGAAAAGCCTCGACACAGCGGTCTCGGACGCTGAACCTTCCACACCCATTCTCGTCGTGCTCGAACTTGCAGCACAACCCCTCAAAGTCGGCAGCATGTTCGTGTGTTTCGCCATGGTGGTCCTCATCATCGTGATGGTCGTCCGACGACACCGGAAATCTTCCGCCACGGATGGGCCTAGCCTGCCGCACTCGAGTACCGAGCCGGTACCAAGACTGAAGGAGTGCCCTGGACAAGCGACCAGCAGTCCGGGTTTCTAGACTGGATGACTGGATCTGTCGGGGGTGCTCTCCCACCTCTGCCAGCCCTGGATTGGCGGGGAGGCTATCGGACCACAAGAACCCTCCAGACTCGGAGCCTGGAGATCCCTCATTCGCCGGATTTGGACCAGTGGCCTATGCTCGGATTTGCAACCCTTCCCGCGAGGCCTCTTTTTCTTTTTTTTTTTTCATTTCCTTGCCATATCTAGACCACCTCTCTCGTTTCTGACTTGCGATCTGCATCGTATTCTACCCAGCACGCGGACCTTTCCAGCCCTGGGGTCTTTTTTGCAACCAGAGAAGAATCTGTTCTCTCTCCTCGATGACATCTTCTCCGGGGACCTCGTCTATCTCCACATCTGTCTTTCGTCTCTTTGCTCGGCCTCTTGGCCAGTTTGGTCTGATATCTCAACAGCATTCTCCTTTGGCCTTTGGACCTCTGGTCACCGCACAAGGACTCGGCGACCCCGCCACCGGAAGGATTCCAAGAACCGTCGTCGTGCTTTTGGCAAAGACGGCTACAACGGCCCAGGCATCTTCCGTCTCTTTCTCATATCTTATGCCATCGAGATCAGTAAAGTCTCCGAGCCCAAAAAGCAAGCGAACCCTTCGGCTCTCTGCTCCAATGGCAATACATCTGTCTAGATTTGATCGCCACCGTCACCCTCTATATATCTCCCTCCCCACTCTTCTGCTCCCTAGCCTCTACCATCGCTCAAGGAGACGGAACGAACACCGTAGACTCCCCTACCATGCCAGCCTTCTTGCCCGTACCCTCCCCGAACAGGCGACAAACCACAGCCGGCGGCATCGATAGCGACCCACAGCGTGTCGCCAGACGGAAAGCATTGCCGACAGCAAGAACACACCACCCACGAGGCCGTGGTATCCACAGACGCGCCTAGCGCCACCTTCGAACAACGTACGAGGGGTACACGCTGTCGGCCGCCCAGATCGAGTGGACTGAGAAGCAGCGGTGGGCGACGACAGCACGGGCGTCGTCTTGTCTGACTGTAGCTACGTACGAGCATCTTCGAAGTCACGGTAACGTCGGCAATGGCTGATATTGTACTCCGTACGTTTGTATGTCTACAGCTTTCGGCAGTGTGTGTGTACTGTACGAGTACATTTTCCGGTGGGCGGGCGGGGGCGTGCGGGCGGGTGTTCGGAGAGGTGTTCCTAGCTGCACTAGCAGTACTTCCGTACGTATGTAGGCATGGTAGGTACGTAACAGTACGGAAGTACGTACGAACTGGCACCATGCCCGTCTTTCTTTTTTTTTTTCAAAGGGGGAGGGGGGGTGGTCAATTGGCTCCTCGGAGACACAGCTCTGGGAACTAGGTCCAGGAAAAGGTCCAGGAAAAGGTCCGGGACAAGCTCCAGGACAAGCTCCAAAGCAAGGTCCGGGGGGGAAAAGGTCCGGGTCAAAGGTCCGGGGACAAGTTCGTGTCGCGATTCGACGTCCGGTACGGTGCCGTACGACTTGGGCATACAGTTACGAGTAGCTTACTATTACGTGCGTATCTACGGATGGAGGTTAGCCAGTACGACAGTAAAATCCTTGACCGTTTGTTTCGTTGGAGATTTGCAGGGCACTGCCCGTGACTGCATGGACACGCACGCCCATGCAATCTTTTTGTCGTCACCTGGAATATGATCGCCCAGACCATCCCCGTCCCTGAACGCAAACCTTTCCTACGTACGCATCGTACCGGTACGAATACGGATGTAAAGCCAGGCGCACACACCCGCTCAGCGAGACGCGCGATGAGAAAGCTCAAAAGAGACGTCTCGGAGGAGAAATATCAGATGAGGAAAAGCTTTGGATGTCGATGGTGCTGGGTATAGTACCAAGCCAAAGTACCGGTACCGGATTGTACGTACGAGTATGTAGATGGCTTCACCGAGGGACGGATTCACGGCGGAATTGATCCACAGAGACACGTATCGCTACCGTCGAGAGATGCAAGTCCAAGACAAGAACCTCGTACTGCACGAAGGGAAGTACGAGGAGGAGGGGCATGACGTGATGCTATCGACGTGATGCTACCGCTATGGTGCTGACGGGAGATTGGGAGATCAGGAGGGCAGGGGGACGATGGAGAGACCAGGGAAATGGCATGATACTGACTTGACCGCCAGCAGGGAATGGTGTGATACGTACATACGTACATACGTACTGACTTGACCAAAGGACGAAGTGAGGCCTGACTCGACTGAGGAGGTTTTGCGGAGGGGGAAGGAGATGTTATCACGACACCGGATTATGCTAACGCGACACCCCGAGATTTGCTAGCACGACACCTATCGTTAGCTTTGTTAGCAGGACACCCTTTTCAGCGCTCTTTGAACACTCTTAGAGACACACCTCTGTACGTTACGTACCCCCCTCTCACTAGACTATTCTCACAAGTACTTTGAAAGATGTTGTCATCTTGCGAGAGCACAAGTAGTCCTGAGCTTGTGACAAGTCTCTTTCCTGCGATACCTCAACTGAGTTGGCAGATGCTCTCACACGTCTAAAACAGGATGTATAGCATCCAATATGAGCTTTTGGTATGTGAACATGGAGCTGGCCATTGGATATGATTTGCAAAAGAATGTGAATGGAGAATGTCTGTTGCGCAGCATCCTCAAGACTGATGATCTCTGCAAGTTGAGAAATACTGAAGTTTATGTGGGGTAGCTCCCACCTGCGCTACTTGCAATACTCGTACATATGAGTAGAGAGGGGATGGTATTTGACATGCTGCTTTGTACCTCGTACTCCGTACGTCTGTGCTGTACAAGGGTGTGTCTCTAGTACTACTTTGAGGGCGCCCAAGGGAGTTGTTCTGCTACTGTGACGGAGCTAACAATGGGTGTCGTGCTAGCAAATCTCGCGGTGTTGACAGACTGTCTGAAAGCGGGCATTGTGGTACGTGGTACCATCGACGATGCCGAGCACATACTTCCGTACGGTAGTAACGCATTGCGACTCCTCTCTCCCTCTCTCGCTCTCTCTATGGCGTACATCTGCCGAGGAAACGAGGATACAGCGTGCATTCCCGGACGCTGTGTCGGGCGCAGAGCCAGGCGATGAAGCGCTCGAGACCCAAGCCGTAGCCTCCGTGAGGAATGGAGCCGTACCTGCGGCGCCGTCCGTCAGAAATGACGGAGATGACGGAAACGACGGAAATGACAGCAACGACACCGGCGCCGTCGTCTTCTCCGAGAGGGGACGGTGTGGCCGGTCGAGACAACTCACTTGCGTTGATCAGTGTACCAGTAATATGGCTTCGGGCTGATGCCTTCCCGATCGTAGCCCGACAGCAGCTCCGTGAGATCCTGCATGCGCATGCTGCCACCGACAATCTCGCCGACGTTCGGCATCAGGCAGTCGACGCTCTCGGTCGTGCGCCGGTCGGTGTCGTGGCGCTTCATGTAGAAGGCCTTGACCTCTGCGGGGAAGTAGGTGAGGAAGATGGGCCGGCCGATGATGTCGGTCATCCTCCGTTCGGGCGCCTCGGCGATGTCGTCGCCGAACGCGTGCGCCGACCCGTCTTCCTTGGTGACGCCGTGCTCGTTGAGCCAGGCGATGGCGTCGGCGTACGTCATCCGCAGGAACGGCCGCTCGGGCGGGCGGAAGTCCGGGTTGAGCTGGCCCACGAGCGCGCGACCTTCGGGGTGGGCCAGGACGGAGTCGACGACCGACGCGATCACGTGCTCGAGGTGGTCGAGGAGATCGTCAAAGTCGACGAAGCCGAGCTCGGCCTCGACGTGCGTGTACTCGGCCAGGTGACGGCGCGTCAGGGACTTCTCGGCCCGGAAGGACGGCATGACGCAGTAGCTGTTGCCCACCGCCGGCAGGCTCGTCTCGAGGTAGAGCTGCGACGACTGGGTGAGGTAGGCCTTCTCGTCGAAGAACTTGAAGTCGAAGAGCGTGCTGCCGCCCTCGACCTGGGTCTGCACCATGCAGGGCGTGCGCACCTGGCGGAACCGGAGGTCGTAGTACGTCTTGTGGAAGCCGTACAGCACCAGGTCGGTGACCTTCAGCACCGCCGACGCCGTCTCGCCGCGGATGACGAGGTGTCGGTTGTTCAGCATCATCTGCGGGTCCGCGCCCGGGGCGACGACGGTCGAGAAGGCCTCGCGGTCGCCCGGCGCCCGGCCGAGGATCCTGAAGTAGTCGGCCTGGAGCTCCCGGTCGTCCGGCGCGTGCTGGTTCGGAGGCACCTCGCACATCTCGCCGTAGATCACCATCGACGTCTGCAGCGTCAGCGTCATGGCGTCGTACGTCCGCGCAAGGTCGCCCGTCAGGACGCACTGCAGCGTCGAGAAGGTGCCGTCCTGCAGCGTGACGAACTTGACGTCCTTCTGCGACCGCAGCCGATGCACCCAGCCCATCACCTTGACCCGACTGCCCCGACCTGACTCGTCTCCATCTTCGGCGGCGGCGGCGGCGGCGGCGGCGTCGGCCTGTGCTGGCCGTAGTCTGACCACGTCGCGGTCTCTGTCTCGGATCTCGATCCTCTTCGCCCTCGGCAAGCTCGGGTCCTCCTGGATGATCACCTTCTTGGCTTCCTCCAACGCCGCTCTTCGATTCTCTTCCTCTCTGTTCTGTCGCAGCGCCAGCTCTCGCGCCGCCGCCGTCTTCTTCTCCTGCTGCTGTCGGAGCTTCTCGGCCTTCTTGAGCGCACTCTTCGTGGGCTCTTTGGGAGCGGCCGCGGTGGCATCGGATGGCGCGGCCTCGGGAGGCGCAGCCGCCGTGGGTCTTCCGTCGACACCATCGACGGCGTCTGCTTCGGCGCCGCGCGTGTCCATCGCGGAGGCTTCACAGGCTCCAAGACGTTCGCCCGGCACGACCGCTCAATTCCTCTCGCTCTCTCTCCTGCTGGGAATTGCCTGTCGGGTCAAGGTGGGGCTGTCGTACGAGTAGCTGTGTCTGCCGATACCGGTGGCTGACTCACCCGCGAAGCTAAGTCACTCCAGCCCCACCACCGCACAGCCACACCTGGCTCTTACATAATCACGAACTCACCTTCCGGTGGCGGCCCCAGCTTACGAGGTAGGTCAGCGCCACGGACGCCCTAAGAATAGTATCAAGCTGTCCACGTCGTGTGACGGGCGGGCCGAGATGAAATTTCGTCTGCCCCTTGCGTCGACTGCTTACGATAAAGCGTCAACATTAGGATATTCCTTTCTTAAATTCTTTTTGCCCTGCTAAAGCAATCAGCCGCAAATTTCAATTGGATCCCTGCCAATACAATTTCTTTTTTTTTCTTTGAAATTTTCTGGTGCCCTCCAACGGCGCTTCTTCGCCGGCTCCACCCACGTCTCTCTCTCTCTCTCGCTCGTCCGATTTTCGATCTTTACCATCTCCACCAACTCCACCCACTTTCGACCTCGTCCTTCCTTTACCTTATTCTTCTTCCATTTTTCTTCTCCACTCATCCTTCGACCTTCGAATACCTTCTTTACTGCCGCAACTACTGTTTCCTTCGTTGCTTGCTACACTGACCAGTGTCATTCCTTCTTCCTTCGCTCGCTCGTTCGTCGTCCTCGGTGCACCGAGCCGGAGACGGTGTCACCGCATTACGCTCGACGCCCTTCGCTCACTCACTCGGTCCAGATATTCGGCCACGCGAGACTAATAACACTATCCCAGATCATAATCAAACCGTTCTACATCTTCTAATCGGCATTTGCAGCATAGCTTCCACTGTTGTCCGAGTCTTCACAGACTCGATAACGTCACTTTCGCCCTGGACACTCCTTCTGCCGACAGTGCATCATCCTTCTCGGGCCACAGCCTTCGTCACTCCGGTAGACTCGCGATATCGCAGTGCTACAGGGTCCACATTCTTTGGCGCAACGGAGCAGTTGGCGGGGCAAGACAGAAAAGTCTGACGGTGACTGGGATCAGCTGCCGTCGAAAGGCGAAGATCTCGGCAGCCTCGGGCCTTGCGACGGCAGAACGTCCGGTCGAGTGTTATCGACGTCCACGGACCGGTGATGGAAGCCTGGAACGGAGTCCCTTCGGGGACTGATGGACGCATGAACGGATACATCCCCCAGTTGGCCGCGAAGACGAACAACATGGCGGACGAACCCTTGGGCTTCTCGCACGGGGCCTTCGCGCTGAACAACCAGAACGCCGGAGGGTTTGGCAACAGGCAGACTCGGCGCGGGAACGTTCCGGCAATCAACACCGGCCCCGTCCGAGGCGGCATGAGCGACATGGGCACTCCTGGTACCGCCCTCGACATGCATTTCTCGCCGCTGTTGCCCTCCCAGCTTCTCTTGGGGAGTCCCTTCCAGCCGGGGAGCCCGTCCACGTTCGCGTCTCCGCGCTTCTCGAGCTTCGGCCCTTTCACGCAGCAGAGCTCGGCCACGCACGGTCCGGCGAGACAGAACCACGGTCCCGGCGCGGATCAATCGATCCAGCACCCGACCTCTCCGCATGCCGTCAACTCCTTCCTTTCGTCGGCCGCCTTTGGCGCGTCGCAGATGCTCTCGCCGCAGTCGCCCGTGGCCGGATACGCGGGGCTCGCGAGCCAGGGCATCGGCATCCCGCAAGCGCAGGTCATGCCGGCCTTGATGTCGGGCACGAGCCGGACCGTGTATCTGGGCAACATCCCGGCCGAGACCTCGGCCGAGGAGATCCTGAACCACGTCCGAAGCGGACAGATCGAGTCCGTGAGACTTTTGCCCGACAAGAACTGCGCCTTCATCTCCTTCCTCGACGGCAGCTCCGCCACGCACTTCCACTCGGACGCCATCCTCAAGAAGCTGTCGATCCGGGGCAACGACGTCAAGGTCGGGTGGGGGAAGCCGTCGCACGTACCCACCTCGGTCGCCCTCACGGTCCAGCAGTCGGGCGCGTCGCGGAACGTCTACCTCGGGAACCTCCCCGAGAACATCACCGAGCAAGAGCTTCGAGAGGATCTCGGCAAGTTCGGCTCGGTCGACACCGTCAAGATCGTGCGCGAGAAGTCCATCGCCTTTGTGCACTTCCTCTCCATCGGCAACGCCATCAAGGCCGTCTCGCACCTGCCGCAGGAGTCCAAGTGGCAGCCGCCTCGGCGGGTCTTCTACGGCAAGGATCGTTGCGCCTACGTGTCCAAGACGCAGCAGCAGAACGCGGCCCAGTTCCTGGGCATCGCGCCGGGCTACGCCCACATCCTGAACGGCGCCGACCGGGAGCTGATCTCCAACGCGATCGCGCAGCAGTCGGTCGCGGCCGCCGCCGTCGCCACGTCCGCCGGCGGGCTGGCCAACCTGGGCAACCGCACCGTCTACCTCGGCAACATCCACCCGGAGACGACGCTCGAGGAGATCTGCAACGTCGTCCGCGGCGGTCTGCTCCACCACGTCCGCTACATCCCGGACAAGCACATCTGCTTCGTCACCTTCATCGATCCCACCTCGGCCGCGTCCTTCTACGCCCTCAGCCAGATCCAAGGCCTCATGATCCACAACCGCCGCCTCAAGATCGGCTGGGGCAAGCACTCGGGAGCGCTTCCGCCCGCCATCGCGCTCGCCGTCAGCGGCGGCGCGTCGCGCAACGTCTACGTCGGCAACCTGGACGAGTCGTGGACGGAGGAGCGCCTGCGCCAGGACTTTGCCGAGTACGGCGAGATCGAGCTCGTCAACACGCTCCGCGAGAAGAGCTGCGCCTTTGTCAACTTCACCAACATCGCCAACGCCATCAAGGCCATCGAGGGCGTCCGCGGCCGCGACGAGTACCGCCGGTTCAAGATCAACTTCGGCAAGGACCGCTGCGGCAACCCGCCGCGTCAGACGGCCGGCCGAGACCAGCACAAGCAGCATCCGGCCGCGTCGAACGGCGTACACGAGAGCCTTGGCTCGCCCCAGGCCCAGACCCAGACCCAGACCCAGGCCCAGGCCAGCCTCGGTCTGCCCTCGAGCCGAGCCGGTTCGGCGAACAGCCCCAACCGTGAGGATGTATCGCCGGGCCCTGGCGTCAACGGTGTCGGATCGGGCCACGGTCAACAGCCGTCGCTCGCTCCAGCACAACAGCAACAGCAGCAACAGCAGCAGCAGCAGCAGCAGCAGCAGCAGCAGCAGCAGCAGCGGCAGCAACATCAGAATCGCAACCAGCACCAGCACCAGCAGCCTGGCACGTTGCAGGGATCCGACATGAATCCTCTGACCATGTATCTGTCGCAGCTGTCGGTGCAACAGCAGTCGCAATCGACGCAGCAAGCGTCCGACGCTCAGATGGCGGCCCTATCGTACCAGCAGAACGCTCCGTTCATCACCACCCCGACGACGATGGTGGATATGAGGGTCGGCCAGGCGGCACAACCGTACCTCGAGGCCAACGGTGGCGGCAAGGCCTCTTCCAACCCGTGGACCGTCGGCGGCCTCCTCGCGCCGTCGAACGCCGATGTCGGCTACGGCCTGGGCCGGAGTCAGCACGCGCGAGCCATCAGCCTCCCTGTCTTCTCGCAGGAGCAAGGGCCCAACCTCGGACACGCACGAGCGCAGCCGAGCGTCGCCAACAACTCGTCTTTCGGCAGTTTCGGCGGCGGCGCCGCCTACGGCCTCGCCATCCAGCCGGGGTCGGGAGGGCTCTCGGGCTGGAGCGAGGAGGAAGTCGTGGCACAATGATGTACGATGCGCTCCGATTCGATTCCCCGACGTCCAAGGGCCCTCTTTCTCACTTTCAAAAAGAATAATCTCGCACTATGTCTTTGCGTTGTGGTCAAAGTGTTTCTGGCTATTCGACGTCCCGGGACGTCCTCCCTCTTTTTCGTTCCACCCCCCCTGTACACTACGGGCCGTCGTTCGTTCTCTCTCCCTTCTCTCGGCCCAGATTGCCTTCCGTCACTTATTTTTCTAATGCGCATTCCTACTTTCGATTTTTTCTGAATCGTATCCTCTTGTATACCTGCTTCTCTTATTCAATCCTCGCTTCGACCGCACCGGAGATGCAAACAGCCCTCTTTGTACAAGATTGCGGCCGACCACTGGGTAAAAGTGCCGGTCTTGTCCTATCATAGGATAGCTCAGCCCAGCTCAGATTGATCTTGATTCCGATCTACCCAAAATGTTCGTGTTGGCCTCCTTTCTACGTATTTCACTCATTGTTTCTTCTATTTCGCCCAATAGGGGAGTGGGAGTCCACTTTTCATCTCTCCAGTCGGCCAAAGAGTTGCGCAAGTCAGTGTGTCATCTCTCGCTGCTGTATGTGATGTTATCTAACATGTACACAAAACAAAGAAGACTTGTTGGGTAATCTCTCCGGATCTTTCTCTGCAATTGGTGATTGTTTACTGTACTTCCGTCTTATTCTTAAGCCCAGGAATAGTTGTTATGCTGCTTCGGCGCTACCGACTTCCTCACTGTGCCAAGCCTATGTTGTGACATACTCCCCCTCATCCACGTCTCCACTCCAGCTGTATTCTGTCAGAGCTATCATTGAACTGCACTTATATCATCATTTCTCTCCCTCGCACATCCTGATCAGGGAAGCACTGGGAGAATTCTACTTCAAAAAGTCTAGTCAGGCTGTAGGGGGGTGGAGCCGACAATGTTCGTACTTCTTTGGAAGTCCAACCTACTTAGTGTGCTCTGATCACCGGTCCTGATGACTTCAAAAATACTCCAATACTCCACAACCATCAGGTGCCCCTCTCTCTTCTTATTGCCAATAGTCACAGCATCTCCCTTCTTTGTATTATGCCGATCAAGCTGACTTGTTGCTTTGTTGTCTTTCCTCACAGAGAGAGGCCTACAATGTGGGACAACAGACAGCAAAATTGGACAAAAGGAAGGCTTGTGAGATGGATCGATATCACACATGGCCAAGTATTCAGATTATATTGTTGGGATGTGTCTGAGTGTACCTTGAGACATGGACTCAATGACACTTTGCTCTCTTCTCTTGAGATCGTCGGAGATGATCAGACAGTCCGGCAAGCCCTTGTGGGTAGTGAGGTGCATCCAGCTTGTACAGCGAGCTAAAATGTGCCCTTGAGTTTGCCGTGCCCTGAAGATGACACACCTTGTCTGACAAACAGGTGTGACTCAAATCTCAACAGAGCGAACGGTACGTATGTACAAAGATGGATTACCAAGCAGAGAGCACTTCAAAAATACTGATACTTGCTCCTGTCTGTTATGATCCCTAAATCAGCCAATCTGAACCAGTTGTGCTGCGCTATCCTTATGGATGCCAGTGATGTTTACACCCTAGCATGCCTAGGTAGACTGTTTCATGACTTTATCATAGGGTCTTCAGCCTCAATCCGGATGTTCAGCTGCGGGCTCCTTACTCGTACTAGTACCCTTCATGCCGCTAGCCGCTCGTGCCGCCCGTGCCGCCCCGTGAGATATTAAACTGTATTCCATATCCCAGACGTATTGTGTTTGCCGCTTGGTAGTCTCAGGACTACTTTTAATTCGACAATCTCAGTTTGCAAACGACACGCGGAAGAAACTCCGACCTAATTCGGCAAGTGGGGTGATCAGGCAGCCACCAATGGCCATCGTCATGGCCTACCGGCATAAAGAGCCTGTTGCCCCCAGAGGATCCTTCCAACAACACGCAACTCTTCTCTCACCACCACGACATCTGGAACACCGACACCCATTCGGCTTTCAGCTGCAGACTCATCAATCATGGCAGTACCTACAGTCCATCGACACAACTATCTCATCAAGGACTTGGAGACGGCGTCGGTCACGCTGTCTCCGCAGACGGCCACGGTGGTTCGGCAGATAGACAATCTGGTTCTCAAGGTGAGTCCAGCTCTGCTCATGATCGCGAACCTTTCATCTCTTTTCCCGGGCGTCGCTGACCTGCTCAGCCTGGGCCGAACGAGATCATCGTCCATGGCTTGACCCCGACCACGGACGAGAACTCCATACAGGTCAAGGGCCAAGGAGCAGCCCTCATCACGGGCATGACGGTCGAGATCGTCCCGAATACGGACAAGTCAGACCTGCTTGACTTGCCCGACTCGGACCCGTCCGAGGACGAGGATGAGGACGAGGAGGATAACGACAATGAGGCCGACGACGAAGAGATGCGGTCTCTTGATGACGCCATCGCCTCGCTGAAACTGCAGGAGGCGGACGCCAAGGAAGAACTGCAGTCAATCACAGTGAGAATCGGGTTCCTGGACGACTACGGGAAGGCTCTGAAGCCGAAGGACGCCGACCTCGACACCTTGGCCAAGTGGCTTCGGCTGTACGACGGAGAGCGACGGACCCTCTACGACTGTCACAAGTCTTGTACCGCACATGTCGCCGACGTCGACAAGGAGCTCCGGCAGAAGGACCGGAAGAAAGTTCGGCTCGTGGACGCCAGGGAGAAGGCCGAGAAGAAGGCGGGCAAGGCCAAGCGAAAGGCCGCAGCCATCAAGGCGGAGAAGCGCGCTGCCCGGCGAGCGGAGAAGAAGCGGTCGAAGGCCGAGATCGAATCCTTCTTCCCAAAGAAGGTCTACAAGGTCGTCTTGACGATCGAATCCTCCTCGGACGACATCGCGTCTGGGGCGTCGACGCCTCGTCGGCTCGCCAAGGGGCCCGACGCGGACGAGAAGGGACGGCAAAGCTTGGACGGGCCGCCGCCCTTGTCGCTCTCCTTGTCGTACGTGACGCAGGGAGCGTCCTGGGTTCCTGCGTACAATGTGCATCTCTCGACGCCATCTCGGTCCGGCACCATCGCCTACCGCGCCGAGTTTGAGAACACGACGTCCGAGACGTGGCGCAACACGAAGCTGATGCTATCGACTTCGCAGACGTCCTTCTCCGGTCTCGCCGACAAGGTGCCCACGATGAACCCTTGGCACATCCGACTGGCGAAGCGGCAGCTTGGTCTCGAGGCGTGGGAGGGCGGCCTCGAGAGCCAGTCTGAGAAGGGCGTCAAGTCCCATCAGCTCACGCAGCTGGCGGTCACGAACACGAACCGAAACGAGCTTTTTGGCAAGCCGTCGACTTCGGCGTTTGACCACGCCGCCGATCGCCTGACCGACACTTGCATGGTTCGGGGCGTCGTCGCAGGAGGCCCTAGGTTCTGCGGGGGGGGGAGGTCAGGGTTTGGTGCCCCGACTGGGCAAACACAGGGAGAACGGTCCTCGCAGCGACGACATAGGCGAATTGTAGACAATGTGCAGGCCCAAGGGATGGCCTTCGGCCGCGACACGGAACCTTCGGATGACGAATCGGTGGTCTCCGCCGACACGATGATGGCCGGCGCGCTCGCGTTCCAGGAGAGCTCCCGCGAGGACCACGGTCTGACGACGACCTACACGATGCCCGGCGTGCGCACGGTGGGGCCGAGCCGGGTCCGGCGACGTCACCTGATCGCGGACCTGTCGCTCGGCTCCGTCTCGCTGTCATACATCCTCATCCCTAAGCTCCGCGCGGCCGCCTTCCTCAAGGCGCGCATCCAGAACACGTCCCCCGTGACGCTTCTCCGGGGACAGGCCAGCCTCACCCTGGACGGCACCTTCCTGGGCAAGACGAGCATCCCACGCGCGTCCCCGGACGAGACCTTCACCCTGCCCCTCGGCATCGACCCGGCCATCCAGGTCAGCTACGCGAAGCCGACGGTGCGACGCAGCTCGAGCGGCATCTTCACCAAGGAGGAGTCGGTCGTCTACACGCGCTCGATCACGATCACGAACACGAAGCTGGACAAGGGCTCGGTCGACCTCGTCGTGCTCGACCAGATCCCGGTCAGCGAAGACGAGCAGCTGCGCATGTCCATCGTCGAGCCGGCCGGTCTCAAGGTCGAGGGAGACAAGGTCAAGACGGGCGAGGTGGTCAAGACGGGTGCCGTCGGTGGTGGTGGTGGTGGTGGTGGTGGTAGTACAGGGAGGGCCAGCAGCAGCATCGGCGGCGGTCGAAGCGCCAGCGGGAGCGTGGCCGCTTCGGGAGGCTGGGGCAAGGCCACGGCGACGCTCAAGAAGCACGGCGAGGTTACGTGGAACGTGACGCTCAACAAGGGAGCGACGTGTCGTCTGCCGCTCGAGTACGAGGCCAAGATTCCGTCGTCGGAGGCCATTGTCGGGCTTGACCGATGAGATGGCGGGTTTTTTGAGCTGGGTGGGGACATGGCAGGTTATTGTTTGGGGCTCGTCGCACAAGAAGTTGTTCAGCTATTGTTTTTGGCTTGAACGAGACGGTAGCGTAGGTTGGGACACCGCAGAAAAGTGATTGTGCCTTGCACGGAACTTGCATGAATTCGATCTCGCAGTCCAGCGGCCCCTTCTTGGTCTCTTCTCATCCTCTTGACTATCTTGCCCTGAGCCCAGCACAATCTCGACGCAGATCTGCTCTAGGCAGGTGAGGCAAGATATGCGGATGGAAATAGTGAATAGGCCCAGCACAATCTCGACGCAGATCTGCTCTAGGCAGGTGAGGCAAGATATGCGGATGGAAATAGTGAATAGGCCCAGCACAATCTCGACGCAGATCTGCTCTAGGCAGGTGAGGCAAGATATGCGGATGGAAATAGTGAATAGGCAGGGGTGAGGGTGGGGTCAGGACTGTAAAGATGTGATGTCAAGTCGCATCTGCATACAAGTAGGTCAGGCGGGCAGGTGGACATCTAACAGCAACCGAAGAGAACCCTGTTCGATGTTGATCCTGCATGGTGCCGCTGATCCTGCATGGATCTGCCTTGTGCCTTTTAGAGCCTTCTTCTGTCGCTCCAAGGCAAACAACAGCTTCGTGTCTACGAAGTACATATAGTTGATTAGCTAGTTCTCCCTAATCAATCTATCAGTCGTGACACTCATCTCTTCTTCTCCCCGCTGCTCGCGACAGCGTTCCCAGTCGAACAAACCCAAGGTCTAAAGAAACAAGAACAAGAAACCCCCCATGACAGTAGAAACAGCAAGAACAGAATAAAAGGCACAGAGAGAACAAGAACAAGAACAAGAACAGCAAAAGAACAAGAAAAGAAGAAGAGACAGGCTTGGTAAGCATAGCTCCAAAGAAAAACACAAGGGAAAAAAGAACGCTCCCCAATATCAGGTACCCGGTACAGTACGCCACCCGTGTCAACCAGCCGTGAATATAGAAAGTAATCAGTCAGTCGGTCCGGACAAGAAAGATCAGGAGCTCCTGAAGCTCTGGAGTACCGATACAGGAGCTCTGGAGTACAGAAGCTCTGGAGCACCTGAGCCGAGCTCTGTGAGCGAACAGCGCTGAGTGGGAGCCTACAGCGCCCCTTCTCCCCCCTCTTCCTCTCCCCCCTTGGAGCAGGCAGTGGTAGTGGTAGTCCTGAGGAGTTTTTGGAAGCAGATAGGCCCAAGCGCAGACCCTATCACATCCGATCTCAGGAGCTTTGGGAATACAAGTAGACACTGTCAAAGGAGAGGGATGGGTTTTAGGGTGGCTCTCTTTCATCGAAGCATCTTGCGGACCTTACAAGTAATTATTCCTGCGCTGTACTTCCGTACGTAGCATACGGTACTGTATAGTACATACGTACAGCAGCAGACTATGGTGGATCCAGGCCTACGGAAATGTACAGTCGGTACGGTACGGTACGTAAGTGTACATCTGAGAGGAGCGACTTGCAGTGGATCCAGCCTACGGAAGAAGTACGAGCCGGAGAGGAGGAGGTCCTGGAGGAGGAGGAGCGACTGTTGTCTGTACTGTACCGTCGCGCTCCATCCGTAGACAGGAAGAAGTAGCAGAAGCAGATCGATGCCGATGTTGGACTTGCTCTCTTCCTTCCAGATCTTTGATGACCAGCGATGTATCGACTTGGGATCGGCCTACTAAGAGGGGGAGATTGAGAGGCGGGGGAAGGGGGGGACAGGGTAAACATCCACGCTCTTTGGCCTTGTTCCTTGCAACCTAGCCCTGCCCTAGCTGCAAACTTGATTTCATCGTCTGACTTCGGCTCCCTTGTCGTCGTTGGCCCGCCGGTTGTTGGCCTCGGTCTCGGTCTCGGCATCGGTGCTTCCCAATCCAAGATCACACAGCTGTCTGCGCAGACCGTCCTTGCTGACGCGCAGGGCGCGCTTCACCTGTTCTTCTTCGACCAACAGTTTCTCGCGCTCGGTGCGACGGTTGACGTCCCACCGCTCCTTTTCCCGTGCGATGCGTTCTTCTCGGTCGGCCAAGGCTCTTCTCCGCCATTCGCGCTCGTTGCCTTGTTTCGTCGCCTCCTCCCCGTCGTCGTGCGGTCGTCGGTGTGATTGTCCTCCTGCTGCTGCTGCTGCTGCTGATGATGGTGATGGTGCTGCTGGGGGAGGGGGAAGAGTTTGGACATATGTATCGAGTAGCGCGTCGCGTGTCGTCGCGGGCACGCTCAAGAACCGCATGTCGGTCGTCAGTGACTCGGGTAGCGAGGATAGACTGCTGGAGCTGTTGAGTACAGCAACGGGTTGCGATTTAAGGAGAGCGGTGAAGTCGGCCGTGAGCGTGCTCTGTGGGAGTTTCAGACCTGCAGATCCGTCGAGCGTTAGTATCGTCCGAGGACCTAAGAGGGGTCGAGACGGCCGACGAGAACGATTCTGGACATACGGCTGACATAGTCGCGATACCACTTCTCGCGTGCTTTGTCCGTGAGCTTGACGTCGCGCATCTCCGTGGCGTTTTTGTATTTCCGCTTGAACTCGGGCCAGTACAGCTTGACCGAAGCGTTTTTCTCAAGAAAAGCGAGATACGGCAGCGTTGGCTGTTTCGAGCGAAGAATCAGCAACGGTGAAACTCCACATACGCGACAAGGACGCCTTTGCAGCGCCTGGAAGAGAATTCAGCAAGGCGTACGTTCTTGGCCTCCGCAGCCGCTCGCTGTTCCTTGAGAGCCCGGATCCTGCCTCGGCTCCATTCGGCCCAAGCCTCCTTGCGAGATTTCATGTTGGGAAGAATGACGTATCGCTCGTCGTCGATAATCTTGCCTTCTTCCACAATCTTCTCCCACGTCGTGTACGGATTGAGCGCGTGGTCGTCCAGCAGATCTTTAAACAGCCCCTTGCAGTCCTCCTCCGTGAGCGGACGCTCTTCCTCCTCTGCCCCATCCTCCTGGCATCCGGGCTCGGCGTAATCTTCCCCCATTGCTGCAAGCTGGTAGGCAATATCGTCCTCGTTGAACTCTTGCGGCTGCATGCCGTTGTCGCCCTCTGCCAGACGCCGTCGCTTGGTAGTGGTCTCTTCGTCGTCCGTAGCGTCGGCTTCGATTTCGTACTCCTCAGACTCGGCTCCCTCGTCGTCGTCGACTCCGTGATCCTCTTGGTCCTGCTCTGGGATGCTTCTTCCCGGCGCTGTAGACGGTCCAGTGTGGGCACTGGCTGGGTTCTCTGCCCTTCTCTGGTCTTGCTCGCTCGACCGCAGAGGACCCGCGTCCATCCTCGAAGCAACAACCTGCACATCGTTGTTGATCTCTTCCACTTTCTTGTTCACCACCTCTTTCAGATCATCCGGTATTTTCCAGAAGCTTTTGCCTTGGTCTGTATTGTAGACAAACTGTCTACCAAGCCTTGTTCGGACCAAGATCCATGGTTCGTGCCCGGGCAGGGAATGCTTCGACTTTGGTCTATCTTGGGGCTGTTGACGATGCCATCGTTCTTGCGGATGTTGACCACGGCGTCGGTCGTGATGGAAGCCACCTCGTGGCCTGCCCCGAGCAGCATGGTGGAACTGAGCAAACGGAGTGTGTGCGAACAATGCTGCGCTGATTAGCCAGAGTCAAAGCAGATGAAGAAGTCCTGCCTGTACCGAGAGGTCCGCCGTTCCAGGTCTGGCCAGCAGGCACCTGAGGAAAGCCCTGAACATGGTATGGGGCACCATGAGATGGTAGGATAGACGGGTGTGTGTAGGTGGATTGGTTGGTCGCCGCATTATGATAGTAGGGATGGCCTCCGCACAACGTTAGCTGAGCATCCGGCCAAGGCGACTTCGAATAGACGCCGTACCTGTGGGTGCTGTATGAGCACTCCATCCTGGTGGCAAAGTTGGTCCACTGCCCACGGGCGCTGTTGGTTTGTGAGTTGATTTCAGCATGACGAGTAGTCCAGCTAGGAGATGGAAGCACTGCCTCGTGGGAGGTATCGCGATGGCATTTGTGTCACGTAATCGGTACGTACCGGTACGTACCGGCACTGTCTGCAGGGTCCGGAATGCTTACATAATGCTGCGAACGCGTCGGGAGCGTGCCTAGCTTCCCAAGCAACACAGACATCTGGGCCATCCAATCTCACCGCCCATATCCTCAGGATGTCGCGAAGATACGATACGAGAGTGAGTTATTCGCCGCAGAGTCTAGCGGCAACGGTCTAACGACAGCTCTCCTAGACAACTATATTCTCGCCGGAAGGTCGTCTTTATCAGGTCGAGTATGCCTTGGAAGCCATCTCTCATGCCGGCACAGCACTGGGCATCTTGGCGAAGGATGGGATCGTCTTGGCGGCGGAGAGGAAGGTCACGAGCAAGCTGCTGGAGCAAGATACCTCGGCCGAGAAGCTCTACATCTTGAACGAGTAGGGGCCCAGGCCATCGTCTCCTCTGCCAGACATCAGGCTGACCGACCCTCTCCAAAGCAACATGATCTGTGCCGTAGCAGGCATGACAGCCGACGCCAACATCCTGATCAACTATGCCCGCCAGGCCGCGCAACGCTATCTGCTGACCTACAATGAAGACATCCCCTGCGAGCAGCTTGTGCGACGGCTATGCGATCTCAAGCAAGGCTACACGCAGCATGGTGGTCTCCGGCCCTTTGGCGTGTCGTTCATCTACGCCGGGTACGACCCGCGAAGGCAATTCCAGCTCTATCAGAGCAACCCCAGCGGAAACTACGGCGGGTGGAAGGCGACCAGCGTCGGTGCAAACAACGCGAGCGCGCAGAGCTTGTTGAAGCAGGACTACAAGGAAGAGTGCGACCTCAAGGAGGCCTGCGCTCTGGCGGTGAAGGTCCTGAGCAAGACCATGGACTCGACCAAGCTCAGCAGCGAGAAGAGCAAGTCTCCTCTCCCTCCTGGTCTGATATCACTCGTCGGGTGTGGCTGACCATCGTTCATAGTCGAATTCGCGACGGTTGGTAGGACAAAGGAAGGCAAGGTCTATCACCATCTCTGGGGCGCCGAAGAGATCACGGCGCTACTGAGACAGCATGACCTAGCCAAGGCTGAGGACACCGACATGAGCTGAAGGGGACGGCCGCCACCGTCCTCGGCTCTGTGACGTTTTTGTACAGCATTGCATCTGTGCCGTAGGATTTCATCTACCTCGAGAGATTCCTGTTAGTGATATCTGCCAAGGTCTTCGATCTGACCCAACCGCCCTACTCTCCTTTCGAGCTAGCTAGAGCCTGTAGAGATTTCAATCATCAGGTAGAGCTACATGCGTACATACGCAACGAGCTTAACCAATTACCCAGCTGGGAAAACTCGTCTTGAGAAGATTGACTACGTATCGTACAAGCAGTCGATGACCGTAGGCGCCTCAATACGAAATACTGGAAAGCACGTCATGACTTTAGCATCGGGCTCTCCGCTGTGGGCAAAACCCATTGGAAAGTCAATACACGCGTCAAAAATATATGGAGCTACGCATGTACGGAAGTACTCCCGACACAACTTATAGCCATACCCCACCCAATAATCAGTCCTTGTACCCCGTACTCCAATAGCAGCAACGTGATTGCTGCTCCAGAAATTGGGCAGCAATGGAATCTATCGGCATAAGCAAGTCGAGCTGACACAAGTTCAGATGCTGCTAAATCAGACTGAAACCGAAACCACTACTTTTCCTCCACTCCTCTGAGCTACGGGAGAGAAATCAGCTACGTTAACGTGCGTACGTATCGAATGTTGGCTCGGCCATCCTCGGGGAAGCAAGCGGGCTTATCTCGGAGCTTCTTCTTGGTTCACATCTATGGACGAGTTGCCAAGCCTGCCATGTGTGATGTGTGAGCCGCACTCACTGCTGAAACACGATGTTATACCAATACTATGACGCAAGCCCCCAAGGTCAAGGGCGCTCATCTGCGGAGCGGCTCGTCAGGTCGATAACCCGGAGGCTCATCAATCTTGGTGGTCAACCTTGGCGGAGGGCATGTTGAAGAAAGCAATGCGCGACTCATGTCGAGTAACCCTAGGCGAATCCAACGAGCACGGCCAACGGCACTTTCCAGTGGCTTGATGGTGAGTTTGGATATCGGCCTGGAGCCGCTACCGACAATGATCGTCGAGGAATGACGGTACCTCGTCCTCATGGAGTGCAGCACATGGAGCTACCGCACCGAGCCGGAACACTGCAGTTTGGGACGTCGTGCGCCATAACGCATTCGCGTCGCCACCGCACTGCCGCTTGATATCACATACGTACTACGTACGTACGTATTTGGATCTTGAAGATTGTCCACACTTGGACCAACGGGGCTGAACGTAGTACCTTCTGTACTACGAAGCAAGAAAATTGAACCTGACATGCCTGGCTAGCATCAAGCGCGCTCAACAGGGCCACTGCTGGATTGTGCTGCTACCAAACTACGGAAGGACGTATTTACGTACGTTACGTACTTCTATCTTCTCGTTTTCGACCCACTCTTGGACCGGAGGCCTGCTCGACGAGACGATATTGGGCTCGATTTTTATAATTACACCTCGTACATCAATGCAGCCGAAGGTCGCCTACCTGAGCCATGCTTTCTCGTCGGTGTGATCTCTGACTCTTGCCATTGGACTGGACTATTCGGTCTGAGATGTGGAGCCGCCGGCCATGTGTGTGAGAATTCCGCACGGTGAGGTCGTCTGAA
The DNA here is from genome assembly GCA_963422465.1 of Lichina pygmaea. NCBI lineage: Eukaryota > Fungi > Ascomycota > Lichinomycetes > Lichinales > Lichinaceae > Lichina > Lichina pygmaea. The sequence continues at coordinate 4,472,164 of OY730171.1, forward strand.
CGTTGGTGCGGTCCCATACGATGCCCTATTCCTTTTGATGCCTACCTGGTCAGCATAGTGGTCTGACCGGGAACGCTGGACAGGAGCGGCTATTGCTTATTCTCTACCCGAGACACCCAAGGCAGGGTCCTCGAGGTGTAGGGAAAGAGGAATTGCGGAGCTAAAAGCCAACTGATCGCACGGATCCACGTTCGCATTGCGGGCTGGGAATGTACTGCGCCTTGTTCTTTCTACGACGCGACTGGAAACCCGATCTTTGGACCTGCGCGACGGCAGTCTGATGTGACAGGTCACACGGCTTTCCAAGCGCATCGATCCCCCGCTATCGGCAGACAAAGAAACAGGAAAGCGTGGTGGTCATGTCGATCCATGGGTCGTCATACTATCATCCACCCCGTACTTATGTACTTCCAGTACGTAGGGAGGTACGAGGTACTTCTCTTACCAACCCTCCACGAGGACGCCCAGAAGGAGAAGTGGTGGCCGGATACAAGGTTCATGCATGCCAACCGCCAATTCAAAGAGCAATGGGAGTCTCCCGCTGCCGGATGAGGACCGACCATGCTGTACGGTGATGGATCGGCTTTCGACAACTCTTGGTCATCAGCATGCGACGCCGCGCATCAGCTGCTGCAGCTAGACCCCAGCCATTGCTGACCTGAGCCCTATTGCTCGGCAGAAAAGGCGTACGGCGCTGGGACATCCGATCAATGTCCGCAGCCGTCCCTCTGTACTTAGTCAACGGCTACAACGATTGCACTTGTACGGAGTACGGCAGTACGGTACGAGTGAAGATGGCAATCGGACGAACAGTTCAGCTGTGGAGGAGGCTCCGGCATGGTCGTCGGCAATATGACCCGCAAGCATCACAGACAGCTTAGGACAGAGAGACTTGCAGCTGTGCATCCGCGCCTTTTGCATTCTTCGCACAGCCAATGTCTTACACTTGGCATGCCCCTATACGGCTTACGGACTACTCTTGTGAGTGCGCGGCTAGAAGTAGCCACGGCAGTCTAGCGCAAACACCTTGCGCCAGCATGTTAGCGGTAGGGCCAATATGGGAGTTGGCACGTCCTACTCGTGCCTCCTACAACCTTCGAAACAACGGACCCAATGCGCTAGAAGTCTGGGAAGTGTCTATGCAAGGAATTGGGCTCCCTGCGTCAAGCGACCCCGCGCTTCGGAAAGCCAGCACCGCAACTTCCAACCGTTCAACAAGAGCTCGCACACCAGCATGCCGCCCTGCCTTGATAGCCGAGGGCAGTCTTCTCGTTGCTATTTGCTGCTGCTACTGCTGCTGTTGTCCGCGTCAGTGCTGTTGCGTAGATAGCGCCGTACGCAATGTCCTCCGTGCTGGCCCCGCGCGGGACCCCGGCTACGACATCAACAAGACCCGTGTGCCTCTCACCCGAGCGTTCTGGTCCATCCCCATCCCCATAGTCTTTGTGTCAACCAATCTCCGCATCTACACCAAGTTGAGCCACAAGTTGGGCATCTCGGCTCTTTACGCCCCGCCATCGAAGCATTCGAGATGCCTGACCGTCTCGAACAGGGCACCTACGCGTACAGCCATTTCTATGACTTGGTGCTGACTGCCGTCGAGCTCGGCATCCTCTTGTTCTACTACCGCATCTTTGCCAATCCCATGAGCTGATGTGTGGTTATCGGCTTCGTCATCTTTATCGCTCTTTGGATCATGGGCATCGCCATGGCGCTCTGCTTCGTCTGCATACCCCTGTGCAAGTACTGGGAACTGTCCGTCCCGGGCGTGTGCTTGAACCTTGTCAGCTTCACTTATTTCACCAACGTCTCCAACCCGGCAACCGACATCCTGATCTTTCTCCTTCCGCTGCCGCTAATCTGGCGGCTTCGGCTGCCCTTTCCCCGGCGAGTCGCTCTGCGCGGCCTCTTCTCGATCGGGCTTGCGTGAGTTGTCTTCTTGCGTCTTGTCAGGGTCCGACGCACTCGGGCGAGCACATCCGAGGGCGGAGCTTCCTCTTTGGCCGCTCAACAGGAGCTGCATTCTCGGCATCATTTTGTCTTGAATTTGTTGTGGCACAGCGCGCGCCGCAGACATCACGTGTAAGTCTGCGATCCTCTAGGCTGTTTCTCTGCCGCTTTTTCCCTGATCTGGCATACCAACACGCTCCTTGCATTTCAGACGACGTTATTCCGCTGTTGGGGGGGGCTTTCTCACTCTACGAGCCGCTTGGCGGCCTTCTGCGCGCCAACCTGCCGGTGGTGTACCCGCTGCTGGCGGACCACCTCAAGACGTTGCGGACGCAGGTGTCGAACATGGCCAGCACTCGACGGCAGCAGCCGTCGACGCTCGGTCAGTCGAAGCTGTTCAGCGCCGATGAGAGCGGAGCCAACAGCGGCAAGACCGAGGACCGGTCCCGCTTCCGCGGCGATGGAGAATCTGTCATCGAGCTCGTCAACAAGGTCGACAAGGGCACTGTGTACAACACCGTCCAGGTCAGTCAAGACAGCCTCGGCATCGCTTGATTGATTGACCGACTGGTTTATGTACCAAATCATTCAAATGTATACAATTCTCATTTCTTTTCCATCAATCAAGTTTTTATTTGCTCTCTTCTCACTCTCTTCATTCCCTCTCTACCTTGGTTTCCTTTCTGTTTACTGTCCTGAGCTGTCCCGAGCTGTTGTGAGTTTACTGTGAGTTGTCATGAGCTAGTCAGGACAGTACAAAAAAGTACTGAATAGTTGTAATCATTGGTTGTGGAACACTCATGGTAGTGCACAGTACTCTCTAGATATCATATGATACACTCAGTCAGTAAATATTTTGTTTGTATAGAGTAAGCGGTTGTCTCGACCGAGAACTCTACAGCAAGTCAGTGTCTGGGAACTAAGACAGAAGACAAAAAAAGAGATGAGATGAAACTGACCAACTTGTCAATTCACAACAGACAGCTAAGCCAGTGATCAAGTATTCATCCAAGTGAGTGTGTCAGCAGAAGCTCTGAGCCAGCTCTATTGTTACTGTTGGTTGGTGGGGCTAGGGTGAAGAAGTCTCTAGACTGAAAAACAGCATCCACCAACAGATCATCTTCAACAGAACAGTACCTATTCTTGGGAGTAGTACGCACGTACTACTTGGTCAATCACTGACAGTATGGTTTTGATCGGTATTATTGTCATCCTCATCCTCCTCCTCATCATCATCATCTGCACATAGATCATTCACAACTGATCATTCTATCTTGTCAATGTGTGCAGCTGTAGGCTTATAGATCATGACACAGTTCAACTACTCACCCACTTGTATCTACAGAGAGAAGGGATAGAGCTACTTGTACTTACTATAGACCAAGGATAAATACTGAGTGTGGATCAGACTTTCACTCACTGGGCTAAATATAATTTACTTTGGGGAATGTTGGTGTATGCTATGCAAAGAGCTACTGATGGCTATCATGGATCGTGGATCGAGAATAATTTCTGTGGGTGCCTTATATTCACTGAGCTAAACCGAGTCTTGGGATTGTGCATTCTACTATGCTAAGAGCTACTTGCCCCGTACTGTCCTATCCTGTCCTGTCCTGTTCTGTTCCAAAGAAAGGAGAGAAAAAAGACCAAAAGTCCCTGCTACGCTCATGCCTCCCAGGGGTCCTCCCTGGGGCCATCCGCCTCCCCGAACTTCTTCCTAGTCTTGGGGTCAATGTCAGTTCAAAATGGACCAAGGATAGACAGGAGATATTGGGTCTCCGACCGTGGCACCACTTCCTGGTCCAGCCAGTTTTGGATCAATGCTTCCATTGGATCAGTCTGGGTCTGGGTCTGGGTCTCTGCCCCTGCCGCTGCCTCTGTTGTCGTAGGAGCCGTGTCTCGAGGAGGGATGCGCAGCATGTTCGGATTGATGCGCGCCTTTAGGAAGTCAATGACGCGGAGATCGGTTTCTTGGAAGGTGCCCCAGCGAGCGCGCCAAGTGGACACGGTCGCGATCAGGTTGTTCCGGGCGGCGGCTTCGTCGTCCTCGTAGCGCTTGAGCATGTCTGAAGTGCAGTTCGTAGCCATCGTGCGAGACAATGACAGACGTCTCACGGTCTCGTCCGCTGCGAGGTCCATCTCATTCGGCCTGTCCGGGAGGCTGAGCTGGCTCGGGTTGATGGTGCCATCACCTGGAGCGGCGGTGTTCGTCGGGTTGGAGCCGGAGAGTTCGGTCAGCATTGCCGCATCGGCCATCAACCTTGCGTCGTACACCGCCCACATCTTCTCGTGTAGATCATTCGCCGCGCTCGAGATCGAGTAGAGGGAGCAAGTGCGACATAGTTGAGTAGTAACGTCGACCAGAGCCGTCGCGGGGGCGTTCCTGGCCAGGTGGCCGCAAGCGAAGATGTTCATATCGACAGAAACGTCTGTCTGCTCTGGTGCTGCTGTTGGTGGATGAAAAGTAAGTGGGGACTGAAAAGTTGGTAGTGAGAGGCGCTGCTCTCGCTGTGGGTGTTCGTGGTCTGAAGAATGGAACTGTCATGAGCTTCTGGCCATTTATATACCTGGCCGTAAAGCCCGCCCGGCAGGGGAACATTGTATGGACAAAGCCCTGAACGATGGGTCAACATGTGAGAACCATGCGCACATGCATCGAACAATGCCATGCAACAGGAAAGACAGTATGGAAAGAGTCCTGAACAATGGGTCAAGACCTGAGAGTCATGCGTACGCATGCACCGGACCATGCTATGCATCAAACAATGCCATATATCGAACAATGAAATCCATTCATTTGTCAAGTTTGTAGAACTCGAACAGACAAGACAGTGGGCTTTGTGCACCCACCCCATTCTTTTGACAAAACAGACTTAGCGGAATCCAGGAGTACGACACTTGTCGACGCAAAGCGGCCGACCTAGTTGATCTTCCGTCATCTAGAACGAACCCACGCCTTCTGCATCAGCGGAAACCAGTGACATAGACCATAAGATTCTAGCACCCGTCCAAAGGTGGTGAGTGTGTGTCATGAGATGAAATCATCAAGCCCTTTAGGGGTGACCTAGAGGGACCGCTGCATACTCAGAAATCTTGTTGTAGAGGCTTGGAGTGATCAAGGCGCGGCTTGATCATCAATCTCCGACGTCAACTCGGAATCTTGTTCAAGATCGGACACGACTTCTGTATTCGCAAGTTCTAGAACAGAACGGAGAACAAAACAATCCAGAAGATTCAAGTCTCCCGAGGAGAAACGGTGCATCCTTCTCTCACAGAATTCGACCGACGACAAAATTGCCAAGCAAAGACTTGGCCACAGCATCTTCGACACTGGCCATGTATACCCGATGATGGCAAAAGAACGACACGGTCGCTATTTTGCAACAAAGGAAGCAATCCTTTGCAACAAAATCCTCACATACGGTGCGATATCGAGCACAAAAACTCAGCAGTCGCAGAAGATTAACCTGCCTCCGTTCAGGGCGGATACGAACGCAGGGTGAAAAAGATCAAAACGAGAAAGGAGTGACAACGGACTTCAAGAAACGATATGAGCGGAAAAACAAGCAGAACTTCCTCATCGGCGACCCCTCCGTCGTGCGGCGATAAGCGAGCATGCCGTCCTCAGCCTAATCGAGGGCGGTGAGGGTGATTTCGTCAAGATCGACAATCCCAACGTTCGGGCCGAGGCAGTCCACTGAGACCTTGAGTGTCGCATTCGACGTCGAAAGGGGCCCAACCAGGCCGGCGATCTCATCGTACCGCAACCTCCGCGACTCCCGGCTCGTAAAGGCCACGGGGAATTCTTCGACCCGGATGATAACCCTGCAACCGCTCCTCCTCCGCGAGATCCGGCTTTGGGCGCTGAAGGCGTAGAGGACACCCGGGCATATATTAATCGCCTGGGTGAAGACAACCCTCTCCGGAGGGTTGGAGATGAGGATCCGGGCGTGGCGGTCGCCGGAGGAGGCCGGAAACCGACCGGTGCCTACGACGTTCTGGAAGGTAGCGGCAACGCTGTTTCTCACAACCGTCCAGGCCAGGGCACCGTCACCGGATACTGTCTCGAAGCCGGGGTTGGCGATTGGAGTGGGAAAGCGACAGGCACTTGAGGTAGACGTGGAAATCGACGTGGTGGAAGTTGACATAGTGAAGCTCATGGACGTTGTACGATCAGTCGCCCCGTCCAAAAGACTGGTGTCTAAGCTGCTGCCCAATACGTTGGAGACGATGCTGCTGCTGAATATCGCCGTGCCATCGGTCGCAACCGAGGTGATAAAGCTGAGAACCTCACTGGTGACGCTGGGACTGGATACCGCTGTGCTGTCAGGCGCAACCGAGGTGATGAAGCTGAGAACATCGCTGCTGGTGCTGAGGCCGATGCTGGTGCCGACATCGATAGTGGGGCTGGATATCACCGTGCTATCAGGCGTAAGTGAGGTGAGGCTGAGGATCTCGCTACCAGTAACGCTGGTGCCGAGGTCGATGCTGGTACCAAGGTCGATGCTGGGGCTAGATATCACCGTGCTATCAGGCGCAACCGAGGTGAAGCTGAGGATCTCGCTGTCAGTGACGCTGGTGCCGAGGTCGATGCTGGTACCAAGGTCGATGCTGGGGCTAGATATCACCGTGCTATCAGGCGCAATCGAGGTGAAGCTAAGGATCTCGCTGCCAGTAACGCTGGTGCTGAGGTCAATGCTGGTACCAAGGTCGATGCTGGGGCTAGATATCACTGTACTGTCGGGTGCAACCGAGGTGATGAAGCTGAGAACATCGCTGCTGGTGCTGAGGCCGATACTGGTGCCGACATCGATAGTGGGGCTGGATATCACCGTGCTATCAGGCGTAAGTGAGGTGAGGCTGAGGATCTCGCTGCTGGTGCTGAGATTGATGCTGGTACCAAGGTCGATGCTGGGGCTGGATATCACTGTGCTGCCAGGTACTGCCGAGGTGATGAAGCTGAGAGCCTCGCTGCTGGTGCTGAGATCGATGCTGGTGCCGACGTCGATGCTGGGGCTGGATATCGCTGTGCTGTCAGGTACTGCCGAGGTGATGAAGCTGGGAACCTCGCTGCTGATAACGCCGGTGCTGAAGTCGATGCTGGTACCAAGGTCGACGCTGGGACTGGATACCATTGTGCTATCAGGCGCAACCGAGGTGATGAAGCTGAGAACATCGCTGCTGGTGCCGAGGTCGATGCTACTATCGAGGCCGATACTAGGACTGGATACCACTGTGCTATCAGGTACAACGGAGGTGATGAAGCTGAGAACTTCGCTACTGGTGACGCTGGTACCGAGATCGATGCCGGTGCCGAGGTCGATGCTGGTGCCGAGGTCGATGCTGCTGCTGAGGTCAACGCCGATGCTGGAGCCCGTGACGGCGCTAGAGTCGACGGTGACGGTCAAGACAACCTGCGTCACTACCGTGCCTTGGAATTGCGTCGCTGTCGTGTCTAGCTGGTCGATGGCCGTGACGGTACGGGTCTACGATACGCCCATGTCAGCCCGTGCAGTCGGTAATCAACGCAAAAAAAAAAAGAGAGGGCAACCGAGGCTTCGGCCGTCGCAAAGACCGATTCCGTGGACTGCTCAACCCTCAAGCACGAGCAGGCGCTCGAAAGCTTCAACACAGCATCTAGAGCGTTGGTCTGGCGACGTCGGAGAGACAATCCTCTGGCCGCCGCCTTCTGGCGGGCACGTACGACCCAGACAACATCCTCCGGCCCCAGACTATAGCCTCGTTTTGCCAAGCCCAACGCAGGGGCTGCCGTCACAGTAGAAGTGATCGTCTCTCTGATGGTGGTGGTGTCAGATGCTCGGACAGTGACAGGGAATAAGGTCGTGAATGTCGGGACGGTCGTGCTGCGTCATCACCATCACCATTCAGTCTACAGCAGGTGTGTGAACTGGGCCGACTTACACGACTGGGGTGACAGTGTCGATCGTCTTGATCACGGCAGGAATGTCGAGAAGCTCGCTGCAGTAAGGGCTAGCCTCGGCGGCAAACTGGGACATGGCCAGGTTCCATGGATCCTGGACGCAGAGCAGAAGCGCTTCACCGGCAGCGAGGTGAGCGACGTATCCTAGAAGGATTGTAGCAAAGGGCGCGAAACGAGAGGAATGCATGACTGCGGTCGTAGTGCTAAGAACCGTGTTGATCCTCGAAGACGGTGAAGATGGTCTGTCTTGCTGCCTACTCCCAAGCCGGATTCACGGCTCCCTTATATAGACGCCACGAGAGCCCTCTGGATGAAGCTCGGGGATCGAGCTCCGCCGCATGCCCCACTCGATTGTCGAGGCCATAAGCCATGCCGAGTCGCGATCCGAGACGAGGAATGTTGGCATGGCGGCCTTAATTCGATCGATCAAACCAAGGAGTCTCGGTCGTCTAGGATCGGGCCTCGTCAATGGAATGAGATGATCGTAGCGTAAGGGAGCTCGACCGGGTAAGCCCCCTTGAAGAGCTTACCCAAATTCAGATGGTCGCTTGACGGGATGGACGACATTTCCAACGACGGAGACAACGAACTGCAATCCTATAATGTACGAGGCGTTCCTAGATGACCCAGTCATGTAGGACGAAATAGGGCAAGAGCTCGGACGTGAAATCGCGAAGCCTGACTCCAGGACAGTCCGTCCAGACCGCAGCGGAGCTGCGTTCCTGGAATTGCACCATGAAGTGCCCCCACGGTGTGACGAGCCAAGCAATCTCTCAAGCGGACATAGGTACGTAGTAGATAGAGACCATTCTCGTTCTGTACGACTGTCGACGGTGATACGATAGAGGTCCAGATGACAGATCTGCCGCCGTCAACTTGAGGTGAAGGGGGTCGTTCGCTCCGACGCAGAAGCCCCGACGTTGGAGTTGGGACTGGAGTGGGAGGAGGTCGGGAAACCAACCTGGCGATGTGGCGGGTAGCAACACGTGACAACGGAAACCGCCTTGCGTTCGTCGCTCATGCTCTAACACAAGCTACGAACGCACAAGACATACTTCCGTACATACGTACTTCTGTTTCGATGCATTTCACGATCGGAGACGAGCCATCGCACCCGGACCAGTGAGACGGATGAGCAAGAAGTGCCGAAGCCGGCCATGGGCGTCTGTTCATCTTGCTTCACACCGCGCCGGCACGGCTCGCAGAACGATGTAGGTCAAGAGTCTCAAGCCCCCTACGTCCCGTTTCGACGGTCGGCCTCCTTACTTGTGCAACAGACGACGGAAAGCTCGCGCCTCCTAGGAGAAGACCTGCATCCAGTGCAATATGGCAGTCTGAACGGCGGCATCGGTCACGGATCGGGCCAGAGCGAAGTGCAAGACCAGCAACGACAAGTCGCCGCGCTGAAGAGGATCGTCGATCAGACGTCCGAGTACGCTCTTTCGATTCTCTTTGCCTCTCAGACATTGCGACTTGCGCGCGCGCGCGCCCCCCACTGACGCTGTCATGTACAGTCATCTGATCGACGTGTTCGCGCTTCATCGGTCGGTCGTCGACTCTGCAACTTCCAACGCGCCCGATGCAGCTTCGGACGACCGCCGCAGCCGCTACCAGGACGTGTTGCGGCAAGCCCTCGCCCCGGATGCCGTATTCGAGCCGGGATCGGTCAGCTCTGACGTCTGCTTGCGCGATGAGCTGCCGACGCGCAGTGGCTTGGCGAGGGACGGCGAGGGTCTGCTCGTGGGGTTGAAGACCGTCAACCGCGATCGCGTCGGACAGGTGGTCGCCGGTTTTGCCGATCCGCAAGCCGACGGCGCGTCGAACCGGCCGATGCGCCGGTGACCTATCCGTCCATGGGCGAAAGGGGGCCTCGGCGGCCTGCGAGGCCCGGAGATTGAAGTTACGAGGCAGCAAGGAGCGGCAGCATGGCCTTTGTTGCGAGACCACCAGATCGAAAGCACCCAGCCAAGCTACGAGGTCGTCGAGCCTTCAGCCAGTCGTCGAAGTCAGACGATGAGACGCCGAAAGCTAGGACGACACTTGCTGTCGAGACAGCACTCTCCAGCCAAGGCGCTGTCACACTCCACCTGGGCCGGGAGAAAGACGCACAGGGGGTCTTCAATCTTGATGATGGGACTCCCATCTCGAGGGTGCCCTCGAGTCATACGCCTTGCTAGGGAAACGAGTAGACCGAGCAGAAGGCAAGACAGGAGAGGTGTAGGGTGACCTTGACTTGGAGCGCCGGCGCAACCAGATGACGCCAAGGGGTGATTGGATAACCAGAGGGTCATCCGTGAGCCCGGGCTCGTTGGATATCCTCAATACTGGCCACATAGCAGATCATACTCCTATCCACAAGACTTTCATGACAGATGCTGCTGGATCCAGCCATGTCCTGGAAGTTCCGGTGTGGTTTTTCGCCGCCGACGTAGGGACAATTTTCGAGCGCCGACAGCTCATGATTTTTGTTAGATTCCACCCCTGCGACGCCTATCGAACTCCACTACGCAGGCATGGTAGGCATGGCAGGCTACCAGAGGCGTGTGCCTCCGCTTCATTGTCGGATTCCTAGCAGATACGCCTTGAAATCCCATCAGCATAGGCGCGAGAAGCCTATTGTCCAGGTGTATAACCCCTATGGTACGTTACGTACAACTGATGAATTGAGAAAGTTGGGAAGACCTCAAACAGCCGTTGGTAGGCATGCACTCAGAATACTTCCGTACTCTACGTACTTCCATACGTACCACACCTGCAAACGGGAGCTCCATGTACCCGTGCCATGGGGGGGTATACCCCCCCTCCTCCCGCACCTTCGTTAAGTCCGGAACACTCCTCCGAAGGAGGGTGCCTATCACCGGAACGTCAGGATCAGCGGAACGTCAGGTTTTGAGTCGCGACTCAACTGCTAAATTGAAATGTGTCAGCCGGAGGAGTGAGAAGACCAGTCCTCGCTCGCTGCTAGAGCCAAGTTCATGTGAGAGAAGAGAGTTCTCACTATATTGGTGTCAACCAGGGACTCGACAGGGAGTCGATAGCCCGAGGATTTGCAGGGGTTCAGAGATCGGCCTCCCCCTGAGTGACAGCTAAATTGTTTGTCTGCACATGACGGTGTGCAGAGTTTTCTGCTTGGTTGTCACTCCTAGATTCTTAGTTAGAGAGAGAGGAATCAAGACACTCATTCTCCGGCCAGGCGCCAGTTCACAGTTATGAGCCTGGAGCTGCTTCCTACCCGCTAAGAATGATCACAGTAACCAGCTGTTACTGTGCTTACAGACTACCAGGAACACAACAAAGATGTCTCAACCAATGACAATGACAACGAAGGTCACCACTGTTCTGACAGGCACCGCAGATTGGGATACATGGTACACAGTCATTAAGATGGTGGCCAAAGGGAAGCTGATTTGGGACTACATCAACCCTGAGACCCCTGAGGATAGTTGTCCAAAGCTGATCAAGCCTGCAGAGCCTGTATTCTCAGCAATCAACGCTGATGCAGAGACGTACATTGATCTTGATGCAACAGAGCGTGAGGCATACAAGTTCATGTACCAGAAGTACAAGGTGGAATACAACAAATACAAGGTCTTGCATACAGCCATCTCTACTTACTCAGCAGAGATCATCAGATCATTGTCACCAGCTATTGTCTTGTACGTCCGAAATTGCAAGGGTACGCACAATGTGCTTGTTGAGCTACAGACACAATTCACACCTACAGACAAGACACGGGAGCAGACAGTCATCGCAAAGTACCAGAATCTGAAGAAGGCGCCAAGGAGCAAGAACCTTGAGATGTGGCTGCATAGCTGGGAGACTACGTACAGAGATGCCATGGATCTTGGGCTGCCTGATGTTCAGGGCAACAGGGCAGTCAAGGACTTTGTACAAAGTCTACAGGACGCAGATCCCAGCTTCCACACGTACTGGACACACCATCTTCAATGTGCCAAGGAGTACTCTTCCCTGAGAGAGGTGATCAACAAGTTCTGTACACATCTATATGAAGACCCCACATCACAATGTTACGACCCAGGGAATGGGAGCCACTTATTTATAGGCAATCAGGCCGCGGGCCAGGCAAGAGGACATCATGGAAGTCAAGTGACCAACCAACAAGGGGTCACGTGACTGTCGAGACACACACGGGAGTCTCGACGCAGCATGCATGAAGCATCGAGACAATCTCACGGGTCCCGACGCAGCATGCATGAAGCATCGAGACAATCTCACCGGTCTCGACGCAGCATGCATGAAGCATCAAGACAATCTCACCCGTCTCGACGCAGGGTGCATAACATGGTGGGACTGTCGAGACAATCTCACCCGTCTCGACGTCGAGACTGTTGAGACAATCTTGATTGTCTCGACAGGCCAGCACTATATAGTCCGGCGATAGTTCCCTTATGGAACAATCGTCTTCAACTCATGTTGTGATCCAGACAACTAGATCTACTTTAATACAATCCTTTTGTACGAAGCCATTGATCAGGTGTCACCACCACCACATTCCACCAAACCCCTTCGCACTCCTTGACACTCCTCTCCTGCGAGAACCAACCCACCTTCCACCTCTCGCCCTAATCCTATACTCGGATAGGACAGTACGGTACAGACCGCAACACTTTGAAGACTCTCAAGGATGAGTATCTCAGGAGTAACCAACCCCAACTTCCCAGATGGAAAGATTAGCGTCGCCAAGCCAGACCTGTTCTACGGCGAAAGAAACAAGGTTGACGACTGGCTTATGCAACTCCAAGTCTACTTTCAATTCCAACCAGAGACAAAGCTGCCTAAGGAAAAGTGGCCCCTCTTCGCAACCACTTACATGAGAGGCAATGCTTATCGATGGATCAAGCCCTACGTCAACAAACATCTCTCAGGAAACAGAGACCATGACAGCACAACAGAATGGATAACAAAATAGACACAATTCAAGGACAAGATCAAAAGGATTCTTGGACTATCTAACGAAGACAAAGTGGCTATACGAATAATCCAGCACATCAAACAACGACGCTCAGCCGTAGAGTACACCACACAGTTCAAACAATACTCAGTACTGACTGACTGGGACGACGATGCCCTGATGGTCATGTACTGACGTGGACTCAAGGAAAACGTGAAGGATAAAATCATCTTCAACAGACGAGCGGTCAACACACTGGACGAACTCATCGTACAAGCAATCAACATTGATGACAAACTATTCGAGCGAGCGATAGAGAAACGCCATGACAGAGGATACAGCCACCCCGCATGGCATGTGAGCAACCACTACAAGCCGCCTAACAAGACACCGCCACATGACCTATATGGCTATGCACCCATGGAACTGGATGCAGTCCACCACAAGGGAAGGTTCACAAAGGGAAGGAACAACAAAAAGGGGAAAGCACTGAAGTGCTATACCTGTGGCAAGCTAGGCCACATGGCAAAAGACTATTGTTCGAAGAACAAGGTGCACCAACAGCAACTTAATACACTTGACGAAGACTGGAATGTCATCAAGCCAGAGAACCCACCAGGAGAGGCTCAGCTATCCCTCAAACAATAGGACAACTACGATCAGACATTGGAAGCAGCCCACCAACTGGCAACATCAGGAGGCAAGAACCTACCAGAACTGACAGGTCAGGACAAGGGACAGGAGCCCTTAACCACCTCTGATAGGGACTGAGACGAACCCACGTCTATCAAAGAAGAAATACCACAAGGAAGCTATGCTTACAGCATGGACTCACAAAATCTACGGCACGGCGAACTACAGTGGAGGTTTTGCACGAAGCACTACTGCACCTACCACAAACAACTACGAAGGTACAGAGGACATTCACCCTACCACGCCACCTGCCACAAGCATTGGGTCAACTGCGAGAAGGATGTGTGTGAGATCTATCTTTGGGACAAACACCAACACACCACATTCCCCGGGCACACACATGATTAGCACGAACACCTCATGTTCCTACAGCAAGGTAACAACCACAACTGCTACGTCAACAATTGGCAGTACTACCTCAAGCCTGGATGTGACAAGCATCAGCAAGACAAATTCATGAACAGATTCCTCAGGACTGATGGGAATAGCTGGACCCATTGCCCAGTTAGTGGAAAGACACTTCAATCAGGAAAAGACTGAAGTCCCTTGTCAAGGGGTGACATCAGGAGCTCAACAACATGACCCCTAGCAACACAAAGCACCTGCGATTACCTGTGTCACTACACACCAACACGCCAGTACAGACATACGCGCTTGTTGACTCTGGAGCCAGTGGAAACTACATCTCAAGACAACTTTACAACACCCTCAGCACTGGAAGGAGACGCAAGCAGCAGCCCTATCAGCTCGTGATGGCAAATAGACAGACAGAGCTAGTCTGCCATGAGACGCAGCCAATGGAAATAGTTACCAGACACTATACTGAAAGGATCCACCTTGATATCGTCAAGTTAGCCACTCAGGATATCTATTTGGGGATGCCTTGGCTAAAGAAGCACAACCCAGTTGTTAACTGGAGGACAGGAGTACTCACGTTTAGGAACTGCACTAACAACGCAGCTCGGACCTGTTACCAGCCGCAGAAGGCGTGGACAGATGAGGGAAGGAGTCCTCAGTAGAACTTCACTGATAGAAAGGACAACTCTCAAGAGAAGAGGTCCACCTTGACAGGCACACCCCAGAACCAGGTGGCCAAACAGTCAGAGATAAAGAGAGAGGAAGTTGTTAACCCTCTGGAGATCCCTGAAGAGTACTGACCTGGGTATGATAACCTCTTTCAGGAAGAGACAACAACAGCAGTGTTACCTAAGCACCAACCTTGGGATCATGAGATCAAGTTGCAACCAGGGATAGAGCCAGGATTTGGACCAATTTACCAGTTATCAGAGAAAGAGCTCCAAGTACTTCACGAGTACCTGGAGGAAAACCTGAAAAAGGGTTTCATTCAAGAATCTCAATCGCCAGCAGGATACCTGATACTATTTGCACTAAAGAAAGACAGAAGTCTTCAACTTTGTGTGGATTACAGGAAACTCAACAACATTACCATCAAGAACTGATATCTGTTGCCAAATGCGAACAAATTGCGAGACAGGATCAGCCAAGCTACAATCTTTACCAAGCTGGACTTGAAAGGAGTATACAACCTGATACACATGAAAAAGGGAGAAGAATAGAAGACAGCCTTCAGAACCTGATACAGACACTACAAGTATCTGGTTATGCCATTCGGACTCACAAACGCACCAGCAACATGTCAAGCATTGATCAACAACATCATCAGAGCACACCTGGACTAAACAGCTATCACCTACCTAGACAACATTCTTGTCTACTTGAACACGCAACAGGAACATACCAAACATGTGAAGGATGTTCTACAATGTCTACAACAGGCAGGGCTCAAGCTCAACCCAAAGAAATGCAAGTTCAACAAACCAGAAGTTGAATTCCTCAGATATGTCATAGGGATTGAAGGGATCAAGATTGACTCTGAGAAAATCAAAGTGATTCAGCAATAGCCAACACTGACATCAGTTAAGAAAGTACAAGCCTTCCTAGGATTTGCCAACTTCAACTGACAGTTTATTAAGAACTACTCACAGATGGCAACACTACTCACAGAACTCACAAAGAAGGACATGGAGTACCAGTGGACAGAAAGACAACAAAAAGCATTCTAACAGCTCAAGGATGCTTGCGCCAAGGAACTAGTTCTCCTCAACTTCAAGACAGGCCAACCAATATGAATCAAGACAGACACTTCAGATCAGGCAGTGGGAGCATGTCTATGCCAACAGGCAGACAGCAAGTGGCACCCAGTTGCCTACTACTCACGAAAAATGACACAAGTGGAATGAAACTATGATATCCATGACAAAGAGCTACTGGCAGTCATCAACGTACTCGAACACTGGAGAGTGTACGTGGAAAGCAATTCTGAACTCACTGTTCTCACAGACCACAAGAATCTGACAACGTTCACGACAACCAAGAAGCTGAACAGACAGCAAGTCAGATAGGCTGAACTCCTCGGGCAACACAAGTTCAAGATCTTGTACACCCCTGGACAAGACAATAGGAGAGCAGACACACTAAGCTGACGAAAAGACCACATGGAAGATGATGAACGCCAAGGAATAATCTTACAGCAGGACCAGCAAGGAAACCTGGTGCCTCAACCACAGATCAACAAGCTCACGGCAGAAGATACTGAAGAACTAATAAGGAACTACCACAATAACCCAGCACATGGTCACCCAGGAATCTCCAAGACTATAGACCTTATCCAACAGGCAGGGAACAATGTCATTAACCTCTGACAACATGTCACAAACTACATCAGCAAGTGTCTACATGCCAGAAAAACAAACATGGAAGACATAAGCTGTACGGAGAAGGACACCCAAACACAATAACAAGAGGCCTGTGGGAAGACGTATCAATAGACTTCATCACAAAGCTACCCAAGTCTAAAGACCCAGTCACAGGAATCACCTACGACTTGATTATGGTGATAGTGGACAGATTCACAAAATATCTAATAGTGGTACTATTCAAGGAGACCCACACAGCAGAACAGTTGGGACACCTCTTACTGGACAGATTGGTCAGAGACCACGGAGTTCTGATCACGATTATTACAGACAGAGACAAACTCTTCACATCCAACTACTGGAAGACAATCAGTGCAGCCATGGGAACAAAACCCAAAATGTCTACAGCCTATCACCCACAAACTGATGGCCAGACAGAGTGAGCAAACCAAGTCCTGGAGACTTACTTACAGTATTACATCAACCAGACCCACAGTAATTGGGTACAGTTATTACTGGTGGCACAGCTGGCAATCAACCAGCACAGATCAGACTCAACAAAGGAATCACTATTTTTTGCCAATTTTGGACAACATGTGAACATCAGGATACCAAGCAGAGCTTCACCAAACACGGAGAAAGCACTCCAACATGACAAGCTCCTACGACAAACACACACGATGATGAGACACTACCTTCAAGAAACCTCAGAAAGAATGTAATGTCAAATAGACAAGAAATCAAAAATAGCACCTCAGCTAAAGAAGGGGGATAAAGTCTACCTTCTCACAAGAAATTGGAAAGTCAAGAAACCAAGAACAAAGAAACTGGACCATGTCAAGGTCAGACTATTTTCAGTCAAAGAAAAAACTGGACCAGTCAACGTCAGACTGCGACTACTGAGAGATGCTTGGGTACACCCCAACTTTCACATCTCAATAATCAAATTAGCTGACCAGAACACACTCTTGCAGGAAACATTTCATTACCAACCAGAGGAAGAACAGGAATTTGAGGTCGAACAGATCCTGAAGAGAAAAGGTCAGCGATACCTTGTCAAGTGGAAAAACTACCCAGACTCGGAAAATACCTGGGAACCACTCAGGAACCTCGCGAACTGCCAGCTCCTCCTGCAGCAGTTCCGGCAAAGGTAGAACTGAACAGCTCGGCCTGCAGCGCAGACGTGTCAATGACTGTCGCCGACAAATCTTCACCATCCACCTCCATTTCAGCAACAAGGCACTGGAGCTTCTTCCTTGCTTGACCCTCAGCACCCTCCAGAACCTTTCACTTTCGAGACACACAAGCCTGCAGCTCAGCAAGCTGCTCAACAAGAGTATCCCACTTGGCCTTGTCAACAGCCAAATCCTCGTGAAGGTTATCTTGAGTCATGTTGAGCAACTCCCAAGAAAGCAACACACAGGACTTCCCACGATGAGTGCATTCAGCGCACTTCAACTTATCGTTGTCGTCAGACATTCAGAAGCAGGGCTTGTGGTTCAAAACACAGAAGTCACACAGAGCAAGTGACACAAAGTTATGATCACAGATCTGGGCTGCCAGTTGTTTTCAGTAAGCAGAGGCATGTGATTTTGCAGACATACTCAAGAATTCATCAGGACAATGAATGAAGGAGAGGAGGGTAGTGTTACGACCCAGGGAATGGGAGCCACTTATTTATAGGCAATCAGGCCGCAGGCCAGGCAAGAGGACATCATGGAAGTCAAGTGACCAACCAACAAGGGGTCACGTGACTGTCAAGTCACACACGGGAGTCTTGACGCAGTATGCATGAAGTATTGAGATAATCTCACAGGTCCTGACGCAGCATGCATGAAGTATCAAGACAATCTCACCGGTCTTGACATAGCATGCATAAAGCATTGAGACAATCTCACCCGTCTTGACGCAGGGTGCATAACATGGTGGGACTGTCAAGACAATCTCACCTGTCTTGACATCAAGACTGTCAAGATAATCTTGATTGTCTTGACAGGCCAGCACTATATAGTCCGGTGATAGTTCCCTTATGGAACAATCATCTTCAACTCATGTTGTGATCCAGACAACTAGATCTACTTCAATACAATCCTTTTGTACGAAGCCATTGATCAGGTGTCACCACCACCACGTTCCACCAAACCCCTTCGCACTCCTTGACACTCCTCTCCTGCGAGAACCAACCCGCCTTCCACCTCTCGCCCTAATCCTATACTCGGATAGGACAGTACGGTACAGACCGCAACACACAAACAGTAGGGCACAGAGCCTTCTCAACATCATTCCAGTATCAGACTGCTGGCCCAGCTGGCCAGCTGTCTGAAAAGCAAACTGAGAAGCTGGACACACCCTCAGCTAATCACACAAACAGCTTCACAAAGTGTGGGAACCAGAACTGAGGGATAGAGTGCTTGTGTGGCAAGACACATTGTTTTGCAGACTGCCTGTACCTTGTGGAATCAAAACAAGGCTGTAATTGGGTGGTGGACAAGGAGATAAGCTGTACAATCTGTGAGAAGATGGAACAGAGCAAGGGACTGACACAGGCTGTTGAGAGAGCCTGTAACAGAGGGTGGAGTGTGCAATCTTCTCAAGAGCCAAGCAGAGAGTGCACTGATCAGGCAGAAGAGCCAGCAGGCATTCCTGTATTGTTCACAGCAGACATTGTTGGTGGGGTAGCATACTCAACAGACTTGACAGGCTGTACAGATTACGCACTTTGTGATAGCTTCATTTTGGATTGTGAAGCAACTACACATGTCTGCAACAATCACCAACATTTCCGCACCTTCACACCGGCATCTGACAGCAACCTCTACACTGGAGATCAGACTATTGCTATCTTGGGATTTGGAACTGTCAACATCACAGTCCAGCTCCCCCAAGGTTGAACAAAGACTGCTTCTCTTTCAGACATTGCATACATCCCATCATTCCAGACAAGCACAGTGTTGTACAGATGTTTCAAGGATGTCAGAGGCCATTGGGACATGCAGAGCCATCTGCAGATGCTGATGTACAAAACAACCCTGTACACCATCATGGGGATGCACTACAGGCAGTATGTGATTGAGTACAACCTATTGAAAAAGGCATCAACAAAAGCCTTGCCACTGCAGGTCTTGGTGACAGACTTGGTGACAGTCTTGGTGACAGACTTGGTGATGGACTTGGTGACAGATTCTGACCTGACACACACAACATCAACACACACAGACTTGAATGACTGCACGCCCACCAGCTCCGTGCCCACCGACTGCACACCTGACTGTGTGCTCATCAACTGCACACCTGACTGCGTGCCTGACAGTGCACCCACTGGCTGCATGCCCACTGGCTGCGCACCCACCAACTGCACACCTGACTGCATGCCCGACAGTGTGCCCACTGACTGCACACCTGACTGCGTGCCTGACAGCGCACCCACTGGCAGTGCGCCCACCAGCAGTGCACCCACCAACAGCACACCCACTGGCAGCATGCCCACTGACTGCACACTCACCAGCTCTGCATCCGGCTGCACACCCACTGGCTGCGCACCCACCAGCTGTGTGCCCACTGACTGCGCACCCACCAGCTGCGTGCTCACAGACTGCACACCCACTGACAGCGTGCCCACCAGCTCTGTGCCCACTGGCTGCACACCCGGCAGCGTGCCCACCAACAGCACACCTGACAGTGTGCCCACTGACAGCACACTCACAGACTGCGCACCCACTGACAGCGTGCCCACCAGCTGTGCGCCCACCAGTTGTGCGCCCACTGACTGCACGCCTGGCAGTGTGCCTGACAGTGCGCCCACTGGCTGTGTGCCCACCGGCTGCGCACCCACCAACAGTACACCCACCGGCAGCGTGCTCACCGACAGCGCGCTCACAGACTGCATGCCCACCAACTGCGCGCCCACCGACTGCGCGCCCACCAGCTGCGTGCCCACCAGCTCCACACCCACCAGCTGTGTGCTCACAGACTGCGCGCCCACCAGCTGCGTGCCTGACAGCACGCCCACCGACAGCGCGCCCACCAGCTCAGCGTGCTCACCAACAGCACACCCACTGACAGCACACCCACTGGCTGCGCGCCCACCAGCTGTGCGCCCAACAGTGTGCCCACTGACTGCGTGCCCAACTGCGCGCTCACCAGCTCTGCGCCTGACTGCGCGCCCACCTGACAGCACGCCCGACTGCTGCGCAGCTCGCTTGAACTGGGGGGGTGTGTCAGCCAGAGTGAGAAGACCAGTCCTCGCTCACTGCTAGAGCCAAGTTCACGTGAGAGAAGAGAGTTCTCACTGTATATTGGTGTCAACCAGGGACTCGACAGGGAGTCGATAGCCCGAGGATTTGCAGGGGTTCAGAGATCAGCCTCCCCCTGAGTGACAGCTAAATTGTTTGTCTGCATGTGACAGTGTGCAGAGTTTTCTCCTTGGTCATCGCTCCTAGACTCTTAGTTAGAGAGAGAGGAATCAAGACACTCATTCCCCGGCCAGGCACCGGTTCACAAAATTTAACCGGCTTATTTGATTCTCCTACTTCTCTAATATAATCCTTGAAAGTATTGGCTTCCTTAGCTAGCTTTAGAATGGAGTAGGATTACAAACAAACAAATTGGCTTCCTTAGATTTTTGTGATGTTGTTGGAAAGTCACAATAGCTATCGCTTGGAGAACAGAATATCGACGATATTAATTTAAAACACCAATAACTCCACAACCAGATAGACAAACATCAATTTTGATGTGCCCATCTGATTCCCCTGTTCTTCTACTATCTTTCCTGGTACTACAAGCTCTCTCAGATTCTGCTGGTGTTGTTGAGTAGCTACTGTACTGTAGCTACTATAGCCACCTTAGAAATTTCAGTCGCCCGCTTCACTTCTCTCAGACATGCGATCTTTTGGTAGCTCTTCCTTGTTTTGTACAGTCTTAACTTTCATAGCTCGTGAAAAGGTCTGCAATCTCAGAAACGGTAGTGCAAAAGTAGGGGAATCGAATGAGCTGGTTACATTTTGATTTGGTTCCAGTATTGTGGAGTTATCCCCGGACAGCCGCTGTCGTGACGACGTGGTTTCTACGACTCAGCCTTCTCTCCCAGTTCTCCAGCACCCGGGACCAGCTTCCCCCTGCTTGACTGCAAAGCAGTCACATCATCAGTTCACAGTTACTTGATAGGCGGACCCCCAGCGGGGGGTCAGAGGGGAGGTTTTTTACCCTAGGGCCACATTTTCAACTATGTGACCTAGTGGTTTTCCTTACCAGTTTATAGAGTCCCAGCATAATCTAGCCTAGCTAGCTTTAGAATGGAGTAAGAATTCATACATACATTGTGGAGTTATAGGCATTGCTGTCAATTCTATCAAGAAAACCTGACGTTCCGCTGATCCTGATGTTCCGGTGATAGGCACCCTCGAGGGTGTTCCGGACGTACCGAAGGTGCGGGGGTATACCCCCCCTTCTTCTCTGTCACGTGACTCCAGATCCTGGGACCCACGTGCCATTCTCGACTTGATAGGAGATTCACGTGATGTAAACTTTCATTCCCCATCTACTATTGAAATCCAGTCGAAATGACTTGAGTTATCTAAACATTGAATTCTCCAATCATTCAATCCAAGTACTGTACATACATAAGTTTTTTTACATGGGAATCATCAGCGGAGCGTGGATGGCGTGGATCATGTGACATGATTCGCCTCGCTATCACGTGATACAAGAGACACGTTAACGTCGCCCTGTTTTCACCCCACCCGAACAAAGCGTCGCTCAGCCAAACACAGTCCAAGACCCGTCGAGGGGGAGATGTCACAACCTTCGTTGTCCCCACCGCTCTCCCTTCTCCATCTCCATCTCTCCTCCAGAGGCCGAGAACCTGGACTGCCTCGAGCACCATCGTCGACGTCCGAAATGATCCTCCCGTGGGCTCAACAGCAGACTGCTAAGCAACAGCTTACGACAGGGATTGTGGCCGAGACGGCGGCCTCCCGTCTCGTTTCTGTTCTAGCGCTCGCCTGATCTCAGGCGCCGCGTTTCGTCTCTCCACTGTATGCGACGAAGAAGGCAAGGCCATTCTTCAGGGCTCTGTATCTCATTGGCTCGGCGCTTAGATCTGGCGCGCTTCCCTGACACGTTTTGGGTGCGTGCTAAGTGATGGTTGGGAACGCAATGTCATGTCTCGTTAATTACAGCCGGGTACGAAGAGAATGACGACAGCACAACGAAAGAACAAGGCGAGTCGACCTGATCTGAACTCCTCCGACTAGACTGTGCACGGGACAGACCGATGGCCATGGCCACGGTGAAAGGAGACACAAGGCTGCGAAGAACAGAAAACAAAATGCGGCGTCCTGATACCACGGCATCCTCAAACCCGTACACCCGCACACGAGAAGATATCCCTTGGCCGCCACAAACTCCCGGATCGATCGGGACCACAACTCGACCAATTATCCTCCGAAGGTAGTCGCCCGTTTGTAGCGCTCCATCTGAAGGTCACGGATCTCCTTGTCGAGGCCCCGGATGATGTCGGACGCCCTGTCGATGGACGCGCTGAAACGGCTGCCGTCCCGCTGCCAGCGGGTGATCTTCTCGAGCTCCGTTGCTCGTCGACGCGTCTTGGTGTCGATCTTCTCGCAAGTCTTGCACTTGTTCCCGACTCGAAAGGTGGACATGATCAGCTTCATGCCGCACGTTTCACCGGTTCGGTACTCCTGGGCGCAATGTTGACGGAAGTAGCCCCACTTCCAGTCGCCGCAGGCGAAGAGGTGCTGATCGAAGAAGCACATTGTGAACGTTCGGATGAGGAAGAGGGGAAAGGCTTATCGGCACTGTTTCATCTGTCAGAATACCCCCTTGGACGTCCGCAGAACCGGGACTTACGGCGTTGTTTCTAACGCTTTGACGGCCTTGTGCTTCGTGCGTTCTGGGCTGTCTCGTCCGAGAGGTGGTTCGGAATGGACTTGGCTGGTGAGGATCTGTGCGTATCAAGGGACGGCCAAAACGATTGAGGTCGGAGGTTGATGTCGAACGGAGAATATGACTTGCAAGCAGACATCGGCCGTCTTTTTATGTTCGATACGTGGACGCTGTTGATCCAAACGGACGGCCGTCGAGCGCGGCCTCGCGACAGACATCGACGCGGATGCCTATCAGCAAACTAGGTCTCCGTTGTGGTCCGTGGCTCAGCTGATGCGGTCTTGGAAGGGATGTTGGACGACCGTTCCGTCGCACATCCTTGCCGTGTTGCCCTATCGTCGAATCAAGTCCGCCGCGGTTCCTTTCCGCGTCCCATGCAACGGGGGTACGATTCTCGTCGACCGACGATTATGGCTCATCGACACTCGGTGATGTGGCCGGGCGGCCACGCGGCTGGCCCTTCACCCCCCCACCCCCCTAAGACGTGACTCCGTCGGACGGGATCCTGTGACCGGACGAGCGCCTTCCCCAACCTCCTTGCCTTTCTCTCCCCCCGGATCCTTGCAAGAAGGCCATCGGATGTCGCCAGCCTTTCGATCGTCCGTGTTGAGGGGGGCGAGGCCCGATCCAGGCCGTCGCTCGATGCCAACCATTTCGCCACCGGCTGATCCGCTCGAAACAGAGCGATTTGCGGTCACCCAGACTCGAGCCGTACAGCTCAACCTCGGGGCCTTCGCGTCCGACCTGGAGGGATCGGCGTCGGAGGAGAGCCGCTTCGAGGAGGCCTGGATTCTGCACCCATGGTTCGATTCTCGAGGACGTGACGGCACTCTGGACGGGACTTCCCTTGCGGCCACGCAACAAACGCTATCTCAGCCCCCCTCACAAGCTCTGATCGTCACCAGAGGCTGCATGGAGGTGGCGTTTTACAGCTAACCCCCTCTTCTGCCCGGCGTTGTCGCCGATCTTGTTCCTTTCCCCCGGGACTTTGACTTCGCAAGCCCCTCTCTCCGTCCGATGAGTGCCACAATGGTATCGACCCATGGACGGATCACCACGAATACGGGGAACATCACAACAGGGCTACCTGACCGGTCCCAATGGAGATTGGTCATCACCCCCCTCTTTCCACCAAAACCACCATCAGGAGGGTCATTGACAGCCGGTCATCTTATCGCGGTATCATGCATGCAGCACGGCAAGCCGAGGACTAACCAGCTCGGCCTCAGCATCCCTAACCACACCCGCGGTCACCAACTAGCGCGGACGTGTTGGAGTCGGCTGACGATGAAGTGGGTCTCAGGCCAACGGCTACGACGTGGTCCAAGCGTCACCTGGACGTCCTTCAACGTCTCCCTGAGGGTCCGAAGGCGGAGCCTCAAGACGGACGGACGGATGGACGGACAGCCAGCCATCGAGCGGGGAACCGATCAGCATCATGCAAGTCAACAGCCAGCTGGCCTGCTCACTGCTTTATGTGGCGAACACTCCGCTCCCGTCTCTCCGTCTGGCCCGCTCGTCCCTCCGGCAGAAGAGGCTCACCTATCGAACTCTACGCGGTCGGCAGACCTTCTCGAGGCTCGAGGTCCTGCTCGTCCTCCCGTCGGAGTTGGTACGTGTCATGACCGCCGACTATACGGATACGAAGTTGACCATGTCACCCCGGATCGTGCTTCCCAATCAAGAAGTGTGCAGACGCGGCAAAAAGGGGGCTGAGCTGAGGGGCACGGTGTCCGTCGACATGGCGAAGATGCGAGGCTGGCCGATTGGCTCCCCGATGGGGGAGTCACTGCGTTGATCGGCTCGGCCTGAAACTGCGCTTGACACGGTGGCGTCGAAGGCGCACTGTGCCAGGTCGTTGGCCGTACAGCATTAGAACCGTCACTAACCATCGCCCTAGATCCTGGTTTAGACCGAGGCGAACCAAAAGGGCCGGGCAGCTGTTCTTTTGATAGCAGCACCAAGTGGACAGCCAGCGGAGAGCTGATGGGAGGCGACGGCAACCGACATGTCGAGTCTGGTATCCGCTGCCATTAGCCGTCTTTCCTCGACGCTCGACATGGCCTATTACCCTAGCGAACATAGAGCGTTGCACGCCATGCGTGTGCCACACAGGTCCGCCTCACGCGGACGTGTTTGTTTCAAGAGCTACAAGTCTTGGGTCTGGTATAGCACGGTGAGTTTGGTAGGTAGAGTCGAACCCTTGCTTCGATCAGCCTTGAACCCCCGCGGATGTGCAAATGGGCGCTGCGCTCCAAACAAACATCCAGGCCGGTACGTGTGCATGCAGCTCGCATGCTCAGGGCCGTATATACGTATATGCGTATGTGGTGGGTGACGCCGGTACGGACACGAAGATGCGACACGCCATAGGACGGCGCTTGTTGTGGGTGGCATTGCGGGCCGCGCCAGAGCCGTTGGCGACCATGTGGCCGGTTCCGCACCAACTCAGGTGAGAGGCTGAGGTTGCGGGGGGCAGGGGTTCGGCTGGAGACGGCTCACGCAGACGATGGTGCTAGCGACAGTGCTAGTTCTAGGCTAGCAAAGAGCTCGAGAGATGGGCCAGCAACCCGACGCCTGAATGCCCCGCAGAGCCTGCAATCTAGCGAATGAGAAGGCAACAGAAGGGAGTGCTTGATTTAGCTTGCAGTAGTTTAGACCTAATTAATCAATCCGTAGGTATAACAACAGTGTACGCCATGGCAGCGCTCTTTCTGTCCAATGCCGAGTGATCCTTTAGCATGTATAGTCTTCTCAGTGACACTAAACTTTCATATCCAGCAAGTCTTTGTGGACTATGACATGTCTATAGTGGTAGCGGGCCTAGGAAAGACCTAGGCAGCGCTACGCGGAACTGCTCAGAATCGTGCGGCTGTACTCCGTACTCCGTGGAGGAGTTGATTGTTCTAGCTAGGAAGAAGAGCTAGCTATATAGCCGAGAAGCTCCAAAGCTCCTACTCAGCTGGGCACCTGCAGTGCCCAGCTCAGCTGGACCAAGTGCCGGCTGGGCTGACTGTGTCCTGTCCCCCGAGTCCTCTTAGTGCAGCCATGACATAGTACTCCTATATTCAAAAAGAGAATTGGGGGGGGGGGGGGGGGTAAATGTTAAGGGCCAGGCCAGATGCACACAGAAGGTGGCTGGACTGTGCAGGCATCTCAAAAAACAGACTTAATAGATGAATAGCAAGGTGGGTAACTCTCTTGCTATTGTTGTTGCTATAGTGTGTTCAGCCTGGAGAGCTATTCTCCCCAGACTCTCTGAGTGTCTTATATACATGAGTCTTGAGGGGGAGTTCTATCCTGAGAGGTATCAGCTTTCTGCATAGCAGAGTTGGATAAGAAGTGCTCTTCTCTGCTATCTCTGCCAAGAGTGGCAGAGCTGGATAAGCTTGTCTTATCTCTGCTATATCTACCACCAGATCAGGTGAATGTTGTTCTGTGTACCTCTGTACACTTACTTTGGTTAGCTCAGCTGTTCTGGCCTGGGCCTTAACACTATCCTCTCTCTCCAAGAGTTCTGTCCCCAGATCCTTTTCACTTCTCACTTCTCTTACTATACCCAGGACATCCTGTAATAATTGTTGTAAGTAGTGCCCTCAGTTTTCATGTTGGCAAGATAGGCAAGAAGTCCAATATCAGAAGCTGCACAGTTTGCACAAGTGCCTGACTGGGTTTGACTGCATGTTATCTCACTTAGCAGTCACACAACTTGTATGTACCAAGTCATGTGATTATTAAGCAAGATTCATATAAGCAGGCCTTCCCTCTGACACTGGTTGAGAGATGTATACTGAGATCTCTACTGAGCTATGCAGTGGGGATCTGGTTTAACTCTCTAAGAAAATCTTCCAATATCTCTTCTCTTGTGTAAGGTCCTGTCACAACAACTACTTACAATAGCCCACATCTGGCAGCCCCACATCTGTTGATCACATGATGTGGCTCTACTCACATAACCAACAGAGGAATACAGCTCTGACCTGCATAGCAGACATAAGCTAGCCATAACCAGCCATGACTAGCTGGCTACTTGAGACAGCTGTGCAGTGGCTTGGAGATTGGTTGGGGTTGCTTAGCTAGATGCTCTGTACTCAGCTGTATAGCATATAGAGCTGCTCTCACTGTTCTTCTTGAAGACCAGTGAACAATTCTACAACACACTGGATCCTTCCTACCAAGCAGTTGTTGTGAGCACACTGCTGGTAATGTTCTCACAGTTTTGTTCACTGTTCTCTCACTGAAAAGAGAAGCAGTCTGCTCATGATGACTGGCTCTGGCAGAGCTCTTTGTTGGTGTACAACTTCCAGCAAATTGTCACAACAAGACAATGAAATGATAGATCTGGCCAACCAAAAACCAGCACCTTCTGGCTATCTGGGAGAGAGACTCCCTCCAACAGAGGGGGGACAATCTCTCACCAGAGACACAGCATCACCACTGCACAATAGACTGGGCAAGAAAACATGGAATGAAGTTTGCACCTGAAAAGTATAAACTTCTCTATTTTTCTAGAAGAAGAACAGATAATCTTCAGCTTAGTCTAAGACTTGGAGAAGTAGTACTACAGTCTAAGGAAAAATTGTGTATTCTGGGATTATACTATGATTCCAAGCTTCTCTGGAGAAAACACTAGAAAATTATATTACAGAAAACTTCTAAGTTTTTCTCAGCACTTTCCAGAACTACTTTTTCTACATAGAGTCTACCTGTTCTCTCTGGGGTGGTATGGTGTAGTGGGAAGCTGGTGAGAGTTTCCCACTACATGGCACCCATGACCCAGAACTAGTGGTGTCAGACCTGGAGAACCTGACTAAACTAGTTGTCAGTTCAAATCTGACCCACCCCATATTCTGCCAGAAAAACTCCCAAGATTCATAGAACTTGTCTAAGATGTACTTCTCACAAGATGTATGAAAACCCCCAAGAAATAGCTCACCCAATATCTGTCAAGATCTACAAAACCCTTATTACTGTGGTTTTCCTATTTCCCCTACAGGGTTTGGGGTTTTCCCACAGTACGTACACTACAAACCACAGGGTGTACGGTAAATATGTGAGGTCCCCAAGTCAAGTCTACCAGAGACAAAAATCCTTCAAGAAGTTCTGCATAGCTTAACAGCCAAATCAGTGTAAGAATCAAATCAAATCAAAAAACCTGTTCTCTCTGCCAGACTTGTCTACACTGCAATACTAGGATCACTTCTCAGCTATGCAGTAGGAGTCTGGTTCAATCTCTACAAAAAACTTTCTAATATTTCTTCTCTAAATCTTTTCCAGA
This sequence comes from Lichina pygmaea, assembly GCA_963422465.1. Taxonomy (NCBI): domain Eukaryota; kingdom Fungi; phylum Ascomycota; class Lichinomycetes; order Lichinales; family Lichinaceae; genus Lichina; species Lichina pygmaea. Next base: position 4,500,561 of record OY730171.1, read on the forward strand.
CTAAGTGTCTGAAAACTATAGAAGGTGTTTTTAAAGCTACTTCTATATTTCTTGTTGAGGGAGAACTATTCTTACCACCTCTTGACTTTTATTTCAAATACAGAACAGCAACTTTCCTACAAATCTTTCTATTTTTCTAATACTTTCTCTAATTCTCCCTCTTCACTTTTTTATAAACTTTTTTCCCAGATCACTGGTTTTATTTCCACTCTAAGAACACCTCCAAAGTCTCTGTCTACTGTCACACCCAACTAGAAAGCAAGATGGCTAGAAGAACTAACCACTAACCAAGATTACTCTAAGAAACAACTTCAAGAAGTGTTTCAGAAAAAGTGGGAAGCCAGATAGCAGGTAAACAGACAGAAGTGTTCTCCAGTCTGGGAGCTATTTTGCAGACCACCCCAAAAGAAAAATCTCCAAGTTTTCAAAGACTTGAGAAAAGCTGACAGAGACTAGTCTTTACTTGCAGATTCTATCAGCAAGGATAGGACTAGCCAGCTTTCTTTTCAGAGCAAATGTTCCAGACTTCCAATCCCCTCTATGTTCCTGTGGTTTTGGAGAAGAGACTGCTCAACATATCACTTTCTCTTGTAACAAGTTTCTTACTCAAAGACAGCAAGCCACTTTTCTTTCCTACAATTTCTCTACTTTACTTCAAAAGCCTAAAGTGCTTAAAGAATTTCTTCTCTGGTTTATGTCTTTGAAAAGCCTAGACCAGTTTAACTTAGCACACCAACTCTTACCAGAAAACCTATCATCTCTGTGATTTTATTTTCTCCAGACACTGCATATTCTCCCAGATAACTCCCTAGTCTTACCCAAGTCTCAGTTTTTATCCCTTCAAAGATTTTCTGAGAAAACAAACATGTATCTAGAAGTTCTGCATGGCTCACCAGCCAAATCAGAGTAAGAATAAAATAAAATAAAATAAAATAAAAAACTAGTCAGTCATGATCATGAAGATTTTCATGATTGGAATCACCACTCTGGACTGCTTCCTTGAAGGAAAAAGTTGTCAGAACTGTAAGAGTGCTAGAGTCTTAGCAGGACAGAGTTGTGATAAAGACCTGTTCTCTAGGTGGCTACTGAAAGATGCCTGAAAGATGTTGTCAAGTAAGTCTGTAGAGTATCACTCAATAGTGTTGAGGCCCAGGCCAGAACAGCTAAGTGAGTGTACAGAGGTACACAGAACAATGTTCACCTGACCTGGTGGCAGAGATAGCAGAGGAAAGTGCTTCTTATCCAACTCTGCCACACAGAAAGCTGATACCCTTTGGGGAGGACCTCCTCTTTGTTACAACCCAGAAGGAACACAGTCTTTATACTCACAAGAGCAGCAGACAGGATACTGATTGGAAGTACCAAACAGCACAACACAGAAGAAAGTTATATAACTGTCAAGACTGACCAGAGGTTGCTTGACACAGTGTGTATATACATCAAGTATAGTGAGCCCAACTTTACCAGCTTGACACAGTGTGTATATGCAGCAAGACTTGTGAGCACAGCTTGACAAGCTTGACACAGTATGTATATACATCAAGTTTTTCAAGCAAAGCTTGACAGACTTGACAGTAAGCAAAGCAAGCACAGCTTACTGAGCTTGAAAACTGAGCACTATATTGATTTTGATTTTTGATTTGATTCTTACACTGATTTGGCTGTTAAGCCATGCAGAACTTCTTGAAGGATTTTTGTCTCTGGTAGACTTGACTCGGGGACCTCACGCATTTACCGTACACCCTGTGGTTTGTAGTGTACGTACTGTGGGAAAACCCCAAACCCTGTAGGGGAAATAGGAAAACCACAGTAATAAGGGTTTTGTGGATCTTGACAGATATTGGGTGAGCTATTTCTTGGGGGTTTTCATACATCTTGCGAGGAGTACATCTTAGACAAGTTCTATGAATCTCGGGGGTTTTTGTGGCAGAATGTGGGGTGGGTCAGATTCGAACTGACGACTAGTTTAGTCAGGTTCTCCAGGCCTGACACCACTAGTTCCGGGTCATGGGTGCCACGTAGTGGGAAACTCTCACCAGCTTCCCGCTACACCATGCCGCCCCTGAGCACTATATAGTCAGGTGATAGTTCTCTTATAGAATAATTATCTTCAACTTATGTTGTGATCCAGACAACTAGATCTACTTTAATACAAACCTCAGTCTTGTACAAAGCCACTGATCAACTCTTCCCAGAACTATGTTCTTCAAGGACCATCATTTTTAACAAACAGCACAATTTGTCATATGTTCTGGAAAACAGCTGAGTTCCTCTGAAACCACCTAAACCTTAAGGTGAAAACCCATCACCTTTGAGAATCACACATGTTTGTCAAAAGCTGTGATCTTGAATCCACGATCTTCTTCTTCAACAACTAGCAATCTACCCACAACCAGAGAGAGAGAGTCTTAGGATAAGAGGAATAGTTAGAGTCTGACTGACTATGGAGCTAGCAGAGTGTTTGGCTCAAGGAAAGTCTAGATAGGGAGTCTGGTCCCTAGTCTAGGTTAATACTTCTAGCTTTGCCCAGAGCTTAGTTGGAAAAAGCTGCCCAGGAAAGTCTAGTCTTGGGGATTGTTCCCAGGACTAGATTATTACTGCTGGGAAACCAGGTGACTCTTCTTTCTGGCAGTACTCTGCAGACAGGAAACACCCAGCCAGTGCCAAACAATCTCTAACATAGCTCCCAAAAAGAAAAAACCCACCTTTTCAGAAAGTAACACCAGAGCTACACTAGCTATACTCTCCCAACCAGCTCCCAGTCTGGCTAGCACCCAGTCCAGCTCTCCTACCCTCCAACCAGCTCCCCAGAGTGACTACAAACTAGTAGACTCCTGGATCAAAACTCAACCAGTCCCAGAATCTATTCTGAAAAGCTGGGAAAATATCAAAAAGAACTTCTTCTCTACGGAAGCCCAGTCTAGCTCTACTGGCCTCACCAACAGAATCTTCCAGAAGCTGGAGAATATCAACAAGCGGCTGGACAAACAAGAAGCCAAGCCATCATATGCCCAGGCTGTCCAAAAATCTATTCCAGCACAAATCCCTCTACCTGCAAGAATTCTCAAAGAAGTTCTTGTACATCCTGGTATCCAGCCACCTGACATAGCTAATAGAACTCACATCCAGCTTTTCCAGGCTCTTCAAGACAGACTACCCAGCCCCTACAACAAGCAGGTCAGAGCAGTAAGGAAACTTCCTTCAGAGGATATCCTTATTAACACAGAAAGCCAAGAGACTAAAGTCTTCCTAGAGAAAAACCCTGCCTGGGTATCAGCTATCTTCACAAAGGAAGTAACCATCCAGCCCAAGAGATTTCCAGTTCTGATCTATAGAGTCAGAACAGAAGTTATCCAACCTGAAGACCTGGAGAAAACCTGCCAGATAATCCAGAACAGCAACCTATCTCTGAGCAAGCAAATCACTATCCTGAGAGCCTACTGGTCTAAGAAGGCTATAGCTCAAAAGAAGCCAGTTACCTCTCTCCACCTGGATCTGGCTACTCCTGAACAAGCCAATCTTTTGATTGAGAGTGGGCTAGTGCTGGGGCGCAGGATGCATGAAGCAGAACCTTTCCTGGCAGACACAGTCATTGCACAATATTTCAAGTGCTTCGGCTATAGGCACCAAGCACGCTTCTGCAAGAACAAAGCTGTGTGTGGTGCCTGTGGAGGCCAGCATGAAAGGAGAGCCTGCCAAGTTCCTGAACAGCTTCTCAAGCCAAAATGCTGCAACTGCAGAGGAGCTCACCCAGCCTGGGCCAGTGTCTGTCCAGTACACCAGGAAGCAGCCAAGAAGGCAAGAGAAGCATGGAACACATGCCCAGGAAAATATAAGATCCCAACAGCTATTTCTGTTCCAGCTCTACAACCTCCCCCAGTTATGTCTTTCCCTCTCTCTCAGTCTCTACCAGGAGGGAAAAAATGTAAAACAGCTGAGCCAAGCAGAAGCTCAGAGAGACTCAGAGGTGCACTCCCAGAAGTGCAAATTCTTTCTTCAAGATCAGCCAACTCTGGAGGAAAGCTACCAGCTAACCCCTTCAAGATCTTTGATGCTGAGATGTCTGCATGAAAGACACAAAGCTGACACTTCTCCAGTATAATGTGCAAAAAAGCCAATCAGTCCAAGAGCTACTGCTAGCAACCTCAGCTCTCCAAGAGATGGACATTATTGCACTTCAAGAGCCCTGGAAAAACTCTCACCTAGAAACAAGCACTTCAACTGTTTTCTCTTCCTTTCTTCCTCTCTACTGTTCAGAGATTGGCAGAACACTTTTTCTTATTAATAAAAATCTGAAACTCTCTTCTCTTCATCCTACCTTCTGGAATAAAGACTTTGTTTCTCTTGAAATCTACTTGGAAAACTCTTCTACTTCTCTTTGGGTACATAATCTCTACTTCACCCCATCAAGTCAAGAAAACTACACAGAGGCATCAGAAGCTCTTCTCTGTTTACTCCAAAATGCTTTACAAGAACAAGGACAACATATTCTTCTCACAGACTCAAATCTTCACCACCCAGACTGGTCAAAGAAAAGAAGACTGTACTCTGAGACTGCAAACATGTTTCAAGACCCAATGAAAGATTTAAATCTGGATTTAGCTATTGCACCTTTCACCTCTACCAGAGCAAGATCTCTTTCTGAAAAACCATGTTCTTCTATTGATCTGTCTTTTATTTCTTCTTCTCTTTCTAACTCTCTGATTTTCTCTAAAGTGGCTCTTCAGTTCTTTCATGGGTCTGACCACAGACCTGTACTAACCTGCCTGGACCTGGATCCTCCAAGGAAAATCTGGAAACCAGAAAGAAACTGGAGAACACTGGACTCAAACCTTGCAAGAGTAGAGTGTGAGAAGCTACACCTGCTCTTCCACTTCCAAGACAAATATGAAGTGGATGAGTACTTGGAGTATCTTGACAACTTTCTCCAAGAAATAGCAAGCAAATCCACACAGCTCCAGAAGCAATCTGGCCACTCAGTTCCCTGGTGGGATCAAGAGATCCAAAACAAGGTTAAAGAAGAAAGAAGAGTAAGAAGAAAAGTACAAAAAAGGCAAGCAAGTCAAGAGGAACTTGAGCAAGCAACTAAGCTCAAGAAAAAGGCAGTCAGAGATGGAAAACAGAACACTTTCAGACACCAAATCCATGAGCTGGCCAGCTCTTCAAAGTTCTGGAAGCTTGCAAAGTGGGGAAAGTCCAAAGCCAACAAGACTCCTGATCTTCCTCTGGTTCCTGACCCGGAAACACAAGAAGGAATAGCCAAAACCTTTGAGGAAAAGACTAAAGCCTTCTCACAGCAGTTCTTTCCAAAAGCTCTAGTGTTACGACCCAGGAGGAACACAGTCTTTATTTTTTTTTTTTTTTGATTTGATTCTTACACTGTTTGTAGCTTTACAGCCATGCAGATCTTCCAGCTAATAGTGAACTTCTTCAGAAAACCTTTAAAGGAATAAAAACTGAAGACAGGGAGGTGACTAGAAAGTGTAGCAAAAGGAAATCTTGTAGTGTCTGGTAGGAAAAGCTTCTAGATGTTGGAGTGTGAATAGTGAAGTTTGAAAGCCAGATTAAATTGGTTTAGTCTTTTCAAAGACATAAACCAGTACAGAAACTTCTGTAGAAGCTCTGGGTTTGAAATAATAGTAGTGAAATCTTGGGGGTTAAAGAGAGCATGTTGTCTTTGACTTGAGTAGAGAGAGCATGAAGAGGTGATATGCTTTACTGTCTCTTCTGCTTGACCACACATGCATAGGGGGGTAGGAAAGTCAGAGACTCCAGCTCTGAAAAGAAAACTTGCTAGACCAATTCTCCCAGTTCTGGTTTGCAGTAGTAGACTTGCCTCAGCTTTCTGTAGCTCTTTGTAGAGCTTTAGGTTGTTGTAGTGAGGTTTTTGGCAAAACACCTGCCATCCAGCATAGCCTTTTCTTTTCTTCTCCTCCCATTGGTTTTCCCACTCTTTAGTAAAGAGTATTTGTAGTTCTTTCTTTGAACTAGCCTGGTTAGTAGTTATTTGACTTAACCAAGTGAACTTCCAATTAGGAGAGATAGTTGAGGATTTCTTTAAAGGTTTCCTCAGTGAAGAAGCATAGGAAGAAATAGTAGAAAAGGTACTGTCAAGAAAGTCTTTCAGAGAGGAGGTTTGGATAGAAGATAGAAAACAAGCTGTGCGAAATTTAAAATAGAGATCTAGAGGTAAAAGAAAAAGCTCACTCTCTAATAGAAAAGAAGGAGTGGCTTTGAAAGCACCCCCAATAAGTCTCAGACATTTGTTTTGGAATATGATAAGAGAGGAAATATTAGAGGATTTTCTGAGTGGGTTGAACCAAATTCCCACTGCATAGCTCAGTACAGATCTGAGTATTGCAGTGTACACAAGGCGTGCTGTGAGAACTGGAAAGCCCCAGGTGGAGTAAGAGGTTCTAGAAAGAGAAGATAGTGCTTTTTGTGCTTTTTGAAGAATAATTCTCTGGTGTTTGTGCCAGTGGAGTTTGGCATCCAGGTACACTCCCAATACTCGCACAGTCTTTATATACTCACAGAAAGCAGCAGACAGGATACTGGACAGAAGTACCAGACAGTGTGGCACGGGAACCAGTCACGTGACCGGTGAGACAAACCAGGGGGTGCTCGCCACAGCATGCATATGCACGAGCAAGTGAGCAAAGTGAGCAGAGCTCACCCAGCTCGCCGCAGCGTGCATGAAAAGTGAGCAAAGTGAGCAGAGCTCACCCAGCTCACCGCAGTGTGCATGAAAAGTGAGCAAAGTGAGCAGAGCTCACCCAGCTCACCGCAGTGTGCATAAACTGTGAGCAAAGTGAGCAGAGCTCACTGATCTCACCAAGTGAGTAAAGTGAGCAGAGCTCACTGTGCTCACAAACTGGGCACTATATAGTCTGGCGATAGTTCCCCTATGGAATAATCATCTTCAACTCATGTTGTGATCCAGACAACTAGATCTACTTCAATACAATCCTTTTGTACAAAGCTGTTGATCAGGTGTCACCACCACCACATTCCACCAAACCCCTTCACACTCCTTGACACTCCTCTCCTGCGAGAACCAACCCACCTTCCACCTCTCGCCCTAATCCTATACTCAGATAGGACAGTATGGTACAGACCACAACACTTTGAAGACCCTCAAGGATGAGTACCTCAGGAGCAACCAACCCCAACTTCCCAGATGGAAAGATTAGTGTCGCCAAGCCAGACCTGTTCTACAGTGAAAGAAACAAGGTTGACGACTGGCTCATGCAACTCCAAGTCTACTTTCAATTCCAACCAGAGACGAAGCTGCCCAAGGACAAGTGGCCCCTCTTCGCAACCACTTACATGAGAGGCAATACTTATTGATGGATCAAGCCCGATGTCAACAAACATCTCTCAGGAAATGGAGACCACAACAGCACAACAGAATGGATGATGAAATAGACACAATTCAAGGACAAGATCAAAAGGATCCTTGGACTATCTAACAAAGACAAAGTGGCTATACAAATGATCCAGCACATCAAACAACAACACTCAGCCGCAGAGTACACTACGCAGTTCAAACAATACTCAGTACTGACTGACTGGGACAACAACACCCTGATAGTCATGTACTGACATGGACTCAAGGAAAACATGAAGGATGAAATCACCTTCAACAGACGAGTGGTCAACACACTAGACAAACTCATCACACAAGCAATTGACATCAATAACAAACTATTTGAGCAAGCGATGGAGAAACACCACGACAGAGGATACAGCTGCCCTGCATGGCATGTGAGCAACCACTACAAGCCACCTAACAAGGCACCACCACATAACCCATATGGCTATGCACCCATGGAACTGGATGCAGTCCACCACAAGGGAAAGTTCACGAAGAGAAGGAACAACAAAAAAGAGAAAGCACTGAAGTGCTATGTCTGTGGCAAGCTAGGCCACATGGTGAAAGACTGTTGTTCAAAGAACAAGGTGCACTGACAGCAACTTAATACACTTGACGGAGACTGGAATGTCATCAAGCCAGAGGACCCACCAGGAGAGGCTCAGCTATCCCTCAAACAATAGGACAACTACGATCAGACATTGGAAGCAGCCCACCAACTGGTAACATCAGGAGGCAAGGACCTACCAGAACAGACAGGTCAGGACAAGGGACAGAAGCTCTTAACCACCTCTGATGGGGACTGAGACAAACCCACGTCTATCAAAGAAGAAATACCACAAGGAAGCTATACTTACAGCATGGACCCACGAAATCTACAGCACAGCGAACTACAGTGGAGGTTTTGCACAAAGCACTACTGCACCTACCACAAATAACTACAAAGGTACGGAGGACATTCACCCTACCACACCACCTGCCACAAGCATTGGGTCAATTGTGAGAAGGATGTGTGTGAGATCCATCTTTGGGACAAACGCCAACACACCGCATTCCCCAGGCACACACATGACTGGCATGAACGCCTCATGTTCCTACAGCAAGGCAACAACCACAACTGCTACGTCAACAATTAGCAGTACTGCCTCAAGCCTGGATGTGACAAGCATCAGCAAGACAAATTCATGAACAGATTCCTCAGAACTGATGGGAATAGCTGGACCCATTGCCCAGTCAGTGGAAAGACACTTCAATCAGGAAAAGACTGAACTCCCTTGTCAAGGGGTGACATCAGGAGCTCAACAACATGACCCCTAGTAACACAAAGCACCTGCGATTGCCTGTGTCACTACACGCCAACATGCCAGTACAGACATACACACTTGTTGACTCTGGAGCCAGTGGAAACTACATTTCAAGACAACTTTACGATACTCTCGGCACTGGAAGGAGACACAAGCAGCAGCCCTATCAGCTCACGATAGCAAATAGACAGACAGAGCTAGTCTGCCATGAGACGCAGCCAATGGAAATAGTTACCGGACACTATGCTGAAAGGATCCACCTTGATATTGTTGAGTTGGCCACTCAGGATATCTATTTGGGGATGCCTTGGCTAAAGAAGCACAACCCAGTTGTTAACTGGAAGACAGGAGTACTCATGTTTAGGAACTGCACTAACAACACAGCTCAGACCTGTTACCAGCCGCAGAAGGCATGGACAGATAAGGGAAGGAGTCCTCAGTGGAACCTCACTGACAGAAAAGACAACTCTCAAGAGAAGAGGTATGCCTTGACAGGCACACCCCAGAACCAGGTGGCCAAACAGTCAGAGATGAAGAGAGAGGAAGTTGTTAACCCTCTGGAGATCTCTGAAGAGTACTGGCCTGGGTATGATAACCTCTTTCAGGAAGAGACAACAACAGCAGTGTTGCCTAAGCACCAACCTTGGGATCATGAGATCAAGTTGCAACCAGGGACAGAGCCAGGATTTGGACCAATTTACTAGTTATCAGAGAAAGAGCTCCAAGTACTTCACGAGTACCTGGAGGAAAACCTGAAAAAGGGTTTCATTCAAGAATCTCAATCGCCAGCAGGATACCCGATACTATTTGCACCAAAGAAAGATGGAAGTCTTTGACTTTGTGTGGATTACAGGAAACTCAATGACATTACTATCAAGAACTGATATCTGTTGCCAAATACAAACAAATTGCGAGACAGGATCAGCCAAGCTACAATCTTTACCAAGCTGGACTTGAAAGAAGCATACAACCTGATACGCATGAAAGAAGGAGAAGAATGGAAGACAGCCTTCAGAACCTGATACAGACACTACAAGTATCTGGTGATGCTATTCAGACTCACGAACACACCAGCAACATGTCAAGCATTGATCAATAACATTATCAGAGCACACCTGGACCAAACAGCTATCACCTACCTGGATGACATTCTTGTCTACTTGAACACGCAACAGGAACATACCAAACACATGAAGGATGTTCTACGATACCTACAACAGGCAGGGCTCAAGCTCAACCTGAAGAAATACAAGTTCAACAAACTGGAAGTTGAATTCCTCAGATACATCATAGGAATCAAAGGGATCAAGATTGACTCTGAGAAAATCAAAGTGATTCAGCAATAGCCAACACCGACATCAGTTAAGGAAGTACAAGTCTTCCTAGGATTTGCCAACTTCAACTGACAGTTCATAAAGAACTACTCACAGATGGCAACACCACTGACAGAACTCACAAAGAAGGACATGGAGTACTGGTGGACAGAGAGATAACAAAAAGCATTCCAACAGCTCAAGGACACTTGCACCAAGAAACCAGTTCTCCTCAACTTCAAGACAGGCCAACTGACACAAATCAAGACAGACACTTCAGATCAGGCAGTGGGAGCATGTCTATGCCAACAGGCAGACAGCAAGTGGCACCCAGTTGCCTACTACTCACAAAAAATGACACAAGCGGAACAAAACTATGATATCCACGACAAAGAGCTACTGGCAGTCGTCAACACACTTGAACACTGGAGAGTGTACGTGGAAAGCAGTTCTGAACTCACTGTTCTCACAGACCACAAGAATCTGACAACGTTCACGATAACCAAGAAGCTGAACAGACAGCAAGTCAGATGGGCTGAACTCCTAGGGCAACACAAGTTCAAGATCTTGTACACCCCTGGACAAGACAATAGGAGAGCAGACGCACTAAGCTGACAAAAAGACCACATAGAAGATGATGAACACCAAGGAATAATCTTACAGCAGGACCAGCAAGGAAACCTGGTGCCTCAACCACAGATCAACAAGCTCACAGCAGAAGACACTGAAGAACTAACAAGGAACTACCACGATAATCCAGCACATAGTCACCCAGGAATCTCCAAGACCACAGACCTTATCCAACAGGCAGGGAACAATGTCATTAACCTCTGACAACATGTCACAAACTACATCAGCAAGTGTCTACTACACCAGAAAAACAAACATGGAAGATATAAGCCATACAGAGAAAGACACCTGAACACAATACTGAGAGGCCCATGGGAAGACGTGTCAATGGACTTCATCACAAAGCTACCCAAGTCCAAAGACCCAGTCACAGGAATCACCTACAACTTGATTATGGTGATAGTGGACAGATTCACAAAATATCTAATAGCAGTACTATTCAAGGAGACCCACACAGCAGAACAGTTGGGACACCTCTTACTGGACAGATTGGTCAGAGACCACAGAGTTCTGATCATGATCATTACAGACAGAGATAAACTCTTCACATCCAACTACTGGAAGACAATCAGTGCAGCCATGGGAACAAAACCTAAAATGTCTACAGCCTATCACCCACGAACTGACAGCCAGACAGAGTGAGCAAACCAAGTCCTGGAGACTTACTTACAGCATTACATCAACCAGACCCACAGCAATTGGGTACAGTTATTACCGGTGGCACAGCTGGCAATCAACCAGCACAGATCAGACTCAACAAAGGAATCACTATTTTTTGCCAATTTTGGACAACATGCGAACATCGGGATGCCAAGCAGAGCTTCACCAAACACGGAGAAAGCACTCCAACATGACAAGCTCCTACGACAAACACACACAATGATGAGGCACTATCTTCAAGAGACCTCAGAAAGAATGTAATGTCAAATAGACAAGAAATTGAAAATGGCACCTCAGCTAAAGAAGGGGGATAAAGTCTACCTCCTCACAAGAAATTGGAAAACAAAGAAACCAAAGACAAAGAAACTTGACAACATCAAGGTCAGACTATTTTCAGTCAAAGAAAAAACAGGACCAGTCAACATCAAGATACGACTACCAAGGGATGCCAGAGTCCATCCAAACTTTCATATATTGATGATTGAACCAGCCGACCAGAGCACACCCTTGCAGGAAACATTCCATTATCAACCTGAAGAAGAACAAGAGTTTGAAGTTGAACAGATCCTGGCTAGAAAAGGTCAGCAATACCTTGTCAAGTGGAAAGGATACCCAGACTCAGAAAATACCTGGGAACCACTCAAGAACCTCGTGAACTGCGAGCTTCTTCTGCGACAGTTTCAGCAGAAGCAGGACTGAACAGCTCGGCCTGCAGGAGGGATGTGTCAATGACTGATCAAGTTAAATCTTTGCCATCTGACTCCATCTCTTTCACCAAGCACTGAAGCTTCTGCCTCACACAGACCTCAGCACCCTCCAACACCTTTCACTTCTGAGACAGACAAGTCTGCACTGTGGCAAGTTGTTTGAAGAGTGTATTATGTGTTGCCTTGTCAGTGGCTACATCCTCACAGAGGTTGTCCCGGGACATGTTCAGAGATTCCCAGGACACAGAGACACAAGACCTTCCACGCCGAGTGCATGTAGCACATTTCAACTTATTGTCTTCTCCCAGCATCTGGAAGCACGGATGACCATGGAGAACACAAAAGTCACAGGGCATACGCAAAACAAAACCCTGATCGCAGATTTGAGCAGTAAGCTGAGTTCGGCTAACAGTTGCACATGACTTTGGAGGCATGACCAGATTTCATCAAGATGATGAAAGATGGAAAGGAGGATAGTGTTATGACCCAGGAGGAACACAGTCTTTATATACTCACAGAAAGCAGCAGACAGGATACTGGACAGAAGTACCAGACAGTGTGGCACAGGAACCAGTCACGTGACCGGTGAGACAAACCAGGGGGTGCTTGCCGCAGCATGCATATGCACAAGCAAGTGAGCAAAGTGAGCAGAGCTCACCCAGCTCACCGCAGCGTGCATGAAAAGTGAGCAAAGTGAGCAGAGCTCACCCAGCTCACCACAGCATGCATGAAAAGTGAGCAAAGTGAGCAGAGCTCACCCAGCTCACCGCAGCGTGCATAAACTGTGAGAAAAGTGAGCAGAGCTCACTGTGCTCACAAACTGGGCACTATATAGTCTGGCGATAGTTCCCCTATGGAATGATTGTCTTCAACTCATGTTGTGATCCAGACAACTAGATCTACTTCAATACAATCCTTTTGTACGAAGCTGTTGATCAGGTGTCACCACCACCATGTTTCACCAAACCCCTTCACACTCCTTGACACTCCTCTCCTGCGAGAACCAACCTGCCTTCCACCTCTCGCCCTAATCCTATACTCGGATAGGACGGTACGGTACAGACCGCAACATCTAGTTCCAGAACCAGGCTCAGAAAGCTCCCAGACTATCTCTGAGATACAGCTCTCCCAGGAGGTAACATGTGAAGAAGTGGAGCAAATTCTGGCCAAGAAGAAACCTTTCACAGCAGGAGCGAGAGACAAGCTGCCAAATGGATTTCTGAGAGCTCTGGGGCCTAGGTTCTGCCAAGCTCTAGCTATTCTGACTTCAACATGCTGGAAACTAGAGTACTTCCCTGAAAGATTTAAGAGTGCAAAAACAGTCTTCTTGAGGAAACCTGGCAAGGGAACCTACAATCAAGCTAAAGCCTGGCACCCTATAGCTCTGCTAAACACAACAGGCAAGCTGATGGAAGCTATTGCTGCAGCCAGACTAAGCAAGATAGCAGAAGAAGCTGGACTATTGCCAGATATCCAGATGGGCTTTAGGAAAGGAAGATCCACAGAAGCAGCACTTTTCCTCCTAACCTCCCAAGTGGAAAAAGTCTGAAAGGAAGGCATGGTTGCATCTCTACTCTCACTGGATATCTCAGGAGCCTATGACAGAGTTCTCTCCAAGATACTACAGCAAATTCTGAAAAGAAAAGGAATACCTGCCTGGCTAGCTTCCTGGATCTACTCCTTCTGTGATAAGCGCTCTACCACTCTTGTCTTTGATGATTCTGAGTCTTGTTCTATTCCTATTCATTGTGGAGTTCCTCAAGGTTCTCCACTATCCTCTATTCTTTTTCTATTCTACATTTCTGAATTGCATAAGACTGTGCATACTCCCTCTTCTGGTGTATCTGCCCTGGGGTTTGCAGATGATACAAATCTGCTTGCTTTTGGTCACTCCTTGAAAAGTAACCTTCTGAAGTTAAAGAACACACACCACAAATATCTATCCTGGGCTGCAAGACATGGAATAGTCTTCTCACCTGAGAAATATAAAATACTTCATTTTTCCAGAAGAAGATCAGACAATCTTCAGCTCAAGCTCAGACTGGGGAATGTGATTCTCAAACCAAAAGAAGGAGTGCGAGTACTTGGAGTGTATCTAGATGCAAAGCTCCACTGGCACAAACACCAGAGGATTATTCTTCAAAAAGTACAGAAAGCACTCTCTTCTCTTTCTAGAACTTCCTATTCTACTTGGGGCTTTCCAGTTCACACATCATGTCTGGTGTACACTGCTATACTGAGATCTCTACTGAGCTATGCAGTGGGGATCTGGTTTAACTCTCTAAGAAAATCCTCCAATATCTCTTCTCTTGTTTCATTTCAAAACAGATGTCTAAGACTTATTGGGGGTGCTTTTAAAGCCACTCCTTCTTTTCTATTAGAGAGTGAGCTTTTTCTTCTACCTCTAGACCTCTACTTTAAATTTCACACTGCCTGTTTTCTTTCTTCTATTCAAAACTCCCCTCTCAAATACTTTCTTGACAGTATCTTTTCCACTATTTCCAGCTATGCCTCTCTCTTGAAGAAACCTTTAAAGAAATCCTCAACTATCTCTCCTAAGTGGAAATTCACTTGGTTAAGTCAAATAACTACTAACCAGGCTAGTTCAAAGAAAGAACTACAAAAGGTCTTTACTAAAGAGTGGGAAGACCAATGGGAAGAGAAGAAAAGAAGAAGCTATCCAGGCTGGCAGACTTTCTGTCAAAAGCCACACAAAAACAATCTGAAGCTCTACAAAGAGTTACAGAAAGCTGAGGCAAGTCTGCTACTGCAAATCAGGACTGGAAGAATTGGTCTGGCAAGTTTTCTTTTCAGAGCTGGAGTTCCTGACTTCCCTACCCCACTATGTGTGTGTGGCCAAGCAGAAGAAACTGCAAAACATATCATCTCTTCATGCTCTCTTTATTCAAGACAAAGACAACAAGTCTCTTTTAATCCCCAAGACTTCACCACTATTATTTCAAACCCAGAGCTACTACAGAAGTTCTTGTACTGGTTTATGTCTTTGAAAAGACTAAACCAGTTTAATCTAGGTTTCAAACTCCACTATTCCCAATCTAATACCTAGATTCTCTTCTCTTACCAGAAACTTCAAGATTCCTTTTGTTACATTCCCTAGTCACACCCTGCCTTCAGTTTTTATCCCTTCAAAGGTTTTCTGAAGGAGTTCACTAATAGCTAGAAGATCTGCATGGCTGTAAAGCTACTACCAGTGTAAGAATCAAATAAAATAAAAAAATAAAAAATAAAATAAAAAATAGCTTGGCAGAAGTTGAGACCCAGAGCTTTCAGAAATCTATTTGGCAGCTCATCTTTTCCCCCTGCTGTAAAAGATTTCTTCTTGTTTAGGATTTACTCCACTTCTTCAGCAATAACCTTCTGGGAGAGCTGGATCTCTGGAGTACTCTGGGATCTCTCTGTACTTGGTTCTAGAGTGAGTGCTTTGGGAAAGAACTGGACTGAGAATACTTTTATCTTCTTCTTAAAGGTTTTAGCTAGTCCTTCTTGAGTTTCCAAGTCTGGGACCAGAGAAAGATCAGGAGTCCTGTTGGCTTTTGTTTTTCCCCACTTTGCAAGCTTCCAGAATTTTGAAGAACTGGCTAGCTCATGGACTTGTTACCTGAAGGTGTTCTGCTTTCTCTCTCTGACTGCTTTTTTCTTGTTCTTGGTTACTTGCTCTAGATCTTCTTGGGATACCTGTTCTCTGAGAACTTGTCTTCTTACTCTTCTTTTCTCTCTAACCTTGTTCTGGATCTCTTGATTCCACCAGGAAACTGAGTGGCCAGATTGCTTCTGGCCACAGTTGTACTATGCCAGAACATAGTGTAGAGTTGGCACCCCCCCACAGGGTCTCTACCACACTTTCCCACAGTTCTGAGGTCTCTTGCACTCCACTATACATACTCACCCCTGGGATCCTGCTTTGGAGTGCTGGGTCACCAGCCCAGAGTCCACACTCCAACTGTAGTTTGCTTTCTGAGCTTGTTGTTTGCAGTCTAAGCCTGCACTCCATACAAACTGGCATGTGCATCTGTCCTCTTGGGCTATATAGACAGTCTTGTAGTAGGCCCAGGCCCTACCTCTGTCACTGCTATTATATACTATATCTCACAGCTGTTAACTGTTTCATGTTACCTTCACAGATCTCTTGTACAAAGACTGACTATGCCTTGCAGATCTTACAGACTCTGCAGACTGTGCCAGCATCTGCAGGGCTGTCTTTCCAGTCCACTAACCAAGTAGAGAGAAGTTCTCCTTGGTCCACTGTCACCTGTGGAGCTCTGGTTGCACCTGTTGGCCCACTGGATAACCCAGTCCTCTGGCTCCAGATTGTGGATTGTATAAAAAGACTTTGTGGCAAGGTCTTAGGCAAAACCATCAAGCCAGCACTTTGGCTATCACACAGCTCTTAGGCACTGGAGACAAAACCTCTGAGAGACTCAAAGTACACTGTTCCCTGGTGGAACCAAGAGATTAAAGAGAAAATTAAAGAGGAAAGAAAACTAAGAAGAAAAGTCTTCCAAAACCAAGAACCAGTCTACAAACTTGAAAAAGTAATAAAGGAAAAGAAACACCTGATCAAGAATGCTAAAAGAAAGATATTCAGAGAACAACTCCAGAACCTGGCTGAAACACAAAAGCACTGGAAAATAGCCAAGTGGGGTAAAGAAAAAGCTGGCAAACCACCAGAACTTCCAATTGTTCCAGAGCTCACAAAGCAAGATGGAGAAACTGCCAGAACTTTCACAGAAAAGGTAGAAGTATTCAAAACCCAGTTCTTCCCTCTACCTCTCCAGCCAGTACCAGAATCCCAGGACCAGCCAGCCAACCACCAACAACACCAGCTATCTCAGGAAATCTCCAAAGAAGATATTCACAATATTCTGAAAAAGAAAAAACCTTTTACAGCTCCTGGGAAAGACACTCTACCCAATGGATTTCTAAAGGTATTAGGAGACTCTTTCAATAAAAAGATAGCCAAAGTTCTGGAAGCCTGCTGGAAGCTAGAATATTTCCCTGACAGATACAAAGCAGCCAGAACAATATGCTTGAGAAAGTCTAGCAAAGGATCCTATTGCTATACCAAAGCTTGGAGGCCAATAGCACTTCTCAACACAATTGGGAAGCTGATGGAAGCTCTGGCAGCCACAAAGCTAAGTGAACTGGCTGAGAAAGAAAACCTGCTACCAGAAATCCAGATGGGCTTCAGAAAAGGAAGATCAACTGAGTCTGCACTATTTTTACTCACTTCCCAAGTTGAAAAAGTCTGGAAGGAAGGAATGGTAGCCAGTCTTCTTTCTCTGGATATCTCAGGAGCTTATGATAGAGTTCTGCCAGACATTCTCAAGAAAATCCTGGAGAGAAAAGGAATTCCCAGCTGGTTTGTTAACTGGATCTTTCCTTTCACTACCCAAAGAAAAACCTCTCTTGTTTTTGATGATTCAGAGTCTTCTTTGTTTCCAGTACACTGTGGAGTCTCTCAAGGTTCACCTCTCTCTCCTATTTTATTTCTTTTCTATATTTCAGATCTTCATAATATTGTTCATACACCAGAGAAAGATGTATCAGCTCTGGGCTTTGCAGATGATACAGACCTTCTGGCATTTTCCCCTTCTCTTAAAAGCAATCTCCTGAAGCTAAAGTCTACTCACTCCAAGTGTTTAGACTGGGCAAGAAAACATGGAATGAAGTTTGCACCTGAAAAGTATGAACTTCTCTATTTTTCTAGAAGAAGAACAGATAATCTTCAGCTCAGTCTAAGACTTGGAGAAGTGGTACTACAGCCTAAGAAAGAAGTGTGTATTCTGGGACTACACTATGATTCCAAGCTTCTCTGGAAAAAACACCAGAAAATCATGTTATAGAAAGCTTCCAAGTTTTTCTCAGCACTTTCCAGAACTACTTTTTCTACATGGGGTCTACCTGTTCTCTCTGCTAGACTTGTCTACACTGCAATACTGAGATCACTTCTCAGCTATGCAGTAGGAGTCTGGTTCAATCTCCACAAAAAACCTTCTAATATTTCTTCTCTAAATCTTTTCCAGACTAAGTGTCTAAAAACTATAGGAGGTGTCTTCAAAGCTACTCCTACATTTCTTCTTGAAGGAGAACTATTCCTACCACCTCTTGATCTTTATTTCAAATTCAGAACAGCAACTTTCCTACAATCTTTCTATTTTTCTAATACTTCTCCTAATCCTCTCTCCTCACTTCTCTATAAGCTCTTTTCCCAGATCACTGTTTTTGATTCTACTCTGAGAACACCTCCAAAGTCTCTGTCTACTGTCACACCTAACTGGAAAGCAAGATGGCTAGAAGAACTAACCACTAACCAAGATTACTCTAAGAAACAAATTCAAGAAGTGTTTCAGAAAGAGTGGGAAGCCAGATGGCAGGCAAACAGACAAAAGTGTTCTCCAGTCTGGGAGCTATTTTGCAGACTACCCCAAAGGAAAAATCTCAAAGTTTTCAAAGACTTGAGAAAAGCTGAAGCTAGTCTTTACTTGCAGATTCTATCAGCAAGGATAGGACTAGCCAGCTTTCTTTTCAGAGCAAATGTTCCAGACTTCCAATCCCCTCTATGTTCCTGTGGTTTTAGAGAAGAGACTGCTCAACATATCACTTTCTCTTGTATCAAGTTTCTTACTCAAAGACAGCAAGCCACTTTTCTTTCCTACAATTTCTCTACTTTACTTCAAAAGCCTAAAGTGCTTAAAGAATTTCTTCTCTGGTTTATGTCTTTGAAAAAACTAGACCAGTTTTACTGAGCACACCAACTCTTACCAGAAAACCAATTATCTCTGTGATTTTATTTTCTCCAGACACTGCATATTCTCCCAGATAATTCCCTAGTCTCACCCAAGTCTCAGTTTTTATTCCTTCAAAGGTTTTCTGGGAAAAAAAGTATGTATCTAGAAGTTCTGCATGGCTCACCAGCCAAATCAGAGTAAGAATAAAATAAAAAAATAAAATAGGCACTGGAGTGGTGACATCTTCTTGTACAACCACTTTTCTTCTTTAACAGGTGGTCTCTGTTTGATTAACAACAATGTGGTGCCAAGACCACTCCCCCCTAGCAGATTCTCACATGTTAGCTGGAGACTCTGCTATAAGGGTGACATGACAAGAACTTTTCTTGACTACTCCAGAGGTGCCCTATCAGACACCTAGACTTCACATCCACCAGCTGTGAGGCTGGCTTCAGACTGTAGTGTACATAGTAGTTGTCTGTCAGGTGGTTTTCATCTCCCAAGCTTGGTTGCAGTTCTCTGTTCTGCTGTAGCTGTTTCACAGAGGTGTCCAGAGTGCCTGTACAACACCTCCAGTGGCCTGTCACTCCACAACACCAGCAGCTCAACCAGTGACTTGATTAGCTCTCAGTGCAGTGACTACAAGCAGTCTGGGAAGCTATCCACCATCAACTGCCCCAAGGTTTCCAGCCTGCACTATGTGGAGGTTTGAGTTGTTGCAGACTCTGCCAAAGTGGTAGAGGTGGCAGAGAAAAGCACTTCTCATCCAACTCTACCACACAGAAAGCTGATACCCCTTGGAGAGAACTCCCCCCCTCAGGCTTCTGTATATAAGAGAACCCAGATAGCTGGGGAGAATAGCTCTCCAGGCTGAACAACAAATACCAACAACAATAGCAAAAAAGTTACCCATCTTGCTATTCATCTATTAAGTCTCTGCCCTTCTTACCCAGACACACAGACCACCTATATTCTGTGTGAATATATACTGGCCTTTAACAGTTTCAGTCTCTAATGTATAGAACACTGACTTAATACAATAGTAGAAAAAAAAAATCAAATAAAAAATAAAAATTAAAAAATACAATAGTAGATCCACACAGCTCTACCTTTTCACAGGCAGACTGTACTCAGACTACACCTCAGGTGCAAGCCCAGGTGCTACCTACCTCTACCACCCTGGGGCGGCATGGTGTAGTGGGAAGCTGGTGAGAGTTTCCCACTACATGGCACCCATGACCCAGAACTAGTGGTGTCAGGTCTGGAGAACCTGACTAAACTAGTCGTCAGTTTGAATCTGACCCACCCCACATTCTGCCACAAAAACCCCCAAAATTTATAGAACTTGTCTAAGATGTACTACTCACAAGATGTATGAAAACCCCCAAGAAATAGCTCACCCAATATCTGTCAAGATCCACAAAACCCTTATTACTGTGGTTTTCCTATTTTCCCTACAGGGTTTGGGGTTTTCCCACAGTACGTACACTACAAACCACAGGGTGTACGGTAAATGTGTGAGGTCCCCGAGTCAAGTCTACCAGAGACAAAAATTCTTCAAGAAGTTCTGCATGGCTTAACAGCTGAATCAGTGTAAGAATCAAATCAAATCAAACCTCTACCACTCTCACCTTACCTCTAAAGCTGTTGAAGGTGAGTACACTGAAAAGATATGATGGATCACAAGAGAGATTGGAATTATTCTTCTCTCAGCTTGAGATTTACTACAGGTTCAATACCACACAATTCCCAACAGAACAGAAGAAGGTACTATTCACAGTCTCCTACCTGGACAAACTAATATTCACATAGTTCAGTATCTACCTACAAGACTTCCTTGACAACAAGGAAGATCTCTCAAACATGAAGACTATGATATAGCAGATTATCAGAAGTTTCTTGACTTTCAAGACTCAGATAAAGAAGACTTTTGGGGTCATCAACAAGAAACAAGATATAGAACAAAAACTCCAAGCACTACAGCAGACAGAGTCAGTATCAGACTTTGTGGCAAGGTTCCAACAACTGTCAGTGAGGACACAGTGGGGAGATAGTGTCTTAACAGCACTATTCTACCAAGCCCTCAAGGAACAAGTCAAGGATAACATCACATGTGGAGACTGACCCACCAATCTTGAAGACATGATCAATATAGTGGTATGTATCAATAACCAACAGTTTGAATAAAAGCTTGAGAAGTGAGGTAAGTATACAAAACTATAGGGTAAGAAAACAGTGCCAGTATAGGACAAGTACAGCTTGATGCCCATGGAAATCAATACAGCAACACCACAGGCAACAAAGAAGAAAGAAACACAGAAGTGTTATAACTACCAGAAAGTAGGTCACCTCACAGCCAACTGCTGAAGTAAGAGAAAAGAAGAAGGCAAGAGTAAGCAGTTGAATACTACTGGTGCCTGGAAAGACAAGAGTATTCAGGAGCCACTAAAAGCTCCCAGAGGCACACTACCCATTGTGACAAGGCAATAGCAGAGCAGAACTCGAGCCTAACTGATTCAGTAACCTTGACCTGACTTGGCTTGAGACTTGAGACTTGGATTGATGTACAAGACGAAAGACAAGGAAGGAAGAAAAAGAGAAAAGAAGAGAAGAAGCTGGGGGAGCAGGAGAAGTTCTTATAGACAGGGGATCAGGCAACAGCAGAGCAAACAGGCAACAGTGCAGATAGAACTTCCCGGCAAGGTGTGTGACTTGTGCCAGATATGCAACAAGGCAATAGCAGAGTAAACAGGCAACAGTGCAGATGGAACTTCCTGGCAAGGTGTGTGACTTGTGCCAGATATGCAACTGGGCCAGAACTGTGACATTACCCCCCTTCTTCACATAGTGAACTCCTGTGAGTCTCAGGCCACTTGTGGGTGTAGTTCCCTGGCCGTGGTTTCCTTGCGTATTTCTCATGGAAGTTGTAGATGGTGTCTATGGCATTGTCAAGATACTTAATAGACTCTTCAGTGGTATCTTCAATTGGCCATCCAGACTATTTGACCAGGTACTTGAACTTCTGTCAAGATGTTGCTGGCTTGGAGTCAAGGATTTCTTCAACCTAGAACTCTTCATCTGTGTCTTGACCAATAACAGGGCCAGGGTGTTCATTTGATTGGCCAGGGATAGGATTAGCAGGTGTCAGACGTAGAAGAGAAACATGAAAGACAGGGTGGATCTTGAGAGTGTGTGGAAGCTCCAGATAGCAGGGACAGCTTCTGACTGTCTTCAACACCTTGAATAGTCCAATCCACTTGTTGTCAAGCTTTTTGCATGGGCAGTGTGTCCTGATGTTCTTGGTATTCAGCCAAACAAGATCTCCAGTTTGATAGGACAGTGACAGGACTTGATGCAAATTGGTGGTGTGAGCTTAAGCTTCCTGGGATAGTCAGAGTTCAGCTTACAACTATTCCAGAATCTGGCCTGCGAAGACTCAAACCTCCACACGGTGCAGGCTGGGAACCTCGGGGCAGCGATGGCAGGCAGTCTCCCAAGCTGCTTGTAGTCGCTGCACTGAGAGCTAATTGAGTCACCGGTTGAGCTGCTGGTGCCCGTGGAGTGACAGGCCACCGGAGGTGTTGTGCAGGCACCCTGGACACCCCCGTGAAGTGACATCAGCAGAACAGAGGACTTCGACCAAACTGGTTATGAAAACCACCCGACAGATGTCTACCGTGTACGCTACAGCCTGAAGCCAGCCTTGCAACTGGTGGATGTGAAGTCTAGACACCCGACAGGGCACCTCTGGAGTAGACAAGAGGAGTTCCTATCACACACCCCCCTTCTGGCAGAGTCTCCAGCAGCTGATGCATCAAGGATCTTGTTCTAGGAGGGGAGTGATGTCTGTACTGCGGCGTTGTTAATCGAACAGGGACTACGTGTTAAAGAAGGTGAGCAGGTGGCACGAAGAGTTTCTGCTGCTCCAGTACCTAATGGCCGTGTGATAGTCAAAGTGCTGGCTTGATGGTTTTGCCTAAGGTCTTCCCACAGATTCTCTTCGGGCCACCTACAGACTGGGGCTAGGGCACTGGAGGTTCTCCAGTGGGCCACCACATACATCCGGGGTCCCACAGACGACAGCGGGCAGACAGAGACTTCTCCCTACTTGGTTAGTGGGCTGGAAAGGCAGTCCTGCAGGTGCTGGCATGGCCTGCAGGGTCTGTAGAGCCTGCGAGGCATGGTCGGCCTCTGTACAAGAGATCTACAGAGATAACACGAAACAGCAAGAGCTGCGGGGCGTGGCATATAATGGCAGTGACGGCAGTAGGGTCTGGGCCTACTACGAGACTGTCTATATAGCCCGAGAGGACGGAAGCGCATGCCAGTCTGTACAGAGTGCAGGCTCAGGCTGCAAATGACGGGCTCAAGGAGCAAACTGCAGTTGGAGCGTGGGCTCCGGGCTGGCAACCCAGCGCTCCGAAGCAGGACCTAGGGGTGAGCGTACACGGCAGAGCGCAAAAGACCTCAGGACTGCGGGGAAGCGTGGCAGAGACCCTGCACGGGATGTCGACTCTGCGCTATGCCTCGGCATAGCTCAACTGTGGCCAGGCTGGCAGACTTTCTGTCAAAAGCCACACAAAAACAATCTGAAGCTCTACAAAGAGTTACAGAAAGCTGAGGCAAGTCTGCTACTGCAAATCAGGACTGGAAGAATTGGTCTGGCAAGTTTTCTTTTCAGAGCTGGAGCTTCTGACTTCCCTACCCCACTATGTGTGTGTGGCCAAGCAGAAGAAACTGCAAAACATATCACCTCTTCATGCTCTCTTTATTCAAGACAAAGACAACAAGTCTTTTTTAATCCCCAAGACTTCACTATTATTTCAAACCCAGAGCTACTACAGAAGTTCTTGTACTGGTTTATGTCTTTGAAAAGACTAAACCAGTTTAATCTAGCTTTCAAACTCCACTATTCCCAATCCAATACCTAGATTCTCTTCTCTTACCAGAAACTTCAAGATTCCTTTTGTTACATTCCCTAGTCACACCCTGCCTTCAGTTTTTATCCCTTCAAAAGTTTTCTGAAGGAGTTCACTATTAGCTAGAAGATCTGCATGGCTGTAAAGCTACTACCAGTGTAAGAATCAAATAAATAAATAAAAAAATTCCAGAATCTGCATCATTTCTCCAGAGATTTCCATAGCATCTTGGTTGCAGGCTTTACTTGTGGGTGTGATGCTGAGTTGTGGATGGAACCTTTTGTTGGCAAAGAACAGTGACATGCCAGAGGAATCAGACTGGGAGTTGTTCTACGTGAACTCTGCCAGAGGAAGCCATTGGACCCAGTCATCTTGGAGATAGTTGACATAGGATCTCAGGTAGTGTTCAAGCTCCTGATTCTCTTGTTCTGTCTGACTATCTGTCTCTGGGTGGTGTCCTGAGAATAGTCGTAGCATGATGTCAAGATGGACACAGAGTGCTTTCCAGAATGAGCTGACAAACTGACCTCCTCTGTCTGAGACAATGCTCCTGGGCAAGCCATAGGTACGGACAACAAACTGGATGAACATCCAGACAAGATGCAAGGTTGTTATCTCAGCACATGGCACAAAGTGGTGTTCTTTGGTGAGATGGTCAGTGATAACCCAGATGTGCTTGGCACCAGGGAAGCAGGCATCTCTTAACTTGGGCAAGTCAGTAATGAAATCCATAGCCAGATCCTGCCAACATTGCTGAGGCATGGGAAGAGATAGCAGCTCTCCTTGGCGATCACAGGCAGGCTTTGCTCAAGAGCAGACATGACAATTCCTGATGTTTTTTTTATTTTATTTTATTTATTTTATTTGATTCTTACACTGGTAGTAGCTTTACAGCTATGCAGATCTTCTAGCTAATAGTGAACTCTTTCAGAAAATCTTTGAAGAGATAAAAACTGAAGCCAGGGTGTGACTAGGGAATGTAACAAAAGGAATCTTGAAGTTTCTGGTAAGAGAAGAGAATCTAGGTATTAGGTTGGGAATAGTGGAGTTTGAAACCTAGATTAAACTGGTTTAGTCTTTTCAAAAACATAAACCAGTACAAGAACTTCTGTAGTAGCTCTGGGTTTGAAATAATAGTGGTGAAGTCTTGGGGATTAAAAAAGACTTGTTGTCTTTGTCTTGAATAAAGAGAGCATGATTTTTTTGATTTGATTTGATTCTTACACTGTTTGTAGCTTTACAGCCATGCAGATCTTCCAGCTAATAGTGAACTTCTTCAGAAAACCTTTAAAGGAATAAAAACTGAAGACAGGGAGGTGACTAGAAAGTGTAGCAAAAGGAAATCTTGTAGTGTCTGGTAGGAAAAGCTTCTAGATGTTGGAGTGTGAATAGTGAAGTTTGAAAGCCAGATTAAATTGGTTTAGTCTTTTCAAAGACATAAACCAGTACAGAAACTTCTGTAGAAGCTCTGGGTTTGAAATAATAGTAGTGAAATCTTGGGGGTTAAAGAGAGCATGTTGTCTTTGACTTGAGTAGAGAGAGCATGAAGAGGTGATATGCTTTACTGTCTCTTCTGCTTGACCACACATGCATAGGGGGGTAGGAAAGTCAGGGACTCCAGCTCTGAAAAGAAAACTTGCTAGACCAATTCTCCCAGTTCTGGTTTGCAGTAGTAGACTTGCCTCAGCTTTCTGTAGCTCTTTGTAGAGCTTTAGGTTGTTGTAGTGAGGTTTTTGGCAAAACACCTGCCATCCAGCATAGCCTTTTCTTTTCTTCTCCTCCCATTGGTTTTCCCACTCTTTAGTAAAGAGTATTTGTAGTTCTTTCTTTGAACTAGCCTGGTTAGTAGTTATTTGACTTAACCAAGTGAACTTCCAATTAGGAGAGATAGTTGAGGATTTCTTTAAAGGTTTCCTCAGTGAAGAAGCATAGGAAGAAATAGTAGAAAAGGTACTGTCAAGAAAGTCTTTCAGAGAGGAGGTTTGGATAGAAGATAGAAAACAAGCTGTGCGAAATTTAAAATAGAGATCTAGAGGTAAAAGAAAAAGCTCACTCTCTAATAGAAAAGAAGGAGTGGCTTTGAAAGCACCCCCAATAAGTCTCAGACATTTGTTTTGGAATATGATAAGAGAGGAAATATTAGAGGATTTTCTGAGTGGGTTGAACCAAATTCCCACTGCATAGCTCAGTACAGATCTGAGTATTGCAGTGTACACAAGGCGTGCTGTGAGAACTGGAAAGCCCCAGGTGGAGTAAGAGGTTCTAGAAAGAGAAGATAGTGCTTTTTGTGCTTTTTGAAGAATAATTCTCTGGTGTTTGTGCCAGTGGAGTTTGGCATCCAGGTACACTCCCAATACTCGCACTTCTTCTTTTGGTTTTAGAATCACATTCCCAAGTCTAAGCTTGAGCTGCAGATTGTCTGATCTTCTTCTGGAAAAATGAAGTATTTCATATTTCTCAGGAGAGAAGACCATTCCATGTCTTGCAGCCCAAGATAGACATTTAAGATGTGTATTCTTCAACTTCAGAAGGTTGCTTTTAAGAGAGTGTCCAAATGCAAGCAGATTTGTATCATCTGCAAATCCCAGAGCAGAAACACCAGTAGTAGGAGAATGTACAGTCTCATGAAGTTCAGAAATATAGAATAGAAAAAGAATAGGAGACAAAGGGGAACCTTGGGGAACTCCACAGTGAATAGGAATAGAAGAGGACTCAGAGTCATCAAAAACTAGGGTGGTGGTACGTCTGGTACAGAAAGAGAAGATCCAAGAAGTTAGCCAGAGAGGGATTCCTTTTCTCTCCAGAATCTTTTGAAGAATCTCTGGAAGAACTCTGTCATATGCTCCTGAGATGTCCAGAGAAAGTAGAGATGCAACCATGCCTTCTTTCCAGACTTTTTCCACTTGGGAAGTTAGAAGGAAGAGTGCTGATTCAGTTGATCTGCCTTTCCTGAACCCCATCTGGATTTCTGGCAAGAGTTTAGCCTCTTCTGCTACCTTGCTTAGTCTGGCTGCTGTAATAGCTTCCATCAGCTTGCCAGTTGTGTTTAGCAGAGCTATAGGGCGCCAGGCTTTAGCTTGGTTATAGATTCCCTTGCCAGGTTTTCTTAGACAGACTGTTTTTGCATTCTTGAATTTCTCTGGAAAGTATTCCAGTCTCCAGCATGTTGATGTGAGAACAGCTATAGCTTGGCAGAACTTGGGACCCAGAGCTTTCAGAAATCCATTTGGCAGCTTGTCTTTTCCTCCTGCTGTAAAAGGTTTCTTCTTGTTCAGAATTTGCTCCACTTCTTCAGTGGTAACCTCCTGAGAAAGCTGGATCTCTGGGGTACTCTGGTGACTTTCTGTACTTGGTTCTGGAACACGTGCTTCTGGAAAGAATTGAGCTGAGAAAGATTTTGTCTTCTCCTCAAAGCTTTTGGCTAGTCCTTCTTGAGTCTCCAGATCAGGGACCAGAGGAAGATCAGGGGTCTTGTTAGCTTTTGATTTTCCCCACTTTGCAAGCTTCCAGAATTTTGAGGAACTGGCTAGCTCATGAACTTGTTTTCTGAAGGTGTTCTGTTTGCCTTCTCTGACAGCTTTCTTCTTGAGCTTAGTTGCTTCTTCTAGCTCTTCTTGGCTTGCCTGTCCTCTGAGCACTTGTCTTCTTATTCTTCTTTCCTGCTTAACTTTAGTTTGGATCTCTTGGTTCCACCAGGGGACTGAGTGGCTAGATTGCTTCTGGAGTTCTGTGCATCTGTCTGCTATTTCTTGGAGAAAGTGGTTAAGATATTCCAAGTACTCATCCACTTCATGTTTATCTTGAAAGTGGAAGGGCAGCTGCAAATTATTACACTCTTGTTTTGCCAGGTTTGTGTCCAGTGTTTTCCAGTTCCTTTCTGGCTTCCAGGTTTTTCTTGGTGAGTCCAGGTCCAGGCTAGTTAGCACAGGTCTGTGGTCAGACCTATGAAAGAACTGCAAAGCAATTTTAGAAAAGATTAGAGAGTTAGAAAGAGAAGAAGATATAAAGGAAAGATCAATAGGTGAACAGAGTTTGTGGGAAAGAGATCTAGCTATTGTGGGTGTAAAAGGTGCAATAGCTAACTCCAGATTTGAGTTTTTCATTAGAGTTTGGAACTTGTGTGCAGTGTCAGAATATAGTCTTCTTTTCTTTGACCAGTCAGGGTGGTGAAGATTTGAGTCTGGAAGAAGAATATGCTGCCCTTTTGCTTGTAAAGCATTTTGGAGTAGACAGAGAAGAGCTTCTGATGCTTGTAGGTAGTTCTCTTGACTTGAGGGAGTGAAGTATAGATTATGCACCCACAGAGAAGTAGAGGTGTTTTCCAGATGAATTTCAAGAGAAACAAAGTCTTTACTCCAGAAAGTAGGGTGGAGAGATGACAGATTCAGGTTTTTGTTAATAAGAAAAAGAGTTCTACCAATCTCTGGAGAATATAAAGGAAGAAAAGAAGAAAAAACAGTTGAGGTGCTGGTTTGAAGGTGAGGATTCTTCCAGGGTTCTTGAAGTGCAATAATATCTACTTCTTGAAGAGTTGGGGTTGCTAGAAGTAGCTCTTGGACTGATTGGCTTTTCTGCACATTGTATTGAAGAAGTGTGAACTTTGTATTCTTCATGTAGACATTTCATCTTCAAAGATCTTGAAGAGGTTGACTGACTGCTTTCCCCCTGTGTTTGTTGATCTTGTAGACAGAATTTGCACTTCTGGAGACCCTCCTCTGAGTCTCTCTGAGCTTCTAGTTGGCTCTGTGGTTTTCCGTCTTTTTCCCCCTGGAAGAGTCTGTATGAAGGGGAAAGTAACTGGAGACTGTGTGACTGGGACAGTGGTAGCAGTGGAGATCTCATACTTCCCTGGGCGGGAAATCCATGCCTCTCTTGCCTTCTTGACTGCTTCTTGGCGTACTGGGCATGTGCTAGCCCAGGCTGGGTGAGCTCCTTTGCAGTTGCTGCATTTTGGCTTTAGCAGTTGCTCAGGGATTTGGCAGGTTCTTCTTTCATGCTGGCCTCCACAGGCACCACATACAGCTTGATTCCTGCACAGGCGAGCTTGGTGTCCATACCCAAAGCACTTGAAGCATTGTGCCACCACTGTGTTAGCCAGAAAAGGCTCTGCCTCATGCAATCTGTGGCCCAGCACTACTCCACTCTCAATTAGAAGATTGGCCTGTTCCGGGGTGGCCAGATCCAGGTGGAGTGAAGTAACTGGTTTCTTTTGAGCTATAGCCTTCTTTGACCAGTAGGCTCTTAGAATAGTGATTTGCTTGCTCAGGGATGGGTTGCTGTTCTGGATAGTCTGGCGAGTTTTTTCCAGGTTTTCTGGCTGGATGTCTGTGGTTCTGACTCCATGAATCAACACTGGGAATCTCTTGGGTTGGATAGTTGCTTCCTTGGTAAAAATAGCTGATATCCAGGCAGAGTCTTTCTCCAGAAAACTCTTAGTCTCTTGGGTTTCAGTGTTAATAAGAATGTCCCCTGAGGGAAGTTTTCTCACTGCTCTGACTTGTTTATTATAGGGACTGGGGAGTCTGTCTTGGAGAGCTTGAAAAAGCTGGATGTGAGTCCTGTTGGCCATATCAGGTGTCTGGTTACCAGGGTGGACAAGAACTTCCTTCAGAATCCTTGGAGCTAGAGGGATTTGAGCTGGGATATGTTTCTGAACAGCCTGGGCATATGATGGCTTAGATTCTTGCTTGTCTAGCCGCTTGCTAATATTCTCCAGCTCCTGGAAAATCTTGTTGGTCAGACCAGTGGGGAGAGACTGGGTTTTGGTGGACTGGGCTTCATTAGTACAAGAGTTTTTCTTAATATTCTCCCAGCTTTTCAGTACAGATTCTGGGGTAGCTTGAGTCTTGAGCCATGAGTCCAGTAGGTTGTAGTCATTCTGGAGAGCTGGATAGGGGGTAGAAGAACTAGGCTGAGTACCAGCAGAACTGGGAGCTGGCATTGTTGGAGAAGGTGTTGTTTTTCTGGTAGTGTTCTGGGAGGAGTCCGGTTTCTTCTTTTTGACAGGCATAGGGTAGGTAACCTGCACAGTGGGTTGTTCACAAAGGGTCACCTGGTTCCTAGCAGTAATTGCACAATCCTGGGACCACTCCCCAAGACTGTACTTTCCTGGGCAGTCTTTTCCAACTAGACTCTAGGGAAATCTGGCTGTATTAACTCAAGCTGGAGACCACACCCCCTGCCTGAGCTTTCCTAGAGTTTTTCAACTCTACCAGCACTAGAGGCAAGCTCTAAACCATTTCTCTTATCCTGGGAGCCCTGATCTCCTTGATGCTAGATGTTTCTCTTGAGAGAAGTTCAAGCTGTTATCTGTCTGACTGGGAGTACTTGCTCAATCCTGGGACCACACCCCAAGACTGAGTGTTCCTAGGTAATTGGGGCCTGTCCCCAGAAAGAGAGCATGAAGAGGTGATATGTTTTGCAGTTTCTTCTGCTTGGCCACACACACATAGTAGGGTAGGGAAGTCAGGAACTCCAGCTCTGAAAAGAGAACTTGCCAGACTAATTCTTCCAGTCCTGATTTGCAGTAGCAGACTTGCCTCAGCTTTCTGTAACTCTTTGTAGAGCTTCAGATTGTTTTTGTGTGGCTTTTGACAGAAAGTCTGCCAGCCTGGATAGCTTCTTCTTTTCTTCTCTTCCTATTGGTCTTCCCACTCTTTAGTAAAGAGCTTTTGTAGTTCTTTCTTTGGACTAGCCTGGTTAGTAGTTATTTGACTTAACCAAGTGAATTTCCACTTAGGAGAGATAGTTGAGGATTTCTTTAAAGGTTTCTTCAAGAGAGAGGCATAGCTGGAAATAGTGGAAAAGATACTGTCAAGAAAGTATTTGAGAGGGGAGTTTTGAATAGAAGAAAGAAAACAGGCAGTGCGAAACTTAAAGTAGAGGTCTAGAGGTAGAAGAAAAAGCTCACTCTCTAATAGAAAAGAAGGAGTGGCTTTGAAAGCACCCCCAATAAGTCTTAGACATCTGTTTTGAAATGAAACAAGAGAAGAGATATTGGAGGATTTTCTTAGAGGGTTAAACCAGATCCCCACTGCATAGCTCAGTAGAGATCTCAGTATAGCAGTGTACACCAGATGTGATGTGTGAACTGGAAAGCCCCAAGTAGAATAGGAAGTTCTAGAAAGAGAAGAGAGTGCTTTCTGTGCTTTTTGAAGAATAATCCTCTGGTGTTTGTGCCAGTGGAGCTTTGCATCTAGGTACACTCCAAGTACTCACACTTCTTCTTTTGGTTTGAGAATCACATTCCCCAGTCTGAGCTTGAGCTGAAGATTGTCTGATCTTCTTCTGGAAAAATGAAGTATTTTATATTTCTCAGGTGAGAAGACTATTCCATGTCTTGCAGCCCAGGATAGATATTTGTGGTGTGTGTTCTTTAACTTCAGAAGGTTACTTTTCAAGGAGTGACCAAAAGCAAGCAGATTTGTATCATCTGCAAACCCCAGGGCAGATACACCAGAAGAGGGAGTATGCACAGTCTCATGCAATTCAGAAATGTAGAATAGAAAAAGAATAGGGGATAGTGGAGAACCTTGAGAAACTCCACAATGAATAGGAATAGAACAAGACTCAGAATCATCAAAGACAAGAGTGGTAGAGTACTTATCACAGAAGGAGTAGATCCAGGAAGCTAGCCAGGCAGGTATTCCTTTTCTTTTCAGAATTTGCTGTAGTACCTTGGGGAGAACTCTGTCATAGGCTCCTGAGATATCCAGTGAGAATAGGGATGCAACCATGCCTTCCTTCCAGACTTTTTCCACTTGGGAGGTTAGAAGGAAAAGTGCTGCTTCTGTGGATCTTCCTTTCCTAAAGCCCATCTGGATATCTGGCAATAGTCCAGCTTCTTCTGCTATCTTGCTTAGTCTGGCTGCAGCAATAGCTTCCATCAACTTGCCTGTTGTGTTTAGCAGAGCTATAGGGTGCCAGACTTTAGCTTGATTGTAGGTTCCCTTGCCAGGTTTCCTCAAGCAGACTGTTTTTGCACTCTTAAATCTTTCAGGGAAGTACTCTAGTTTCCAGCATGTTGAAGTCAGAATAGCTAGAGCTTGGCAGAACCTAGGCCCCAGAGCTCTCAGAAATCCATTTGGCAGCTTGTCTCTCCCTCCTGCTGTGAAAGGTTTCTTCTTGGCCAGAATTTGCTCCACTTCTTCACATGTTACCTCCTGGGAGAGCTGTATCTCAGAGATAGTCTGGGAGCTTTCTGAGCCTGGTTATGGAACTAGAGCTTTTGGAAAGAACTGCTGTGAGAAGGCTTTTTATTTTATTTTATTTTATTTTATTCTTACACTGATTTAGCTGTAGAGCCATGCAGAACTTCTAGGTATATGTTTGTTTCTCCAGAAAACCTTTGGAGGAATAAAAACTGGAGCTTGGGAGAGACTAGGGAAAATCTTGTGGAATATGCAGTAGCTAAGAAAATTTGTACATGTAGCTATTTGTTAAAACAAACAGTTGACTTGGTAGAGCTTAGAAAGAGAGTTGGTGGGCTAGGTTGAACTGGTCAAGTCTTTTCAAAGACATAAACCAGAAAAGAAGTTTAGGAAGTAGCTTGGAGGAGAATAAGATAGATGGGAAATCTTGTAGAGGGAATTGGACTTGTTGTCTTTGGTTTGAAAATTTGTTACAGAAAAAAGTGATGTGTTGGGCTGTTTCTTCTCCAAAACCACATGTGCATAGAGGGGAGTTAAAGTCTGGAACATTTGCTCTGAAAAGAAAACTGGCCAGTCCTATTCTTGCTGACAGAATTTGAAGAAATAGACTAGACTCAGCTTTTCTCAAATCTTTGAAGATATTGAGGTTTTTCTTCTGTGGCCTTCTGGTGAACATGTCCCAAATAGCAGAACAATTTCCTCTGCTTACCTGCCATCTGGCTTCCCATTCTTTGTGGAAAACCTCCTGTAGACTTTTCTTTGAGAAGTCTTGGTTAGTAGTTAGTTGTTCCAGCCAGACTGTTCTCCAGTTTAGAGAAATAGTTGTCAGAGACTTTGGTGTAGTTCTGAGAGAAGAAACATAGAGAGAAATTTGACTGTGTAGTTTGTGGAGAAGTGTAGAAGAAGAGTTGGGTAGTGTGTTTGAATAGAAAGATGAAAGAAAACATGCTGTTCTCAGCTTGAAGTATAAGTCTAGAGGGGGTAGAAATAGTTCTGATTCAAGTAGGAAAATAGGAGTGGCTTTAAAGACACCTCCTATAGTTCTTAAACATTTATTTTGGAAAGTAGATAATGAAATAATATTAGAGAGTTTCTTTTGGGGATTGAACCAGACTCCTACTGCATAACTAAGAAGAGATCTTAGTATAGCAGTGTAGCCATGACGTGCTGTTAGGACTGGTAGTCCCCAAGTAGAGTAGGTTGTTCTGGATAAAGCTGAGAAATATTTGGAGGCTTTCTGTGACATGATTTTTTGGTGTTTTTTCCAGACAAGTTTTGAGTCAAAGTAAAGTCCCAAGATGCGCACTTCTTCTTTTGGTTGAAGTACCACTTCTCCAAGTCTTAGACTGAGCTGAAGATTGTCTCTTCTTCTTCTAGAAAAATGGAGAAGTTCATACTTTTCAGGTGCAAACTTCATACCATGTTTTCTTGCCCAGTCCTGACATTTGGAATGTGTAGACTTCAACTTGAGAAGGTTGCTTTTCAAGGAGGAGGAGAATGCAAGAAGATTAGTGTCATCTGCAAAACCAAGTGCTGAAACTCCTTTCTCAGGGGTGTGTACAGTATTGTGCAGTTCTGAGATATAGAAAAGAAATAGAATAGGAGAGAAAGGTGATCCTTGAGGGACTCCACAGTATATAGGGAACTGGGGGGATTCTGAGTCATCAAACACCAGAGAGGTAGTACGTGAAGTAGTGAAGGAAAAGATCCAGGATACAAACCACTTAGGAATCATTCTCTTAATCAGGATCTTTCTGAGAACTTCTGGCAAGACTCTGTCATAGACTCCAGAGATGTCTAGAGAGAGAAGACTAGCAACCATTCCTTCTTTCCAGATCTTTTCTACCTGGGAGGTCAGAAGAAAAAGTGCTGATTCTGTTGATCTTCCTTTTCTGAATCCCATCTGGATTTCTGGCAAGAGATTTTCTTTCTCAGCTAGCTCACTTAGTCTTGCAGCTGCAATAGCTTCCATTAGCTTCCCAATTGTATTCAGGAGAGCTATAGGGCGCCATGCTTTTGCTTGACAGTAGGATCCCTTGCCAGGTTTCCTTAGGCAGATTGTCTTGGCTGACTTGTACCTGTCTGGAAAGTATTCCAGTCTCCAGCAAGCCTCCAAAACCTTAGCAATTCTTTTGTTGAAAGGGTCTCCCAGTGCTCTTAGAAATCCATTTGGTAGAGTATCTTGGCCTGGTGCTGAGAGAGGTTTTTTCTTCTTTAGAACCTCTTGTACTTCTTCCTTGGAGACTTCTTGGGATAGTTGCTATTCCTGGGTTTCTTCTGGCAGGTCCTGTTCCTCTGGCTCTGGCTGTAGGGGAAGAGGGAAGAATTGAGTCCTGAAAGCTTCTGTTTTCTCTTCAAAAGACTTTGCCAGCTGTCCTTGTTGTCCTATAAGTTCTGGGACTATTGGTAGGTCAGGAACTTTGCCGGCTTTTTCTTTTCCCTATTTGGCAATTCTCCAGTAGTCCTGGGTTTCTGCTAGCTGGTGGAGATATGTTCTGAATGTCTTTCTTTTGGCTTGTCTGATCAGACTCTTTTTCTTTTTAGTTATCTCCTCTAGTCTGGTGGTTTCCTCTTGGCCTTGGAGTACTTTTCTTCTTACTTTTCTTTCCTCCTGGATTATTTCTTTGATTTCCTGGTTCCACCATGGTACTGCATACCTGGACTCTTTGCAAGTTTGGGTTGTCTTGTTTGCAATTTCTTGGAGAGTTTTGTCCAGTCTTTCCAGGTAATCATCCACTTCTTTCTTGCTAGTAAGAGATGGAATAGGTGGTAGGTTATCAGCTTCTTGTCTTGCTTGACTAGCATCCAGAGTTCTCCAGTTCTTTTTGTCTGTTCTGGTTTTTCTTGGAGTCTCCAGACTGAGAATTGTGTGCACTGGTCTGTGGTCTGACCCTGTGTGGAATCTCATGTTAATTTGTGAGTAAATAAGAGAATTAAGTAAAGAACTTGAAATAAAAGAAAGATCAATTGCTGATGAAGGTGGTTCTAGAAGAGTTCTTGCTCTTGTTGGTGTGTAGGGAGCTATTGCCAGCTCTAGTCCCTATTTGTCTGTTAGGTTCTTGAAGGATAAGGCCAGTTCTGAGTATAGCTGGCTTGACTTTGACCAACTTGGGTGGTGGAGATTTGAGTCTGTCAGGAGAATATGTTCACCCTCTTTTTGGATAGCTTGTTCCAGTAGGTCTAGAAGAGTCTGAGCTGACTCTCTATAGTTCCTTTGGCTTGTGGGTGTGAAATAGAGGTTGTGGATCCAGAATGACTTTGTTTGAACTCTTATCTCCAAGGAGACTAGATCTTTACTCCAGAAAATTGGGCTTATAGATGACCGCAAAATTCTTCTGTTAACAAGAACAAGTGTTCTCCCTAGCTCCTGGCTTTGTAAAGGGTAGAAGGCTGAGAATGTTGTAGAGATGCTTGATTCTTGGTGGGGGTTTTTCCAGGGTTCTTGCAGAGTGATGATGTCCACTTCCTGTAGTCTAGGGTTTGCCAGTAGAAGTTCTTGGCATGTCTGGCTTTTCTGGACATTGTACTGGAGAAGGTTAAGTGTGGAGTAACTCATTAATCCTCTTGGCTAGAGTCTTCCAAGATCTCAGTAGCTTTTTTTCTGGGTATGTTGATTTGGAACTCTGAGTTCTGTGCAAGTGGGAAAGTGGGGAGCTGAGTGTTCAGTCTTGAGCTTGAGCATGCTCTTAGTACTTCCCCTTGTTTTCTTTTCTTAGCTTCTTGTCTGTCTTGTAGACTTGGCCCTTTTTCTTGTGTTGAGGGAGTCTGAGGTAGAGCTAGTCTGGGAGCTATTGTGTACCTCCCTGGTCTTGCTAGCCATACCTCTCTTGCTTTCTGGATTGCTTCCTGTTTTTTCTGGCAGGACTTTGACCAGGCTGGGTGGTTTCCCTTGCAGTTTGCACATTTTGGTGTTAGAGTTTCTGGAGAAGTCTGGCAGTCTCTTCTGGCATGCTTTCCTCCACAGGCTGTGCACTGGGCTTGGGCTTGGCAAGTGCGTGCTTGGTGTCCAAACCTAGCACATTTGTAGCACTAGGTGACTGATGTTGCTAGCAGGGCTGGTTCTACTTCATGTAGAGTGTATCCTAGAACTACTCCTTTCTCAATTAGGAGGTTTGCTTGCTCTGGGGTGGCTAGATCCAGATGTAGAGATGTGACTGGCTTCTGGAGGAGTTTGGCTTTTCTGGACCAGTAGGTTCTTAGGATGTTGACCTTACTTTCCATCCCAGGGTTTTGGGAGAAGATTGTCTTTTTTGTTTCCTCCAGGTTTTCTGGCTTGAAGTCTTTTGTCTGCACCCCATGGACTAGCAGTGGAAAGATTCTGGGTGATATCTTGGCCTCTGCTGTAAAGACAGCTGGGATCCAGTCCTTGTTTTCCTCTAGCTGAGTCTTGGCTTGAGGAGTTTCCAGAGAGATTATAATATCTCCTGAGGGTAGTTTTCTGGCTGCTCTTATTTCTTTTTGGCAGGAGAGTGGTGTTTTCTTCTTGAGAGCTTCCATGAGCTGGGCTGGTGTTCTGTTTGCTAACTGGCCAGTCTGAGTTCCAGGTCTGATAGTGATTTCACTGTGGATTCTGGTTGGAACAGGGATTTCCTGTCCTACTGTTTTCTGGGCTGCCTGGGCATATGTTGGCTTGGTGTTTTGTTTTTGGACTTGTTTCTCAATGCTGTCCAGTCTCTCAAGTATCTTCTGGAGACTCTGGGAGTTAGCTGAATAAGTAGAGACATCTTTGTCCAGAGCTTCTGCCACTTTGGACAGAATACTATCCCATGCTTTTTTGATGTGTTGGGGAGCTTTTGTGTGGATAAGCCATTCTTCCACTAGCTGGGGAGGTGTCAGCCCCTTCTCTTCTTCTTTTTCTTGAGTCTGGGATTGGTCTGTCAGGGAGTTAGCCACTGGGGGTTGCTGGGAGCTTGGAGAAGGCTGGTTTTCTTTCTCTTTCTCTGGTTTTTTCTTTGACATTATGTGATTTTGGGTGTCTTCCAGCAGTTCTTTTTGGCTGGGATTGGTGAGGCTCTTTTGGAGGCTTCTTCCAGTTGTTCACAAAGGGTCACCTGGTTCCTAGCAGTAGTTGCACAATCCTGGGACCACTCCCCAAGACTGTACTTTCCTGGGCAGTCTTTTCCAACTAGACTCTAGGGAAATCTGGTTGTATTAATTCAAGCTAGGGACCACACCCCCTGCCTGAGCTTTCCTAGAGTTTTTCAACTCTACCAGCACTAGAGGCAAGCTCTAAACTATTCCTCTTATCCTGGGAGCCCTGATCTCCTTGTTGGTGGGTGTTTCTCACTTTTAGAAGAGGTTTTGTGTTTTATCTCTGATAGACTGGGAGTGCTGGCTCAATCCTGAGTTTTAGTCTCAGGGCTGATTGTTCCAAGGTAGGTAGAGCTTTGCCCAGTTCTTCAGAATACCTCTGGTCCCTCTCACTCTTGTTGTGGCTGGGTGGTTGGTAGTTGAAGCAAGAAGACGTGAGTTCTGGGATCACAACTTTTGACCAATAGGCCTGATTCAGAAAAGTGATGGGTTTTCACTCTTGGGAAGTGGGTGGTTTCAGCAAGCTTCACAACTGGTTTCCAGGACTTATGACCAAATGCGTTGATTGTCAAAAGTGATGATCCTTTGACGATTTGGTACTGGGAAGAGTTTTTTGGGTGAGAAGGCTTTAGTCTTTTTCTCAAAGGTTTTGGCTATTCCTTCTTGTGTTTCCAGGTCAGGAACCAGAGGAAGATCAGGAGTCTTGTTGGCTTTGGACTTTCCCCACTTTGCAAGCTTCCAGAACTTTGAAGAGCTGGCCAGCTCATGGATTTGGTGTCTGAAAGTGTTCTGTTTTCCATCTCTGACTGCCTTTTTCTTGAGCTTAGTTGCTTGCTCAAGTTCCTCTTGACTTGCTTGCCTTTTTTGTACTTTTCTTCTTACTCTTCTTTCTTCTTTAACCTTGTTTTGGATCTCTTGATCCCACCAGGGAACTGAGTGGCCAGATTGCTTCTGGAGCTGTGTGGATTTGCTTGCTATTTCTTGGAGAAAGTTGTCAAGATACTCCAAGTACTCATCCACTTCATATTTGTCTTGGAAGTGGAAGAGCAGGTGTAGCTTCTCACACTCTACTCTTGCAAGGTTTGAGTCCAGTGTTCTCCAGTTTCTTTCTGGTTTCCAGATTTTCCTTGGAGGATCCAGGTCCAGGCAGGTTAGTACAGGTCTGTGGTCAGACCCATGAAAGAACTGAAGAGCCACTTTAGAGAAAATCAGAGAGTTAGAAAGAGAAGAAGAAATAAAAGACAGATCAATAGAAGAACATGGTTTTTCAGAAAGAGATCTTGCTCTGGTAGGGGTGAAAGGTGCAATAGCTAAATCCAGATTTAAATCTGTCATTGGGTCTTGAAACTTGTTTGCAGTCTCAGAGTACAGTCTTCTTTTCTTTGACCAGTCTGGGTGGTGAAGATTTGAGTCTGTGAGAAGAATATGTTGTCCTCGTTCTTGTAAAGTATTTTGAAGTAAACAGAGAAGAGCTTCTGATACCTCTGTGTAGTTTTCTTGACTTGATGGGGTGAAGTAGAGATTATGTACCCAAAGAGAAGTAGAAGAGTTTTCCAAGTAGATTTCAAGAGAAACAAAGTCTTTATTCCAGAAGGTAGGATGAAGAGAAGAGAGTTTCAGATTTTTATTAATAAGAAAAAGTGTTCTGCCAATCTCTGAACAGTAGAGAGGAAGAAAGGAAGAGAAAACAGTTGAAGTGCTTGTTTCTAGGTGAGAGTTTTTCCAGGACTCTTGAAGTGCAATAATGTCCACCTCTTGGAGAGCTGAGGTTGCTAGCAGTAGCTCTTGGACTGATTG
This sequence comes from Lichina pygmaea, assembly GCA_963422465.1. Taxonomy (NCBI): domain Eukaryota; kingdom Fungi; phylum Ascomycota; class Lichinomycetes; order Lichinales; family Lichinaceae; genus Lichina; species Lichina pygmaea. The sequence continues at coordinate 4,539,196 of OY730171.1, forward strand.
GCTTTTTTGCACATTATACTGGAGAAGTGTCAGCTTTGTGTCTTTCATGCAGACATCTCAGCATCAAAGATCTTGAAGGGGTTAGCTGGTAGCTTTCCTCCAGAGTTGGCTGATCTTGAAGAAAGAATTTGCACTTCTGGGAGTGCACCTCTGAGTCTCTCTGAGCTTCTGCTTGGCTCAGCTGTTTTACGTTTTTTCCCTCCTGGTAGAGACTGAGAGAGAGGGAAAGACATAACTGGGGGGGGTTGTAGAGCTGGAACAGAAATAGCTGTTGGGATCTCATATTTTCCTGGGCATGTGTTCCATGCTTCTCTTGCCTTCTTGGCTGCTTCCTGGCGTACTGGACAGACACTGGCCCAGGCTGGGTGAGCTTCTCTGCAGTTGCAGCATTTTGGCTTGAGAAGCTGTTCAGGAACTTGGCAGGCTCTCCTTTCATGCTGGCCTCCACAGGCACCACACACAGCTTTGTTCTTGCAGAAGCGTGCTTGGTGCCTATAGCCGAAGCACTTGAAATATTGTGCAATAACTGTGTCTGCCAGGAAAGGTTCTGCTTCATGCATCCTGTGCCCCAGCACTAGCCCACTCTCAATCAAAAGATTGGCTTGTTCAGGAGTAGCCAGATCCAGGTGGAGAGAGGTAACTGGCTTCTTTTGAGCTATAGTCTTCTTAGACCAGTAGGCTCTCAGGATAGTGATTTGCTTGCGCAGAGATAGGTTGCTGTTCTGGATTATCTGGCAGGTTTTCTCCAGGTCTTCAGGTTGGATATCTTCTGTTCTGACTCTATAGATCAGAACTGGAAATCTCTTGGGCTGTATGGTTGCTTTCTTTGTGAAGATAGCTGATACCCAGGCAGGGTTTTTCTCTAGGAAGACTTTAGTCTCTTGGCTTTCTGTGTTAATAAGGATATCCCCTGAAGGAAGTTTCCTTACTGCTCTGACCTGCTTGTTGTAGGGGCTGGGTAGTCTGTCTTGAAGAGTCTGGAAAAGCTGGATGTGAGTTCTATTAGCCATGTCAGGTGGCTGGATACCAGGATGTACAAGAACTTCTTTGAGAATTCTTGCAGGTAGAGGGATTTATGCTAGAATAGATTTTTGGACAGTCTGGGCATATGATAGCTTGGCTTCTTGTTTGTCCAGCCGCTTGTTGATATTCTCCAGCTTCTGGAAGATTCTGTTGGTGAGGCCAGTGGAGCTAGACTGGGCTTCTGTAGGGAAGGAGTTCTTTTTGATATTTTCCCAGCTTTTCAGAATAGATTCTGGGACTGGTTGAGTTTTGATCCAGAAGTCTACTAGTTTGTAGTCACTCTGGGGAGCTGGTTGGGGGGTAGGAGAGCTGGACTGGGTGCTAGCCAGACTGGGAGCTGGTTGGGAGAGTATAGCTGGTGTAGCTCTGGTGTTACTTTCTGAAAAGGTGGGTTTTTTCTTCTTGGGAGCTATGTTAGAGATTGTTTGGCACTGGTTGGGTGTTTCCTGTCTGCAGAGTACTGCCAGAAAGAAGAGTCACCTGGTTTCCCAGCAGTAATAATCTAGTCCTGGGACCAATCCCCAAGACTAGACTTTCCTGGGCAGCTTTTTCCAACTAAGCTCTGGGCAAAGCTAGAAGTATTAACCTAGACTAGGGACCAGACCCTCTATCTAAACTTTCCTTGAGCCAAAGTCTCTGCTAGCTCCAGAGTCAGTCAGACTCTAACTATTCCTCTTATCCTAAGACTCTCTCTCTCTGGTTGTGGGTAGATTGCTGGTTGTTGAAGAAGAAGATCATGGATTCAAGATCACAACTTTTGACAAACAGGTGTGATTCTCAAAGGTGATGGGTTTTCACCTTAAGGTTTGGGTGGCTTCAGAGAGGAACTCAGCTGTTTTCCAGAACATATGACAAATTGTAGTGTTTGTCAAGAATGATGGTCCTTGAAGAACGTGGTTCTGGGAAGAGTTCACCAATTCCTGATGTACTGCTGTATGATGTTCACTATCTTTGGCTAATAGTACCAACAAGACAGAAGATTGTGGGTCTTGGCAATCCCAGTGTGGCCAGCCATTGCTTGGTCATGGGCGTCTTGGAACAGGTGTAGGCATAGGTCATTGTTCTCAGGGATCCAGAGTCAGTTCTTGTAGAAGAGATGGTTATTTTCCAAGCTGCAGTCTGAGAGAGACACTTCTTGACTGTGCCTGACACTATCCCTTAGCATCTGTGACACTGTTGCCACTGGATCACCTTCAGCAAGGTTGTTATAGGTAGCTTGGATGATGTCTGAAAGAGGTGCAGTATCAGGTTCAGTGTCAACTAGTGTAGCTTCTGAATGTCTCAGGATCTGGATGGGCTTGACTTGAACCTCTGAATGTGCAAGATTCTTGGGCTTGAGGACGACTTGCTCCATGAAGTCTTGACAGGGATCACTGTCTGACAGGAGGTCTTGGGAATGTTGAGTGAGGGCGTCAGCCTTGCACTGACTGCCTGGACAGTAGCTGATCTTGAAATTGAAGTGTGACAAGAACTTGCTCCAACAGGCTTGACAGCAGGAAAGGTGCTTTGACAACATGAAGTACTTCAAGTTCTTGTGATCAGAGATCACTTTGACAGGTTCTGGAGATCCTTCAAGCTCTGCTCACTATTCTTCAAAGGCACAGACAATTGCCAGCAACTCTTTGTTGTAGATCTTGTAGTTGCATTCTGCCGGCAGGTGGCGGTGTGACAAGAAGGCAACAGGGTGTAGAACTTCTTCATGGTCTGGCTGTGACAGGATAGCACCAGAGATGTAGTCAGAAGTGTCAGTCTCAACAACACACTCCTTCTCCAGATCAAAGTGCTGCAGGATGGGTGCAGTGCTCACAACCAGAGAGAGAGAGTCTCAGGATAAGAGGAATAGTTAGAGTCTGACTGACTCTGGAGCTAGCAGAGTCCTTGACTCAAGGAAAGTCTAGATAGGGGGTCTGGTCCCTGGTCTAGGCAAATACTCCTAGCTTTACCCAGAGCTTAGTTGGAATTTTTTTTATTTTTATTTTTTTTATTTGATTCTTACACTGGTAGTAGCTTTACAGCCATGCAGATCTTCTAGCTAATAGTGAACTCCTTCAGAAAACCTTTGAAGGGATAAAAACTGAAGGCAGGGTGTGACTAGAGAATGTAACAAAAGAAATCTCAAAGTTTCTGGTAAGAGAAGAGAATCTAGGTATTGGATTGGGAATAGTGGAGTTTGAAAGCTAGATTAAACTGGTTTAGTCTTTTCAAAAACATAAACCAGTATAAGAACTTCTGTAGTAGCTCTGAGTTTGAAATAATAGTGGTGAAGTCTTGGGGATTAAAAAAGACTTGTTGTCTTTGTCTTGAATAAAGAGAGCATGAAGAGGTGATATGTTTTGCAGTTTCTTCTGCTTGGCCACACACACATAGTGGGGTAGGGAAGTCAGGAACTCCAGCTCTGAAAAGAAAACTTGCCAGACCAATTCTTCCAGTCCTGATTTGCAGTAGTAGACTTGCCTCAGCTTTCTGTAACTCTTTGTAGAGCTTCAGATTGTTTTTGTGTGGCTTTTGACAGAAAGTCTGCCAGCCTGGATAGCTTCTTCTTTTCTTCTCTTCCCATTGGTCTTCCCACTCTTTAGTAAAGAGCTTTTGTAGTTCTTTCTTCGAACTAGCCTGGTTAGTAGTTATTTGACTTAACCAAGTGAATTTCCACTTAGGAGAGATAGTTGAGGATTCCTTTAAAGGTTTCTTCAAGAGAGAGGCATAGCTGGAAATAGTGGAAAAGATACTGTCAAGAAAGTATTTGAGAGGGGAGTTTTGAATAGAAGAAAGAAAACAGGCAGTGCGAAATCCACAGTTGAGCTATGCCGAGGCATAGCGCAGAGTCGACATCCTGTGCAGGGTCTCTGCCATGCTTCCCCGCAGTCCTGAGGTCTTTTGCGCTCTGCCGTGTACGCTCACCCCGAGGTCCTGCTTCGGAGCGCTGGGTTGCCAGCCCAGAGCCCACGCTCCAACTGCAGTTTGCTCCTTGAGTCTGTTATTTGCAGCCTGAGCCTACACTCTGTACGGACCGGCATGCGCTTCCATCCTCTCGGGCTATATAGACAGTCTTGTAGTAGGCCCAGACCCTACTGCTGTCACTGCTATTATATGCCACGCCCTGCAGCTCTTGCTGTTTCGTGTTATCTCTGTAGATCTCTCGTACAGAGGCCAACCATGCCTCGCAGACTCTACAGACTCTGCAGGCCATGCCAGCACCTGCAGGACCGCCTTTCCAGCCCACTAACCAAGTAGGGAGAAGTCTCCATCTGCCCGCTGTCACCTGTGGGACCCCAGATGTACGTGGTGGCCCACTGGAGAACCTCCAGTGCTCTAGCCCTGGTCTGTAGGTGGCCTGAAGAGAATCTGTGGCAAGACCTTAGGCAAAACTATCAAGCCAGCACTTTGACTATCACACAGCCCTTAGGTACTGGAGTGGCAGAAACTCTTCATGCCACCTGCTCACCTTCTTTAACATGTAGTCCCTGTTTGATTAACAACACCACAGTACAGACATCACTCCCCTCCTAGAACAAGATCCTTGATGCATCAGCTGCTGGAGACTCTGCCAGAAGGGGGGTGTGTGATAGGAACTCCTCTTGTCTACTCCAGAGGTGCCCTGTCAGGTGTCTAGACTTCACATCCACCAGTTGCAAGGCTGGCTTCAGACTGTAGCGTACATGGTAGACATCTGTCGGGTGGTTTTCATAACCAGTTTGGTCGAAGTCCTCTGTTCTGCTGATGTCACTTCACGGGAGTGTCCAGGGTGCCTGCACAACACCTCCAGTGGCCTGTCACTCCACAGGCACCAGCAGCTCGACTGGTGACTCAATTAGCTCTCAGTGCAGTGACTACAAGCAGCTTGGGAGACTGCCTGCCATCGCTGCTCTGAGGTTCCCAGCCTGCACCGCGTGGAGGTTTGAGTCTTCGCAGGCCAGCTTAGTTGGAATAAGCTGCCCAGGAAAGTCTAGTCTTGGGGTCTGGTCCCAGAACTAGATTATTACTGCTGGGAAACCAGGTGACTCCTCTCTCTCTGGCACTACTTCACAGACTGGAAACAGTTAACCTGTGCCAAGCAAGCTCCACCATGACACTAAAAAAGAAAAAACCCACTTCTTTAGAAACCAATCCCAGAGCACCACTAGCCAAACCAGCTTCCAGTCTCTCTAACACTCAAGCCAGTCCTCCCACCACTGAAAGTACTATACAGAAAGACTGGGAACTTCTTAACTCCTGGCTGAAAACTCAAACAGTTCCAGAACCAGTCAGAAAAAGCTGGGAGAACCTTAAGCAAAGACTCTCTGCAGAGCTGCAGACTAGCACTGTCCAACCTCTAGCTTCTGGCATTACCAACAAGATTATCCAGGAGCTTGAAAACCTCAACAAACATCTAGATAGACAAGAGGCAAAACCATGTTGCGGTCTGTACTGTACTGTCCTATCCGAGTATAGGATTAGGGCGAGAGGTGGAAGGCGGGTTGGTTCTTGCAGGAGAGGAGTGTCAAGGAGTGCAAAGGGGTTTGGTGGAATGTGGTGGTGGTGACACCTGATCAACAGCTTCGTACAAAGGATTGTATTGAAGTAGATCTAGTTGTCTGGATCACAACATGAGTTGAAGACGATTGTTCCATAAGGGAACTATCGCCAGACTATATAGTGCTGGCCTGTCGAGATGATCGAGATTGTCTTGACAGTCTTGACGTCAAGACAGGTGAGATTGTCTTGACAGTCCCACCATGTTATGCACCCTGCGTCGAGACTGGTGAGATTGTCTTGATGCTTCATGCATCCTGCGTCAAGACTGGTGAGATTGTCTTGATGCTTCATGCATCCTGCGTCAAGACTGGTGAGATTGTCTTGATGCTTCATACATCCTGCGTCAAGACTCCCGTGTGTGTCTTGACAGTCACGTGACCCCTTGTTGGTTGGTCACTTGACTTCCATGGTGTCCTCTTGCCTGGCCTGCGGCCTGATTGCCTATAAATGAGTGGCTCCCATCCCCTGGGTCGTAACACTACCCTCCTCTCCTTCATTCATCGTCCTGATGAATTCTTGAGTATGTCTGCAAAATCATGTGCCTCTGCTTACTGAAACCAACTGGCAGCCCAGATCTGTGATCATAACTTCGTGTCGCTTGCTCCGTGTGACTTCTGTGTTTTGAACCACAAGCCCTGCTTCTGAATGTCTGATGACAACAATAAGTTGAAGTGCGCTGAATGCACTTGTTGTGGGAAGTCCTGTGTGTCACTCTCTTGGGAGTTGCTGAACATGACTCAGGATAACCTTCACAAGGATTTGGCTGTTGATGAGGCCAAGCAGGATGCTCTTGTTGAGCAGCTTGCCAAGCTGCAGGCTCATGTGTCCCAAAAGCGAAAGGTTCTTGAGAGTGCTGAGGGCCAAGCAAAGAAGAAGCTCCAGTGCCTTGTTGCTGAAATGGAGGTGGATGGTGAAGACTTGTCGGCGACAGTCATTGACATGTCCGCACTGCAGGCCGAGCTGTTCAGTCCTACTTCTGCCGGAACTGCTGCAGGAGAAGCTGGCAGTTCACGAGGTTCCTGAGTGGCTCCCAGGTATTTTCCGAGTCTGGGTAGTTTTTCCACTTGACAAGGTATCACTGACCTTTTCTCTTCAGGATCTGTTCGGCCTTGAATTCCTGTTCTTCCTCTGGTTGGTAATGAAATGTTTCCTGCAAGGGTGTGCTCTGGTCAGCTAATTCAATCATTGAGATGTGAAAGTTTGGGTGTACCTGAGCGTCTCTCGGTAGTCGCAGTCTGATGTTGACTGGTCCAGTTTTTTCTTCGACTGAAAATAGTCCGACCTTAACATGGTCTAGTTTCTTTGTTCTTGGTTTCTTTGTTCTCCAATTTCTTGTGAGGAGGTAGACTTTATCCCCCTTCTTTAGCTGAGGTGCCATTTTCAATTTCTTGTCTATTTGACGTTGCATTCTTTCTGAGGTCTCTTGAAGGTAGTGCCTCATCATTGTGTGTGTTTGTTGTAGGAGCTTGTCGTGTTGGAGTGCTTTCTCCGTGTTTGGTGAAGCTCTGCTTGGCATCCCGATGTTCACATGTTGTCCAAAATTGGCAAAAAATGGTGATTCCTTTGTTGAGTCTGATCTGTGCTGGTTGATTGCCAGCTGTGCCACTGGTAATAACTGTACCCAATTGCTGTGGGTCTTGTTGATGTAATGCCGTAAGTAAGTCTCCAGAACTTGGTTCACTCACTCCGTCTGGCTGTCGGTTCGTGGGTGATAGACTGTAGACATTTTGGGTTTTGTTCCCATGGCTGCACTGATTGTCTTCCAGTAGTTGGATGTGAAGAGTTTATCTCTGTCTGTAATGATTGTGATCAGAACTCCGTGGTCTCTGACCAATCTGTCCAGTAAGAGGTGTCCCAACTGTTCTGCTGTGTGGGTCTCCTTGAACAGTACCACTATTAGATATTTTGTGAATCTGTCCACTATCACCATAATCAAGTTGTAGGTGATTCCTGTGACTGGGTCTTTGGACTTGGGTAGCTTTGTGATGAAGTCTATTGACACGTCTTCCCACAGGCCTCTTGGTATCATGTTCAGGTGTCCTTCTCCGTATAGCTTATGTCTTCCATGTTTGTTTTTCTGGCATAGTAGACACTTGCTGATGTAGTTTGTGATATGTTGTCGGAGGTTAATGACATTGTTCCCTGCCTGTTGGATAAGGTCTGTGGTCTTGGAGATTCCTGGGTGACCATGTGCTGGATTATCATGGTAGTTCCTTATTAGTTCTTCAGTGTCTTCTGCTGTGAGCTTGTTGATCTGTGGTTGAGGCACCAGGTTTCCTTGCTGGTCCTGCTGTAAGATCATTCCTTGGCGTTCATCATCTTCCATGTGGTCTTTTCGTCAGCTTAGTGCGTCTGCTCTCCCATTGTCTCATCCAGGGGTGTACAAGATCTTGCACTTATGTTGCCCTAGGAGTTCAGCCCATCTGACTTGCCGTCTGTTCAGCTTCTTGGTTGTCGTGAACGTTGTCAGATTCTTGTGGTCTGTGAGAATGGTGAGTTCGGAACTACTTTCCGCGTACACTCTCCAGTGTTCGAGTGTGTTGACGACTGCCAGTAGCTCTTTATCGTGGATATCATAGTTTTGTTCTGCTTGTGTTATTTTTCGTGAGTAGTAGGCAACTGGGTGCCACTTGCTGTCTGCCTGTTGGCATAGACATGCTCCCACTGCCTGATCTGAAGCATCTGTCTCAATTTGTGTCGGTTGGCCTGTCTTGAAGTTGAGGAGAACTGGTTCCTTGGCGCAAGTGTCCTTGAGCTGTTGGAATGCTTTTTGTTGTCTCTCCGTCCACCAGTACTCCACGTCCTTCTTCGTGAGTTCTGTCAGTGGTGTTGCCATCTGTGAGTAGTTCTTGATGAACTGTCAGTTGAAGTTGGCAAATCCTAGGAAGGCTTGTACTTCCTTAACTGATGTCGGTGTTAGCTATTGCTGAATCACTTTGATTTTCTCAGGGTCAATCTTGATCCCTTCGATCTCTATGATGTATCTGAGGAATTCAACTTCTGGTTTGTTGAACTCGCATTTCTTTGGGTTGAGCTTGAGCCCTGCCTCTTGTAGGCATCGTAGAACATCCTTCACATGTTTGGTATGTTCTTGTTGCGTGTTTGAGTAGACAAGAATGTTGTCCAGGTAGGCGATAGCTGTTTGGTCTAGGTGTGCTCTGATGATGTTGTTGATCAATGCTTGACATGTTGCTGGTGTGTTTGTGAGTCTGAATGGCATAACCAGATACTTGTAGTGTCTGTATCAGGTTCTGAAGGCTGTCTTCCATTCTTCTCCTCCTTTCATGCGTATCAGGTTGTATGCTCCTTTCAAGTCCAGCTTGGTAAAGATTGTAGCTTGGCTGATCCTGTCTTGTAGTTCGTTCACATTTGGCAACAGATATCAGTTCTTGATGGTAATGTTGTTGAGTTTCCTGTAATCCACACAAAGTTGAAGACTTCCGTCTTTCTTTGGTGCAAATAGTATCAGGTATCCTGCTGGCAATTGAGATTCTTGAATGAAACTCTTTTTCAGGTTTTCCTCCAGGTACTCGCAAAGTACTTGGAGCTCTTTCTCTGATAACTGGTAAATTGGTCCAAATCCTGGCTCCATCCCTGGTTGCAACTTGATCTCATGATCCCAAGGTTGGTGCTTAGGCAACGCTGCTGTTGTTGTCTCTTCCTGAAAGAGGTTATCATACCCAGGTCAGTACTCTTCAGGGATCTCCAGAGGGTTAACAACTTCCTCTCTCTTCATCTCTGACTGTTTGGCCACCTGGTTCCGGGGTGTGCCTGTCGAGGCGGACCTCTTCTCTTGAGAGTTATCCTTTCTGTTGGTGAGGTTCCACTGAGGACTCCTTCCCTCATCTGTCCACACCTTCTGCGGCTGGTAACAGGTCTGAGCTGTGTTGTTAGTGCAGTTCCTAAACGTGAGTACTCCTGTCTTCCAGTTAACAACTGGGTTGTGCTTCTTTAGCCAAGGCATCCTCAAATAGATATCCTGAGTGGCTAACTCGACAATATCAAGGTGGATCCTTTCAGCATGGTGTCCGGTAACCATTTCCATTGGCTGTGTCTCATGGCAGACTAGCTCTGTCTGTCCATTTGCCATCGCGAGCTGATAGGGCTGCTGCTTGCGTCTCCTTCCAGTGCCGAGGGTGTCGTAAAGTTGTCTTGAAATGTAGTTCCCACTGGCTCCAGAGTCAACAAGTGCGTATGTCTGTACTGGCGTGTTGGCGTGTAGTGACACAGGCAATCGCAGGTGCTTTGTGTTGCTAGGGGTCATGTTGTTAAGCTCCCGATGTCACCCCTTGACAAGGGAGTTCAGTCTTTTCCTGATTGAAGTGTCTTTCCACTGACTGGGCAATGGGTCCAGCCATTCCCATCAGTCCTGAGGAATCTGTTCATGAATTTGTCTTGCTGATGCTTGTCACATCCAGGCTTGAGGCAGTACTGCCAATTGTTGACGTAGCAGTTGTGGTTGTTGCCTTGCTGTAGAAACATGAGGTGTTCGTGCCAATCATGTGTGTGCCCGGGGAATGCAGTGTGTTGGTGTTTGTCCCAAAGATGGATCTCACACGCATCCTTCTCGCAATTGACCCAATGCTTGTGGCAGGTGGTGTGGTAGGGTGAATGTCCTCCGTACCTTCGTAGTTGTTCGTGGTAGGTGCAGTAGTGCTTTGTGCAAAACCTCCACTGTAGTTCGCCGTGCCGTAGATTTTGTGAGTCCATGCTGTAAGCATAGCTTCCTCGTGGTATTTCTTCTTTGATAGACACGGGTTTGTCTTGGTCCCTATCAGAGGTGGTTAAGGGCTCCTGTCCCTTGTCCTGACCTGTCAGTTCTGGTAGGTCCTTGCCTCCTGATGTTGCCAGTTGGTGGGCTGCTTCCAATGTCTGATCGTAGTTGTCCCATTGTTCAAGGGATAGCTGAGCCTCTCCTGGTGGGTCCTCTGGCTTGATGACATTCCAGTCTCTGTCGAGCGTATTAAGTTGCTGTCAGTGCACCTTGTTCTTTGAACGACAGTCTTTCACCATGTGGCCTAGCTTGCCACAGGCATAGCACTTCAGTGCTTTCCTCTTTTTGTTGTTCCTTCCCTTCGTGAACCTTCCCTTGTGGTGGACTGCATCCAGTTCCATGGGTGCATAGCCATATGGATCATGTGGCGGTGCCTTGTTAGGCAGCTTGTAGTGGTTGCTCACATGCCATGCGGGGTGGCTGTATCCTCCATTGTGGTGTTTTTCCATCACTCACTCGAATAGTTTGTCATCAATGTTGATTGCTTGTGTGATGAGTTCATCCAGTGTGTCAACCACTTGTCCATCGAAGGTGATTTCATCCTTCACGTTTTCCTTGAGTCCACGTCAGTACATGACCATCAGGGTGTTGTCATCCCAGTCAGTCAGTACTAAGTATTGTTTGAACTGCGTGGTGTACTCTGCGGCTGAGCGTTGTTGTTTGATGTGCTGGATCATTTGTATAGCCACTTTGTCTTTGTTAGATGGTCCAAGGATCCTTTTGATCTTGTCCTTGAATCACGTCCATTTTGTCATCCATTCTGTTGTGCCGTCATGGTCTCTGTTTCCTGAGAGATGTTTGTTGACGTAGGGCTTGACCCATTGATAAGCATTGCCTCTCATGTAAGTGGTTGCAAAGAGGGGCCACTTTTCCTTAGGCAGCTTCGTCTCTGGTTGGAATTGAAAGTAGACTTGGAGTTGCATGAGCCAGTCGTTGACCTTGTTTCTTTCACTGTAGAACAGGTCTGGCTTGGCGACACTAATCTTTCCATCTGGGAAGTTGGGGTTGGTTGCTCCTGAGGTACTCATCCTTGAGGGTCTTCAAAGTGTTGCGGTCTGTACCGTACTGTCCTATCCGAGTATAGGATTAGGGCGAGAGGTGGAAGGCAGGTTGGTTCTCGCAGGAGAGGAGTGTCAAGGAGTGCGAAGGGGTTTGGTGGAACGTGGTGGTGGTGACACCTGATCAACAGCTTCGTGCAAAGGATTGTATTGAAGTAGATCTAGTTGTCTGGATCACAACATGAGTTGAAGACGATTGTTCCATAAGGGAACTATCGCCAGACTATATAGTGCTGGCCTGTCAAGATGATCGAGATTGTCTTGACAGTCTTGACGTCAAGACGGGTGAGATTGTCTTGACAGTCCCACCATGTTATGCACCCTGCGTCAAGACTGGTAAGATTGTCTTGATGCTTCATGCATCCTGCGTCAAGACTGGTGAGATTGTCTTGATGCTTCATGCATCCTGCGTCAAGACTGGTGAGATTGTCTTGATGCTTCATGCATCCTGCGTCAAGACTCCTGTGTGTGTCTCGACAGTCACGTGACCCCTTGTTGGTTGGTCACTTGACTTCCATGGTGTCCTCTTGCCTGGCCCGCGGCCTGATTGCCTATAAATAAGTGGCTCCTATCCCCTGGGTCGTAACAAACCATCTTATGCACAGGCAGCTGCAAAAACTTCCTCTGCTCAAATTCCACTAGCTTCCAGAATTCTCAAAAAGGTTCTGGTACACCCTGGGCACCAGACTCCAGACATAGCCAACAGAACCCATGTCCAGCTCTTCCAAGCTCTCCAAGACAGACTCCCAAGCCTTTATAACAAACAGATCAGAGCAGTGAGAAAACTCCCATCAGAGGATATTCTTATTCACACAGAGAGCCAGGAAACTAAGCTTTTTCTGGAAAAGGATTCCTCCTGGACTGCAACTATCTTCAACACAAAGACAATAGTCCAGCCCAAGAGATTCCCAGTTCTGGTTCATGGAGTCAGAACAGCAGATTTTTGATTTTGATTTGATTTGATTCTTACACTGATTCGGCTGTTAAGCCATGCAGAACTTCTTGAAGGATTTTTGTCTCTGGTAGACTTGACTCGGGGACCTCACGCATTTACTGTACACCCTGTGGTTTGTAGTGTACGTACTGTGGGAAAACCCCAAACCCTGTAGGGGAAATAGGAAAACCACAGTAATGAGAGTTTTGTGGATCTTGACAGATATTGGGTGAGCTATTTCTTGGGGGTTTTCATACATCTTGCGAGGAGTACATCTTAGACAAGTTCTATGAATCTCAGGGGTTTTTGTGGCAGAATGTGGGGTGGGTCAGATTCAAACTGACGACTAGTTTAGTCAGGTTCTCCAGGCCTGACACCACTAGTTCCGGGTCATGGGTGCCACGTAGTGGGAAACTCTCACCAGCTTCCCGCTACACTATGCCACCCCCAGAACAGCAGATATCCAGCCAGAGAATCTGGAGGACACCTGCAAAAAAATCCAGACTAGCAACCCTTCTCTTGGCAAACAGATCACTATTCTGAGAGCATATTGGTCCAAGAAATCCATAGCTCAAAAGAAACAGGTCACCTCTCTCCACCTGGATCTCTCTACTCCCCAACAGGCCAATCTTCTTATTGAGAATAGACGTGCTGGGACACAGACTACATGAAGTGGAACTCTTTCTGGCAAACACAGTTATTGCACAATACTTCAAGTGCTTTGGCTATGGCCACCAAGCTCATGCCTGCAGGAACAGAACTGCCTGTGGAGCATGTGGTGGACAACATGAGAGGAGAGCATGCCCAATTCCTGAAAACTTGCTGAAACCAAAATACTGCAATTGCCAGGGATCTCACCCAGCCTGGGCTAGCACATGCCCAGTATGCCAGGAAGCAGCCAAGAGAGCCAGGGAAGCTTGGATTTCACGCCCAGGGAAGTATGAGATCCCAATCTCTACTGTTGTGGTCTGTACTGTACTGTCCTATCCAAGTATAGGATTAGGGCGAGAGGTGGAAGGTGGGTTGGTTCTCGCAGGAGAGGAGTGTCAAGGAGTGCGAAGGGGTTTGGTGGAACATGGTGGTGGTGACACCTGATCAACAGCTTCGTACAAAAAGGATTGTATTGAAGTAGATCTAGTTGTCTGGATCACAACATGAGTTGAAGATGATTGTTCTATAAGAGAACTATCACCAGACTATATAGTGCCCAGTTCGTGAGCACAGTGAGCTCTGCTCACTTTGCTCACTTGGTGAGATCAGTGAGCTCTGCTCACTTTGCTCACTTGTTCATGCACGCTGCAGCAAGCTGGGTGAGCTCTGCTCACTTTGCTCACTTTTCATGCACGCTGCGGTGAGCTGGGTGAGCTCTGCTCACTTTGCTCACTTGTTCATGCATATGCATGCTGCGGTGAGCACCCCCCAGTTTGTCTCGCCGGTCACGTGACTGGTTCCTGTGTCACACTGCCTGGTACTTCTGTCCAGTATCCTGTCTGCTGCTTTCTGTGAGTATATAAAGACTGTGTTTCTCCTGGGTTGTAACACTATCCTCCTCTCCATCTTTCATCATCTTGATGAAATCTGGTCATGCCTCCAAAGTCACATGCGACTGTTAGCTGAACTCAGCTTGCTGCTCAAATCTGCGATCAGGGTTTTGTTTTGTGTACACCCTGCGACTTTTGTGTTCTCTGTAGTTGTCTGTGCTTCCAGATGTCAGGAGAAGATGATAAGTTGAAATGTGCTGTGTGCACTCAGTGCGGAAGGTCTTGTGTCTCTGTGTTCTGGGAATCTCTGAACATGTCCCGGGACAACCTCTGTGAGGATGTGGCCACTGACAAGGCAACACATGACACACTCTTTGAACAACTTGCCACGGTGCAGGCTTGTCTGTCTCAGAAGTGAAAGGTGTTGGAGGGTGCTGAGGTCTGTGCAAGGCAGAAGCTTCAGTGCTTGATGAAAGAGATAGAGTCAGATGGTGAGGATTTGACTTGATCAGTCATTGACATGTCCCTCCTGCAGGCTGAGCTGTTCAGTCCTACTCCTGCTGAAACTGTCGCAGAAGAAGCTGGCAGTTCACAAGGTTCTTGAGTAGTTCCCAGGTATTTTCCGAGTCTGGGTATTCTTTCCACTTGACAAGGTATTGCTGACCTTTCCTAGCCAGGATCTGTTCAACTTCAAACTCTTGTTCTTCTTCGGGTTGATAATAGAATGTTTCCTGCAAGGGTGTGCTCTGGTCGGCTGGTTTAATCATTGATATATGAAAGTTTGGATAGACTCTGGCATCCCTTGGTAGTTGTATCTTGATGTTGACTGGTCCTGTTTTTTCTTTGACTGAAAATAGTCTGACCTTGATGTTGTCAAGTTTCTTTGTCTTTGGTTTCTTTGTTTTCCAGTTTCTTGTGAGGAGGTAGACTTTATCCCCCTTCTTTAGCTGAGGTGCCATTTTCAATTTCTTGTCTATTTGACATTGCATTCTTTCTGAGGTCTCTTGAAGGTAGTGCCTCATTATCGTGTACGTTTGTTGTAGGAGCTTGTCATGTTGGAGTACTTTCTCTGTGTTTGGTGAAGCTCTGCTTGGCATCCTGATGTTCACATGTTGTCCAAAATTGGCAAAAAATAGTGATTCCTTTGTTGAGTCTGATCTGTGCTGGTTGATTGCCAGCTGTGCCACTGGTAATAACTGTACCCAATTGCTGTGGGTCTGGTTGATGTAATGCTGTAAGTAAGTCTCCAGGACTTGGTTTGCTCACTCTGTCTGGCCATCAGTTTGTGGGTGATAGGCTGTAGACATTTTGGGTTTTGTTCCCATGGCTGCACTGATTGTCTTCCAGTAGTTGGATGTGAAGAGTTTGTCTCTGTCTGTAATGATCATGATTGGAACTCCGTGGCCTCTGACCAATCTGTCCAGTAAGAGGTGTTCCAACTGTTCTGCTGTGTGGGTCTTCTTGAATAGTACTGCTATTAGATATTTTGTGAATCTGTCCACTATCACTATAATCAAGTCGTAGGTGATTCCTGTGACTGGGTCTTTGGACTTGGGTAGCTTTGTGATGAAGTCTATTGACATGTCTTCCCACAGGCCTCTTGGTATCATGTTCAGGTGTCCTTCTCTGTATGGCTTATGTCTTCCATGTTTGTTTTTCTGGCATAGTAGACACTTGCTGATGTAGCTTGTGACATGTTGTCAGAGGTTAATGACATTGTTCCCTGCCTGTTGGATAAGGTCTGTGGTCTTGGAGATTCCTGGGTGACCATGTGCTGGATTATCATGGTAGTTCTTTATTAGTTCTTCAGTGTTTTCTGCTGTGAGCTTGT
Source organism: Lichina pygmaea (assembly GCA_963422465.1). Classification (NCBI taxonomy): domain Eukaryota; kingdom Fungi; phylum Ascomycota; class Lichinomycetes; order Lichinales; family Lichinaceae; genus Lichina; species Lichina pygmaea. Next base: position 4,554,809 of record OY730171.1, read on the forward strand.
TGATCTGTGGTTGAGGTACCAGGTTTCCTTGCTGGTCCTGCTGTAAGATTATTCCTTGGTGTTCATCATCTTCTATGTGGTCTTTTCGTCAGCTTAGTGCATCTGCTCTCCTGTTGTCTTGTCCTGGGATGTACAAGATCTTGAACTTGTGTTACTCTAGGAGTTCAGCCCATCTGACTTGCTGTCTGTTTAGCTTCTTGGTTGTTGTGAACATTGTCAGATTCTTGTGGTCTGTGAGAACAGTGAGTTCAGAACTGCTTTCTGTGTACACTCTCCAGTGTTCAAGTGTGTTGACAACTGCCAGTAGCTCTTTGTCATGGATATTATAGTTTTGTTCTGCTTATATTATTTTTTGTGAGTAGTAGGCAACTGGGTGCCACTTGCTGTCTACCTGTTGGCATAGACATGCTCCCAATGCCTGATCTGAAGTGTCTGTCTTGATTTGTGTTGGTTGGCCTGTCTTGAAGTTGAGGAGAACTGGTTCCTTGGCGCAAGTGTTCTTGAGCTGTTAGAATGCTTTTTGTTGTCTCTCTGTCCACCAGTACTCCATGTCCTTCTTTGTGAGTTCTGTCAGTGGTGTTGCCATCTGTGAGTAGTTCTTAATAAACTGTCAGTTGAAGTTGGCAAATCCTAGAAAGGCTTGTACTTCCTTAACTGATGTCAGTGTTGGCCATTGCTGAATTACTTTGATTTTCTCAGAGTCAATCTTGATCTCTTCAATCCCTATAATATATCTGAGGAATTCAACTTCCAGTTTGTTGAACTTGCAGTTCTTTGGGTTGAGCTTGAGCCCTGCCTGTTGTAGGTATCGTAGAACATCCTTCATGTGTTTGGTATGTTCCTGTTGCGTGTTCAAGTAGACAAGAATGTCATCCAGGTAGGTGATAGCTGTTTGGTCCAGGTGTGCTCTGATAATGTTATTGATCAATGCTTGACATGTTGCTGGTGTGTTCGTGAGTCTGAATAGCATCACCAGATACTTGTAGTGTCTGTATCAGGTTCTGAAGGCTGTCTTCCATTCTTCTCCTTCTTTCATGCGTATCAGGTTGTATGCTTCTTTCAAGTCCAGCTTGGTAAAGATTGTAGCTTGGCTGATCCTGTCTCGCAATTTGTTTGTATTTGGCAACAGATATCAGTTCTTGATAGTAATGTCATTGAGTTTCCTGTAATCCACACAAAGTCAAAGACTTCCATCTTTCTTTGGTGCAAATAGTATCGGGTATCCTGCTGGCGATTGAGATTCTTGAATGAAACCCTTTTTCAGGTTTTCCTCCAGGTACTCGTGAAGTACTTGGAGCTCTTTCTCTGATAACTAGTAAATTGGTCCAAATCCTGGCTCTGTCCCTGGTTGCAACTTGATCTCATGATCCCAAGGTTGGTGCTTAGGCAACACTGCTGTTGTTGTCTCTTCCTGAAAGAGGTTATCATACCCAGGCCAGTACTCTTCAGAGATCTCCAGAGGGTTAACAACTTCCTCTCTCTTCATCTCTGACTGTTTGGCCACCTGGTTCTGGGGTGTGCCTGTCAAGGCATACCTCTTCTCTTGAGAGTTGTCTTTTCTGTCAGTGAGGTTCCACTGAGGACTCCTTCCCTTATCTGTCCACACCTTCTGCGGCTGGTAACAGGTCCAAGCTGTGTTGTTAGTGCAGTTCCTAAACGTGAGTACTCCTGTCCTCCAGTTAACAACTGGGTTGTGCTTCTTTAGCCAAGACATCCCCAAATAGATATCCTGAGTGGCCAACTTGACAATATCAAGGTGGATCCTTTCAGCATAGTGTCCAGTAACTATTTCCATTGGCTGTGTCTCATGGCAGACTAGCTCTGTCTGTCCATTTGCTATCGCAAGCTGATAGGGCTGCTGCTTGCGTCTCCTTCCAGTGCCAAGGGTGTTGTAAAGTTGTCTTGAGATGTAGTTTCCACTGGCTCCAGAGTCAACAAGTGCGTATGTCTGTACTGGCATGTTGGCGTGTAGTGACACAGGCAATCACAGGTGCTTTGTGTTGCTAGGGGTCATGTTGTTGAGCTCCTGATGTTGCCCCTTGACAAGGGAGTTCAGTCTTTTCCTGATTGAAGTGTCTTTCCACTGACTGGGTAATAGGTCCAGCCATTCCCATCAGTTCTGAGGAATCTGTTCAAGAATTTGTCTTGCTGATGCTTGTCACATCCAGGCTTGAGGCAGTACTGCCAATTGTTGATGTAGCAGTTGTGGTTGTTGCCTTGCTGTAGGAACATGAGGTGTTTGTGCCAATCATGTGTGTGCCCGGGGAATGCAGTGTGTTGGCGTTTGTCCCAAAGATGGATCTCACACACATCCTTCTCGCAATTGACCCAATGCTTGTGGCAGGTGGCGTGGTAGAGTGAATGTCCTCCATACCTTTGTAGTTGTTTGTGGTAGGTGTAGTAGTGCTTTGTGCAGAACCTCCACTGTAGTTCACCATGCTGTAGATTTCGTGGGTCCATGCTGTAAGCATAGTTTCCTTGTAGTATTTCTTCTTTGATAGACATAGGTTTGTCTTAGTCCCTATCAGAGGTGGTTAAGGGCTCCTGTCCCTTGTCCTGACCTGTCTGTTCTGGTAGGTCCTTGCCTCCTGATGTTGCCAGTTGGTGGGCTGCTTCCAATGTCTGATTGTAGTTGTCCTATTGTTCAAGGGATAGCTGAGCTTTTCCTGGTGGGTCCTCTGGCTTGATGACATTCCAGTCTCTGTCAAGTGTATTAAGTTGCTGTCAGTGCACCTTGTTCTTTAAACAACAGTCTTTCACTATGTGGCCTAGCTTGCCACAGATATAGCACTTCAGTGCTTTCCCTTTTTTGTTGTTCCTTCCCTTTGTGAACCTTCCCTTGTGGTGGACTGCATCCAGTTCCATGGGTGCATAGCCATATGGGTCATGTGGCAGTGCCTTGTTAGGTGGCTTGTAGTGGTTGCTCACATGCCATGCAAGGTGGCTGTATCCTCTGTCGTGGTGTTTCTCTATCACTTGCTTGAATAGTTTGTTATCAATGTTGATTGCTTGTGCGATGAGTTTCTCCAGTGTATTGACCACTTGTCTGTTGAAGGTGATTTTATCCTTCATGTTTTCCTTGAGTCTACGTCAGTACATGACCATCAGGGTGTTGTTGTCCCAGTCAGTCAGTACTGAGTATTGTTTGAACTGTGTGGTGTACTCTGCAGCTGAGTGTTGTTGTTTGATGTGCTGGATCATTTGTATAGCCACTTTGTCTTTGTTAGATAGTCCAAGGATCCTTTTGATCTTGTCCTTGAATCACGTCTATTTCATCATCCATTCTGTTGTGCTGTCATGGTCTCTATTTCCTGAGAGATGTTTGTTGACGTAGGGCTTGATCTATCAATAAGTATTGTCTCTCATGTAAGTGGTTGCAAAGAGGGGCTACTTTTCCTTAGGCAGCTTTGTCTCTGGTTGGAATTAAAAGTAGACTTGGAGTTGCATAAGCCAGTTGTCAACCTTGTTTCTTTCACTGTAGAACAGGTCTGGCTTGGCGACGCTAATCTTTCCATCTGGGAAGTTGGGGTTGGTTACTCCTGAGGTACTCATCCTTGAGGGTCTTCAAAGTGTTGTGGTCTGTACCATACTGTCCTATCTGAGTATAGGATTAGGGCAAGAGGTGGAAGGCAGGTTGGTTCTTGCAGGAGAGGAGTGTCAAGGAGTGCGAAGGGGTTTGGTGGAACATGGTGGTGGTGACACCTGATCAACAGCTTTATACAAAAAGGATTGTATTGAAGTAGATCTAGTTGTCTGAATCACAACATGAGTTGAAGACAATCATTCTATAAGGGAACTATCACCAGACTATATAGTGCCCAGTTCGTGAGCACAGTGAGCTCTGCTCACTTTGCTCACAGTTCATGCACGCTGCGGTGAGCTGGGTGAGCTCTGCTCACTTTGCTCACTTGTTCATGCACGCTGCGGCAAGCTGGGTGAGCTCTGCTCACTTTGCTCACTTGTTCATGCATGCTGCAGCAAGCTGGGTGAGCTCTGCTCACTTTGCTCACTTTTCATGCACGCTGCGGCAAGCTGGGTGAGCTCTGCTCACTTTGCTCACTTGTTCGTGCATATGCATGCTGCGGCGAGCACCCCCCGGTTTGTCTCGCCAGTCACATGACTGGTTCCCGTGTCACGCTGCCTGGTACTTCTGTCCAGTATCCTGTCTGCTGCTTTCTGTAAGTATATAAAGACTGTGTTCCTCCTGGGTCATAACATCTACATCTCTGACACCAGTACCCCAATCTCCAGCTACATCTTTCTCTTTCTCCCAGCCACTCCCAGGGAGGAAAAAACATAAAACAGCTGAGCCAACCAGAAGCTCAGAGAGAATCAGGGGAAGCTGTCCAGAAGTACAAATTCTTGGGGCAAGATCAACAAATAATAAGGGAAAAGTATCAGCCAACCCTTTCAAGATCTTTGAAGATAAGATGTCTACATGAAAGACTCAAAGCTCACACTTCTCCAGTATAATGTGCAAAAAAGCCAATCAGTCCAAGAGCTACTTCTAGCAACCTCAGCTCTTCAAGAGGTGAACATTATTGCACTTCAAGAACTCTGGAAAAACTCTCACCTGGAGACAAGCACCTCTACTGTTTTCTCTTCTTTTCTTTCTTTTTACTGTTCAGAGATTGGTAGAACACTTTTTCTTATTAATAAAAACCTGAAACTCTTTTCTCTTCATCCTACTTTCTGGAGTAAAGACTTTATTTCTCTTGAAATCTACTTGGAAAACTCTTCTACTTCTCTTTGGGTGTATAATCTTTACTTTACCCCATCAAGTCAAGAAAACTATACAGAGGCATCAGAAGCTCTTCTCTTTTTACTCCAAAATACTTTACAAGCACAAGGACAACATATTCTTCTCACAGATTCAAACCTCCACCACCCAGACTGGTCAAAGAAAAGAAGACTGTACTCTGACACTGCAAACAAGTTCCAAAGTCTAATGAAAGATTTAAATCTGGATTGAGCTATTGCACCTTTTACTCCCACCAGAGCAAGATCTCTTTCAGAAAAACTATGTTCTGCAATTGATCTGTCTTTTATTTCTTCTTCTCTTTCTAACTCTCTGATCTTCTCTAAAGTGGCTCTCCAGTTCTTTCATGGGTCTGACCACAGACCTATACTAACTAGCCTGGACCTGGATCCTCCAAGGAAAACCTGGAAGCCAGAAAGGAACTGGAAAACACTGGACTCAAACCTTGCAAGAGTAGAGTGTGAGAAGCTACAGCTACCTTCCCACTTTCAAGACAAAAAGGAAGTGGACAAGTACTTGGAGTACCTGGACAACTTTCTCCAAGAAGTGGCAAGCAAATGTACACAGCTCCAGAAGCAATCTGGTCACTCAGTTCCCTGGTGGAGCCAAGATATCCAAAACAAGGTTAGAGAGGAAAGAAGAGTAAGAAGACAAGTTCTCAGAGGACAGGCATCCCAAGAAGACCTTGAGCAAGCAACTAAGAACAAGAAAAAAGCAGTCAGAGAGGGAAAGCAGACCACCTTCAGACAACAAGTCCATGAGCTAGCCAGTTCTTCAAAATTCTGGAAGCTTGCAAAGTGGGGAAAAACAAAAGCCAACAGGACTTCTGATCTTCCCCTGGTCCCAGATTTGGAAACACAAGAAGGACTAGCTAAAATCTTTGAGGAGAAGACAAAAGTATTCTCAGCCCAGTTCTTCCCCAAAGCACTTGTTCCAGAACCAAGTACAGAGAGTTCCCAGAGTACTCCAGAGATCCAGCTCTCTCAGGAAGTTACTGCTGAAGAAGTGGAACAAATCCTGAACAAAAAGAAATCTTTCACAGCAGGGGGAAAAGATAAGCTGCCAAATGGATTTCTGAAAGCTCTGGGTTCCAAGTTCTGCCAAGCTATGGCTGTTCTCACATCAACATGCTGGAGACTGGAATACTTTCCAGAGAGGTTCAAGAATGCAAAAACAGTCTAAGAAAACCTGGTAGAGAATACTATAACCAAGCTAAAGCCTGGTGCCCTATAGCTTTGCTAAACACAACTGGCAAGCTGATGGAAGCTATTACAGCAACCAGGCTAAGCAAGGTAGCAGAAGAAGCTAGACTTTTGCCAGAAATCCAGATGGGCTTCAGGAAAGGAAGATCAACTGAATCAGCACTTTTCCTACTAACTTCCCAAGTGGAAAAAGTCTGGAAGGAAGGCATGGTTGCATCTCTACTTTCTCTGGATATCTCAGGAGCCTATGACAGAGTTCTACCCAAGATCCTCCAACAAATCCTAGAGAGAAAAGGAATTCCTCTCTGGCTATCTTCCTGGATTCTCTCTTTCTGCACCAGTTGTTCTACCACTCTTGTGTTTGATGACTCTGAGTCTTCTGCTATTCCTATTCACTGTGGAGTTCCCCAAGGTTCCCCTTTATCTCCTATTCTGTTTCTATTTTATATTTCTGAACTTCATGAAACTGTACACTCTCCTCCCACTGGTGTTTCTGCTCTGGGATTTGCAGATGATACAAATCTGCTTGCATTTGGACACTCTCTAAAAAGCAACCTTCTGAAGTTAAAGAACACACACCTCAAATGTCTATCATAGGCTGCAAGACATAGAATAGTTTTCTCTTCTGAGAAATATAAAATACTTTATTTTTCCAGAAGAAGATCAGACAATCTTCAGCTTAAGCTCAGACTGGGGAATGTGATTCTAAGACCAAAAGAAGAAGTGTGAGTATTAGGAGTGTACCTGGATGCAAAACTCCACTGGCATAAGCACCAGAGAATTATTCTTCAAAAAGCTCAGAAAGCACTTTCCTCTCTTTCTAGAACTTCATATTCTACTTGGGGTTTCCCAGTCCTCACATCATGTCTTGTGTACACTGCAATACTCAGATCTTTACTGAGTTATACTGTGGGGATCTGGTTCAATTCTCTAAGAAAATCTTCTAATATCTCTTCTCTTAGTATATTCTAGAACAAATGCCTGAGACTTATTGGAGGTGTCTTCAAAGCCACTCCATCTTTCTTATTAGAGAGTGAGCTGTTTCTTTTACCTCTAGATCTCTATTTCAAATTTCACACAGTCTGTTTTCTCTCTTCTATTCAAACCTCCTCTCTGAAAACACTTCTGGATAATATCTTTTCCAATATCTTCCACTATACCTCTTCTATGAAGAAACTTTTAAAAAAATCCTCAACTATCTCCCTCTATTGGAAGTTCACTTTGTTAAACTAATTAACTACTAACCAGGCTAGTTCAAAGAAAGAACTACAGAAACTCTTTGTTAAAGAGTGGGAAGACCAATAGAAGGAGAAGAAAAGAAGAAGCTACTCTGGGTGGCAGGTGTTTTGTCGAAAGCCTCACCACAACAACCTGAAGCTCTACAAAAAGCTACAGAAAGCTGAGGCCAGTCTACTACTACAAACCAGAACTGGGAGAATTGGCCTGGCAAGTTTTCTATTCAGAGTGGGAGTTCCAGATTTTCCTACCCTTTTATGTGTCTGTGGTCAAGTATAAGAGACAGTGAAACATATCACCTCTTCATGCTCCTTTTATTCAAGTCAAAGACAGCAAGCTCCTTTTAATTCTCAAGATTTCACTTCTATTATTTCAAACCCAGAGCTTCTACAGAAGTTTCTATACTGGTTCATGTCTTTGAAAAGACTGAACCAGTTTAATCTGGCTTTCAAACTCCACTATTCACACTCTAATGTCTAGAAGTCTTCTTTCTACCAGTCACTACAAGATTTCCTTTTGCTACATCCTCTAGTCACTCCCAGTCTTCAGTTTTTATTCCTCTAAAGGTTTTCTGAAGAAAATCACTCTTAGCTAGAAGATCTGCATGGCTGAAAAGCTACTATCAGTGTAAGAATCAAATAAAAAAAAAATAGGTGCAGTGCTGAACACCTTCTTGATGCTTTCAAACAAGCGCTGCTCTGGGGTTTCCCACTTGAAGGCAATATTCTTCTTGGTCAGAGCTGTGAGTGGGGATGCAAGCTTGGCAAAGTCTTTGATGAACCAGTGGTAGAAGTTTGCAAAGGCAATAAAGCTCTGCACTTCCTTGAGACTGGCAGGAGGATTCCACTCCTTGATGGCATCAGTCTTGGCTGGGTCCATGCTCACAGATCTGGGTCAGCCATCTTCAGTGGCAGACTGAATGATGAGGCCAAGGTACTTGACTTGATGCACTTCAAAGTCACACTTGGAGATGTCAACTTGTAGGCTTGCATCTTGTAGTTGACTGAGAACAAGCTTGACATACTTCTGGTGTTCCTTGTATGTCTGATTGTAGACAAGGATGTCATCCACATAGGCAGTGCTAAAGACATCAAGAATGTCAGGTCCCAAAACATTATTGATGTAGTTCTGGAATGTGCTTGGAGTATTGGCAAGACCAAAGAGTATAACAAGGTATTCGTAGAGGCCTGAGTGTGTGCGGAACGTAGTCTTCCATTCTTCACCTTCCTTCATCTGGATACAGTTGAAGGCACCAACAATGTCAAGCTTGGTGTACCACACAGCTTTGCAAAGCTGGTCCAACATCTCCTGGATTAGTGGTAGGGAGTAACAGTTCTTGATGGTGATAGTGTTGAGTGCTCTGTAGTCTACACAGAAACACAATCCACCTCCTGGCTTCTTGACAAAGAGGACTGGTGCAGCAGTAGGTGATGAAGATGCTTGAATAAAGTTCTTGTTCAGGTTCTCTGTCAGGTACTTCTTGAGAACTTTGAGTTCTTCTCTGCTTATACTGTACAGAGGTCCAGAGGGTGCCTGGATTCCTGGTTCCATCTTGATCTTGTGGTCAACTCCTGGGTGTAGAGAAGGAAGCTTGTCAGCATCATCCTTGCTGAAGATGTCCAGGAACTTGTATTACTGAGCAGGGAGAAATATAGCAGGATGTTGCGGTCTGTACTGTACTGTCCTATCCGAGTATAGGATTAGGGTGAGAGGTGGAAGGCGGGTTGGTTCTTGCAGGAGAGGAGTGTCAAGGAGTGCGAAGGGGTTTGGTGGAACATGGTGGTGGTGACACCTGATCAACAGCTTCGTACAAAAGGATTGTATTGAAGTAGATCTAGTTGTCTGGATCACAACATAAGTTGAAGATGATCGTTCCATAAGGGAACTATCGCTGGACTATATAGTGCTGGCCTGTGGAGATGATCAAGATTGTCTTGACAGTCTCGACATCAAGACGGGTGAGATTGTCTTGACAGTCCCACCATGTTATGCACCCTGCGTCAAGACGGGTGAGATTGTCTTGATGCTTCATGCATCCTGCGTCAAGACTGGTGAGATTGTCTCAATGCTTCATGCATGCTGCGTCGAGACTCCTGTGTGTGTCTCGACAGTCACGTGACCCCTTGTTGGTTGGTCACTTGACTTCCATAGTGTCCTCTTGCCTGGCCTGTGGCCTGATTGCCTATAAATAAGTGGCTCCCATCCCCTGGGTCATAACACTACCCTCCTCTCCTTCATTCATCATCCTGATGAATTCTTGAGTATGTCTGCAAAATCACATGCCTCTGCTTACTGAAACCAACTGGCAGCCCAGATCTGTGATCATAACTTTGTGTTGCTTGCTCTGTGTGACTTCTGTGTTTTGAACCACAAGCCCTGCTTCTGAATGTCTGACAACAACAATAAGTTGAAGTGCGCTGAATGCACTTGTTGTGGGAAGTCCTGTGTGTCACTTTCTTGGGAGTTGTTGAACATGACTCGAGATAACCTTCGCGAGGATTTGGCTGTTGATGAGGCCAAGCGGGATGCTCTTGTTAAGCAGCTTGCCAAGCTGCAGGCTCGTGTGTCCCGAAAGTGAAAGGTTCTTGAGGGTGCTGAGAGTCAAGCGAAGAAGAAGCTCCAGTGCCTTGTTGCTGAAATGGAGGTGGATGGTGAAGATTTGTCGGTGACAGTCATTGACGTGTCCGCACTGCAGGCCGAGCTGTTCAGTCCTGCTTCTGCCGGAACTGCTGCAGGAGGAGCTGGCAGTTCGTGAGGTTCCTGAGTGGTTCCCAGGTATTTTCCAAGTCTGGGTAGTTTTTCCACTTGACAAGGTATCGCTGACCTTTTCTCTTCAGGATCTGTTCAGCCTTGAATTCCTGTTCTTCTTCGGGTTGGTAATAGAATGTTTCCTGCAAGGGTGTGCTCTGGTCGGCTGGTTCAATCATTGATATATGAAAGTTTGGATGGACTCTGGCATTCCTTGGTAGTTGTATCTTGATGTTGACTGGTCCTGTTTTTTCTTCAACTGAAAATAGTCCGACCTTGATGTTGTCAAGTTTCTTTGTCTTTGGTTTCTTTGTTTTCCAATTTCTTGTAAGGAGGTAGACTTTATCCCCCTTCTTTAGCCGAGGTGCCATTTTCAATTTCTTGTCCATTTGACGTTGCATTCTTTCTGAGGTCTCTTGAAGGTAGTGCCTTATCATTGTGTGTGTGTGTTGTAGGAGCTTGTCATGTTGGAGTGCTTTCTCCACATTTGGTGAAGCTCTGCTTGGCATCCTGATGTTCGCATGTTGTCCAAAATTGGCAAAAAATAGTGATTCCTTTGTTGAGTCTGATCTGTGCTGGTTGATTGCCAGCTGTGCCACCAGTAATAACTGTACCCAATTGCTGTGGGTCTGGTTGATGTAATGCTGTAAGTAAGTCTCCAGGACTTGGTTTGCTTGCTCTGTCTGGCTGTCAGTTCATGGGTGATAGGCTGTAGATATTTTGGGTTTTGTTCCCATGGCTGCACTGATTATCTTCCAGTAGTTGGATGTGAAGAGTTTGTCTCTGTCTGTAATGATCATGATCAGAACTCTGTGGTCTCTAACCAATCTGTCCAGTAAAAGGTGTCCCAACTGTTCTGCTGTGTGGGTCTCCTTGAATAGTACTGCTATTAGATATTTTGTGAATCTGTCCACTATCACCATAATCAAGTTGTAGGTGATTCCTGTGACTGGGTCTTTGGACTTGGGTAGCTTTGTGATGAAGTCTATTGACACGTCTTCCCACAGGCCTCTTGGTATTGTGTTCAGGTGTCCTTCTCTGTATGGCTTGTGTCTTCTATGTTTGTTTTTCTGGCATAGTAGACACTTGCTGATGTAGTTTGTGACATGTTGTCAGAGGTTAATGACATTGTTCCCTGCCTGTTGGATAAGGTCTGTGGTCTTGGAGATTTCTGGGTGACCATGTGCTGGATTGTTGTGGTAGTTCCTTATTAGTTCTTCAGTGTCTTCTACCGTGAGCTTGTTGATCTGTGGCTGAGGCACCAGGTTTCCTTGCTGGTCCTGCTGTAAGATTGTTCCTTGGCGTTCATCATCTTCCATGTGGTCTTTTTGTCAGCTTAGTGTGTCTGCTCTCCTGTTGTCTTGTCCAGGGGTATACAAGATCTTGAACTTGTATTGCCCTAGGAGTTCAGCCCATCTGACTTGCTGTCTGTTCAGCTTCTTGGTTGTCGTGAATGTTGTCAGATTCTTGTAGTCTGTGAGAACAGTGAGTTCAGAACTGCTTTCCGCGTACACTCTCCAGTGTTCGAGTGTGTTGACGACTGCCAATAGCTCTTTGTTGTGGATATCATAGTTTCATTCTGCTTGTGTTATTTTTTGTGACTAGTAGGCAACTGGGTGCCACTTGCCATCTGCCTGTTGGCATAGACATGCTCCTACTGCCTGATCTGAAGTGTCCATCTTGATTTGTGTTGGTTGGCCTGTCTTGAAGTTGAGGAGAACTGGTTCCTTGGCGCAAGTGTCCTTGAGCTGTTAGAATGCTTTTTGTTGTCTCTCTGTCCACTGGTACTCCATGTCCTTCTTTGTAAGTTCTGTTAGTGGTGTTGCCATCTGTGAGTAGTTCTTAATAAACTGTCAGTTGAAGTTGGCAAATTCTAGGAAGGCTTGTACTTCCTTAACTGACATCAGTGTTGGCCATTGCTGAATCACTTTGATTTTCTCAGAGTCAATCTTGATCCCTTTAATCCCTATAACATATCCAAGGAATTCAACTTCCAGTTTGTTGAACTCACATTTCTTTGGGTTGAGCTTGAGCCCTACCTGTTGTAGGTATCGTAGAACATCCTTCACATGTTTGGTATGTTCCTGTTACGTGTTCGAGTAGACAAGAATGTTGTCCAGGTAGGTGATAGCTGTTTGGTCCAGGTGTGCTCTGATGACATTGTTGATCAATGCTTGACATGTTGCTGGTGTGTTTGTGAGTCTGAATGGCATAACCAGATACTCGTAGTGTCTGTATCAGGTTCTGAAGACTGTCTTCCATTCTTCTCCTTCTTTCATGTGTATCAGGTTGTATACTTCTTTCAAGTCCAGCTTGGTAAAGATTGTAGCTTGGCTGATCCTGTCTCGCAATTTGTTTGCATTTGGCAACAGATATCAGTTCTTGATGGTAATATCATTGAGTTTCCTGTAATCCACACAAAGTTGAAGACTTCTGTCTTTCTTTGGTGCAAATAGTATTGGGTATCCTGCTGGTGATTGAGATTCTCAAATGAAACTCTTTTTCAGGTTTTCCTCCAGGTACTCGCAAAGTACTTGGAGCTCTTTCTCTGATAACTGGTAAATTGGTCCAAATCCTGGCTCTGTCCCTGGTTGCAACTTGATCTCATGATCCCAAGGTTGGTGCTTAGGCAACACTGCTGTTGTTGTCTCTTCCTGAAAGAGGTTATCATACCCAGGTCAGTACTCTTCAGGGATCTCCAGAGGGTTAACAACTTCCTCTCTCTTCATCTCTGACTGTTTGGCCACCTGGTTCTGGGGTGTGCTTGTCAAGGTGGACCTCTTCTCTTGAGAGTTGTCCTTTCTGTCAGTGAGGTTCCACTGAGGACTCCTTCCCTCATCTGTCCACGCCTTCTGCGGCTGGTAACAGGTCCGAGCTGTGTTGTTAGTGCAGTTCCTAAATGTGAGTACTCCTGTCTTCCAGTTAACAACTGGGTTGTGCTTCTTTAGCCAAGGCATCCCCAAATAGATATCCTGAGTGGCCAACTTGACAATATCAAGGTGGATCCTTTCAGTATAGTGTCTGGTAACTATTTCCATTGGCTGCGTCTCATGGCAGACTAGCTCTGTCTGTCTATTTGCCATCGCGAGCTGATAGGGCTGCTGCTTGCATCTCCTTCCAGTGCCAAGGGTATCATAAAGTTGTCTTGAGATGTAGTTTCCACTGGCTCCAGAGTCCACAAGTGCGTATGTCTGTACTGGCATGTTGGCGTGTAGTGACACAGGCAATCACAGGTGCTTTGTGTTGCTAGGGGTCATGTTGTTGAGCTCCCAATATCACCCCTTGACAAGGGAGTTCAGTCTTTTCCTGATTGAAGTGTCTTTCCACTGACTGGGCAATAGGTCCAGCCACTCCCATCAGTTCTGAGGAATCTGTTCATGAATTTGTCTTGCTGATGCTTGTCACATCCAGGCTTGAGGCAGTACTGCCAATTGTCAACGTAGCAGTTGTAGTTGTTGCCTTGCTGTAGGAACATGAGGTGTTCATGCCAATCATGTGTGTGCCCGGGGAATGTGGTGTGTTGGTGTTTGTCCCAAAGATGGATCTCACACGCATCCTTCTCGCAATTGACCCAATGCTTCTGGCAGGTGGCGTGGTAGGGTGAATGTCCTCCGTACCTTCGTAGTTGTTCGTGGTAGGTGCAGTAGTGCTTTGTGCAAAATCTCCACTGTAGTTCACCGTGCTGTAGATTTCGTGGGTCCATGCTGTAAGCATAGCTTCCTTGTGGTATTTCTTCTTTGATAGATGTGGGTTTGTCTTGGTCCCCATCAGAGGTGGTTAAGGGCTCCTGTCCCTTGTCCTGACCTGTCAGTTCTGGTAGGTCCTTGCCTCCTGATGTTGCCAGTTGGTGGGCTGCTTCCAATGTCTGATTGTAGTTGTCCTATTGTTCGAGGGATAGCTGAGCCTCTCCTGGTGGGTCCTCTGGCTTGATGACATTCCAGTCTCTGTCAAGTGTATTAAGTTGCTGTCAGTGCACCTTGTTCTTTGAACAACAGTCTTTCACCATGTGGCCTAGCTTGCCACAGGCATAGCACTTCAGTGCTTTCCCTTTTTTGTTGTTCCTTCCCTTCGTGAACCTTCCCTTGTGGTGGACTGCATCCAGTTCCATGGGTGCATAGCCATATAGGTTATGTGGTGGTGCCTTGTTAGGCGGCTTGTAGTGGTTGCTCACATGCCATGCGGGGTGGCTGTATCCTCTGTCGTGGTGTTTCTCCATCGCTTACTTGAATACCTTGTTATTGATGTTGATTGCTTGTGCGATGAGTTTGTCCAGTGTGTTGACTGCTCGTCCGTCGAAGGTGATTTCATCCTTCATGTTTTCCTTGAGTCCACGTCAGCACATGACCATCAGGGTGTTGTTGTCCCAGTCAGTCAGTACTGAGTATTGTTTAAACTGCGTGGTGTACTCTGCAGCTGAGCGTTGTTGTTTGATGTGCTGGATCATTTGTATAGCCACTTTGTCTTTGTTACATGGTCCAAGGATCCTTTTGATCTTGTCCTTGAATTGTGTCCATTTTGTCATCTATTCTGTTGTGCTGTCGTGGTCTCTGTTTCCTGAGAGATGTTTGTTGACGTAGGGCTTGATCCATCAATAAGCATTGCCTCTCATGTAAGTGGTTGCGAAGAGAGGCCACTTCTCCTTAGGCAGCTTTGTCTCTGGTTGGAATTGAAAGTAGACTTGGAGTTGCATAAGCCAGTCGTCAACCTTGTTTCTTTCGCTGTAGAACAGGTCTGGCTTGGCGACACTAATCTTTCCATCTGGGAAGTTGGGGTTGGTTGCTCCTGAGGTACTTATCCTTGAGGGTCTTCAAAGTGTTGTGGTCTGTACTGTACTGTCCTATCCGAGTATAGAATTAGGGCGAGAGGTGGAAGGTAGGTTGGTTCTCACAGGAGAGGAGTGTCAAGGAGTGCGAAGGAGTTTGGTGGAACATGGTGGTGGTGACACCTGATCAACGGCTTTGTACAAAAGGATTGTATTGAAGTAGATCTAGTTGTCTGGATCACAACATAAGTTGAAGACGATTGTTCCATAAGGGAACTATCGCTGGACTATATAGTGCTGGCCTGTCAAGACGATCAAGATTGTCTTGACAGTCTTGACGTCAAGACAGGTGAGATTGTCTTGACAGTCCCACCATGTTATGCACCCTGCGTCAAGACAGGTCAGATTGTCTCAATGCTTCATGCATCCTGCGTCAAGACTGGTGAGATTGTCTTGATGCTTCATGCATGTTGTGTCAAGACTCCTGTGTGTGTCTCGACAGTCACGTGACCCCTTGTTGGTTGGTCACTTGACTTCCATAGTGTCCTCTTGCCTGGCCCGCGGCCTGATTGCCTATAAATGAGTGGCTCCTATCCCCTGGGTCATAACACAGGATCCACACACTTCTTTAGCTTCAACACCTGCTCAATGTTTCTCAGAGAAACACTGAACACCTGGTGATCTGGCTTGGCAGCAAGGAGAGAAAATGTGGCAGCATTGATGGGGATTGGTGTGGCAGAAAGGGGCTTGGAATTCTGAGGCTTTCCAGCAGACATCTTGGCTTCAAGATCTAAAGAGATTGGATAGCTATTGTTTGACTTGAGGCATGCAGATCAGCAGTGATCTGACTTGAACATGATTGAGGTGTTTGTCTAATCAATGTGTGGCCTGTGCTTCTGGAGCTATGGCATCCCCAGAATCACATCATAGTGAAGACCAGGAGACACAAAGAGAGAGACTTCCTCCTGGTGCACGCTATGTGCTGTGGTCATGATTGTCTTGGTGAGATGTGTGGTTTGTGACGTCTTGCCATCAAACAATCATAATGTGTGTGGGTAGGGGAGAGGTTCTTGGTGAAGAGATTGCGCAAAGGAAGCACCAATGCAGCCAAATGCTGAACAGCCAGAGTCAATAAGAGTATTGCACTTGAATTTCCCATCTAGGATACAAGGAAGAAACAAGCACTTACTGTCCAATTGCTGGTCTGGAGACAGATAGCCAACATGGAGATCCTTTTCATGTTCTTGGGTGTGACGATGACTAAGGACTACTTGTTTTCTGACTCTGGAGTAGTCTCAACAGTGGCAGACTTGGTGGTGGTCATGGTGGTGGCAACAACAGGCATACTTTTCACTGGACTGAAGGTTGAGACATGACCTTGGTTCCCACAGTAGAAGCAGAGGCCTTTGCTTTGGTGATGTTTTTACTCTTCTGGCGTCAGCTTAGAGTGGCTGAGATCTATGGTAGGACTTGGTGGCTGTGGCGTGAAGGCTAGCTTGATGAACTCTGGACACAGAACTGAAGCTCCTGACTGTGGAACTGAGGCTTGGGTGGGAGGTGCTTGACGTGGACAGCAAGAGTTGGCAGAAGTGGCACACAACTGGTTGTCCTGCAGCTGGCATTCCTCAACAAGCTTCTGATAGCTGATGTTCTTGAGGTTGATGCTGACAAGCTGCTTGGTAAGCTCTTCAGAGACAGCACACCAAAGATGGCACTTCAAGGCCTTGTTGTTGAAGCCTGTGCGTGGAGCATACTGATTGAACTCTGGGAAGAACTTGGCAAAGGCACAGTTGGCCTGACGCAAGACAATAAGCTTCCTCTGAGCTAGGAACTCTGGGTCTGGGTTGGAGAAGGTGTTCCGGAGATCTTGGATGATGTTGTGCTAGTCAATGTACTTGCCAGCCGTGATCTTAGCTGAGATGTAGGACTGTGTAGTGCCAGTTGTGCGTGAAAAGACATACACAATCCACAATGTTTCCGTGGAGTACCAGTCAGTGTTGAGTGTCATCTTGAGTGACAGTGACATGATAAAGCTCTCAAGCTTCTCATGTGTGATTTCCGTGTTTCCACTATCACCACTGAAGATCTCTGGGTCAGCAGTGTGTTCGGACTTGGACTTGGGAGTAGTGTTAGTAGCTTGAATTCACATGAACTCTGCAAACATGTTGTGAAGGAACTTGTTATTTCCAGCAACTGGCATGGCTTGGTCTGGTTGTTGAGACATGACAAGGACGTGAACATGGCTTGGTGAAGTGTGTTATGGTTGGGTAGGTCTTTTGTAGTGTGACAAGGCAATAGCAGAGCAGAACTCAAGCCTAACTGATTCAGTAACCTTGACCTGACTTGGCTTGAGACTTGAGACTTGGATTGATGTACAAGATGAAAGACAAGGAAGGAAAAGAGAAAAGAAGAAGAGAAGAAGCTGGGGGAGCAGGAGAAGTTCTTATAGGCAGGGGATACAGTGGAGTAAACAGGCAACAGTGCAGATGGAACTTGCCAGCAAGGTGTGTGACTTGTGCCAGATATACAACAAGGCAATAGCAGAGCAAACAGGCAACAGTGCAGATGGAACTTCCTGGCAAGGTGTGTGACTTGTGCCAGATATACAATAAGGCCAGAACTGTGACACCCATGAACTGGTCAGAAGCAACACTCCTCAGATAGGAGAACAATCTCAAACAGCATATTGAAAGACTAGAGAATAATCTGCAGAGATTGCTGGAGGACCTGCACATAGTCCAAGATCAGATTGACAAAGTCCACTGGAAGGATGACCTGATCTCTGAATTCAATACAACAGACTACAAGATTGACACAGCTGGCATGCCACCAGTTCCTAAGACACTGATACTCTGACAACAGGACATAATCTTGTCAGAGACTGGTGAAGCAAGAGTGATATGATAGGTGGACAACACTATCAGTATCTCACAGCTCTGAAACATCACAATACAAGTGGACTTTCACCAGGCTATAACACCAGCCTGCAGACAATCCTATTGAAAAGACTATAAGGACCACCACTGCAAGGAGTATCTTCTAGAGAAAAGAAGAAAAAAACATTTCCCTGGCTCAGAATACCACAAGAAAGCTGGAAGTTTTTATTTATTTATTTATTTATTTGATTCTTACACTGGTAGTAGCTTTACAGCCATGCAGATCTTCTAGCTAATAGTGAACTCCTTCAGAAAACCTTTGAAGGGATAAAAACTGAAGGCAGGGTGTGACTAGGGAATGTAACAAAAGGAATCTTGAAGTTTCTGGTAAGAGAAGAGAATCTAGGTATTGGGTTGGGAATAGTGGAGTTTGAAAGCTAGATTAAACTGGTTTAGTCTTTTCAAAGACATAAACCAGTACAAGAACTTCTGTAGTAGCTCTGGGTTTGAAATAATAGTGGTGAAGTCTTGGGGATTAAAAAAGACTTGTTGTCTTTGTCTTGAATAAAGAGAGCATGAAGAGGTGATATGTTTTGCAGTTTCTTCTGCTTGGCCACACACACATAGTGGGGTAGGGAAGTCAGGAGCTCCAGCTCTGAAAAGAAAACTTGCCAGACTAATTCTTCCAGTCCTGATTTGCAGCAGCAGACTTGCCTCAGCTTTCTGTAACTCTTTGTAGAGCTTCAGATTGTTTTTGTGTGGCTTTTGACAGAAAGTCTGCCAGCCTGGATAGCTTCTTCTTTTCTTCTCTTCCCATTGGTCTTCCCACTCTTTAGTAAAGAGCTTTTGTAGTTCTTTCTTCGAACTAGCCTGGTTAGTAGTTATTTGACTTAACCAAGTGAATTTCCACTTAGGAGAGATAGTTGAGGATTCCTTTAAAGGTTTCTTCAAGAGAGAGGCATAGCTGGAAATAGTGGAAAAGATACTGTCAAGAAAGTATTTGAGAGGGGAGTTTTGAATAGAAGAAAGAAAACAGGCAGTGCGAAATTTAAAGTATAGGTCTAGAGGTAGAAGAAAAAGCTCACTCTCTAATAGAAAAGAAGGAGTGGCTTTGAAGGCACCCCCAATAAGTCTTAGGCATCTGTTTTGAAATGAAACAAGAGAAGAGATATTGGAGGATTTTCTTAGAGGGTTAAACCAGATCCCCACTGCATAGCTCAGTAGAGATCTCAGTATAGCAGTGTACACCAGACGTGATGTGTGAACTGGAAAGCCCCAAGTAGAATAGGAAGTTCTAGAAAGAGAAGAGAGTGCTTTCTATGCTTTTTGAAGAATAATCCTCTGGTGTTTGTGCCAGTGGAGCTTTGCATCTAGGTACACTCCAAGTACTCGCACTTCTTCTTTTGGTTTGAGAATCACATTCCCCAGTCTGAGCTTGAGCTGAAGATTGTCTGATCTTCTTCTGGAAAAATGAAGTATTTCATATTTCTCAGGTGAGAAGACTATTCCATGACTTGCAGCCCAGGATAGACATTTGTGGTGTGTGTTCTTTAACTTCAGAAGGTTACTTTTCAAGGAGTGACCAAAAGCAAGCAGATTTGTATCATCTGCAAACCCCAGGGCAGATACACCAGAAGAGGGAGTATGCACAGTCTTATGCAATTCAGAAATGTAGAATAGAAAAAGAATAGGGGATAATGGAGAACCTTGAGGAACTCCACAATGAATAGGAATAGAATAAGACTCAGAATCATCAAAGACAAGAGTGGTAGAGCACTTATCACAGAAGGAGTAGATCCAGGAAGCTAGCCAGGCAGGTATTCCTTTTCTTTTCAGAATTTGCTGTAGTATCTTGGGGAGAACTCTGTCATAGGCTTCTGAGATATCCAGTGAGAGTAGGGATGCAACCATGCCTTCCTTCCAGACTTTTTCCACTTGGGAGGTTAGAAGGAAAAGTGCTGCTTCTGTGGATCTTCCTTTCCTAAAGCCCATCTGGATATCTGGCAATAGTCCAGCTTCTTCTGCTATCTTGCTTAGTCTGGCTGCAGCAATAGCTTCCATCAGCTTGCCTGTTGTGTTTAGCAGAGCTATAGGGCGCCAGACTTTAGCTTGATTGTAGGTTCCCTTGCCAGGTTTCCTCAAGCAGACTGTTTTTGCACTCTTAAATCTTTCAGGGAAGTACTCCAGTTTCCAGCATGTTGAAGTCAGAATAGCTAGAGCTTGGCAGAACCTAGGCCCCAGAGCTCTCAGAAATCTATTTGGCAGCTTATCTCTCCCTCCTGCTGTGAAAGGTTTCTTCTTGGCCAGAATTTGCTCCACTTCTTCACATGTTACCTCCTGGGAGAGCTGTATCTCAGAGATAGTCTGGGAGCTTTCTGAGCCTGGTTCTGGAACTAGAGCTTTTGGAAAGAACTGTTGTGAGAAGGCTTTAGTCTTTTCCTCAAAGGTTTTGGCTATTCCTTCTTGTGTTTCCAGGTCAGGAACCAGAGGAAGATCAGGAGTCTTGTTGGCTTTGGACTTTCCCCACTTTGCAAGCTTCCAGAACTTTGAAGAGCTGGCCAGCTCATGGATTTGGTGTCTGAAAGTGTTCTGTTTTCCATCTCTGACTGCCTTTTTCTTGAGCTTAGTTGCTTGCTCAAGTTCCTCTTGACTTGCTTGCCTTTTTTGCACTTTTCTTCTTACTCTTCTTTCCTCTGTAACCTTGTTTTGGATCTCTTGATTCCACCAGGGAACTGAGTGGCCAGGTTGCTTCTGGAGCTGTGTGGATTTGCTTGCTATTTCTTGGAGAAAGTTGTCAAGATACTCCAAGTACTCATCCACTTCATATTTGTCTTGGAAGTGGAAGAGCAGGTGTAGCTTCTCACACTCTACTCTTGCAAGGTTTGAGTCCAGTGTTCTCCAGTTTCTTTCTGGTTTCCAGATTTTCCTTGGAGGATCCAGGTCCAGGCAGGTTAGTACAGGTCTGTGGTCAGACCCATGAAAGAACTGAAGAGCCACTTTAGAGAAAATCAGAGAGTTAGAAAGAGAAGAAGAAATAAAAGACAGATCAATAGAAGAACATGGTTTTTCAGAAAGAGATCTTGGTCTGGTAGGGGTGAAAGGTGCAATAGCTAAATCCAGATTTAAATCTTTCATTAGGTCTTGAAACTTGTTTGCAGTCTCAGAGTACAGTCTTCTTTTCGTTGACCAGTCTGGGTGGTGAAGATTTGAGTCTGTGAGAAGAATATGTTGTCCTTGTTCTTGTAAAGCATTTTGGAGTAAACAGAGAAGAGCTTCTGATGCCTCTGTGTAGTTTTCTTGACTTGATGGGGTGAAGTAGAGATTATGTACCCAAAGAGAAGTAGAAGAGTTTTCCAAGTAGATTTCAAGAGAAACAAAGTCTTTATTCCAGAAGGTAGGATGAAGAGAAGAGAGTTTCAGATTTTTATTAATAAGAAAAAGTGTTCTGCCAATCTCTGAACAGTAGAGAGGAAGGAAGGAAGAGAAAACAGTTGAAGTGCTTGTTTCTAGGTGAGAGTTTTTCCAGGGCTCTTGAAGTGCAATAATGTCCATCTCTTGGAGAGCTGAGGTTGCTAGCAGTAGCTCTTGGACTGATTGGCTTTTTTGCACATTATACTGGAGAAGTGTCAGCTTTGTGTCTTTCATGCAGACATCTCAGCATCAAAGATCTTGAAGGAGTTAGCTGGTAGCTTTCCTCCAGAGTTGGCTGATCTTGAAGAAAGAATTTGCACTTCTGGGAGTGCACCTCTGAGTCTCTCTGAGCTTCTGCTTGGCTCAGCTGTTTTACGTTTTTTCCCCCCTGGTAGAGACTGAGAGAGAGGGAAAGACATAACTGGGGGGGGTTGTAGAGCTGGAACAGAGGTAGCTGTTGGGATCTCATATTTTCCTGGGCGTGTGTTCCATGCTTCTCTTGCCTTCTTGGCTGCTTCCTGGCGTACTGGACAGACACTGGCCCAGGCTGGGTGAGCTCCTCTGCAGTTGCAGCATTTTGGCTTGAGAAGCTGTTCAGGAACTTGGCAGGCTCTCCTTTCATGCTGGCCTCCACAGGCACCACACACAGCTTTGTTCTTGCAGAAGCGTGCTTGGTGCCCATAGCCAAAGCACTTGAAACATTGTGCAATAACTGTGTCTGCCAGAAAAGGTTCTGCTTCATGCATCCTGTGCCCCAGCACTAGCCCACTCTCAATCAAAAGATTGGCTTGTTCAGGGGTAGCCAGATCCAGGTGGAGAGAGGTAACTGGCTTCTTTTGAGCTATAGCCTTCTTAGACCAGTAGACTCTCAGGATGGTGATTTGCTTGCTCAGAGATGGGTTGCTGTTCTGGATTATCTGGCGGGTTTTCTCCAGGTCTTCAGGTTGGATATCTTCTGTTCTGACTCCATGGATCAGAACTGGAAATCTCTTGGGCTGGATGGTTGCTTCCTTTGTGAAGATAGCTGATACCCAGGCAGGGTTTTTCTCTAGGAAGACTTTAGTCTCTTGGCTTTCTGTGTTAATAAGGATATCCCCTGAAGGAAGTTTCCTTACTGCTCTGACCTGCTTGTTGTAGGGGCTGGGTAGTCTGTCTTGAAGAGCCTGGAAAAGCTGGATGTGAGTTCTATTAGCCATGTCAGGTGGCTGGATACCAGGATGTACAAGAACTTCTTTGAGAATTCTTGCAGGTAGAGGGATTTGTGCTGGAATAGATTTTTGGACAGCCTGGGCATATGATGGCTTGGCTTCTTGTTTGTCCAGCCGCTTGTTGATATTCTCCAGCTCCTGGAAGATTCTGTTGGTGAGGCCAGTGGAGCTAGACTGGGCTTCTGTAGGGAAGGAGTTCTTTTTGATATTTTCCCAGCTTTTCAGAATGGATTCTGGGACTGGTTGAGTTTTGATCCAGGAGTCTACTAGTTTGTAGTCACTCTGGGGAGCTGGTTGGGGGGTAGGAGAGCTGGACTGGGTGCTAGCCAGACTGGGAGCTGGTTGGGAGAGTATAGCTGGTGTAGCTCTGGTGTTACTTTCTGAAAAGGTGGGTTTTTTCTTCTTGGGAGCCATGTTAGAGATTGTTTGGCACTGGTTGGGTGTTTCCTGTCTGCAGAGTACTGCCAGAAAGAAGAGTCACCTGGTTTCCCAGCAGTAATAATCTAGTCCTGGGACCAATCCCCAAGACTAGACTTTCCTGGGCAGCTTTTTCCAACTAAGCTCTGGGCAAAGCTAGAAGTATTAACCTAGACTAGGGACCAGACCCCCTATCTAGACTTTCCTTGAGCCAAACACTCTGCTAGCTCCAGAGTCAGTCAGACTCTAACCATTCCTCTTATTCTGAGACTCTCTCTCTGGTTGTGGGTAGATTGCTGGTTGTTGAAGAAGAAGATCTTGGATTCAAGATCACAACTTTTGACAAACAGGTGTGATTCTCAAAGGTGATGGGTTTTCACCTTAAGGTTTGGGTGGTTTCAGAGAGGAACTCGGCTGTTTTCCAGAACATATGACAAATTGTGGTGTTTGTCAAAATTGATGGTCCTTGAAGAACGTGGTTCTGGGAAGAGTTTTAGCTGGAAGTTTTAGATACCAGCGAAGCCAGCAAGGGAAAGAACACAATAATTGCAGAGAAAACACATGGGAGCTATACTTCACTGAGAAATAAGAGACACACAGCAGAACACCAGGCCCAGAGTCTTGATTGTTCAAAAAACTAGCAGTGCTCTTCAAATCTGGAGTTGGAAAAGTAGGTAAGACAACACTCTGGAGAGAAGAGGTCAAGCAGAGTCTTGACATAACAGCCTGCAGTCTGTATTTTCACATCAAGATGAGAGTTAACAGATGCCTGACAAACACTATAATCAACTCTGGCAACTCTTCCCATAACCACAGTTCAAGGACCATCACTTTTGGTAAAGACCGTAATTTGTCATATGTTCTGGAAAGCAGCTGACATCCTGTCCAGACCTACCCAAACCTTAAGGTGAAACCTCATCACCTTTAAGAATCACACCTGATTGTCAAAAGTTGTGATCTTGGGATCCATGATCTGTTTCTTCAACAACCAGCAATCCAGCCACAACCAGAGAGAGAAAGTCTCAGGATAAGAGGAATAGTTAGAGTCTGACTGACTCTGGAGCTAGCAGAGTTCTTGACTCAAGGAAAGTCTAGATAGGGAGTCTGGTCCCTAGTCTAGGCAAATACTCCTAGCTTTACCCAGAGCTTATTTGGAATAAGCTGCCCAGGAAAGTCTAGTCTTGGGGTCTGGTCCCAGAACTAGATTATTACTGCTGGGAAACCAGGTGACTCCTCTCTCTCTGGCACTACTTCACAGACTGGAAATAGTTAACCTGTGCCAAGTAAGCTCCACCATAGC
Organism: Lichina pygmaea; assembly: GCA_963422465.1. Classification (NCBI taxonomy): domain Eukaryota; kingdom Fungi; phylum Ascomycota; class Lichinomycetes; order Lichinales; family Lichinaceae; genus Lichina; species Lichina pygmaea. Next base: position 4,578,728 of record OY730171.1, read on the forward strand.
ACTAAAAAAGAAAAAACCCACTTCTTTAGAAACTAATCCCAGAGCACCACTAGCCACACCAGCTTCCAGTCTCTCTAACACTTAAGCCAGTCCTCCCACCACTGAAAGTACTATACAGAAAGACTGGGAACTTCTTAACTTCTGGCTGAAAACTCAAACAGTTCCAGAACCAGTCAGAAAAAGCTGGGAGAACCTTAAGCAAAAACTCTCTGCAGAGCTGCAGACTAGCACTGTCCAACCTCTACCCTCTGGCATTACTAACAAGATTATCCAGAAGCTTGAAAACCTCAACAAACATCTAGATAGACAAGAGGTAAAACTATCTTATGTACAGGCAGCTGCAAAAGCTTCCTCTACTCAAATTCCACTAGCTTCCAGAATTCTCAAAAAGGTTCTGGTACACCCTGGACACCAGACTCCAGACATGGCCAACAGAACCTATGTCCAGCTCTTCCAAGCTCTCCAAGACAGACTTCCAAGCCCTTATAACAAACAGATTAGGGCAGTAAGAAAACTCCCATCAGGGGATATTCTTATTCACACAGAGAGCCAGGAAACTAAGCTTTTTCTGGAAAAGGATTTCTCCTGGACTGCAACTATCTTCAACACAAAGGCAATAGTCCAGCCCAAGAGATTCCCAGTTCTGGTTCATGGAGTCAGAACAGCAGATATCCAGCCAGAGAATCTGGAGGACACCTGCAAAAAAATCCAGACTAGCAACCCTTCTCTTGGCAAACAGATCAGTATTCTGAGAGCATATTGGTCCAAGAAATCCATAGCTCAAAAGAAACAGGTCACCTCTCTCCACCTGGATCTCTCTACTCCCCAACAGGCCAATCTTCTTATTGAGAATAGACGTGCTGGGACACAGACTACATGAAGTGGAACACTTCCTGGCAAACACAGTTATTGCACAATACTTCAAGTACTTTGGCTATAGCCACCAAGCTCATGCCTGCAGGAACAGAACTGCCTGTGGAGTATGTGGTAGACAACATGAGAGAAGAGTATGCCCAATTCCTGAAAACTTACTGAAACCAAACTACTGCAATTGCCAGGGATCTCACCCAGTGTGGGCTAGCACATGCCCAGTACACCAGGAAGTAGCCAAGAGAGCCAGGGAAGCTTGGATTTCACACCCAGGGAAGTATGAAATCCCAATCTCTACATCTCTGACACCAGTACCCTAATCTCCAGCTACGTCTTTCTCTTTCTCCCAGCCACTCCCAGGGGGGAAAAAACATAAAATAACTGAGCCAACCAGAAGATCAGAGAGAATCAGGGGAAGCTGTCCAGAAGTTCAAATTCTTGGAGCAAGATCAACAAATAATAAGGGAAAAGTATCAGCCAACCTTTTCAAGATCTTTGAAGATAAGATGTCTACATAAAAGACTCAAAGCTCACACTTCTCCAGTATAATGTGCAAAAAAGCCAATCAGTCCAAGAGCTACTTCTAGCAACCTCAGCTCTTCAAGAGGTGGACATTATTGCACTTCAAGAACTCTGGAAAAACTCTCACCTGGAGACAAGCACCTCTACTGTTTTCTCTTCTTTTCTTTCTTTTTACTGTTCAGAGATTGGTAGAACACTTTTTCTTATTAATAAAAACCTGAAACTCTTTTCTCTTCATCCTACTTTCTGGAGTAAAGACTTTATTTCTCTTGAAATCTACTTGGAAAACTCTTCTACTTCTTTTTGGGTGTATAATCTTTACTTTACCCTATCAAGTCAAGAAAACTATACAGAGGTATCAGAAGCTCTTCTCTGTTTACTTCAAAATACTTTACAAGTACAAGGACAACATATTCTTCTCACAGACTCAAACCTCCACTACCCAGACTGGTCAACGAAAAGAAGACTACTCTGACACTGCAAACAAGTTCCAAGGTCTAATAAAAGATTTAAATCTGGATTTAGCTATTGTATTTTTTACTCCCACCAGAGCAAGATCTCTTTCAGAAAAACTATATTCTACAATTGATCTGTCTTTTATTTCTTCTTCTTTTTCTAACTCCCTGATTTTCTCTAAAATAGCTCTCCAGTTCTTTCATGAGTCTGACCACAGATCTATACTAACTAGCCTGGACCTGGATCCTCCAAGGAAAACCTGGAAGCTAGAAAGGAACTGGAAGACACTGGACTCAAACCTTACAAGAGTAGAGTGTGAGAAGCTACAGCTATCTTCCCACTTTCAAGACAAAGATAAAGTGGATAAGTACTTGGAGTATCTGGACAACTTTCTCCAAGAAGTGGTAAGTAAATATACACAGCTCCAGAAGTAATCTGGTCACTCAGTTCTCTGGTGGAACCAAGACATCCAAAATAAGGTTAGAGAGGAAAGAAGAGTAAGAAGACAAGTTCTCAGAGAACAGGCATCCCAAGAAGATCTTGAGTAAACAACTAAGAACAAGAAAAAAGTAGTCAGAGAGGGAAAGCAGACCACCTTCAGACAACAAGTCCATAAGCTAGCCAGTTCTTCAAAATTCTGGAAGCTTGCAAAGTGGGGAAAAACAAAAGCCAACAGGACTTCTGATCTTCCCCTGGTCCCAGATTGTATTTTTATTTTTATTTGATTCTTACACTGGTAGTAGCTTTACAGTTATGCAGATCTTCTAGCTAATAGTGAACTCCTTCAGAAAACCTTTGAAGAGATAAAAACTGAAGGCAGGGTGTGACTAGGGAATGTAACAAAAGGAATCTTGAAGTTTCTGGTAAGAGAAGAGAATCTAGGTATTGGGTTGGGAATAGTGGAGTTTGAAAGCTAGATTAAACTGGTTTAGTCTTTTCAAAGACATAAACCAGTACAAGAACTTCTGTAGTAGCTCTGGGTTTGAAATAATAGTGGTGAAGTCTTGGGGATTAAAAGAGACTTGTTGTCTTTGTCTTGAATAAAGAGAGTATGAAGAGGTGATATGTTTTGCAGTTTCTTCTGCTTGGCCACACACACATAGTGGGGTAGGGAAGTCAGGAACTCCAGCTCTGAAAAGAAAACTTGCCAGACCAATTCTTCCAGTCCTGATTTGCAGTAGCAGACTTGCCTCAGCTTTCTGTAACTCTTTGTAGAGTGTCACAGTTCTGGCCCAGTTGCATATCTGGCACAAGTCACGCACCTTGCCGGGAAGTCCCATCTGCACTGTTTGCCTGTTTGCTCCGCTGTTGCCTGATCCCCTGCCTATAAGAACTTCTCCTGCTCCCCCAGCTTCTTCTCTTCTTCTTTTCTCTTTTCCTTCCTTGTCTTTCGTCTTGTACATCAATCCAAGTCTCAAGTCTCAAGCCAAGTCAGGTCAAGGTTACTGAATCAGTTAGGCTTGAGTTCTGCTCTGCCATTGCCTTGTCACAAGGTCAAGGTCACCAAATCAGTTAGGCTTGAGTTCTGCTCTGCCATTGCCTTGTCACACTACGAAAGACCTACCCAACCATAACACACTTCACCAAGCCATGTTCATGTCCTTGTCATGTCTCAACAACCAGACCAAGCTATGCCAGTTGCTGGAAATGATGAGTTCCTTAACAATATGTTTGCAGAGTTCATGCGAATTCAAGCTACTAACACTACTCCCAAGTCCAAGTCTGAACGCACTGCTGACCCAGAGATCTTCAGTGGTGATGGCAGAAACATAGAAATCACGCATGAGAAGCTTGAGAGCTTCATCATGTCACTGTCACTTAAGATGACACTCAACACTGACTGGTACCACACGGAAACATCGCAGATTGTGTATGTCTTTTCACGCACGACTGGCACTGCACAGTCCTACATCTCAGCTAAGATCACAGCTGGCCAGTACATTGACTGGCACAATATTGTCAAAGATCTCCAGAACACCTTCTCTAACCCAGACCCAGAGTTCCTAGCTCAGAGAAAGCTCATCACCTTGTGTCAGGCCAACTGTTCCTTTGCCAAGTTCTTCACAGAGTTCAATCAGTATGCTCCACACACAGGCTTCAACAACAAGGCCTTGAAGTGCTATCTTTGATGCACTGTCTCTGAGGAGCTTGCCAAGCAGCTTGTCAGCATCAACCTCAAGGACATCAGCTATCAGAAGCTTGTTGAGGAATACCAGCTGCAGGACAACCAGTTGCGTGCCACTTCTGCCAACTCTCACCATCCACGTCAAGCACCTCCCACCCAAGCCTCAGTTCCACAGTCAGGGTTCATCAAGCCAGTCTTCACACCACAGCCACCAAGTCCTACCATAGATCTCAACTGCTCTAAGCTGACACCAGAAGAGTGAGAACATCACTGAAGTAAAGACCTCTGCTTCTACTGTGGGAACCAAGGTCATGTCTCAACCTTCTGTCCAGTGAAAAGCATGCCTATTGTTGCCACCACCACAACCACCACCAAGTCTGCCACGGTTGAGACTACTCCAGAGTTGGAAAACAAGTAGTCCTTGGTCATTGTCATGCCCAAGGACATGAAAAGAATCTCCATGTTGGCTATCTGTCTCCAGACCAGCAGTTGGACAGCAAGTACTTGTTTCTTCCTTGTATCCTAGATAGGAAATTCAAGTGCAATACTCTTATCAACTCTGGCTGTTCAGCATTTGGCTGCATTGGTGCTTTCTTTGCGTAATCCCTTCACCAAGAACCTCTCCCCTACCCACGCACATTGTGATCATTTGATGGCAAGATGTCACAAACCACACATCTTGCCAAGACAATCATGACCACAGCACATAGTGTGCACCAGGAGGAAGTCTCTCTTTTTGTGTCTCCTGGCCTTCACTATGATATGATTCTGGGGATGCCATGGCTCCAGAAGCACAGGCCACACATTGATTGGACAAACACCTCAATCATGTTCAAGTCAGATCACTGCCAATCTACATACCTCAAGTCAAACAATAGCTATCCAATCTCTTTAGATCTTGAAGCCAAGACGTCTGCTGGAAAGTCTCAGGATCCCAAGCCCCTTTCTGCCACGCCAATCCCTATCAATACTACCGCATTTTCTCTCCTTGCTGCCAAGCCAGATCACCAGGTGTTCAGTGTTTCTCTGAGAGACATTGAGCAGGTGTTGAAGCCAAAGAAGTGTGTGGATCCTGCCACACTTCTCCCTGCTCAGTACCACAAGTTCCTGGATGTCTTCAGCAAGGATAACACTGACAAGCTTCCTCCTCTACACCCAGGAGTTGACCACAAGATGAAGATAGAACCAGGAACCCAGGCACCCTCTGGACCTCTGTACAGTATAAGCAGAGAAGAACTTGAAGTTCTCAAGAAGTACCTGACAGAGAACCTGAACAAGGGCTTCATTCAAGCATCTTCATCACCTGCTGCTGCACCAGTCTTCTTTCTCAAGAAGCCAGGAGGTGGATTGTGTTTCTGTGTAGACTACAGAGCACTCAACACCATCACCATCAAGAACTATTACCCCCTGCCACTGATCTGGGAGATGTTGGACCAGCTTTGCAAAGCTGTGTGGTACACCAAGCTTGACATTGTTGGTGCCTTCAATTGTATCCAGATGAAGGAAGGTGAAGAATGGAAGACTGTGTTCTGTACACACTCAGGCCTCTACAAATACCTTGTCATGCCCTTTGGTCTTGCCAATACTCCAAGCACATTCCAGAACTACATCAATGATATTTTGGGACCTGACATCCTTGATGTCTTTGACACTGCCTATGTGGATGACATCCTTATCTACAGTCAGACACTCAAGGAACACCAGAAGCATGTCAAGCTTGTTCTCAGTCGACTACAAGATGTAAGCCTGCAAGTTGACATCTCCAAGTGTGACTTTGAAGTACATCAAGTCAAGTACCTTGGCCTTATCATTCAGTCTGCCACTGAAGACAGCTGACCCAGATCTGTGAGCATAGACCCAGCCAAGACTGATGCCATCAAGAAGTGGAAGCCTCCTGCCAGTCTCAAGAAAGTGCAGAGCTTTATTACCTTTGCAAACTTCTACCACCAGTTCATCAAAGACTTTGCCAAGCTTGCATCCCTGCTCATAGCTCTGACCAAGAAGAATGTTGTCTTCAAGTGGGAAACCCCAGAGCAGCACTTGTTTGAAAGTATCAAGAAGGTGTTCAGCACTGCACCCATCCTGCAGCACTTTGATCTGGAGAAGGAGTGTGTTGTTGAGACTGACACTTCTGACTATGTCTCTGGTGCTGTCCTGTCACAGCCAGATCATGAAGGAGTTCTACACCCTGTTGCCTTCTTATCACACCACCACCTGCCAGCAGAATACAACTACAAGATCTACAACAAAGAGTTGCTGGCAATTGTCTGTGCCTTTGAAGAATAGCAAGCAGAGCTTGAAGGATCTCCAGAATCTGTCAAGGTGATCTCTGATCATAAGAACTTGGAGTACTTTATGTTGTCAAAGCACCTTTCCTGCTGTCAAGCCTGTTGGAGCAAGTTCTTGTCACACTTCAATTTCAAGATCAGCTACTGTCCAGGCAGTCAGTGTAAGGCCAATGCCCTCACTCGACATTCCCAAGACCTCCTGTCAGACAGTGATCCCCTTCAAGACTTCATAGAGTAAGTCATCCTCAAGCCCAAGAATCTTGCACATTCAGAGGTTCAAGTCAAGCCTATCCAGATCCTGAGACATTCAGAAGCTGCACCAGTTAACACTGAACCTGATACTGCACCTTTTTCAGACATCATCCAAGCTGCCTATAACAACCTTGCTGAAGGTGATCCAGTGGCAACAGTGTCACAGATGCTAAGGGATAGTGTCAGGCACAGTCGAGAAGTGTCTCTCTCAGACTGCAGCTTGGAAAATAACTGTCTCTTCTACAAGAACTGACTCTGGATCCCTGAGAACAATAAGCTACACCTACACCTGTTCCAAGAAGTCTATGACCAAGCAATGGCTGGCCACACTGGGATTGCCAAGACCCACAATCTTTTGTCTTGTTGGTACTATTGGCCAAAGATGGTGAACATCATACAGCAGTACATCAGGAATTGTCATGTCTGCTCTCAAGCAAAGTCTGCCTGTGATCACCAAAAAGAGCTGCTGTCTCTTCCCATGCCTCAGCAATGTTAGCAGGATCTGGCTATGGATTTCATTACTGACTTGCCCAAGTTAAGAGATGCCTGCTTCCCTGGTGCCAAGCACATCTGGGTCATCACTAACCATCTCACCAAAGAACACCACTTTGTGCCATGTGCTGAGATAACAACCTTGCATCTTGTCTGGATGTTCATCCAGTTTGTTGTCCGTACCTATGGCTTGCCCAGGAGCATTGTCTCAGACAGAGGAGGTCAGTTTGTCAGCTTATTCTGGAAAGCACTCTGTGTCCATCTTGACATCATGCTACAACTATCCTCAGAACACCACCCAGAGACAGATAGTCAGACAGAACAAGAGAATCAGGAGCTTGAACACTACCTGAGATCCTATGTCAACTATCTCCAAGATGACTGGGTCCAATGGCTTCCTCTGGCAGAGTTCACACAGAACAACTCCCAGTCTGATTCCTCTGGCATGTCACTGTTCTTTGCCAACAAAGGGTTCCATCCACAGCTCAGCATCACACCCATGAGTGAAGCCTGCAACCAGGATGCTATGGAAATCTCTGGAGAAATGACACAGATTCTGGAACAGTTGCAAGCTGAACTCCGACTATCCCAGGAAGCTCAAGCTCACACTGCCAATTTGCATCAAGTCCTGTCACCATCCTATCAAACTGGAGATCTTGTTTGGCTGAATACCAAGAACATCAGGACACACCGCCCATGCAAAAAACTTGACAACAAGTGGATTGGACCATTCAAGGTGTTGAAGATAGTCGGAAGCTGTGCCTGCTATCTGGAGCTTCCACACACTCTCAAGATCCACCCTGTCTTTCATGTTTCCCTTCTATGTCTGACACCTGCTAATCCTATCCCTGGCCAATCAAATGAACATCCTGGCTCTGTCATTGGTCAAGACACAGATGAAGAGTTCCAGGTTGAAGAAATCCTTGACTCCAAGCCAGCAACATCTTGACAGAAGTTCAAGTACCTGGTCAAATAGTCTGGATAGCCAATTGAAGATGCCACTGAAGAGCCTATTGAGCATCTTGACAACACTAAAGACACTATCTACAACTTCCATGAGAAATACCCAAGGAAGCCACAGCCACAGAACTACACCCACGAGCAGCCTGAGGCTCACAGAAGTTCGCCATGTGAAGGAGGAGGGTAATGTCACAGTTCTGGCCCAGTTACATATCTGGCACAAGTCACACACCTTGCTGGGAAGTCCTATCTGCACTGTTTGCCTGTATACTCCGCTGTTGCTGGGAAGTCCTATCTGCACTGTTTGCCTGTTTGCTCCTCTGTTGCCTGATCCCCTGCCTATAAGAACTTCTCCTTCTCCCCCAGCTTCTTCTCTTCTTCTTTTCTCTTTTCCTTCCTTGTCTTTCGTCTTGTACATCAATCCAAGTCTCAAGTCTCAAGCCAAGTCAGGTCAAGGTTACCGAGTCAGTTAGGCTTGAGTTCTGCTCTGCCATTGCCTTGTCACAAGGTCAAGGTCACCGAATCAGTTAGGCTTGAGTTCTGCTCTGCTATTGCCTTGTCACATAGAGCTTCAGATTGTTTTTGTGTGGCTTTTGACAGAAAGTCTGCCAGCCTGGATAGCTTCTTCTTTTCTTCTCTTCCTATTGGTCTTCCCACTCTTTAGTAAAGAGCTTTTGTAGTTCTTTCTTCGAACTAGCCTGGTTAGTAGTTATTTGACTTAACCAAGTGAATTTCCACTTAGGAGAGATAGTTGAGGATTCCTTTAAAGGTTTCTTCAAGAGAGAGGCATAGCTGGAAATAGTGGAAAAGATACTGTCAAGAAAGTGTTTGAGAGGGGAGTTTTGAATAGAAGAAAGAAAACAGGCAGTGCGAAATTTAAAGTAGAGGTCTAGAGGTAGAAGAAAAAGCTCACTCTCTAATAGAAAAGAAGGAGTGGCTTTGAAAGCACCCCCAATAAGTCTTAGGCATCTGTTTTGAAATGAAACAAGAGAAGAGATATTGGAGAATTTTCTTAGAGGCTTAAACCAGATCCCCACTGCATAGCTCAGTAGAGATCTCAGTATAGCAGTGTACACCAGACATGATGTGTGAACTGGAAAGCCCCAAGTAGACTAGGAAGTTCTAGAAAGAGAAGAGAGTGCTTTCTGTGCTTTTTGAAGAATAATCCTCTGGTGTTTGTGCCAGTGGAGCTTTGCATCTAGGTACACTCCAAGTATTTGCCAAGCTATAGCTATTCTCACATCAACATGCTGGAGACTGGAATACTTTCCTGAGAGGTTCAAGAATACAAAAACAGTCTGTCTAAGAAAACCTGGCAAAGAAAGCTATAACCAAGCCAAAGTCTGGCACTCTATAGCTTTGCTCAACACAACTGGCAAGCTGATAGAAGCTATTACAGCAGCCAGGCTAAGCAAGGTAGCAGAAGAAGCTAAACTTTTGCCAGAAATCCAGATAGGCTTCAGAAAAGGAAGATCAACTAAATCAGCACTCTTCCTACTGACCTCCCAAGTGGAAAAAGTCTGGAAGGAAGGCATGGTTGCATCTCTACTTTCTCTGGATATCTCAGGAGCCTATGACAGAGTTCTACCCAAGATCCTCCAACAAATTCTAGAGAGAAAAGGAATTCCTCTCTGGCTATCTTCCTGGATTCTCTCTTTCTGCACCAGTTGTTCTACCACTCTTGTGTTTGATGACTCTGAGTCTTCTGCTATTCCTATTCACTGTGGAGTTCCCCAAGGTTCCTCTTTATCTTCTATTCTTTTTCTATTTTATATTTCTGAACTACATGAAACTGTACATTCTTCTTCCACTGGTGTTTCTGCTCTGGGATTTGCAGATGATACAAATCTGCTTGCATTTGGACACTCTAAAAAGTAACCTTCTGAAGTTGAAGAACACACACCTCAAATGTCTATCATAGACTGCAAGACATAGAATAGTTTTCTCTTCTGAGAAATATAATATACTTTATTTCTCCAGAAGAAGATCAGACAATCTTCAGCTTAAGCTCAGACTGGAGAATGTGATTCTAAGACTAAAAGAAGAAGTGTGAGTATTAGGAGTGTACCTGGATGCAAAACTCTACTGGCATAAGCACCAGAGAATTATTCTTCAAAAAGCTCAGAAAGCACTCTTCTCTCTCTCCAGAACTTCATATTCTACTTGGGGTTTCCCAGTCCTCACATCATATCTTGTGTATACTGCAATACTCAGATCCTTACTGAGCTATGCAGTGGGGATCTGGTTTAATCCTCTAAGAAAATCTTCTAATATTTCCTTTCTTATCACATTCCAGAACAAATATCTGAGACTTATTGGAGATGTCTTCAAAGCCACTCCATCTTTCTTATTAGAGAGTGAGCTTTTTCTTTTACCTCTAGATCTCTACTTCAAATTTTGCACAGCCTGTTTCCTCTTTTCTATTCAAACCTCCTCTCTGAAATCACTTCTGGACAATAGTTTTTCTAATATCTCCCACTATACCTCTTCCCTGAAGAAACCTTTAAAGAAATCTCCAACTATCTCTCCCTACTGGAAGTTCACTTGGTTAAACTAAATAACTACTAACCAGGCTAGTTCAAAGAAAGAACTACAGAAGCTTTTTGTTAAAGAGTGGGAAAACCAATAGGAGGAGAAGAAAAGAAGAAGCTACTCTGGGTGGTAGGTGTTTTGCTAAAAGTCTCACCACAACAATCTGAAGCTCTACAAAGAGTTACAGAAAGCTGAGGCAAGCCTGCTACTACAAACCAGAACTGGAAGAATTAGCCTGGCAAGTTTTCTATTCAGAACTGGAGTTCCAGATTTTCCTACTTCTTTATGTATTTGTGGTCAAGCAGAAGAGACAGTGAAACATATCACCTCTTCATGCTCTCTTTACTCAAGTCAAAGACAGCAAGTCTTTTTTAATTCTCAAGATTTCACTTCTATTATTTCAAACCCAGAACTTCTACAGAAGTTTCTATACTGGTTTATGTCTTTGAAAAGACTAAACCAGTTTAATCTGGCTTTCAAACTCCACTATTCACACTCTAATATCTAGAAGTTTTCTTTCTACCAGTCATTACAAGATTTCCTTTTGCTATATTCCCTAGTCACTCCCAGTCTTCAGTTTTTATTTCTTTACAGGTTTTCTGAAGAGACTCACTCTTAGCTAGAAGATCTGCATGGCTGAAAAGCTACTATCAGTGTAAGAATCAAATAAAATAAAAACAATAAAAACCACTTTGGCAGAGTTAGCAGAGCTGGTTGCATCTCTGCCACCTCTGCCACCAGGTCAGGTGAATATTGTTCTGTGTACCTCTGCACACTTGCTTAGGTCAGCTCAGCTGTTCCAGCCTGGGCCTTAACATTACTCTTCTTCTTGGACAACAAACCCAGCTGCTTGCAAAGACAGATCTTGCAAGGAAGAAGCTATGACTCCTACTTCTTGATATCCTGCAGCTGAGTCTTGAGCTGAGAGCACTTAAGCTCTATCTTTTCCTATTCTGATTCTGCAAGATGAAGATCATAATAGTAACTTTTCTTGATGTACTGACTGCAAGATGTGGACTCCAAGCTGACAACACACTTGGCATAGTCATGACAACATGTGCTGCATGAAACTTTGGACATCTTGCCTATTTTGCCAACACAAGAACTGAGGGCTCTGCAACAGTTGTTTCAAGATGTCTGGAGTATAGTGAAAAGAAAGTGAGAGAATCTGGGGACAGAACCTTTAGAAGAAGAGGATAGTGTTAAGACTCAGACTGGAACAGCTAAGCAAGTGTACAGAGGTACACAGAACAATGTTCACCCAACCTGGTGGCAGAGGTGGCAGAGGAAAGCACTCCTCATCCAACTCTGCCACACAGAAAGCTGATACCTCTTGGGGAGAACCTCTCTTCTGAGACTTCTGTATATAAGAGAACCCAGATAGCTGGGGAGAATAGCTCTCCAGACTGAACACACACAACCAAAAACAATAGCAAGAAAGTTACCCACCTTGCTATTCATCTATTGAGTCCCTGCCCTTCTTACCCAGACACACAGCCTGCAACGACTCAAACCTCCACGTGGTGCAGGCTGGGAATCTCGGGACAGTTGATGGCGGGCGGCTTCCCAGGCTGCTTGTAGTCGCTGCACCAAGAGCTAATCAAGTCACCGGTCAAGCTGCTGGTGTTGCGGAGTGACAGGCCACCGGAGGTGTCGCGCAGGCACCCTGGACACCCCTGTGAAACAGCTACAGTAGAACAGAGGACTGCGACCAAGCTTGGGAGATGAAAACCACCTGACAGACAACTACTGTGTACACTACAGCCTGAAGCCAGCCCCACAGCTGGTGGATGTGAAGTCTAGACGTCTGATAGGGCACCTCTGGAGTAGTCAAGAGGAGTTCTCATCAAGTCACCCTTCTAGCAGAGTCTCCAGCTAACGTGTGAGGATCTGCTAGGGGGGGGAGTGGCCTTGGCACCCCAGTGTTGTTAATCAAACAGGGACCACCTGTTAAAGAAGGAGAGTGGTTGTACGAGGAGACGTCACCACTCCAGTGCCTAAGGGCTGTGTGATAGCCAAAGTGCTGGCTTGATGGTTTTGCCTAAGGTCTTGCCACAAAGTCTCTTCATACAATCCACAATCTGGGACTGGGGGACTGGGTCATCCAGTGGGCCAACAGATGCAACCAAGACCCCACAGACAACAGCGAACCAAGGAAAACTCCTCCCTACTTGGTTAGTGGGCTGGAAAGGTGGCCCTGCAGGTGCTGGCATGGCCTGCAGGGTCTGTAAGGCCTGCGAGGTATAGTCAGCCTTTGTACGAGAGATCTGTGAAGGTAACACAAAACAGTTAACAACTGCGAGGTGTGGCATATATTGGCAGTGACAGAGGTAGGGCCTGGGCCTACTACGAGACTGTCTATATGGCCTGAGAGAACAGATGCACATGCCAGTTTGTACGGAGTGCAGGCTTAGACTGCAAACAACAAGCTCAGAGAGCAAACTACAGTTGGAGTGTGGGCTCTGGGCTGGTGACCCAGCGCTCCGAAGCAGGATCCCAGGGGTGAACACGTACAGCAGAGTGCAAGAGACCTCAGGACTGTGGGAAAGTGTGGTAGAGACCCTGTGGGGGGGTGCCAACTCTACACTATGTTCTGGCATAGTATGACTGTGGCTCAAGGATCACCTCTCTCTCCTATTTTATTTCTTTTCTATATTTCAGATCTTCATAATATTGTTCATACACCAGAGAAAGGTGTATCAGCTCTGGGCTTTGCAGATGATACAAATCTTCTGGCATTTTCCCCTTCTCTTAAAAGCAATCTCCTGAAGCTAAAGTCTACTCACTCCAAGTGTTTAGACTGGGCAAGAAAACATGGAATGAAGTTTGCACCTGAAAAGTATGAACTTCTCCATTTTTCTAGAAGAAGAACAGATAATCTTCAGCTCAGACTAAGACTTGGAGAAGTGGTACTACAGTCTAAGGAAGAAGTGTGTATTCTGGGACTACACTATGATTCCAAGCTTCTCTGGAAAAAACACCAGAAAATCATGTTACAGAAAGCTTCCAAGTTTTTCTCAGCACTTTCTAGAACTACTTTTTCTACATGGGGTCTACCTGTTCTCTCTGCTAGACTTGTCTACACTGCAATACTGAGATCACTTCTCAGCTATGCAGTAGGAGTCTGGTTCAATCCCCACAAAAAACCTTCTAATATTTCTTCTCTAAATCTTTTCCAGACTAAATGTCTAAAAACTATAGAAGGTGTCTTCAAAGCTACTCCTACATTTCTTATTGAAGGAGAACTATTCCTACCACCTCTTGATCTTTATTTCAAATCCAGAACAGCAACTTTCCTACAATCTTTCTATTTTTCTAATACTTCTTCTAATCCTCTCTCCTCACTGTGACAAGGCAATAGCAGAGCAGAACTCAAGCCTAACTGATTCAGTAACCTTGACCTGACTTGGCTTGAGACTTGAGACTTGGATTGATGTACAAGATGAAAGACAAGGAAGGAAAAGAGAAAAGAAGAAAAGAAGAAGCTGGGGGAGCAGGAGAAGTTCTTATAGGCAGGGGATACAGTGGAGCAAACAGGCAACAGTGCAGATAGAACTTCCCGGCAAGGTGTGTGACTTGTGCCAGATATGCAACAAGGCCAGAACTGTGACATTACCCCTCTTCTTCACATAGTGAACTTCTTGTTACAACCCAGGGGATGGGAGCCACTCATTTATAGGCAATCAGGCCGCGGGCCAGGCAAGAGGACACCATGGAAGTCAAGTGACCAACCAACAAGGGGTCACGTGACTGTCGAGACACACAGAAGTCTTGACGCAGAATGCATGAAGCATTGAGACAATCTCACCAGTCTTGACACAGGATGCATGAAGCATCAAGACAATCTCACCAGTCTTGACGCAGGATGCATGAAGCATCAAGACAATCTCACCCGTCTTGACGCAGGGTGCATAACATGGTGGGACTGTCAAGACAATCTCACCTGTCTTGATGTCAAGACTGTTGAGATAATCTTGATTGTCTTGACAGGCCAGCACTATATAGTCCAGTGATAGTTCCCTTATGGAACAATCATCTTCAACTCATGTTGTGATCCAGACAACTAGATCTACTTCAATACAATCCTTTTGTACGAAGCTGTTGATCAGGTGTCACCACCACCATGTTCCACCAAACCCCTTCGCACTCCTTGACACTCCTGTCCTGCGAGAACCAACCCACCTTCCACCTCTCACCCTAATCCTATACTCGGATAGGACAGTACGGTACGGACTGCAACACTTTGAAGACCCTCAAGGATGAGTACCTCAGGAGCAACCAACCCCAACTTCCCAGATGGAAAGATTAGCGTCGCCAAGCCAGACCTGTTCTACAGTGAAAGAAACAAGGTCAACGACTGGCTCATGCAACTCCAAGTCTACTTTCAATTCCAACCAGAGATAAAGCTGCCTAAGAAGAAGTGGCCCCTCTTCGCAACCACTTACATGAGAGGCAATACTTATCAATGGATCAAGCCCTACGTCAACAAACATCTCTCAGGAAACAGAGACCACGACGGCACAACAGAATGGATGACAAAATAGACACAATTCAAGGACAAGATCAAAAGGATCCTTGGACTATCTAACAAAGACAAAGTGGCTATACGAATGATCCAGCACATCAAACAACAACACTCAGCTGCAGAGTACACCACGTAGTTCAAACAATACTTAGTACTGACTGACTGGGACAACAACACCCTGATGGTCATGTACCAATGTGGACTCAAGGAAAACATGAAGGATGAAATCACCTTCAACAGATGAGCAGTCAACACACTGGACGAACTCATCGCACAAGCAATCAACATTGATGACAAGCTATTCAAGCGAGCGATGGAAAAACACCACGATGGAGGATACAGCCACTCTGCATGGCATGTGAGCAACCACTACAAGCCACCTAACAAGGCACTGCCACATGACCCATATGGCTATGCACCCATGGAACTGGATGTAGTCCACCACAAGGGAAGGTTCACAAAGGGAAGGAACAACAAAAAGAGGAAAGCACTGAAGTGCTATGCCTGTGGCAAGCTAGGCCACATGGCGAAAGACTGTCATTCAAAGAACAAGGTGCACCGACAGCAACTTAATACGCTTGACGGAGACTGGAATGTCATCAAGCCAGAGGACTCACCAGGAGAGGCTCAGCTATCCCTTGAACAATAGGACAACTACAATCAGACATTGGAAGCAGCCCACCAACTGGCAACATCAGGAGGCAAGGACCTACCAGAACAGACAGGTCAGGATAAGGGACAGGAGCTCTTAACCACCTCTGATGGGGACCAAGACAAACCTGTGTCTATCAAAGAAGAAATACCACAAGGAAGCTATGCTTACAGCATGGACCCACAAAATCTACAGCACGGTGAACTACAGTGGAGGTTTTGCACAAAGCACTACTGCACCTACCACAAACAACTACAAAGGTACGGAGGACATTCACCCTACCACACCACCTGCCACAAGTATTGGGTCAATTGCGAGAAGGATGCGTGTGAGATCTATCTTTGAGACAAACACCAACACACCGCATTCCCCGGGCACACACATGATTGGTATGAACGCCTCATGTTCCTACAGCAAGGTAACAACTACAACTGCTACATTGACAATTGGCAGTACTGCCTCAAGCCTGGATGTGACAAGCATCAGCAAGACAAATTCATGAACAGATTCCTCAGAACTGATGGGAGTGGCTGGACCTATTGCCCAGTCAGTGGAAAGACACTTCAATCAGGAAAAGACTGAACTCCCTTGTCAAGGGGTGACATCGGGAGCTCAACAACATGACCCCTAGCAACGCAAAGCACCTGTGATTGCCTGTGTCACTACACACCAACACGCCAGTACAGACATACACACTTGTGGACTCTGGAGCCAGTGGAAACTACATCTCAAGACAACTTTATGATACCCTCAGCACTGGAAGAAGATGCAAGCAGCAGCCCTATCAGCTCATGATGGCAAATGGACAGACAGAGCTAGTCTGCCATAAGACGCAGCCAATGGAAATAGTTACCAGACACCATGCTGAAAGGATCCACCTTAATATTGTTGAGTTGGCCACTCAGGATATCTATTTGGGGATGTCTTGGCTAAAGAAGTACAACCCAGTTGTTAACTGGAAGACAGGAGTACTCACATTTAGGAACTGCACTAACAACACAGCTCAGACCTGTTACCAGCCGCAGAAGGTGTGGACAGATGAGGGAAGGAGTCCTCAGTGGAACCTCACTGACAGAAAGGACAACTCTCAAGAGAAGAGGTCCACCTTGACAGGCACACCCCGGAACCAGATGGCCAAACAGTCAGAGATGAAGAGAGAGGAAGTTGTTAACCCTCTGGAGATCCCTGAAGAGTACTGACCTGGGTATGATAACCTCTTTCAGGAAGAGACAACGACAGCAGTGTTGCCTAAGCACCAACCTTGGGATCATGAGATCAAGTTGCAACCAGGGACAGAGCCAGGATTTGGACCAATTTACCAGTTATCAGAGAAAGAGCTCCAAGTACTTCGCGAGTACCTGGAGGAAAACCTGAAAAAGGGTTTCATTCGAGAATCTCAATCGCCAGCAGGATACCCAATACTATTTGCACCAAAGAAAGACAGAAGTCTTCAACTTTGTGTGGATTACAGGAAACTCAACAACATTACCATCAAGAACTGATATCTATTGCCAAATACGAACAAATTGCAAGACAGGATCAGCCAAGCTACAATCTTTACCAAGCTGGACTTGAAAGGAGCATACAACCTGATACACATGAAAGAAGGAGAAGAATGGAAGACAGCCTTCAGAACCTGATACAGACACTACAAGTATCTGGTTATGCTATTCGGACTCACAAACACACCAGCAACATGTCAAGCATTGATCAACAACGTCATCAGAGCACACCTGGACCAAACAGCTATCACCTACCTGGACAACATTCTTGTCTACTCGAACACGCAACAGGAACATACCAAACATGTGAAGGATGTTCTACGATGCCTACAACAGGCAGGGCTCAAGCTCAACCCAAAGAAATGCAAGTTCAACAAACCAGAAGTTGAATTCCTTGAATATGTTATAGGGATTAAAGAGATCAAGATTGACCCTGAGAAAATCAAAGTGATTCAGCAATGGCCAACACTGATGTCAGTTAAGGAAGTACAAGCCTTTCTAGGATTTGCCAACTTCAACTGACAGTTCATTAAGAACTACTCACAGATGGCAACACCACTAACAGAACTCACGAAGAAGGACGTGGAGTACTGGTGGACAGAGAGACAACAAAAAGCATTCCAACAGCTCAAGGACACTTGCGCCAAGGAACCAGTTCTCCTCAACTTCAAGACAGGCCAACCAACACAAATCAAGACAGACACTTCAGATCAGGTAGTAGGAGCATGTCTATACTAACAGGCAGACAGCAAGTGGCACCCAGTTGCCTACTACTCACAAAAAATGACACAAGCAGAACAAAACTATGATATCCATGACAAAGAGCTATTGGCAGTCGTCAACGCACTCGAACACTGGAGAGTGTACGCGGAAAGCAGTTCCAAACTCACTGTTCTCACAGACCACAAGAATCTGACAATATTCACAACAACCAAGAAGCTGAACAGACAGCAAGTCAGATGGGCTGAACTCCTAGGGCAATACAAGTTCAAGATCTTGTACACCCCTGGACAAGACAACAGGAGAGCAGACACACTAAGCCAACAAAAAGACCACATGGAAGATGATGAACACCAAGGAATGATCTTACAGCAGGACCAGCAAGGAAACCTGGTGCCTCAGCCACAGATCAACAAGCTCACGGCAGAAGACACTGAAGAACTAATAAGGAACTACCATGACAATCCAGCACATGGTCACCCAGGAATCTCCAAGACCACAGACCTTATCCAACAGGCAGGGAACAATATCATTAACCTCTGACAACATGTCACAAACTACATCAGCAAGTGTCTACTATGCCAGAAAAACAAACATGGAAGACACAAGCTATACGGAGAAGGACACCTGAACATGATACTGAGAGGCCTGTGGGAAGACATGTCAATGGACTTCATCACAAAGCTACCCAAGTCCAAAGACCCAGTCACAGGAATCACCTACGACTTGATTATGGTGATAGTGGACAGATTCACAAAATATCTAATAGTGGTACCATTCAAGGAGACCCACACAGCAGAACAGTTGGGACACCTTTTACTGGACAGATTGGTTAGAGACCACGGAGTTCCAATCACGATCATTACAGACAGAGACAAACTCTTCACATCCAACTACTGGAAGACAATCAGTGCAGCCATGGGAACAAAACCCAAAATGTCTACGGCCTATCACCCACGAACTGACAGCCAGACAGAGTGAGCAAACCAAGTCCTGGAGACTTACTTACAGCATTACATCAACCAGACCCACAGCAATTGGGTACAGTTATTACTGGTGGCACAGCTGGCAATCAACCAGCACAGATCAGACTCAACAAAGGAATCACTATTTTTTGCCAATTTTGGATAACATGTGAATATCAGGATACCAAGCAGAGCTTCACCAAACACAGAGAAAGCACTCCAACATAACAAGCTCCTACAACAAACACACATGATGATGAGGCACTACCTTCAAGAGACCTCAGAAAGAATGCAACGTCAAATGGACAAGAAATCAAAAATGGCACCTCAGCTAAAGAAGGGGGATAAAGTCTACCTCCTTACAAGAAATTGGAAAACAAAGAAACCAAAGACAAAGAAACTTGACAACATCAAGGTCAGACTATTTTCAGTCAAAGAAAAAACAGGACCAGTCAACATCAAGATACGACTACCAAGGGATGCCAGAGTCTATCCAAACTTTCATATATCAATGATTGAACCAGCCGACCAGAGCACACCCTTGCAGAAAACATTCCATTACCAACCTGAAGAAGAACAGGAATTCAAGGCTGAACAGATCCTGAAGAGAAAAGGTCAGTGATACCTTGTCAAGTGGAAAAACTACCCAGACTCGGAAAATACCTGGGAACCACTCAGGAACCTCGTGAACTGCCAGCTCCTCCTGCAGCAGTTCTGGCAGAAGCAGGACTGAACAGCTCAGCCTGCAGTGCGGACATGTCAATGACTGTCGCCAACAAATCTTCACCATCCACCTCCATTTCAGCAACAAGGCACTGGAGCTTCTTCTTCGCTCGACCCTCAGCACCCTCAAGAACCTTTCGCTTTCAGGACACACAAGCCTGCAGCTTGGCAAGCTGCTCAACAAGAGCATCCCGCTTGGCCTCATCAACAGCCAAATCCTCGCGAAGGTTATCTCGAGTCATGTTCAACAACTCCCAAGAAAGTGACACACAGGACTTCCCACAACAAGTGCATTCAGCGCACTTCAACTTATTGTTGTTGTCAGACATTCAGAAGCAGGGCTTGTGGTTCAAAACACAGAAGTCACACGGAGCAAGTGACACAAAGTTATGATCACAGATCTGGGCTGCCAGTTGGTTTCGGTAAGCAGAGGCATGTGATTTTGCAGACATACTCAAGAATTCATCAGGATGATGAATGAAGGAGAGGAGGGTAGTGTTACGACCCAGGGGATGGGAGCCACTTATTTATAGGCAATCAGGCCGCGGGCCAGGCAAGAGGACACCATGGAAGTCAAGTGACCAACCAACAAGGGGTCATGTGACTGTCGAGACACACGGGAGTCTCGACGCAGCATGCATGAAGCATTGAGACAATCTCACCAGTCTCAACGCAGGATGCATGAAGTATCAAGACAATCTCACCAGTCTTGATGCAGGATGCATGAAGCATCAAGACAATCTCACCTGTCTTGACACAGGGTGCATAACATGGTGGGACTGTCAAGACAATCTCACCTGTCTCAACATCAAGACTGTCAAGACAATCTTGATTGTCTTGACAGGCCAGCACTATATAGTCCAGTGATAGTTCCCTTATGGAACAATCATCTTCAACTCATGTTGTGATCCAGACAACTAGATCTACTTCAATACAATCCTTTTGTATGAAGCTGTTGATCAGGTGTCACCACCACCATGTTCCACCAAACCCCTTTGCACTCCTTGACACTCCTCTCCTGCGAGAACCAACCCGCCTTCCACCTCTCACCCTAATCCTATACTCGGATAGGACAGTACAGTACAGACCGCAACACTTCTGTGAGCCTCAGGCTACTTGTGAGCGTAGTTCTGTGGCTGTGGTTTCCTTGGGTATTTCTCATGGAAGTTGTAGATGGTGTCTTTAGTGTTGTCAAGATGCTCAATAGGCTCTTCAGTAGTATCTTCAATTGGCCATCCAGACTATTTAACCAGGTACTTGAACTTCTGTCAAGATGTTGCTGGCCTGGAGTCAAGCATTTCTTCAACCTGGAACTCTTCATCTGTGTCTTGACCAATGACAGGGCCAGAGTGTTCATTTGATTGGCCAGGGATAGGATTAGCAGGTGTCAGACGTAGAAGGGAAACGTGAAAGACAGGGTGGATCTTGAGAGTGTGTGGAAGCTCCAGATAGCAGGCACAGCTTCTGACTGTCTTCAACACCTTGAATAGTCCAATCCACTTGTCGTCAAGCTTTTTGCATGGGTGGCGTGTCCTGATGTTCTTGGTATTCAGCCAAACAAGATCTCCAGTTTGATAGGATAGTGACAGGACTTGATGCAAATTGGCAGTGTGAGCTTGAGCTTCCTTGGATAGTCAGAGTTCAGCTTGCAACTGTTCCAGAATCTGCGTTATTTCTCCAGAGATTTCCATAGCATCTTGGTTGCAGGCTTCACTTGTGGGTGTGATGCTGAGCTGTGGATAGAACCCTTTGTTGGCAAAGAACAGTGACATGCCAGAGGAATCAGACTGGGAGTTGTTCTGTGTGAAATCTGCCAGAGGAAGCCATTGGACCCAGTCATCTTGGAGATAGTTGACATAGGATCTCAGGTAGTGTTCAAGCTCCTGATTCTTTTGTTCTGTCTGACTATCTGTCTCTGGGTGGTGTTCTGAGGATAGTTGTAGCATGACGTCAAGATGGGCACAGAGTGTTTTCCAGAATAAGCTGACAAACTGATCTCCTCTGTCTGAGACAATGCTCCTGGGTAAGCTATGGGTACAGACAACAAACTGGATGAACATCCAGACAAAATGCAAGGTTGTCATCTCAGCACATAGCACAAAGTGGTGTTCTTTGGTGAGACAGTCAGTGATGACCCAGATATGCTTGGCACCAGGGAAGCAGGTATCTCTTGACTTGGGTAAGTCAGTAATGAAATCTATAGCCAGATCCTGCTAACGTTGCTGAGGCACAGGAAGAGACAGCAGCTCTCCTTGCTGATCATGGGCAGACTTTGCTCAAGAGCAGACATGACAATTCCTGATGTACTGCTGTATGATGTTCACTATCTTTGGCTAATAGTACCAACAAGACAGAAGATTGTGAGTCTTGGCAATCCCAGTGTGGCCAGCTATTGCTTGGTTATAGGCTTCTTGGAACAGGTGTAGGTGTAGCTTATTGTTCTCAGGGATCCAGAGTCAGTTCTTGTAGAAGAGATGGTTATTTTCCAAGCTGCAGTCTGAGAGAGACACTTCTTGACTGTGCCTGACACTATCCCTTAGCATCTGTGACACTGTTACCACTGGATCACCTTCAGCAAGGTTGTTATAGGTAGCTTGGATGATATCTGAAAGAGGTGCAGTATCAGGTTTAGTGTTAACTGGTGCAGCTTCTAAACATCTCAGGATCTGGACAGACTTGACTTGAACCTCTGAATGTGCAAGATTCTTGGGCTTGAGAATAACTTGCTCCATGAAGTCTTGACAGAGATCACTGTCTGACAGGAGGTCTTGGAAACATCAAGTGAGAGTGTCAGCCTTACACTGACTGCCTGGACAGTAGCTGGTCTTGAAATTGAAGTGTGACAAGAACTCACTCCAACAGGCTTGACAGTGGGAAAGGCACTTTGACAACATGAAGTACTCCAAGTTCTTATGATCAGAGATTATCTTGACAGGTTCTGGAGATTTTTCAAGCTCTGCTCACTATTCTTCAAAGGCACAGACAATTGCCAGCAACTCTTTGTTGTAGATCTTGTAGTTGCATTCTGCTGGCAGGTGGCAGTGTGACAAGAAGGCAACAGGGTGTAGAACTCCTTCATGGTCTGGCTGTGACAGGACAGCACCAGAGATATAGTCAGAAGCATCAGTCTCAACAACACACTCCTTCTCCAGATCAAAGTACTGCAGGATAGGTGCAGTACTGAACACCTTGATGCTTTCAAACAAGTGCTACTCTGGGGTTTCCCACTTGAAGGTAACATTCTTCTTGGTCAGAGCTGTGAGCAGGGATGCAAGCTTGGCAAAGTTTTTGATAAACCAGTGGTAGAAGTTTGCAAAGGCAATGAAGCTCTGCACTTCCTTGAGACTGGCAGGAGACTTCCACTCCTTGATGGTATCAGTCTTGGCTGGGTCCATGCTCACAGATCTGGGTTGGCTATCTTCAGTGGCAGACTGAATAATGAGGCCAAGGTACTTGACTTGATGCACTTCAAAGTCACACTTGGAGATGTTAACTTGCAGGCTTGTATCTTGTAGTCAACTGAGAACAAGCTTGACATACTTCTGGTGTTCCTTGAGTGTCTGACTGTAGACAAGGATGTTGTCCACATAGGCAGTGCCAAAGACATCAAGGATATCAGGTCCCAAAACATCATTGATGTAGTTCTGGAACATGCTTGGAGTATTGGCAAGACCAAAGAGCATGACAAGGTATTTGTAGAGGCCTGAGTGTGTGCGGAACACAGTCTTCCATTCTTCACCTTCCTTCATCTGGATACAGTTGAAGGCACCAACAATGTCAAGCTTGGTGTACCACACAGCTTTGCAAAGCTGGTCCAATATCTCCCGGATCAGTGGTAGGGGGTAACAGTTCTTGATGGTGATAGTATTGAGTACTCTGTAGTCTACACAGAAACATAATCCACCTCCTGGCTTCTTGACAAAGAGGACTGGTGTAGCAGTAGGTGATGAAGATGCTTGAATGAAGCCCTTGTTCAGGTTCTCTGTCAGGTACTTCTTGAGAACTTTGAGTTCTTCTCTGCTTATGCCGTACAGAGGTCCAGAGGGTGCCTGGGTTCCTGGTTCCATCTTGATCTTGTGGTCAACTCCTGGGTGTAGAGAAGGAAGCTTGTCAGCGTCATCCTTGCTGAAGATGTCCAGGAACTTGTGGTACTGAGCAGGGAGAAGTGTGGCAGAATCCACACACTTCTTTAGCTTTAACACCTGCTCAATGTCTCTCAGAGAAACACTGAACACCTGGTGATCTGGCTTGGCAGCAAGGAGAGAAAATGTGGTAGTATTGATAGGGATTGGCGTGGCAGAAAGAGGCTTGGGATCCTGAGACTTTCCAGCAGACATCTTGGCTTCAAGATCTAAAGAGATTGGATAGCTATTGTTTGACTTGAGGTATGTGAATCAGCAGTGATCTGACTTGAACATGATTGAGGTGTTTGTCTAATCAATGTGTGGCCTGTGCTTCTGGAGCTATGGCATCCCCAGAATCACATCATAGTGAAGACCAGGAGACACAAAGAGAGAGACTTCCTCCTGGTGCACACCATGTGCTGTGGTCATGATTGTCTTGGCAAGATGTGTGGTTTGTGACGTCTTGCCATCAAACAATCGCAATGTTCGTGGGTAGGGGAGAGGTTCTTGGTGAAGAGATTGTGCAAAGGAAGCACCAATGCAGCCAAATGCTGAACAGCCAGAGTCAATAAGAGTATTGCACTTGAATTTCCCATCTAGGATACAAGGAAGAAACAAGCACTTACTGTCCAATTGCTGGTCTGGAGACAGATAGCCAACATAGAGATCCTTTTCATGTTCTTGGGTGTGACGATAACTAAGGACTACTTGTTTTCTGACTCTGGAGTAGTCTCAACAGTGGCAGACTTGGTGGTGGTTGTGGTGATGGCAACAACAGGCATGCTTTTCACTAGACAGAAGGTTGAGACATGAACTTGGTTCCCACAGTAGAAGCAGAGGCCTTTGCTTCAGTGATGTTCTTGCTCTTCTGGTGTCAGCTTAGAGTGGCTGAGATCCATGGTAGGACTTGGTGGCTGTGGCGTGAAGACTGGCTTGATGAACCCTGGACACAGAACTAAAGCTTCTGACTGTGGAACTGAGGCTTGGGTGGGAGGTGCTTGACGTGGACAGCAAGAGTTGGCAGAAGTGGCACACAACTGGTTGTCCTGCAGCTGGCATTCCTCAACAAGCTTCTGATAGCTGATGTCCTTGAGGTTGATGCTGACAAGCTGCTTGGCAAGCTCTTCAGAGACAGTGTATCGAAGATGGTACTTCAAGGCCTTGTTGTTGAAGCCTGTGCGTGGAGCATACTGATTGAACTCTATGAAGAACTTGGCAAAGGAACAGTTGGCCTGACGTAAGGTGATAAGCTTTCTCTGAGCTAGGAACTCTGGGTCTGGGTCGGAGAAGGTGTTCCGGAGATCTTGGACAATGTCATGCCAGTCAATGTACTGGCCAGCCATGATCTTAGCTAAGATGTAGGACTGCGCAGTGCCAGTCGTGTGTGAAAAGATGTATGCAATCCACGATGTTTCTGTGGGGTACCAGTCAGTGTTGAGTGTCATCTTGAGTGACAGTGATGTGATGAAGCTCTCAAGCTTCTCATGTGTGATTTCCGTGTTTCCACCATTGCCACTGAAGATCTCTGGGTCAGCAGTGTGTTCAGACTTGGACTTGGGAGTAGTGTTAGTAGCTTGAATTTGCATGAACTCTGCAAACATTTTGTGAAGGAACTTGTTATTTCCAGCAACTGGCATGGCTTGGTCTGGTTGTTGAGACATGACAAGGATGTGAACATGGCTTGGTGAAGTGTGTTATGGTTGGGTACGTCTTTCGTAGTGTGACAAGGCAATGGCAGAGCAGAACTCAAGCCTAACTGATTCAGTAACCTTGACCTGACTTGGCTTGAGACTTGAGACTTGGATTGATGTACAAGATGAAAGACAAGGAAGGAAAAGAGAAAAGAAGAAGAGAAGAAGCTGGGGGAGCAGGAGAAGTTCTTATAGGCAGAGGATACAGTGGAGCAAACAGGCAACAGTGCAGATGGAACTTTCTGGCAAGGTGTGTGACTTGTGCCAGATATGCAACTGGGCCAGAACTGTGACACTCACTTCTCTATAAGCTCTTTTCCCAGATCACTGTTGTTGTTTCTACTCTGAGAACACCTCCAAAGTCTCTGTCTACTGTCACACCTAACTGGAAAGCAAGATAGCTAGAAGAACTAACCACTAACCAAGATTACTCTAAGAAACAATTTCAAGAAGTGTTTCAGAAAGAGTGGAAAGCCAGATGGCAGGCAAACAGACAAAAGTGTTCTCCAGTCTGGGAGCTATTTTGCAGACTACCCCAAAGGAAAAATCTCAAAGTTTTCAAAGACTTGAGAAAAGCTGAAGCTAGTCTTTACTTGCAGATTCTATCAGCAAGGATAGGACTAGCCAGCTTTCTTTTCAGAGCAAATGTTCCAGACTTCCAATCCCCTCTATGTTCCTGTGGTTTTGGAGAAAAGACTGCTCAATATATCACTTTCTCTTGTAACAAGTTTCTTACTCAAAGACAGCAAGCCACTTTTCTTTCCTACAATTTCTCTACTTTACTTCAAAAGCCTAAAGTGCTTAAAGAATTTCTTCTCTGGTTTATGTCTTTGAAAAGACTAGACCAGTTTAACTTAGCACACCAACTCTTACCAGAAAACCTATCATTCCTGTGATTTTATTTTCTCCAGACACTGCATATTCTCCCAGATAACTCTCTAGTCTTACCCAAGTCTCAGTTTTTATCTCTTCAAAGGTTTTCTGGGAAAAAAAAGTATGTATCTAGAAGTTCTGCATGGCTCACCAGCCAAACCAGAGTAAGAATAAAATAAAATAAAAAAATAAAAATACCCAGACACACAGACCACCCACATTCTGTGTGAACATGGACTGGCTCTTAACAAATAGATAGAAACTGACAACTGGTCTCTCAACCAGTGTTGGGGAGAAGGCCTGCTTATATGAATCTCACTTAATGATTATGTGACTGGGTACATACATATCACATGACTGCTAAGTAAGATAACATGCAGCGAAACCCAGTCAGGCACTCACACAAGCTGTGCAGCTCCTGACAAGATGTTTGTTGAGGTTTTCAAGCTTCTGGATAATCTTGTTAGTAATTCCAGAGGATAGGGGTTGGGCTGTGCTAGTCTGCAGCTCTGTGGAGAGTTCTTGCTTAAGATTCTCCCAGCTTTTTCTGACTGGTTCTGGAACTGTTTGGGTTTTCAGCCAGAAGTTAAGAAGTTCCCAGTCTTTCTGTATAGTAATTTGGGTGGTGGGAAGACTGGCTTGAGTGCTGGAGAGACTGGTAGCTGGTGTAGCTGGTGATGCTCTGAAGTTGGTTTCTAAAGAACTAGGTTTTTTCTTTTTTAGTGTCATGGTGGAGCTTGCTTGGCACAGGTCAACTGTTTCCAGTCTGTGAAGTGGTGCCAGAGAGAGAAGTCACCTGGTTTCCCAGCAGTAATAATCTAGTTCTGGGACCAGACCCCAAGACTAGACTTTTCTGGGCAGCTTATTCCAACTAAGCTCTGGGTAAAGCTAGAAGTATTCATCTAGACTAGGGACTAGACTCTCTATCTAGATTTTCCTTGAGTCAAGGATTCTGCTAGCTTCAGAGTCACTCAAACTCTAACTATTTCTCTTATCCTGAAACTCTCTCTCTTGGTTATGGATAGATTACTGGTTGTTGAAGAAAAAGATTGTGGATCCCAGGATCACAACTTTTGACAAACAGGTGTGATTCTCAAAGGTGATGGGTTTTCACCTTAAGGTTTGGGTGGGTTGAAACAGATGTCAGCTGTTTTCCAGAACATATGACAAATTACAGTCTTTACCAAAAGTGATGGTCCTTAAACAGTGTAGTTCTGGGAAGAGTTTGGCACTGTTAAAGGCCAGGCCGGGTTCACACAGAAGGCGGTTCGGTCTTGCTGCTTTGCAGGGTGGGTTCTGGACAGGGACTCGGTAGAGGAATAGACAGGTGGGGTAACTCTCCTGTGCTATTGTCTCAGTACGATGTGTGCATTGGTGTTCAGCCTGGAGAGCTAATCCCTCCGGACCCTTTGGGGGGTTTTTATACAGATGCCCCGAGGGGGGGGGTCTCCTCAAGGGGTATCATCCTTTTGCGTGGACAAGCTCCTCGCTTAGAGACTGCTTGTCCACCGGACGAGCTCCTCACTTAGGGACTGCTTGTCCACCAGACAAGCTCCTCGCTTAGGGACTGCTTGTCCACCAGACGAGCTCCTCGCTTAGGGACTGCTTGTCCACTGGACAAGCTCCTCACTTAGCTCCTGCTTGTTCACCAGATCAGTCAGATGTTGTTCTGCATGACTAACATTCCTCCCTCGCTTACCTGGGCTGTTCCAGCCTAGGCCTTAACACTATCCTCTCCCTCCAAGAGTTCTGTCCCCAGATCCTTTTTGTTCCTGCTCCTCTTTTGTCATGAACTGAGACCAGACAACTTGAACTCATCATCGTGGTTTTCTTTCTTGTTGTATTGGCAAAATAGGCAAGGAATCAAAAATCACATGCGGTGCTTGTTGTCGTGACCACGCCAAGTGTGTTGTGAGCTCCACATCATCTTTTTGTTGTCAGTGTGTTGAGAAGGGTTGTTGCTACGACCTTCATCTCTCGGAATCAGAATGGAAGAAGATAGAACTTGAGCGTGAGCAGCTCAAGGCTCAGCTGTGAGAGACTGATGACCAATTGTCAAAGTTGCTTCCCCAGCAGATCTGCCTTCACTGGCAGCTGGGTTATCTCTCTCAGAAAGAGGCTGATGTCATCTGTTGTGAGCTGTCGGCCATCAAGGATCAAGAGTCCCTTGATGCTCAGAAGCAGAAGACTCTCCATGTTATTCGCGAACAGGAGGCCAGTCAGACTGCTGCTCCTCTGTCCTTTGAGGATGTCTTCTCCTCAGAGACTTTGGCTTCTCTCAAGCTGTTGTCACTGTTGGACCTGGTTGCTGCGGGTTTGCTCAGTGGTAATCCACCAGCTTCTGGTTTATCGCAGGGCTGAAGTTCTTGGTTGGTTCCCACAAATTCTCCTCTTCGTCAAATCCTAACCACTTCACCAGGTACTTGATTTTCTGTCTGTTTCTTCGGCTATCCAGGATTCTTTCAACATCGTACTCTTCTTCAGCATCCTTGAAGTTCTATTCTGTTTCAATCTCTGCGTCACTGGGTGCTGGTTCAAGCAGTAAGATGTGGAATACTCAGTGTATCCTTGCTTTTCGTGGTAGTCTCAGTCGGTAGTTGACCTTCCCAGTGTGCTTCTTGATTTTGAATAGTCTGATTTGTACATAGTCCAGCTTTTTGCTTGGTCACTTCAAGTGCAGGTTTTTTGTTGATAGGTAGACCTTATCTCCCTTTTCCAGGGTTAGTCCCTTCAACCTTTTGTTGTGCAGTTGGCAGGTGGTAGTGTTCTGGGCACAGTTGATTGTTGTTTTCATTATCTTGTGCATAGCAGCAAGTTTATCAACATTGACAATATTACCTCCTGCTGTTGCCTGCCATCAGGGGTTTCTTCCATAGTTCGCAAAGAACAGTGTTGTCCCTGTCACACTGTGTTGCTGGTTGTTGTACGCAAACTGTGCTATTGGTAGCAGTTCCACCCAGTTGTCTTGCTGGTGGTTGACGTAGTGTTGTAGATACTGCTCCATTGTCTGGTTTGCCTGCTCAGTTTATCTGTCAGTCTGTGGGTGGTAGACTGTTGACATTCTTGTATCAATGCCAAGTTGCCTTGTCTACATGTTCCAGAATTTCAAGGTGAAGAGTTTGTCTTGATCTGAGATGATTGTTTTTGGTAGCTCTCAGTGGCTTACCAACTCTTTGAGTAGGACACTCGCAAGTTTGTTCGCAGTTCCTGACTCTTTCCATGGGACCAGGTGGGTGTATTTGGTGAGCTTGTCAACAACCACCAAAATACTATCGTATACCACCTTTGTTGCTGGGTCTGTTGACTTTGGCAACTTGACCACAAAATCTATCATGATAGTTTTCCATGGTGCCTTGGGTAGGTCCATTTGCTGTGCCTGCCCGTAGGGCTTATGTCTTGATGGTTTGTTCTTTGCACACTGTTCGCAGTTGCGAATAAACTCTGTCACCTTGCACTTCATTCTGTCAAAGTGGTAGTTCCTTTGGATTTTTTCCAAGGTTTTATCTTGCCCAGGGTGTCTGTGCAAAAGTCCATCATGGTACCTCCAGATCACCTCCTCTTGTGCTCTTTCTGGCACAATTTCCTTTTTGTTTGCCACCTTGTGGCCAAGGGTAAGGAGTGGACCTTTTGTTTCAGTTGTCGCCAGTTGGGGTTGGGCATAGACCAGAGTTTGTCCTTTCATCATTAGGATTGGGTGTTCCTCTGTTGTTTTTTCATCCATCAGGTCTGGTCGCCTGCTGAGTGCGTCTGCTTGAGCATTTTCAGTGCTCTTCCAGTAGAGGATTTGGAAGTTGTATGATGCTAACAACTCTGCCCATCAAACTTGTTGTCAGTTTAGCTTCTTTGTTGTTGTGAAGTAAGCTAAGTTCTTGTGGTCTGAGTACACATCCACTGTGTATTTTGCCCTCTCCAAGTAAGGCCTCTATTCTTGGAATACGTTGATGATTGCTAACAATTCTTTGTTGTGAACATCGTACCTCAGTTCTGGGCCAGAGAACTTTCTTGATCAGTACACAACAGGGTGTAAGTGGTTGTTGGTGTCTGGTTGACATAAGCAGGATCCCAATGCTTGGTCTGAGGTATCAGTCTCCAAAATGATCCTCTTCTCAGAGTCAAATAATGCCAAAATAGGTGCGGAGATGAATTTCTTCTTCAACTCCTGGAAGGCCACTTGTTGGCTCTCCCCCCACCTGAAAGATTTGTTCTTTCTGGTTAACTCTGTCAAGACTGCTGCTGTTCTTGAGTAGTCCTTGATGAATCATCAGTAGAAGTTTGCAAATCCTAGAAAGGATTGTACTTCTTTGAGGTTTTTGGGTGTTGGCCAGTCTTGTACTGCTGCCGTCTTTGTGTTGTCCATTCAGATTTCTTCTGTTGTTAGGATCAACCCCAAATATTCCACTTCTTTTGTGTGGAAAACACTCTTATCAAGGTGTAACCTTATGCCAGCTTTCTGGAGTGCATGTAGAATCTTCTTGACATACTGTTTATACTTCTCCAGGGTTCCATTGGTGTATACCAAGATATTGTCAATGTAGGCAGTGACAAATATGTCCAGGTATTGTTGGAGGACAGTGTTAATGAGTGATTGGAATGTCACCGGTGTATTCGTAAGGCTGAATGGCATCACAGTATACTTGTAGTGCCTGTACCTTGTACGAAAAGCTGTCTTCTATTCTTCACTGTCTTTCATCCTAACCAGGTTGAAAGTGCCTTGAATATCAAACTTGGTAAACTATTTGGCTTCTTGGATCTGGTCTTGGATTTCTGATATCAATGGCAGCAGGTAACAGTTTTTCACTGTGATCGCATTTAGCCGCTGATAATCAACACACAGTTGAAGTTTGCTGTCTTTCTTTGGCACAAACAATATCAGGTATCCAGCCAGTGATGTTGAAGATCTTATGAACCCTTTCACTAGGTTCTTGTCCAGGTAGTCTCTCAGAGCCTTAAGCTCTTTCACTAACAGAGTGTAGATAGAGCTGTGTGTGGGCTTCTTTCTGTCTTCCAGCAGAATCTTGTAGTCCCACTCCTGATGTTCTGGTAGTGTCGTGATCACTGTTTCTTCGAACATCTCCTGGTATTCTTTATACTCACTTGGCAACTGCAGTGCCTGAGTCTTGCCCACAGTGTCTTGCGTGGTGCAAAGTTGTTGTGTTCGGGGTTTCATCCAGGCCACACAGGCCTCCCCACACTGGTGGTGTTTCTTCTACTGTGTTAGTGAGATTTCCTTAATTATCACTCCTGGTTCTGACTTGACCAGTGTCTTATCCAGAAAGACTAGTTACCTTCTTTTCCAGTCAATCCTTAGGTTTTGTTTTTCCAACCACAGAAGTCCCAATATAACTTCATGTGGTATCTGGACCAAGTTGAATTTCTCTGTTCTGATTGTTGTGCCATAGACACTCAGTCTCAGGCTCTTGGTCTCCTTCATCACTTATCCTTTGTCTTTGGAGAGTGGTGTTTTGTCCACTACTGTCAACTGGTAAGAGTCTTTCTTGCCTTGGACTGGAACCTTATTTCTTCTGGCAAAGCTTTCTGACATGAAGTTGCCAGTCACACCAGAGTTGATCATGGCCTTAGCCAACCACCTATTGACTCTGATCTTGATGCGAAAGTGCGGGCTGCAGGCTGTTGTGTCAAGGCTTGGCTTGACTCCTTCCTCCTGGGGTGTTGTCTTGCCTGCTCTTCCGACCCCAGTTTTGAAGAGTGCTGCTAGTTTTTTGAGCTGCCCAGGCCCTGGGCCTGACGCTCTACCACGTGTTGTTTGCATTGTGTGGTGGTGTCTGTGACCTGTGTGATGCTGAGAGTATTGTCAACCTATCGTGGCACTTGTGTCTCCTCTATTTCTGATAGGGTTGTGTCCTGTTGTTGAAGGACAGGTTTGTCAGGGACTGGTGGTGGCTGGGCTTTCTTGTTGTCAACCTGTTCCTCCATGTAGCCAGTTGTGTTGAACTCGGAGATCAGGTCGTCCTCCCAGTGGATTCTGTCAACCTTCCTTCAGACCTTGTCAAGGTGGTCCAAGGTTTCTTGAAGCATGGTCTTGAGTTTTTTGGTGTATTGTCAGAGGTCGTCCTCCTCTCTGAGGAGTGCCACCTCAGGGTGATTGTGGGGCAGTGTGCCTTGGGGGGCCCTCTAGGGCTCCTCCATCTCTCTGTCTTTCCAGGCACTTGTGGCATTCAACTGCTTCCCTCTGCCCTTGTTGTTCTTCTTCTTACTTCTGCAGTTCACTGCAAGGTGGCCCACTTTCTGACAGTTGTAACACTTCTGTGTCTCCTTCTTTTGTGGTTCTGCCACATTGATTTCCATGGGTACCAAGCTGTAGTTATCTTTGGCAGGTGTTGGGTTTTTCTTCACCCATGGTTTTGTCTGCTTGCCTTGCTTCTCAAGCTCTCTCTCAAACTGTCAGTCATCAATGCGAGCTGCAGTCTTGATCATTTCGTAGAGCTTGGTTGGTCAGTCTCCTTGTACAATGTCATCCTTGACTTGTTCCTTGAGGCCTTGGTAGAACAGCGCTGTTAGTGCACTGTCCCCTCACTGAGTCCTCACCACTAGTTGTTGGAACTTCGCTGTGAATTCTGATACTGATCCTGTTTGCCACAGTGCTTGGAGCTTTTGTTCCGCATCTCTTTCCTTGTCAAGGATCCCAAACGTCTTTCTTATAGCTGTCTTAAAAGTCTTCAGGCTTTCCATAACCTGTCGGGTATTGTCTTCTTGCTTCTTGGGGTCTGCCTGATTATCTAGGTAATCTCTTAAGTAGACATTGAACCAAGCGAAGGCTGGTCCTTCCAGGTAGGAGGCTGCAAATAGCACCTTCTCCTGGTCTGTCAGAAACTGGGCTGTGTTGAACCCATAGTAAAGCTCTAGTTGTGAGAAGAACAACTCCAGTCCTCCTCTGGATCCATCGTACCTTTTCAGGGCACCTACCTTCAAGAGCTTTAGGGGTAGATTAACAATAGGTGCCGCCTGGACAGTCTGGGCCTGAGCCACCTGAGCAGCTTGGGCTTGAGCTGACTGAGAAGGGGTAGAGCTTTGTGGATCCACCATTGTATCAAGTCAGTGTTCTGTATGTTCAAGGCTGAAACTGTTAAAGACTGGGCTGGGTTCACACAGAAGGTGGTTCAGTCTTGCTGCTTCGCAGGGTGGGTTCTGAACAGGGACTTGGTAGAGGAATAGACAGGTGGGGTAACTCTCCTGTGCTATTGTCTCAGTACGATGTGTGCATTAGTGTTCAGCCTGGAGAGCTAATCCCTCCGGGCTCTTTGGGGGGTCTTTATACAGATGCCCCGAGGGGGGGGGTCTCCTCAAGGGGTATCATCCTTTTGCGTGGATGAGCTCCTTGCTTAGAGACTGCTTGTCCACCTGACAAGCTCCTCGCTTAGAGACTGCTTGTCCACCGGATCGGTCAGATGTTGTTCCGCATGACTAACATTCCTCCCTCACTTACCTGGGCTGTTCCAGCCTAGGCCTTAACAGGCACCAGCTTGTTACTGCAGAGTGCAGTGGGAGACTGCCAAGTATGTTGTTTTAGAGTGCCCACACCTGCAGCAAGTACACTGCAGTCTATACACTGTGACTACTACTACTGACTACCAGGTGATAATCTCACACTTGTGACGAGGTAATGGCAGAGCAGAAGTCAAGCCTAACTGATTCAGTAACCTTGACCTGACTTGGCTTGAGACTTGAGACTTGGATTGATGTACAAGACGATGTTACGACCCATGGAATAGGAGCCACTTATTTATAGGCAATCAGGCTGTGGGCCAGGCAAGAGGACACCATGGAAGTCAAGTGACCAACCAACAAGAAGTCACATGACTGTCAAGACACACACAGGAGTCTTGACACAGGATGCATGAAGCATCAAGACAATCTCACCAGTCTTGACACAGGATGTATGAAGCATTGAGACAATCTCACCAGTCTCAACACAGGATGCATGAAGCATCAAGACAATCTCACCAGTCTCGACGCAGGGTGCATAACATGGTGGGACTGTTGAGACAATCTCACCTGTCTTGACGTCAAGACTGTTGAGACAATCTTGATTATCTTGACAGGCCAGCACTATATAGTCAGGTGATAGTTCCCTTATGGAACAATTGTCTTCAACTCATGTTGTGATCTAGATAACTAGATCTACTTCAATACAATCCTTTTGTACAAAGCTATTGATCAGGTGTCACCACCACTATGTTCCACCAAACCCCTTCGCACTTCTTGACACTCCTCTCCTGTGAGAACCAACCTGCCTTCCACCTCTCACCCTAATCCTATACTTGGATAGGACAGTATAGTACAGACTGCAACACTTTGAAGACCCTCAAGAATGAGTACCTCAGGAGCAACCAACCCCAACTTCCCAGATGGAAAGATTAGTGTTGCCAAGCCAGACCTGTTCTACAGTGAAAGAAACAAGGTTGACGACTGGCTCATGCAACTCCAAGTCTACTTTCAATTCCAACCAGAGACAAAGCTGCCTAAGGAAAAGTGGCCCCTCTTCGCAACCACTTACATAAGAGGCAATGCTTATTGATGGATCAAGCCTTACATCAACAAATATCTCTCAGGAAACAGAGACCATGGTAGCACAACAGAATGGATGATGAAATAGACATGATTCAAGGACAAGATCAAAAGGATCCTTGGACTATCTAACAAAGACAAAGTGGCTATACAAATGATCCAGTATATCAAACAACAACACTCAGCCGCAGAGTACACTACGCAGTTCAAACAATACTCAGTACTGACTGACTGGGACAATGATGCCCTGATAGTCATGTACCAACGTGGACTCAAGGAAAACATGAAGAATGAAATCACCTTCAATGGACAAGTGGTCAACACACTGGATGAACTCATCACACAAGCAATCAACATTGATGACAAACTATTTGAGTGAGTGATAGAGAAACACTATGACAGAGGATACAGCCACTCCACATAGTATGTGAGCAACCACTACAAGCCACCTAACAAGGCACCACCACATGACCCATATGGCTATGCACCCATGGAACTGGATGCAGTCCACCACAAGGGAAGGTTCACAAAGAGAAGGAACAACAAAAAAAGGAAAGCACTGAAGTGCTATGCCTGTGGCAAGCTAGGCCACATAGTGAAAGACTGTTGTTCAAAGAACAAGGTGCACTGACAGCAACTTAATACACTTGACAGAGACTGGAATGTTATCAGGCCAGAGGACTCACCAGGAGAGGCTTAGCTATCCCTTGAACAATAGGACAACTACAATCAGACATTGGAAGTAGTCCACCAACTGGCAACATCAGGAGGCAAGGACCTACCAGAACAGACAGGTCAGGACAAGGGACAGGAGCCCTTAACCACCTCTGATGGGGACTAAGACAAACCCACGTCTATCAAAGAAGAAATACCACAAGGAAGCTATACTTACAGCATGGACCCACAAAATCTACGGCACAGTGAACTACAGTGGAGGTTTTACATGAAGCACTACTGCACCTACCACAAACAACTACAAAGGTATGGAGGACATTCACCCTACCACGCCACCTGCCACAAGCATTGGGTCAATTGTGAGAAGGATGCGTGTGAGATCTATCTTTGGGACAAACACCAACACACTGCATTCTCTGGGCACACACATGATTGGCACAAACACCTCATGTTCCTACAGCAAGGCAACAACCACAACTGCTACGTCAACAATTGGCAGTACTGCCTCAAGCCTGGATGTGACAAGCATCAGCAAGACAAATTCATGAACAGATTCCTCAGGACTGATGGGAATAGCTGGACCTATTGCCCAGTCAGTGGAAAGACACTTCAATCAGGAAAAGACTGAACTCTCTTGTCAAGGGGTAACATTGGGAGCTCAACAACATGACCCCTAGCAACGCAAAGCACCTGCGATTGCCTGTGTCACTACACGCCAACACACCAGTACGGACATACACACTTGTTGACTCTGGAGCCAGTGGGAACTACATCTCAAGACAACTTTACAACACCCTCAGCACTGGAAGGAGACGCAAGCAGTAGCTCTATCAGCTCGTGATAGCAAATAGACAGACAGAGCTAGTCTGCCATAAGACACAGCCAATGGAAATGGTTACCAGACACCATGCTGAAAGAATCCACCTTGATATTGTCAAGTTGGCCACTCAGAATATCTATTTGGGGATGCCTTGGCTAAAGAAGCACAACCCAGTTGTTAACTGGAGGACAGGAGTACTCACGTTTAGGAACTGCACTAACAACACAGCTCAGACCTGTTACCAGCCGCAGAAAGTGTGGACAGATGAGGAAAGGAGTCCTCAGTGGAACCTCACTGACAGAAAGGACAACTCTCAAGAGAAGAGGTCCACCTTGACAGGCATACCCCGGAACCAGGTGGCCAAACAGTCAGAGATGAAGAGAGAGGAAGTTGTTAACCCTCTGGAGATCTCTGAAGAGTACTGACCTGGGTATGATAACCTCTTTCAGGAAGAGACAACAACAGCAGTGTTGCCTAAGCACCAACCTTGGGATCATGAGATCAAGTTGCAACCAGGGACAGAGCCAGGATTTGGACCAATTTACCAGTTATCAGAGAAAGAGGCCTGCAACAACTCGAACCTCCACGTGGTGCAGGCTGGGAACCTCGAGGCAGTTGATGGCGGACGGCTTCCCAGACTGCTCGTAGTCGCTGCACCGAGAGCTAATCGAGTCACCGGTCAAGCTGCTGGTGTTGCGGAGTGACAGGCCACCGGAGGTGTCGCGCAGGCACCCTGGACACCCCTGTGAAACAGCTACAGCAGAACAGAGGACTGCGACCAAGCTTGGGAGATGAAAACCACCTGACAGACAACTACCGTGTACGCTACAGCCTGAAGCCAGCCCCACAGCTGGTGGATGTGAAGTCTAGGTGTCTGATAGGGCACCTCTGAAGTAGTCGAGAGGAGTTCTCATCATGTCACCCTCCTAGCAGAGTCTCCAGCTAACACGTGAGGATCTGCTAGGGGGGGAGTGGCCTTGACACCGCGGTGTTGTTAATCAAACACAGACCACCTGTTAAAGAAGGAGAGTGGTCGTACGAGGAGATGTCACCGCTCCAGTGCCTAAGGGCTGTGTGATAGCCAAAGTGCTGGCTTGATGGTTTTGCCTAAGGCCTTGCCACAAAGTCTCTTCGTACAATCCATAATCTGGGGCCAGGGGACTGGGTTATCCAGTGGGCCAACAGGTGCAACCGGGGCCCCACAGGTGACAGTGGACCAAGGAGAACTCCTCCCTACTTGGTTAGTGGGCTGGAAAGACAGCTCTGCAGGTGCTGGCACAGCCTGCAGAGTCTGTAAGGTCTGCGAGGCATGGTCGGCCTTTGTACAAGAGATCTGCGAAGGTAACACAAAACAGTTAACAACTGCGAGGTGTGGCATATAATGGCAGTGACAGAGGTAGGGCCTGGGCCTACTACAAGACTGTCTATATGGCCCGAGAGGACGGATGCGTATGCCGGTTTGTACGGAGTGCAGGCTTAGGCTGCAAACAACAAGCTCAGGGAGCAAACTACAGTTGGAGCGTGGGCTCTGGGCTGGTGACCCAGCGCTCTGAAGCAGGATCCCAGGGGTGAGCATGTACGGCGGAGTGCAAGAGACCTCGGGACTGTGGGAAAGCGTGGTAGAGACCCTGTGGGGGGGTGCCAACTCTACACTATGTTCTGGTATAGTACGACTGTGGCCTTCTGTGATAAGCGCTCTACCACTCTTGTCTTTGATGATTCTGAGTCTTGTTCAATTCCTATTCATTGTGGAGTTTCTCAAGGTTCTCCATTATCCCCTATTCTTTTTCTATTCTACATTTCTGAATTGCATGAGACTGTGCATACTCCCTCTTCTGGTGTATCTGCTCTGGGGTTTGCAGATGATACAAATCTGCTTGCTTTTGGTCACTCCTTGAAAAGTAACCTTCTGAAGTTAAAGAACACACACTTCAAATGTCTATCATGGGCTGCAAGACATGGAATAGTCTTCTCTCCTGAGAAATATGAAATACTTCATTTTTCCAGAAGAAGATCAGACAATCTTCAGCTCAAGCTCAGACTGGGGAATGTGATTCTCAAACCAAAAGAAGAAGTGTGAGTACTTGGAGTGTACCTAGATGCAAAGCTCCACTGGCACAAACACCAGAGGATTATTCTTCAAAAAGCACAGAAAGCACTCTCTTCTCTTTCTAGAACTTCCTATTCTACTTGGGGCTTTCCAGTTCACACATCACGTCTGGTGTACACTGCTATACTGCGATCTCTACTGAGCTATGCAGTGGGGATCTGGTTTAACCCTCTAAGAAAATCCTCCAATATCTCTTCTCTTGTTTCATTTCAAAACAGATGCCTAAGACTTATTGGGGGTGCCTTCAAAGCCACTCCTTCTTTTCTATTAGAGAGTGAGCTTTTTCTTCTACCTCTAGACCTATACTTTAAATTTCGCACTGCCTGTTTTCTTTCTTCTATTCAAAACTCCCCTCTCAAATACTTTCTTGACAGTATCTTTTCCACTATTTCCAGCTATGCCTCTCTCTTGAAGAAACCTTTAAAGGAATCCTCAACTATCTCTCCTAAGTGGAAATTCACTTGGTTAAGTCAAATAACTACTAACCAGGCTAGTTTGAAGAAAGAACTACAAAAGCTCTTTACTAAAGAGTGGGAAGACCAATAGGAAGAGAAGAAAAGAAGAAGCTATCCAGGCTGGCAGACTTTCTGTCAAAAGCCACACAAAAACAATCTGAAGCTCTACAAAGAGTTACAGAAAGCTGAGGCAAGTCTGCTACTGCAAATCAGGACTGGAAGAATTGGTCTGGCAAGTTTTCTTTTCAGAGCTGGAGTTCCTGACTTCCCTACCCCACTATGTGTGTGTGGCCAAGCAGAAGAAACTGCAAAACATATCACCTCTTCATGCTCTCTTTATTCAAGACAAAGACAACAAGTCTCTTTTAATCCCCAAGACTTCACTACTATTATTTCAAACTCAGAGCTACTACAGAAGTTCTTGTACTGGTTTATGTCTTTGGAAAAACTAAACCAGTTTAATCTAGCTTTCAAACTCCACTATTCCCAATCTAATACCTAGATTCTTTTCTCTTACCAGAAACTTCAAGATTTCTTTTGTTACATTCCCTAGTCACATGTTGTGGTCTGTACTGTACTGTCCTATCCGAGTATAGAATTAGGGCGAGAGGTGGAAGGCGGGTTGGTTCTCGCAGGAGAGGAGTGTCAAGGAGTGTGAAGGGGTTTGGTGGAACATGGTGGTGGTGACACCTGATCAACAGCTTTGTACAAAAGGATTGTATTGAAGTAGATCTAGTTGTCTGGATCACAACATGAGTTGAAGATGATTGTTCCATAGGGGAACTATCGCCAGACTATATAGTGCCCAGTTGGCCTGCAACAACTCGAACCTCCACGTGGTGCAGGCTGGGAACCTCGGGGCAGTCGATGGCGGGCGGCTTCCCAGGCTGCTCGTAGTTGCTGCACTGAGAGCTAATCAAGTCACCAGTCGAGCTGCTGGTGTTGCGGAGCGACAGGCCACTGGAGGTGTCGCGCAGGCACCCTGGACACCCCCGTGAAACAGCTACAGCAGAACAGAGGACTGCGACCAAGCTTGGGAGATGAAAACCACCCGACAGACAACTACCGTGTACGCTACAGCCCGAAGCCAGCCCCACAGCTGGTGGATGTGAAGTCTAGGCGTCTGATAGGGCACCTCTGGAGTAGTCGAGAGGAGTTCTTGTCATGTCACCCTCCTAGCAGAGTCTCCAGCTAACGTGTGAGGATCTGCTAGGGGGGGAGTGGCCTTGGCACCACAGTATTGTTAATTGAACACGGACCACCTGTTAAAGAAGGAGAGTGGTCGTACGAGGAGATGTCGCCACTCCAGTGCCTAAGGGCTGTGTGATAGCCAAAGTGCTGGCTTGATGGTTTTGCCTAAGGCCTTGCCACGAAGTCTCTTCGTACAATCCACAATCTGGGGCCAGGGGACTGGGTTATCCAGTGGGCCAACAGGTGCAACCAGGGCCCCACAGGCGACAGCGGACCAAGGAGAACTTCTCCCTACTTGGTTAGTGGGCTGGAAAGGTGGCCCTGCAGGTGCTGGCACAGTCTGCAGGGTCTGTAAGGCCTGCGAGGCATGGTCGGCCTTCGTACGAGAGATCTGCGAAGGTAACGCGAAACAGTTAACAACTGCGAGGTGTGGCATATAATGGCAGTGACAGAGGTAGGGCCTGGGCCTACTACAAGACTGTCTATATGGCCCGAGAGGACGGACGTGCATGCCGGTTCGTACAGAGTGCAGGCTTAGACTGCAAACAACAAGCTCAGGGAGCAAACTACAGTTGGAGCGTGGGCTCTGGGCTGGTGACCAAGCGCTCTGAAGCAGGATCCCAGGGGTGAGCAGGTACGGCAGAGTGCAAGAGACCTCGGGACTGTGGGAAAGCGTGGTAGAGACTCTGTGGGGGGGTGCCAACTCTACACTATGTTCTGGCATAGTACGACTGTGGTCCCTACCCCACTATGTGTGTGTGGCCAAGCAGAAGAAACTGCAAAACATATCACCTCTTCATGCTCTCTTTATTCAAGACAAAGACAACAAGTCTCTTTTAATCCCCAAGACTTCACCACTATTATTTCAAACCCAGAGCTACTACAGAAGTTCTTGTACTGGTTTATGTCTTTGAAAAGACTAAACCAGTTTAATCTAGCTTTCAAACTCCACTATTCCCAATCCAATACCTAGATTCTCTTCTCTTACCAGAAACTTCAAGATTCCTTTTGTTACATTCCCTAGTCACACCCTGCCTTCAGTTTTTATCTCTTCAAAAGTTTTCTGAAGGAGTTCACTATTAGCTAGAAGATCTGCATGGCTGTAAAGCTACTACCAGTGTAAGAATCAAATAAATAAAATAAATAAAAATAGTGCCCAGTTCGTGAGCACAGTGAGCTCTGCTCACTTTGCTCACTCGGTAAGATCGGTGAGCTCTGCTCACTTTGCTCACAGTTTATGCACACTGCGGTGAGCTGGGTGAGCTCTGCTCACTTTGCTCACTTTTCATGCACGCTGCGGCAAGCTGGGTGAGCTCTGCTCACTTTGCTCACTTGCTTGTGCATATGCATGCTGTGGCAAGCACCCCCTGGTTTGTCTCACCGGTCACGTGACTGGTTCCCGTGCCACACTGTCTGGTACTTCCGTCCAGTATCCTGTCTGCTGCTTTCTGTGAGTATATAAAGACTGTGTTCCTCCTGGGTCGTAACACTATCCTCCTCTCCATCTTTCATCATCTTGATGAAATCTGGTCATGCCTCCAAAGTCATGTGCGACTGTTAGCCGAACTCAGCTTGCTGCTCAAATCTGCAATCAGGGTTTTGTTTCACGTACACCCTGCGACTTTTGTGTTCTCTGTGGTCATCTGTGCTTCCAGATGCTGGGAGAAGACAATAAGTTGAAATGTGCTGTGTGCACTCAGCATGGAAGGTCTTGTGTCTCTGTGTCCTGGGAATCTCTGAACATGTCCCGGGACAACCTCTGTGAGGATGTGGCCACTGACAAGGCAACACGTGATGCACTCTTCAAACAACTTGCCACAGTCCAGGCTTGTCTGTCTCGGAAGCGAAAGGTGTTGGAGGGCGCTGAGGTCTGTGCGAGGCAGAAGCTTCAGTGCTTGGTGAAAGAGATGGAGTCAGATGGCGAGGATTTGACTTGATCAGTCATTGACACATCCCTCCTGCAGGCTGAGCTGTTCAGTCCTGCTCCTGCCAAAACTGTCGCAGAAGAAGCTGGCAGTTTGCGAGGTTCTTGAGTGGTTCCCAGGTATTTTCCAAGTCTGGGTATCCTTTCCACTTGACAAGGTATTGCTGACTTTTTCTAGCCAGGATCTGTTCAACTTCAAACTGTTGTTCTTCTTCAGGTTGATAATGGAATATTTCCTGCAAGGGTGTGCTCTGGTCGGCTGGTTCAATCATCAATATATGAAAGTTTGGATGGACTCTGGCATCCCTTGGTAGTCGTATCTTGATGTTGACTGGTCCTGTTTTTTCTTTGACTGAAAATGGTCTGACCTTGATGTTGTCAAGTTTCTTTGTCTTTGGTTTCTTTGTTTTCCAATTTCTTGTGAGGAGGTAGACTTTATCCCCCTTCTTTAGCTGAGGTGCCATTTTCAATTTCTTGTCTATTTGACATTACATTCTTTCTGAGGTCTCTTGAAGATAGTGCCTCATCATTGTGTGTGTTTGTCGTAGGAGCTTGTCATGTTGGAGTGCTTTCTCCGTGTTTGGTGAAGCTCTGCTTGGCATCCCGATGTTCGCATGTTGTCCAAAATTGGCAAAAAATAGTGATTCCTTTGTTGAGTCTGATCTGTGCTGGTTGATTGCCAGCTGTGCCACCGGTAATAACTGTACCCAATTGCTGTGGGTCTGGTTGATGTAATGCTGTAAGTAAGTCTCCAGGACTTGGTTTGCTCACTCTGTCTGGCTGTCAGTTCGTGGGTGATAGGCTGTAGACATTTTGGGTTTTGTTCCCATGGCTGCACTGATTGTCTTCCAGTAGTTGGATGTGAAGAGTTTATCTCTGTCTGTAATGATCATGATCAGAACTCTGTGGTCTCTGACCAATCTGTCCAGTAAGAGGTGTCCCAACTGTTCTGCTGTGTGGGTCTCCTTGAATAGTACTGCTATTAGATATTTTGTGAATCTGTCCACTATCACCATAATCAAGTTGTAGGTGATTCCTGTGACTGGGTCTTTGGACTTGGGTAGCTTTGTGATGAAGTCCATTGACATGTCTTCCCATAGGCCTCTCAGTATTGTGTTCGGGTGTCCTTCTCCATATGGCTTATGTCTTCCATGTTTGTTTTTCTGGTATAGTAGACACTTGCTGATGTAGTTTGTGACATGTTGTCAGAGGTTAATGATATTG
The DNA here is from genome assembly GCA_963422465.1 of Lichina pygmaea. Taxonomy (NCBI): domain Eukaryota; kingdom Fungi; phylum Ascomycota; class Lichinomycetes; order Lichinales; family Lichinaceae; genus Lichina; species Lichina pygmaea. Next base: position 4,621,925 of record OY730171.1, read on the forward strand.
TTCCCTGCCTGTTGGATAAGGTCTGTGGTCTTGGAGATTCCTGGGTGACTATGTGCTGGATTATCATGGTAGTTCCTTATTAGTTCTTCAGTGTCTTCTGCTGTGAGCTTGTTGATCTGTGGTTGAGGCACCAGGTTTCCTTGCTAGTCCTGCTGTAAGATTGTTCCTTGGTGTTCATCATCTTCCATGTGGTTTTTTTGTCAGCTTAGTGCATCTGCTCTCCTATTGTCTTGTCCAGGGGTATACAAGATCTTGAACTTGTGTTGCCCTAGGAGTTCAGCCTATCTGACTTGCTGTCTGTTCAGCTTCTTGGTTGTCGTGAATGCTGTCAGATTCTTGTGGTCTGTGAGAACAGTGAGTTCAGAACTGCTTTCCACGTACACTCTCCAGTGTTCAAGTGTGTTGACAACTGCCAGTAGCTCTTTGTTGTGGATATCATAGTTTTGTTCTGCTTGTGTTATTTTTCATGAGTAGTAGGCAACTGGGTGTCACTTGCTGTCTGCCTGTTGGCATAGACATGCTCCCACTGCCTGATCTGAAGTGTCTGTCTTGATTCATGTCAGTTGGCCTGTCTTGAAGTTGAGGAGAACTGGTTCCTTGGCGCAAGTGTCCTTGAGCTGTTGGAATACTTTTTGTTGTCTCTCCGTCCACCGGTACTCCATGTCCTTCTTTGTGAGTTCTGTCAGTGGTGTTGCCATCTGTGAATAGTTCTTTATGAACTGTCAGTTGAAGTTGGCAAATCCTAGGAAGGCTTGTACTTCCTTAACTGATGTCAGTGTTGGCCATTGCTGAATCACTTTGATTTTCTCAGGGTCAATCTTGATCTCTTCAATTCCTATGATGTATCTGAGGAATTCAACTTCCAGTTTGTTGAACTTGTATTTCTTCGGGTTGAGCTTAAGCCCTGCCTGTTGTAGGCATCGTAGAACATCCTTCACGTGTTTGGTATGTTCCTGTTGCGTGTTCAAGTAGACAAGAATGTCATCCAGGTAGGTGATAGCTGTTTGGTCCAGGTGTGCTCTGATGATGTTATTGATCAATGCTTGACATGTTGCTGGTGTGTTCGTGAGTCCAAATAGCATCACCAGATACTTGTAGTGTCTGTATCAGGTTCTGAAGGCTGTCTTCCATTCTTCTCCTTCTTTCATGCATATCAGGTTGTATGCTCCTTTCAAGTCCAGCTTGGTAAAGATTGTAGCTTGGCTGATCCTGTCTTGCAATTTGTTTGTATTTGGCAACAGATATCAGTTCTTGATAGTAATGTCATTGAGTTTCCTGTAATCCACACAAAGTCAAAGACTTCCATCTTTCTTTGGTGCAAATAGTATCAGGTATCCTGCTGGCGATTGAGATTCTTGAATGAAACTCTTTTTCAGGTTTTCCTCCAGGTACTCATGAAGTACTTAGAGCTCTTTCTCTGATAACTAGTAAATTGGTCCAAATCCTGGCTCTGTCCCTGGTTGCAACTTGATCTCATGATCCCAAGGTTGGTGCTTAGGCAACACTGCTGTTGTTGTCTCTTTCTGAAAGAGGTTATCATACTCAGGCCAGTACTCTTCAGAGATCTCCAGAGGGTTAACAACTTCCTCTCTCTTCATCTCTGACTGTTTGGCCACCTGGTTCTGGGGTGTGCCTGTCAAGGCAGACCTCTTCTCTTGAGAGTTGTCCTTTCTGTCAGTGAGGTTCCACTGAGGACTTCTTCCCTCATCTGTCCATGTCTTCTGCGGCTGGTAACAGGTCCGAGCTGTGTTGTTAGTGCAGTTCCTAAACATGAGTACTCCTGTCTTCCAGTTAACAACTGGGTTGTGCTTCTTTAGCCAAGGCATCCTCAAATAGATATCCTGAGTGGCCAACTCAACAATATTAAGGTGGATCCTTTCAGCATAGTGTCCGGTAACTATTTCCATTGGCTGCGTCTCATGGCAGACTAGCTCTGTCTGTCTATTTGCCATCGCAAGCTGATAGGGCTGCTGCTTGCGTCTCCTTCCAGTGCCGAGGGTATTGTAAAGTTGTCTTGAGATGTAGTTTCCGCTGGCTCCAGAGTCAACAAGTGCGTATGTCTGTACTGGCGTGTTGGCGTGTAGTGACACAGGCAATCGCAGGTGCTTTGCGTTGCTAAGGGGTCATGTTGTTGAGCTCCCGATGTCGCCCCTTGACAAGGGAGTTCAGTCTTTTCCTGATTGAAGTGTCTTTCCACTGACTGGGCAATAGGTCCAGCCATTCCTATCAGTTCTGAGGAATCTGTTCATGAATTTGTCTTGCTGATGCTTGTCACATCCAGGCTTGAGGCAGTACTGCCAATTGTTGATGTAGGAGTTGTGGTTGTTGCCTTGCTGTAGGAACATGAGGTCTTCGTGCCAATCATGTGTGTGCCCAGGGAATGTGGTGTGTTGGTGTTTGTCCCAAAGATAGATCTCACACGTATCCTTCTCGCAATTGACTCAATGCTTGTGGCAGGTGGCGTGGTAGGGTGAATGTCCTCCGTACCTTTGTAGTTGTTCGTGGTAGGTGCAGTAGTACTTTGTGTAAAACCTCCACTGTAGTTTGCCGTGCTGTAGATTTCGTGGGTCCATGCTGTAAGCATAGCTTCCTTGTGGTATTTCTTCTTTGATAGACACGGGTTTGTCTCAGTCCCCATCAGAGGTGGTTAAGGGCTCCTGTCCCTTGTCCTGACCTGTCTGTTCTGGTAGGTCCTTGCCTCCTGATGTTACCAGTTGGTGGGCTGCTTCCAATGTCTGATTGTAGTTGTCCTATTGTTCAAGGGATAGCTGAGCCTCTCCTGGTGGGTCCTCTGGCTTGATGACATTCCAGTCTCTGTCAAGTGTATTAAGTTGCTGTCAGTGCACCTTGTTCTTTGAACAACAGTCTTTCGCCATGTGGCCTAGCTTGCCACAGGCATAGCACTTCAGTGCTTTCCTCTTTTTGTTGTTCCTTCCCTTCGTGAACCTTCCCTTGTGGTGGACTGCATCCAGTTCCATGGGTGCATAGCCATATGGGTCATGTGGCGGTGCCTTGTTAGGTGGCTTGTAGTGGTTGCTCACATGCCATGCGGGGTGGCTGTATCCTCTGTCGTGGTGTTTCTCTATCACTCACTCGAATAGTTTGTCATCAATGTTGATTGCTTGTGTGATGAGTTCATCCAGTGTGTCAACCGCTCATCCGTCAAAGGTGATTTCATCCTTCATGTTTTCCTTGAGTCCATGTCAGTACATGACCATCAGGGTGTTGTTGTCCCAGTCAGTCAGTACTGAGTATTGTTTGAACTGCGTGGTGTACTCTGCGGCTGAGTGTTGTTGTTTGATGTGCTGGATTATTTGTATAGCCACTTTGTCTTTGTTAGATAGTCCAAGGATCCTTTTGATCTTGTCCTTAAATTACATCTATTTTGTCATCCATTCTGTTGTGCTGTCGTGGTCTCTGTTTCCTGAGAGATGTTTGTTGATGTAGGGCTTGATCCATCAATAAGTATTACCTCTCATGTAAGTGGTTGCAAAGAGGGGCCACTTGTTCTTAGGCAGCTTCATCTCTGGTTGGAATTGAAAGTAGACTTGGAGTTGCATGAGCCAGTCGTCAACCTTGTTTCTTTCACTGTAGAACAGGTCTGGCTTGGCGACGCTAATCTTTCCATCTGGGAAGTTGGGGTTGGTTGCTCCTGAGGTACTCATCCTTGAGGGTCTTCAAAGTGTTGCAGTCTGTACTGTACTGTCCTATCCGAGTATAGGATTAGGGCAAGAGGTGGAAGGCAGGTTGGTTCTTGCAGGAGAGGAGTGTCAAGGAGTGCGAAGGGGTTTGGTAGAACATGGTGGTGGTGACACCTGATCAACAGCTTCGTACAAAAGGATTGTATTAAAGTAGATCTAGTTGTCTGGATCACAACATGAGTTGAAGACGATTGTTCCATAGAGAAACTATCGCCAGACTATATAGTGCCCAGTTCATGAGCACAGTGAGCTCTGCTCACTTTGCTCACTTGGTGAGATCGGTGAGCTCTGCTCACTTTGCTCACAGTGTATGCACACTGCGGCGAGCTGGGTGAGCTCTGCTCACTTTGCTCACTTTTCATACACACTGTGGTGAGCTGGGTGAGCTCTGCTCACTTTGCTCACTTGCTTGTGCATATGCATGCTGCGGCAAGCACCCCCTGGTTTGTCTCGCCAGTCACGTGACTGGTTCCCGTGCCACACTGTCTGGTACTTCCGTCCAGTATCCTGTCTGCTGCTTTCTGTGAGTATATAAAGACTGTGTTCCTCCTGGGTCATAACATCACACTCTGCCTTCAGTTTTTATCTCTTCAAAAGTTTTCTGAAGGAGTTCACTATTAGCTAGAAGATCTGCATGGCTGTAAAGCTACTACCAGTGTAAGCATCAAATAAATAAAAATAAAATAAATAAAAATCAGAGAAAGAGCTCCAAGTACTTTGTGAGTACCTGGAGGAAAACCTGAAAAAGAGTTTCATTCAAGAATCTTAATTGCCAGCAGGATACCTGATACTATTTGCACCAAAGAAAGACAGAAGTCTTCAACTTTGTGTGGATTACAGGAAACTCAACAACATTACCATCAAGAACTGATATCTGTTGCCAAATGCAAACAAATTGTGAGACAGGATCATCCAAGCTACAATCTTTACCAAGCTGGACTTGAAAGGAGCATACAACCTGATACACATGAAAGAAGGAGAAGAATGGAAGACAGCCTTCAGAACCTGATACAGACACTACAAGTATCTGGTTATGCTATTCAGACTCATGAACACACCAGCAACATGTCAAGCATTGATCAACAACATCATCAGAGCACACCTGGACCAAACAGCTATTGCCTACCTGGATGACATTCTTGTCTACTTGAACACGCAACAGGAACATACCAAACACGTGAAGGATGTTCTACGATACCTACAACAGGTAGGGCTTAAGCTCAACCTAAAGAAATGCAAGTTCAACAAACTGGAAGTTGAATTCCTCAGATATGTCATAGGGATTGAAGGGATCAAGATTAACCCTGAGAAAATCAAAGTGATTCAGCAATGGCCAACACCGACATCAGTTAAGAAAGTACAAGCCTTCCTAGGATTTGCCAACTTCAACTGACAGTTCATAAAGAACTACTCACAGATAGCAACACCACTGACAGAACTCACGAAGAAGGATGTGGAGTACTGGTGGATGGAGAGATAACAAAAAGTATGCCAACAGCTCAAGGACACTTGCACCAAGGAACCAGTTCTCCTCAACTTCAAGACAGGCCAAATGATACAAATCAAGACAGACACTTCAGATCAAGCAGTGGGAGTATGTCTATGCCAACAGGCAGACAGCAAGTGGCACCCAGTTACCTACTACTCATGAAAAATAACACAAGTGGAACAAAACTATAATATCCACGACAAAGAGCTACTGGCAGTCGTCAACACACTCGAACACTGGAGAGTGTACGTGGAAAGTAGTTCTGAACTCACTGTTCTCACAGACCACAAGAATCTGACAACATTCATGATAACCAAGAAGCTGAACAGACAGCAAGTCAGATGGGCTGAACTCCTAGGGCAACACAAGTTCAAGATCTTGTACACCCCTGGACAAGACAATAGGAGAGCAGACACACTAAGCTGACAAAAAGACTACATGGAAGATGATGAACACCAAGGAACAATCTTACAGCAGGACCAGCAAGGAAACCTGGTGCCTCAACCACAGATCAACAAGCTCACAGCAGAAGACACTGAAGAACTAATAAGGAACTACCACGATAATCCAGCACATGGTCACCCAGGAATCTCCAAGACCACAGACCTTATCCAACAGGCAGGGAACAATATCATTAACCTCTGACAACATGTCACAAACTACATTAGCAAGTGTCTACTATGCCAGAAAAACAAACATGGAAGACATAAGCTATATGGAGGAGGACATCTGAACATGATACCAAGAGGCCTGTGGGAAGATGTGTCAATAGACTTTATCACAAAGCTACCCAAGTCCAAAGACCCAGTCACAGGAATCACCTACGACTTGATTATGGTGATAGTGGACAGATTCACAAAATATCTAATAGTGGTACTATTCAAGGAGACCCACACAGCAGAACAGCTGGGATACCTCTTACTGGACAGATTGGTCAGAGACCACAGAGTTCTGATCACGATCATTACAGACAGAGACAAACTCTTCACATCCAACTACTGGAAGACAATCAGTGTAGCCATGGGAACAAAACCCAAAATGTCTACAGCCTATCACCCACGAACTGACAGCCAGACAGAGCAAGCAAACCAAGTCCTGGAGACTTACTTACAGTATTACATCAACCAGACTCACAGCAATTAGGTACAGTTATTACTGGTGGCACAGCTGGCAATCAACCAACACAGATCAGACTCAACAAAGGAATTACTATTTTTTGCCAATTTTGGATGACATGCGAACATCAGGATGCCAAGCAGAGCTTCACCAAATGTGGAGAAAGCACTCCAACATGACAAGCTCCTACAACACACACACACAATGATAAGGCACTACCTTCAAGAGACCTCAGAAAGAATGCAACATCAAATGGACAAGAAATTGAAAATGGCACCTCGGCTAAAGAAGGGGGATAAAGTCTACCTCCTCACAAAAAATTGGAAAGTCAAGAAACCAAGAACAAAGAAACTGGACCATGTCAAGGTCAGACCATTTTCAGTCAAAGAAAAAACTGGACCAGTCAACGTCAGACTGCGACTACCGAGAGATGCTTGGGTACACCCAAACTTTCACATCTCAATGATCAAATTAGCCGACCAGAGCACACCCTTGCAGGAAACATTTCATTACTAACCAGAGGAAGAATAGGAATTCAAGGTCAAACAGATCTTGAAGAGAAAAGGTCAGCGATACCTTGTCAAGTGGAAAAACTACCCAGACTCGGAAAATACCTGGGAGCCACTCAGGAACCTTGCGAACTGCCAGCTCCTCCTGCAACAGTTCTAGCAGAAGCAGGACTGAACAGCTTGGCCTGCAGTGCGGACACGTCAATAACTGTTGCTGATAAGTCTTCACCATCCACCTCTATTTCAGCAACAAGGCACTGGAGCTTCTTCTTCACTCAACCCTCAGCACCTTCAAGAACTTTTCACTTTCAGGACACACAAGCCTGCAGCTTGGCAAGCTGCTCAACAAGAGCATCCCGCTTGGCCTCATTAACAGCCAAATCCTCGCAAAGGTTATCTCGGGTCATGTTCAGTGACTCCCAAGAAAGTGACACACAGGACTTCCCACGACAAGTGCATTCAGCGCACTTCAACTTATTGTTGTTGTCAGATATTCAGAAGCAGGACTTGTGGTTCAAAACACAGAAGTCACATGGAGCAAGCGACACAAAGTTATGATCACAGATCTGGGCTGCCAGTTGTTTTCAGTAAGTAGAGGCACATGATTTTGCAGACATACTCAAGAATTCATCAGGACGATGAATGAAGGAGAGGAGGGTAGTGTTACAACCCATGGAATGGGAGCCACTCATTTATAGGCAATCAGGCTGCGGGCCAGGCAAGAGGACACCATGGAAGTCAAGTGACCAACCAACAAGAGGTCACGTGACTGTTGAGACACACGGGAGTCTTGACGCAGGATGCATGAAGCATCAAGACAATCTCACCAGTCTTGACGCAGGATGCATGAAGCATCAAGACAATCTCACCAGTCTTGACGCAGGATGCATGAAGCATCAAGACAATCTCACCAGTCTTGACGCAGGGTGCATAACATGGTGGGACTGTCGAGACAATCTCACCCGTCTCAACGTCAAGACTGTCAAGACAATCTTGATCGTCTTGACAGGCCAGCACTATATAGTCAGGCGATAGTTCCCTTATGGAACAATCGTCTTCAACTCATGTTGTGATCCAGACAACTAGATCTACTTCAATACAATCCTTTTGTACGAAGCCATTGATCAGGTGTCACCACTACCACGTTCCACCAAACCCCTTCGCACTCCTTGACACTCCTCTCCTGCGAGAACCAACCCGCCTTCCACCTCTCGCCCTAATCCTATACTCGGATAGGACAGTACGGTACGGACCGCAACAGACGAAAGACAAGGAAGGAAGAAAAAGAGAAAAGAAGAAGAGAAGAAGCTGGGGGAGCAGGAGAAGTTCTTATAGGCAGGGGATACGGCAGAGCAAGCAGGCAACAGTGCAGATGGGACTTCCCAGCAAGGTGCGTGACTTGTGCCAGATATGCAACTGGACCAGAACCGTGACAACACTGACAGCCAGCCACCACTCTCACCTTGTGGATCCTACACCACAGAGTTCTCTCCCAGTTCTCCTGGGCTCAGGAGCAGCTGGATACTGGCTACTAGCCAGTCCACCCCCCCCCTCCCCCCCCCCCATGTTCTACAGATTACTTGAGAGGATAGCACTACCCAAGCTGCTGCAGGGAGAGGTTTTTCTACTCTTTGGAGTTTTTCTAGCCTAATTTCATAGTTGATCCAGTGTAGTCTAGATACACTAGTGCTAGAATAGTGTAGGAATTCAATCAATCAAAACTGAGTATAGATGTATAACAGATCTTGAATAGATACATACAGGTCTAGATCTACCAAGGACAAATATCACGAAGGAGCATCGAGGTATGTATACTATGTTGGATGTTGGACGTCGTCATGTTTGCTCTTCCCCCATGCATTTAGAGCAGTCGC